>OX375882.1:41855889-42478148 GCA_947359465.1 Metellina segmentata | reverse complement strand
TATTAAGAGAGTTGTACTTTTGTACGCATAGATGATTATAAGCATTTCACAGGGTTCCTACAAGCCTTGAAAAGTACCTGAATTTAATTTTCGTTTTCAAGAGCCCTGGAAAGTACTTGAATTTGGTGCAAAATACTTGAAAGTCCTTGAATTTATTTTGAAAAATTTTAATGTGGAATTTTTTTGAGTATGAATTGGCTTGAAACTTGCACGCCTCACAACGTGGGGTTTTATTCCTGTTACAAAGAATACGGCAAATGCGCTTGTTCATTAAGGCATGTGTTTATTTTCTTTGCTCAAGGTCATTGGGATTCTGTGTCACTTCGAACATAAGTATAACTTAGCTACTTTACTTTTTCTTTTTGAGAACTTTTTCTTTTTAAGAATTTTTTCTTTCCCATAACATGTTTGAATATTGACTAGAAATATGTTACTAAATTGGAGGGGGGGGGGGTTACAGAGGGAATTTCTGACTTTTTACGATAGTCCTTGAAAAGACCTGGAAAAGTACTTGAATTTTTTTCCAACCAAAGAGTGGGAACCATGTTTCACTGTCCTGTGTTGCTTTTAGCAACTGAATATGAGTGCAGGCCTTCAGTTTTAAAATGAGGCTGAGCGACAATGATTAGTGAAGATGTGATAGTAGTAGAAGCAGTGTGTTATCTCAAGGCTTCAGACTGGGATGTGCATTGCCAATACAACTGTTCATCATGGGCCATCTATCAAAGTGCACTGTGGTTGTGGTAAGTGCCATTTAGCTTGTTTTGAAAGTGTACAAGTTATTGATGCCTACCAGTCATTGATTTAGCATTACCTGCTACCTCAGCTTACCAACTGTTCTTCATGGATGAGATTCGTTGTACTGCTATATGTACTAAAGTTACTGGAATTGAATTATGATAATTATAAGTTCACTACATGCATCTTTTAAAAGGATTGTTTATTCATTTATTAGTTTCGTTGTAATAGATAATAAAAAAAAAAAAAAAATCAAAATTGCATATATTTCTTTATTATTTCCAGACTTATGGCTATCCTGTAAACCAGTTATTCGAACTGTTGTTGGAAATTAGAGACCAATATAACGAAATACTTATGAGAAAATGGAATAAAGTCTTCAGGAAAATTTTTGACTCAGACAATTACCATCCTATTGAAGTAGAGAACCAAGATACTTATGATACTATTATTAATAGGTTTCCATATCATGATGAAGAATTGATGCTAGTAAGGATTATTTTCCTTTAGAAATTAATCTATATTTAGTTATTTTTGAGTTAATGATGAATGTTTAGTTTGTAGATTTCTGTAAAAATGTAAAACTTTACTGATTTTCTAGAAGTTTTAAAATTTTACTGATTTTTTATTAGATTTTAAATTTTACTGATTTTCTATTAGATTTTAAATTTACTGATATATCCTATCATATTACCTAGGCTTCTTTTCCCAAGAAATTTCCCTTCTCTCAATTTGTTCCTGAAGTGTATGATCAAGTCAAAGAATTTATAAGTGCTTGTTTAAAGTTTTCACAAGATTTGAATCTCAGGTAAAAATAAATTATTTTGTAATATACCTGGTTATCTCTATAAATTTAGTTTCTATTAAAATGAGTTGATGAACTTGTTAAGAAAGCAAAAATACTGTTTTATGTAAATACATATTTGAATGAAAATTTTGTATTTATGTTCTGTAAAATTGTTTTCATCACACCAGCTTAACAATAATTATTATAGCTTTATTAGCTGTATTAACTTTATTTCTGTTGAGCATGAGAACACATGATTGAAAGTTTTCGTACATTTTAATGTTAAGCTTCGTTTTTCTACAGAGACATAGGTTAGATTTGATGTATCAAGTTGGATAAGTAATTATCGAATTTGATATTAAATTTATAAATACAGTTCAACTCGCTTATAATGAGCCCGAAAGGACCGCGATATTTGCTCTTTATAACCAAGTGCTCGTAAAAAAGGGGTTCGTGAAAAAATCATAAAAATTCATACACTGTTACTATATTATGTATACATATTTTATTTATTTTATATTTCTGTACAGTACAAAAGAAGTTGATTAATTTGCTTTGAACTGTCTTATTGCCTCTTTCATGTGTTATTGTTCATTGGAGAAGACTCATGGCCCAAAAAACATAGTAATTTGCACCCCCGTCTTTGAAAAAAGTTAGAAGTTTTTCTGCGAACTCAAAAGCCATTTAGTATGTTGAGGGTGGTTCAGCGTCTTCACATTCATTGTTTTCATTATTTTTTCATCTGTTTTAGCTTGAATTTCAGCTACATACAATATCCTCGGGAGTAGGTATCTCGGAAGTGATATCATTGGCCCGTCAACAGAGACATAATTTTCAAATTCTTCTCTTCTCATTTCTAAATTTTCCAAGTCGTATACTCCTTCCTCAGTGATTTGCCCCTTTTGAGAAATGTCCAATCCAGCCTTACGGAAGCAATTGGTAATGCCTGTTGATGTAATGTTTTCCCATGCATCGCTCATTAAACATATTGCTTTGAATACATTTACATTGGCATTTGAGGTTGTTCCTATTTTTTCTCTTCTATCAATAAGCATCAAAATAAAGTGCTTACGAAAGTTTGATTTAAAACTTCTGATGACCCCCTTGGTCCATAGGCTGGATAACACTTGTAGAATTTGGTTCCAATGAAGAATTAGCTGAGCTGAAGAGGTGGAAGTCAATAGAAATTTTATGAATCACAAAAATATTGCTCGCTATAACCGGGGTTTGCTTGTTAAAAAGCGAGTTATGCTCCCCTAGACTTAACATTGTACCAACCAAGTAAGTAGAATTTGGTTCCAAGGAAGAATTAGCTGAGCTGGAGAAGTGGAAGTCAATAGAAATTTTATGAATCACAAAAATATTGCTCGCTATAACCGGGGTTTGCTTGTTAAAAAACGAGTTATGCTCCCCTAGACTTAACATTGTACCAACCAAGTAAGTAGAATTTGGTTCCAAGGAAGAATTAGCTGAGCTGGAGAGGTGGAAGTCAATAGAAATTTTATGAATCACAAAAATATTGCTCGCTATAACCGGGGTTTGCTTGTTAAAAAGCGAGTTATGCTCCCCTAGACTTAACATTGTACCAACCAAGTAAGTAGAATTTGGTTCCAAGGAAGAATTAGCTGAGCTGGAGAAGTGGAAGTCAATAGAAATTTTATGAATCACAAAAATATTGCTCGCTATAACCGGGGTTTGCTTGTTAAAAAACGAGTTATGCTCCCCTAGACTTAACATTGTACCAACCAAGTAAGTAGAATTTGGTTCCAATGAAGAATTAGCTGAGCTGAAGAGGTGGAAGTCAATAGAAATTTTATGAATCACAAAAATATTGCTCGCTATAACCGGGGTTTGCTTGTTAAAAAGCGAGTTATGCTCCCCTAGACTTAACATTGTACCAACCAAGTAAGTAGAATTTGGTTCCAAGGAAGAATTAGCTGAGCTGGAGAAGTGGAAGTCAATAGAAATTTTATGAATCACAAAAATATTGCTCGCTATAACCGGGGTTTGCTTGTTAAAAAACGAGTTATGCTCCCCTAGACTTAACATTGTACCAACCAAGTAAGTAGAATTTGGTTCCAAGGAAGAATTAGCTGAGCTGGAGAGGTGGAAGTCAATAGAAATTTTATGAATCACAAAAATATTGCTCGCTATAACCGGGGTTTGCTTGTTAAAAAGCGAGTTATGCTCCCCTAGACTTAACATTGTACCAACCAAGTAAGTAGAATTTGGTTCCAAGGAAGAATTAGCTGAGCTGGAGAGGTGGAAGTCAATAGAAATTTTATGAATCACAAAAATATTGCTCGCTATAACCGGGGTTTGCTTGTTAAAAAGCGAGTTATGCTCCCCTAGACTTAACATTGTACCAACCAAGTAAGTAGAATTTGGTTCCAAGGAAGAATTAGCTGAGCTGGAGAAGTGGAAGTCAATAGAAATTTTATGAATCACAAAAATATTGCTCGCTATAACCGGGGTTTGCTTGTTAAAAAACGAGTTATGCTCCCCTAGACTTAACATTGTACCAACCAAGTAAGTAGAATTTGGTTCCAAGGAAGAATTAGCTGAGCTGAAGAGGTGGAAGTCAATAGAAATTTTATGAATCACAAAAATATTGCTCGCTATAACCGGGGTTTGCTTGTTAAAAAGCGAGTTATGCTCCCCTAGACTTAACATTGTACCAACCAAGTAAGTAGAATTTGGTTCCAAGGAAGAATTAGCTGAGCTGGAGAGGTGGAAGTCAATAGAAATTTTATGAATCACAAAAATATTGCTCGCTATAACCGGGGTTTGCTTGTTAAAAAGCGAGTTATGCTCCCCTAGACTTAACATTGTACCAACCAAGTAAGTAGAATTTGGTTCCAAGGAAGAATTAGCTGAGCTGGAGAGGTGGAAGTCAATAGAAATTTTATGAATCACAAAAATATTGCTCGCTATAACCGGGGTTTGCTTGTTAAAAAGCGAGTTATGCTCCCCTAGACTTAACATTGTACCAACCAAGTAAGTAGAATTTGGTTCCAAGGAAGAATTAGCTGAGCTGAAGAGGTGGAAGTCAATAGAAATTTTATGAATCACAAAAATATTGCTCGCTATAACCGGGGTTTGCTTGTTAAAAAGCGAGTTATGCTCCCCTAGACTTAACATTGTACCAACCAAGTAAGTAGAATTTGGTTCCAAGGAAGAATTAGCTGAGCTGGAGAGGTGGAAGTCAATAGAAATTTTATGAATCACAAAAATATTGCTCGCTATAACCGGGGTTTGCTTGTTAAAAAGCGAGTTATGCTCCCCTAGACTTAACATTGTACCAACCAAGTAAGTAGAATTTGGTTCCAAGGAAGAATTAGCTGAGCTGGAGAGGTGGAAGTCAATAGAAATTTTATGAATCACAAAAATATTGCTCGCTATAACCGGGGTTTGCTTGTTAAAAAGCGAGTTATGCTCCCCTAGACTTAACATTGTACCAACCAAGTAAGTAGAATTTGGTTCCAAGGAAGAATTAGCTGAGCTGGAGAGGTGGAAGTCAATAGAAATTTTATGAATCACAAAAATATTGCTCGCTATAACCGGGGTTTGCTTGTTAAAAAGCGAGTTATGCTCCCCTAGACTTAACATTGTACCAACCAAGTAAGTAGAATTTGGTTCCAAGGAAGAATTAGCTGAGCTGGAGAAGTGGAAGTCAATAGAAATTTTATGAATCACAAAAATATTGCTCGCTATAACCGGGGTTTGCTTGTTAAAAAGCGAGTTATGCTCCCCTAGACTTAACATTGTACCAACCAAGTAAGTAGAATTTGGTTCCAAGGAAGAATTAGCTGAGCTGGAGAGGTGGAAGTCAATAGAAATTTTATGAATCACAAAAATATTGCTCGCTATAACCGGGGTTTGCTTGTTAAAAAGCGAGTTATGCTCCCCTAGACTTAACATTGTACCAACCAAGTAAGTAGAATTTGGTTCCAAGGAAGAATTAGCTGAGCTGGAGAGGTGGAAGTCAATAGAAATTTTATGAATCACAAAAATATTGCTCGCTATAACCGGGGTTTGCTTGTTAAAAAGCGAGTTATGCTCCCCTAGACTTAACATTGTACCAACCAAGTAAGTAGAATTTGGTTCCAAGGAAGAATTAGCTGAGCTGGAGAGGTGGAAGTCAATAGAAATTTTATGAATCACAAAAATATTGCTCGCTATAACCGGGGTTTGCTTGTTAAAAAGCGAGTTATGCTCCCCTAGACTTAACATTGTACCAACCAAGTAAGTAGAATTTGGTTCCAAGGAAGAATTAGCTGAGCTGGAGAGGTGGAAGTCAATAGAAATTTTATGAATCACAAAAATATTGCTCGCTATAACCGGGGTTTGCTTGTTAAAAAGCGAGTTATGCTCCCCTAGACTTAACATTGTACCAACCAAGTAAGTAGAATTTGGTTCCAAGGAAGAATTAGCTGAGCTGGAGAGGTGGAAGTCAATAGAAATTTTATGAATCACAAAAATATTGCTCGCTATAACCGGGGTTTGCTTGTTAAAAAGCGAGTTATGCTCCCCTAGACTTAACATTGTACCAACCAAGTAAGTAGAATTTGGTTCCAAGGAAGAATTAGCTGAGCTGGAGAGGTGGAAGTCAATAGAAATTTTATGAATCACAAAAATATTGCTCGCTATAACCGGGGTTTGCTTGTTAAAAAGCGAGTTATGCTCCCCTAGACTTAACATTGTACCAACCAAGTAAGTAGAATTTGGTTCCAAGGAAGAATTAGCTGAGCTGGAGAGGTGGAAGTCAATAGAAATTTTATGAATCACAAAAATATTTCTCGCTATAACCGGGGTTCGCTTGTTAAAAAGTGAGTTATGCTCCCCTAGACTTAACATTGTACCAACCAAGTATATCCAATTTCCTCGTTAAAACAGGGCTCGTTATAAGTGAGTTGTACTGTACTAGATTTAAAATTTAAGATTCTGGTTTAAGGCATTTCTAATCTTAAATTTATTGTGAAAAATTAAGTTATGGAATTTCAACACTTAGTGATTGTATAGATTAAAAAGGTTATATAGATTGTATACATATATTAATTTCTTAATGTATGCAATAAAAATATAAAATTAAATGCTTTCTCTATATACTGGGACACGCTCAAAAATTAAGGTTTGAGATCAAAGACTAGAGAATTTAAGGTTTATTTCTTCAATCTTTCCTTATGAAACAAAGTGTTTTATGTTTAGAGAGAATATATATATGACAATTTAAAAAAGTTTTGTTTAAGATATGATCTTTGTAATTTCCTGTTTTTGTATTGTTTTATGTATATATATTGATTTTAATTATGTTTTGTACTTACAGTCAAACAGAAGTCCAAGATATGGTTCGAAAATCTACCAACTTACTACTTACTACTACCCTCAGTGGTTGCTTGTCCAATTTGATTAAGAATTCAAACTTGGGTCTTTTACAGGTTAGCCTGAATTTTGTTTAATCTTGTGTGCATTACTCTCAACTTTTCAAGCATAAATTTAAATATCCATACAATACATTTCGATTCCATGAAGTAGAATAATAGTTATTTAAAATATTAAGTGAATTAATGTTGGGATTTTACTAAACTTTTATGACTTTAAATTAAGTTTTTTAAGATTGTTAAAAGTTATTGTGTTTTTTAAGATTGTTTCTGTTGGTATAATTTTGAAGATAAAATAACTACTTATTAAATCAGAAATTCTATTTAAAAAAAAAGTAAAAAAGTTAGATTTTAAATGCTCAACACAAATCTGAGAATACCTCTTTGCTGATTTCTCAAACGCTAATGCTAAAGTTATTGTAGCTAATATGTATTTTATAGCGTTTTGTATAAATAGAAGATTTAGATTTATTTTTTTTAAAATTGATCAAATCAATTAATGCTGTATTTTTGGTGTTTATCGTAGCACCTGTTAAAAAATGTTTGTCAAAACTTTAATAACATTAGTATTTGCAAAAACCATGCACAAAATTGTGGCAGCACTTCAAGAAAAATGGGACCAAAATATTGAAAAAAAAATTAAAATTCAGAGAAATTTCAAAATACGAAAACAATTGAATTTTTAAAATATTGTCACATAAAAAATGATTTTTTTTTAAATTTCCCAAATGTCTTATTTGTATTGAAATAGAAACTCTGGAAAATTTTGTTACAAATATAAATAAAAAATAACTTAAAAGGGTACGAATTTCCCTTAAAAATACGATGGATAATCATTCTCTTATAAATGCAACACATATTTTCTGAAGTGATATGTTGAAAATCTAATGGAATTTATCAAAATGATATTCTGTGTTTATAAAATTTACCAATTACAGTTCTTTAAAATTTGTAACTGAAATAAGATTCTGTGTTGTAAAATGCAAGATAAAATATATCGAATTGCTCATTTCTGTTTCATTTTTTCAGCTCATACAAATTACTATAAATACCAATCACCTTGAACATGCCAGTGCTTATCTTGAGGACTACATTTCTACTATTACTGGGTAAGCATCTAGGACTTGAGTTTAAAAATTAAAAAATTTGATTAAATACTCTTCAAAGAAATGTTACAATTAGCTAATTTGCAATCATCATCTTAACTGAAAATAGATTTTGTAGTTTGAAAGATTTCATATTATGAATTTCTGTTTTCATTTATTTGATAATGCAACAAACAATATCACTTCTAGTATGGAATTTTTCACTTTTGGATATTCTATTTCATTTTTAAAACATTCATTTTTTAAGACTCTTTTTTATCATTTTAAAAATCAAAATAATATTCCTATTCAAATGTCGTTCTCATAGTACATTTATTTGATTTGCTATTTTTAGACTAATTAAAAAATATTGATTAACTGTTTCTAGGTCAGTTACAGAATCCTTTCATGTTGCAAAATTGCAGAGCTGCTCTATGTTTAAGGCAAGTCAAAACACACCTCTATTTTTATGACAAATATGTTAACAAACCTTTTACTTTTTCATAAAATACCTGCACTTCGAACTTAGACATTACAAGCCAACGGAGCAATTGTAGAGGCCTGGTTGAAAAACAATTCTTAGGTTTGTTAAAAATGCAATTTGTAATCTCTTTTTCTGATAAAGAGTCAAATGCACATGTATCTACCAAAGGTGATAGTATTAAGTATTACCATGTTCATATTAGCTAAAGTAATTGTAGCGTTGAATATTCTCACCCTAGTGCTTTCCACTCAATTGATAAAAATAGGAGTACACTAATTAGTAGGGCAACTTTTTGCAACAAATGCAACTTTTTTCACCCATTCTACGCTGCATGTAAAGTGCTAAAACCAAACAAATCGGATTAAAGAGTACAACATCAAGACAGTGAATGAAGATATCAGATCGATGGACTTTATAAAAAACCTTTCAAACCTTAAAGCATATCTTAAAAAACGATTTGAAAAAATAATGACCTGACGGTTATGGCTACACTTTCCCGAGATGATTTCTCCCCAAGTTGGTATTTGCTGTTGCAACAATGTTAGCAACATCTGTCTCTGTTGAGCTCAGTTTTTCAATGTTAAAGAGATTACTAGCCAAGGATCAGCCATTCAACAACGTCAAAGTTCTTCCAAATTTAATTATGAATAATAATACTTTCGTATACCACTAAAATTGTCAATAAATTCTGATTTTTTCATTTTTTACGAATAATTTATTTTAGATTTTAGTGTATCAAAAATAAATGCAACTTTATTTCCATAAATGCAACTTTAGGGAATGATAAATACAATTTTTCCCATTTTTACTGCAACAAAAAAGTTGCCCTACTGATTAGAGAACGATACTGGTATGCTAGGTCGGTTTTCTTGGAGTGTAATCCTCTTCCATCATCCATGTTATGCCTTATAATTCAGTGTAAACTACACTACCCTACTATAATGGACCAGACAGCCAGATGTGATGGTATAAGGGAAAGAATATGCTTTAATAGGGAGATGGTGCTACAATATTATACTAGCAACCCTTCTGGGCATACTTTCAACAAGCTTTTGATACAGCTATGGGTATTTGTGTCCATTCCTGCTGCAAGAATGTCGCCAGCTCAGCTGTAGATTACGGACGTGGTTCTCTGGTCCGTAAGTGTCGCTCTAACTCGTCCCACAAATGTTCTATGGGGTTTAGATTGGGACTTTGAATAGGTCATTAAAAACGTTTTACATCCATATCTTGGTACCACTGCTTGACAGAGGCTGCAACATGACATGGAGCGTTGTCGTTCTGGAAGTTACATACATCCATTCCATAAAATTGCCTGAGCGTAGGAACAACCTGAATGTCCAAAATGTTCATGTAAGTGTTGGCATTTAATTTACCATAACAACATGCGAAGGTCCATACCACAAAAAACCACCGCCACACAAGTAGTCGGATTTTATGCGAATCCGCAGGCGTCCGGTCCATTATTGTAGAGTAGTGTATATGATGAAAATAAAATTCGTTTTTGTGAGTATGAAAATATTTGGTGTGCTGGATCCTTGAGAGACATAAGCTTCTACTGCAGTATTTAAATAGTAAAAAATAAAAGTGGAGTTTCTCTTTCGAAAGAGCGTGGAAAATGTTTCTGCTTTACAAGTATTTAGTATTTTTAACTGTAGGCTTTATTCTTCTATCTTTATTCTCATACTTCATATTGCTGGACAACATGTTTTATAAATAATCCATTTATTGTATTTGTGTGGCCTTGCACCCTAAAGCTCCCAAATCAACCATAAAAAAAATCATGTTTCAACATTACAATTTATTTGATGTTAATCAGCATATTTTATTCTAAAATTCCTGAACATAACTGCATGCTTTTTTAATATTATGTACCATGTTGATCAATTTTGCTTTTAATTGTCAACTCATTTAAATTCATGTTGACAATTTTTTGTTGACCTATCAATATCAAGGCTGTGGCTTCTAGATTGAATCCAGGGTTAAGGCATGAATGGTTGTCTAGAATTGTTTTTTAGCTGCATATAGAGGGGTCGTGTGACAAGAATGTGTGAATGTATTTGAGGTATAACATGGACCCACCCCTTTGGTGGACCAGGGTAATGCTACGTGGTTCACAAATCCAATCTTGTCATTATCAAATTTTTAACGATTGCGTTCAATTGGCTTGGACATTAGTAAAAACAGTTTTGGGTTTTTTAAATGGTAATTTAATTTTTAAATCCTTATCTATCTTCAATTAGATTTCTTTTGATGTTTTATTCTAGTATAAAATTCTTGTTATACACTTTGTATATTTATTTTCGTATTTACATTTGTTTTATTTTATCGTGCGCTTTGCAGTTTGTCGTTATTACGGCCGTATTCACAAGTCCGAGTTAACTCGAGGATCAACAATAATCCGCGAGTTATCGAAAACCCCGTATTCACAAGTCCTGATCCGTGGTTTAAACTGCCGTTTCGGTGTTACATTTTGATCCTCCGAAATCGGCGAGTTAACTCGCGAGTTACATTTAACGCATGCGCAGTACCATCTTTTTGGAAAACCAAAATGGATGACACATTTCATTCTATGCTCAATTACAGTATTCTTTCGACGACTAGACTGGATCTGTCATTACGGAGCACCTTCTACATAGCAGCTAATCTCATCATCATAATATTGCTTAAATGGAAAAATTTAAACATATTTTTATTGAAATTCAAAAGAAAAATGAAAATAAAGGTAGCTGCGTAAATCTCTCTCTTAAACAAGCAGCTTAGCGAAAAGATAGATGGCGCCACCTCTGTCCTATAAGCCGGAGAGAGCGAACGGTAGAAAACGACCATGGCAGATACAAATTCGTCGTAGAATAAAAATTATTCTGTTGATTTATTACGAATGAAAGAAAATTGACAGTGCAAGTTACTTTTCACGACACCAACACACACCCATACTGACAAGTACAAAGATAAGCAGATTACATACATCTGTCAAGACATTGTGTACAATTCTTTCTTGTCAAATTTAGGTTTCCATAAAAATCCAATTTGAAATTAAATACCTTTGCATTTCTTTTCCCAAACCCATATTAAAATGCTGTGCGAGTCCTAATTATTCACAATTTGGAATCAATTCTACGGTGAAGTACGTTCTTTATCAGTATGAATGCAGATTCGGGCTTTGTAACCAAAACAATATCATGTGATCGTGAGGAGCCAATCACAGCGAGCGTCTCATTTTAATCCCCGGATCGCTTAACACGCCGTTTGAGAATAACGTTTTTGATAATCCTCGAGTTAACTCTTACTCGCGGATCAACTGATCCTCGAGTTAACTCGAGACTTGTGAATATGGCCATTAGACTTTGTGGTATGAAACCTAAACCACCAACCAAAGCATTTTGAAATAATTTTACATATTATGCAATCCTAATTAAGTGTAGACAGTTTGACATTTCTACAAGGTTGTGTTATAAATTCCATTTTGTATAGGAAATAAAATTTTTATTGATAAATTTCGACCTTCATATTCAATTTATAATGTATCTGTTGAGTAATGTTATTAAAGTTTCACACATATTTTTACAGGATGCTCGTGCAGATGCAGAATCTCAGATTTATGAAAAATTGAATGACAAGATTGATGAGTTCTTAGAACTAGGTATTATAATTTGCATTGCTGCTAAAATTATTTCTATTATGCATTAATTTATATAATTTAGTTTCCCACTTTTTTAATGACCACTTTGTGCTATTAATGTAGCAACACTTGCGTATTTTTGTGAAAATTTGAATCCATCGAAGGTGCATAATATTAATTGTGTTTTACTCTTGCAGCAAACTATGATTGGTTACTTAATGAACCTGAAGGTCAAGCAAGTAGCTATCTTACTGATTTGATAGCTTTCTTAAAAAGTACCTTTGAAGCATTTACAAACCTTCCAGTATGTGTTTTACTCTATTTAAGAATAATTGTTTAATTGTACCTGACTGACAATTTAAGAATTAGTAAACTATTTTGTGTGGAAATATTTATTTACTGAACTGATTCATTTAATTTTAATGCTTAACTGTATCAAATGTAACATAATATGTCATACGTTACATCATAAACTGCCTTATTTTTTGCGTTAAGTTAAAACAAGTTTTTAAAAGAATTGTATCATTTTTACTTGTCGCTATGACAACCTGGCCACCTAGTGGTTAATAGTGTGACTAGTGGGTTGGAATTTATGTGCATGGATGTTTATTGCAATTGAATCGACTTTAAGATATAAGTCCATATATATGTCCCTAAAATAGCACAAAATGACTAGAGGTATTAAAAGAAAACCAATCTAACCAGGGACTTAAATAAAGAAATGTTTCTTGAAAGCAGTGAGGGCTTAGAGTAACATAGATTGCTGAGATTGCATTGACAACAAAAAATATCTGCTTAGCTTTCGACAACCTAAAAGTCAACTCCATTTGAAGTTGATTCTTTTCCACAAAGTCAATGAAATACAAATAATTTTAGCCCTAAATTAAAAAGTAGCCCTAAAGGCACAATTGCACCCAATCTTGACAATTTTGGATAATTCAAGCACTGATTCAAAATGGAGGCATACTTTTACATGGGTGCGAACAGGGCGAGAATTAGAAGCTGTGTATACATTTTCGAGCCGATTGCAATTCAAACCTTTCGTAAACCTCAAGTTCTCATGATTTGGATGGGGTTTTGGATACAAAACGAGTGGCTCATGTTGATCCGCTTGCTGTCGATTTTTCGACGAATACAAAGACATACTCGATTCAGATTTGGACGGTGTCATGAGTAGTTCGCTGCTCTTCTTTCTGCTCGTGGAACCTCCAAGCTCCATCCTCATTACCAGAGGCCTTGGTGGTTCACGGTTGGTTCCTTCTTTTCACATGGATCGCTGTAAGTTCATAGTGAAAATCATTACCTTGTAGTGACAAATATTATTTGTCACTACAAGTACTACGAGAAAATTGCGCCTTCTCGGGCAATATCAACACATAAAATGATGCCATCTATAATTATATTTCACATCCTTTAGTGCAGTATTGTATTTTACATTTATTAATGTCATTTTACATTTAAAAAAGAAATTAATTTTTGTTTTTATTAAGAGTGTATTTTATTTAATAAATATTACACATTAATTTTATTAAGAGGCACTCCCTCCTTTAATTGTTTGGTGAAAAAACTGTGGGTGATAGCGAAAAACTAATGTCATATTTGTGAGCAGCGTGACTGATTTACTAAGAAAAAAGTGCTATTCTGCAAACCCCAGATTTGTGTTGACCTGTATAATCAATGATCATGTGTCCGCCGTAAAAAAATAATATTAAAGCATAAAAAGTAGGGAATGAATTCTTGATGTATGTCTTTATTTTTAGTGTTCTATATATTTTAGGACAAAGTTGCTCAGACTGCATGTATGTCATCCTGTAAACACATAGCAAATGCTCTCATGGGATTTTTACTCGACAAAGATGTGAAGCACATTTCGATAGGAGCTTTACAGCAATTCAATCTTGATGTGATGCAGTGTGAATGTAAGCAATATGGTTTCTCAGATTTGTTCAAAATAACATAGGGTAGACTAATATATCTGATTAAATACTATGTTTTATGTACGAAAGATGGAATACAGAACACATATTTTTCCTTATTAAACAGTTGTGTTTTATTCAATAGTTCTATAACAGGATCATTACGATTTTCTTTGAAATATACCTGTGTTCTAAATGATAAATAAAAAACAAACACATGGTTGCCTATTCTTTTTGTGCAAAGATATGTAGTTGCCTTTCTGTTGTGTTAAAGTACTGTAAGTGAATCTAGTTTTGAAAAATACTTTTTACTATGAAACCTCATAAAACTTTTTTTTTTTATAATAGAATTAAAGAAAGCTTAGATGTTTATTTAATAGAATATTTTTTGTATATAAGTTTTGTCCATCACTAGCTTTACAGCCAGTGGCATACCAGCCCCTCTGCTGCAGTTTATTTGTTACATAATTCAATCATCTGTTTTTCATTTTACATTTAGAAATTCATGCATGTAAAATAAATGGTTAAGTTCTTTTGGTATTTTTAATTTTCAAGTCTACCTGTTCAATTTATTCCCTTGCCTTTCACACAATATCCTAATTTTCTATTCTCCCTGTAGTATTTGCAAATTGTGTTCCAGTCAGAGATTTTGAAGAAGGGATACTACTTATGTGCTTTGCCGAATTAAGACAGGTAATTTTGGACATTTAGAAAAATCACTTGTAATTAATTTTGCTTTAAAATAAAACTTAAAGCTGATGCACTTCTTATTTCTAATTGAATTTGCACTATTGTTCAATTTAATAAATACTTTTGCAATCAAACTATAAAATTATAAATTCTAAGTAAAAACAATTTGACTGATAAAACAATACTTAATTCAATTAGGTAAGTTTTAAATATTGTGAAACCTTTGAATGTTTTAATATAATTTTTATATTTGGTTTTAGTTACTAGATCTTTTCACTGATTGGGATTGGTCAAATTATTTCCGGGAATATGGGCTCGAATCTAGCAAGTATTTGAGAGTAAACCCACAAACAGCTATAAACTTGTTAGAAAAGTAAGTATACCCTAAAAATATTAACTTTTGATAAATAAATTCATTTTTCCATTTATAAATTTTATCGTTAATCCTATACTGTCAATTAAGAGTTTTGCCTGTGAATATATATTATGTATGTGGAGTAAATCTGAAATTGGAGCACTACAAAATGAGTACACATTTTGTCCTGCCATTGCTTCTAAATACACTTTGAATTTTCTTTTTCCAAAACATACTGTAATATTCTAATATCCTAGATCTAATGTAATTCACTTTCACGCCTTAACCAATGACCACAAATGTTTTTTGATCCATGAGACTTGCCCTCAATGGCATAACTGTAGGTGTGTACTGATATCACAATCACAAGGTACTCAAGTGATCTTTTCTCCCTTTCATTTTTACCCTTGCCAACTCTTCTGCTTTTTTTCTCCCTTATTGTGTTGTCTGTCTTGCGTTTGGCTGAGCTTGTCTAAATATGACCCTCGCACCATGAAACTCTAAAACAAACAATTGAGACACAAAATGTAGAACTCGTGAACGTTTTTTCACATGTGCACTTGAGGCTTTATCTTTTGTGAAATATAGCCTTAAAAATAAATATCCTTGAAAGGGCTCTAAATTTCCTTTTGATTGAAGATTTGGTGCTCTGTAACAAGTTTTTTTTGTAAAACAATTGTTTGTTTATCCACAAATGTCAATTCTTCTGTATTTCACAATCAAAATTCATAAGGAAATATCATTGTTTTTCCTAATGATTTTAGTGTGCAGCTCAAATATTTTTGTTTACCATTTGGATTATGATTTTAAAATATTTTTTATGTGATTTTAGACAATGTAACCCTAATGCTCAAGAAAAATATTTTTCTCACAATAAATCCCTTTTTCAGGAAATGTTACACTTCAATGTGCACTTTCATCATTAAAATATAGTAAAATTAATGTAATTTTGTTACATGAAACATTTTTTTTATAACAACATATTTCCAGCATGATTAACTTAATAACATGAAATTATGTCTTGAAAATTTTTGTGCTTCAGTTTGTTACTAAGTTTTAAATTTGGTTTGAAATAATTTACTTTTAATTTTTAGAATTCGTGAGGCAGACAAGAAGAAAAATTTGTTCTCTTCTCTAAAGAAAAATGAAAGGGACAAGAAAAAGCTGTTAGAAACAGTTTTAAAGCAACTGCGACAGTTAACTACCAATGGCCTTTCATAGTAATTTTGTTTGAAGTTGCATATGATTGAGTTTTACATTGTGACTTGTTTGTATTATTTAAAAGTAAGCTATACCTGAAAAAATTGTAATGAGTCATTGTTGCTATTTGTATTTAATACAGTCAGTACTTTTGAATAGCTTTAAATGAGATTTCTAGCGAAAAATTGAAACTTCAACTGTACTTAAATTGTGTGGCATGATATATTAATTTAACATCTGAAGTGTAAGAATTTAAAATTATAGCTACTTTTAAGAATATATGATATCTATTTCCAAGCAATAACTATAAATTATTATGTCGAAAATTTATTGGAATTTCCTCATACAATTAAAAAAATTTAAACATATATGTTTAAGGTAATTTTTAAACCATCTCTACACTTAAAACAGCACAATTTTTGTGAATTGCTAAAAACGCTGTTTTCACTTTAGTGTGTTAGTCTCAAATTTAAATTAAAATTCATCCATTTGATAGAAAGCTATTATTTTTTAACACAGTAGCATTTGTTATGGTCATAATGTTTACTTCTCATATATTAGTGCTTTAGTTCATGATTTATACTTAAATCAAAACGAAGTATATTTAACTTAATTACATTTTAAAGTGTTCGTCTATTCTTTAGGACTGCTAAATGCATTAAAATTTCCTTTATAAAGTGAGATTATACAACAGTTATTTAAATGACTGGTATAGAGTTGGTGCTATAAATTTCTTTCCTATGCCTTTTGTAGTAATGAATGGTGAGAGCTCTTTATTTTATGCTAAGCTTTCACATTGCATGTACATTTACTGACAAGCTGAAAGTGTGCAGTTGGAATAAGCTCAACTTTGTTACATTAGTTGTTGCTCATAGAATGTGGTTATTGGTGCGTTAAAAGAGTGAAAGTATGTTATAATTGCTTTTCTTTTTTTACCTACAGCACTTAAAATTAAATATCTGAATTGCTTTTTTTCCAAAGATATTAGATGTTGCAGAAACTGTATAGAAATGTTTGAAGTGAGTATGCATTGTAAATACTTGTATGTAGTTTATGTTATGTTTTCCAAATATTATTCTGAGCATAATGTGATTGTAAATATCAAACACTGCCATCTGGTGGGACTAGGCTATAATACTAATTGAAATTGAAGAAATGCATTGATACATTTGATTGGATGCATTATTTATCTATGAAGTGCGAAATAGTAAAACATGCTTTTACCCTAAAGCTGTTATAAAGACATGTTTTGCAATTTTGATAGACAGTTTTAAATTGCAATCCACTTATTTAAAATTGCTGTATTTTGTTAATTGACAGATGTTATTTATACAGTTTTGAAACAGTTTGAAATAAACCTTTTGCTATAAAAACGTTGCATTTTGTGATTTATGCAAACTTACTTTTTCCTATAATTGTGTAACTCATTAAGCATATGAATATTGCCAAACTCAGACATAATGATTGAGTTATGCTTTAAAAAAATTATTTTTTTAACTGCCTAGTTACTTAGTTTTTGTATACTTAAATAATTTGAATTTTCATTTTGAGGTTTAGGTATCACAATTATTGACTAAAACCGTGATCAGATCAGTAAATAGATATGTAGATAGATGTTTTTGACAAAAGAATGACTTCTAAAAATTTATTACAAAATTTATTTGATCTAGCTTTTTAAATAAAAACAGTTAGCAAATTCAGTATATGCTAAATATCATGCACAGCATGTAAAAGCATATTTTATGATGAAAACTATCACAGCTTATTTGCTCTAGTATAACAAGAACAGTTTTCTAAAAATAAAACTTATAAAAAGTAAAAACTCATTTCAAAATTCTTTCAGCCATTCAGAAGTTACAATCTAAATTTATTGCAAGCATATGAGCATCACTAATTTTAAATTTTGGAAAAAAAAAAGTGAATAGATTACATTAAATGAACATTGAAGCATTTGTAAACAGTATGGAAAAAATTATTGCAACCAACGATCTATTCATATTAGTTAGTGTAAATAAATATCCAAGTGCAAAAAGGAAAACAGAATTTTGCTAGTTATAAGGATATCTCTCTAAAATAAAATTCCTTCAAAGTGTATATAATATAGACAACTTATATTACAAGAAATATAAATGTTTGATTTTTGATATCCCATAATTTTATTTACACATTTAGGTTAGCAGATTCATCTGATTTATCTGAAAAGAATTATTTTGGTTACCATTTATTTATAAATGAATTATAAATATGGCACAAAAATCAAAAAGGATACTGCCTGTACAAATCAAATCTCAACAAGTTCTCCAGGGTTAAGAAATTATATGCAATAGGATTATAAAAACTGGATAATTTAAAGTAAACAATGCTAAAAAGTAAACTTGGTTGCCATTAGGAAAGAAAAATTTCAATTCAACCCATGCAACTCCAAGAATATAGCATGCATAGAACTCTGACTTGTGTTAGGCTGCTTGGAGAAGGTTAATAGAAGTATGAAAATATAGCTCCATTATGTTGAATTGACCACCACATTTATTGTTTATGCTCACAAAGTAGCTTTTGAAATTTTCTAAATAAACTATAATATGCACCTTAAGTAGAAAAAGGGCCAATGTCCATTTAAGTTTTGTATAACCTGATATTTAGAAATTTTTTTAATACAGCTCACAAAATACACTTTCTAATGCTTTGATTCTTTTCATAAAGGAGGACTGTTAACTTTTTGTATCCTTAAATCACTTCAAGATAACTCCAAACCATTAAATTTGGACACTGTTCCTTTTTGTAACAAAATTCATAAATATAAATGCTTTAGTTAAATGAGTGAAAGATCAATTTGGATACCTTGCAGTAGTATAATTTGAAATGAACATTTTCTATTTTTAAATATGAGCACCTTTTCACAATGTTTCAGATAAGTTATTAAATCATCTAATGATGAAGAAATGCTTTTTATGTATATGAACATTTATCACTAGAACTAAAATTGATAGAATTCTACAAAAACGTCCTCATATAATGTAGCATGTTAAAACAACATCTGAATTAATATGTAGCACGTTCAGATAATAATGAACATTCAACCTATTTGAGAACATGAGAATGAGTTTTAAAACCACTTAAAAAAAGGCCAATATTTTCATAATACAACAATGTCACTAGAATGCGACCTTCAGATTTTAACCTTATTGTTAGGTTAAATAGGTAGAATAAGTTAGGTAGAATGGTAAATATAGAATGAACACTTAAGTGCATTTTAGCATACCTTAACTTGCAGACAAGAAAACAAGCATTCATTTTTATCACAAAAAAAAAAAAAAAAATTCTTGAAAATATGACAATTTAATTACATACAAAAATTATTTCAATTTAATATTTTTCTGCTTTTTTTGCATAACAAACAATTAGAACAGTTCCATTTATAAAACAACCATTATAGTTAACAAATTCAATGTACACTAACACTAACAAGAGTACAAGAACAGTAACAATTCACACAAGAATGATTTTAATTTGAATATACAATTTTATCGGGTTTCTTGAGAGTTAATGTGGATATTTTCTAACTTAACCTTTTGTATAATTTTTTGTTTAGTTATACAGAAAAATGAAACCATTTATCTTAATTGGATATATTTTAGCGTGTATAGACTGGAATAAAACAACTAAATATAACCAGTTTCTGGAATTGGACAAATCCAAATTTGGGTGCTACTAATTTCTTCAAATTGGCAGCTTAAGTAGAAATATAGACTAGAAAAATGAAAACATAAAAAGTAAATAATATAATAGTCAGGTAATTAACACCATAAATTCTAAATAAATGACTAGCCTCCACTGAGCACTCATTAACGTTGAGAAATTTTCAAACATAATAAATTACAAATCTCAGTTTTGGTCTATATTAAAAAAAATTCCTTTTATGTACGTGAAGTGATGAAAATAGTAATTTTAATGCCCCCTTAAGGAATAATGGAATCTAACTTAAATCGATTCCTCTAATCCATGAAGACAAGTCCTTGTCACTGCATTGTTCTTTTCCACCACATGTTTGATTTGAATCTGAATCGGGTTCTAGTAAGAGTTCTGCACATTTCAAACCAGACAAGTAAGCACCATGTGTTGTAGAATAAAATGTAGAATGGGTAGCTTCTCCCGCAAACATCAAAGCTGGCTGCAAAATAAAAGAATTGATAAATTAGATAATTTAGCAATAATTTTTAGTAACCTTTTCCTGCTGATACAATTGAAACTTAGTCTTTTACAAAAAGATTATAATGACCAAATTAAGATTTATATTGATGGGTTGGTAGACCTAGGCAAATCCATTGCAGGTACACACTCTTTTATAGAAGAGTTAAATGAAGTGTTTCTTGTTCTCTCCTTGAATGATCATCCAATTTGTCTTCTGACAGAATTTACGGCTGCCCTCCACTGCCTTTTGCCAGCATAGACTAAGGAACTACTTTTTAGAATTGAGGAAATCAGCTTCTTTTCAAATTAGAAGACCAAGACATCACTCATCAGTTTGTTTCTGCACATTGCAAAGTGTATGGCAATGAAATGGCTTATAAGTTAGCTAAATTGTCCATTACAATAGGCCATTTCCTTTGTAAGAAACTACCTTGACTGGGTAATGTCACTTGGTGTACTTTATGGAGGGATACTGGAATGAATCGCCATTTTTTCTAATTCCTTAGTGATCCTAATGAATCTAGTATTTCAAAAACTCTCTAGAGCAGTTGCCTCTTTTTCTGCTAAAACCAGAATAAACCACACTTAACTCAAGCCTACTTGAATCATTTTCACTTGGCTGACAAGTGCCTTGAAGGGGAACAGATGTTGGAGGAGTTTGTTCGACTGTACTTAAGAACATTTTTAGGAAATTCTCTTAAAAAAACTTAATGATTCATCTTCTATTCTTGCTGGTTTTTCTAATGTTCATTTTATGTATTTTGCTTTGCTGCTTTATAGAAAACTAGGGGGCCAGTCCCCTGCTCGCTGAGGCTTGCCAAACCCCGGAGGATTGCTTCGCAATCCTCATTGTTTTGCTTCGCTCGCATCAATGAAGACATGTGTCCTAGCAGAAGAAAATGTTTACAAAATCTAAAATTGCTGTATTACAGAAAATATATATGCAGAAAATATATATAGAAAAAATATATATTTATTCCTATTATAAACTGCAACAGCTCAAGTAAAAGTTTTTTTTTCTCGATAAAACTTCATCCGATAAAGCTTAAAAATTCAATTGATGCGCGAGGCCTTGTGGTAAACAAACAATCGTACAATGTTGCCAAAACGTGTTAACAAATAACGTCTTTTTTTGCGTGCCACGTAAGAGAATTATATATATAGATATCATGAAATCAGGATTAATATGCTGGGCTCGTGTATGAAGATGTGATGTGGCAATAATTCTTAAGCACAGTAGCAGATGATCCATCAACAATAGTCTACTGACTGCATCCTCAAATTTTACCGGACTTAGAAAGAATTAAGCAGTTATTGATTCATAAACAAAAGAATGGGGGAGGCTCAATTTTAAGATGTCAACACAGGTGTTTCATATTCATTCCTTGCAAACTCTTTTCTTACTTTTAGTTGCAAATTCTTAACTGCAAACAAAAATCATTGATTTGTTGCAACAATTTAAATTGAGATCACTATACTTGTATTGCACCATTTAAAATTTTATTTGAACAAACTTTTTCTATTTGAGTTCCACCTTTCTTCTGTCAGAATCATATATAACAAAAGGTTGAAATGATTTACATGTTATTTAATGTGAATATTGAAATATACATTAAATAAAAATAGTATTACAATAGAAATATCTAACAAAATACTTTGGTAATCCCAGAGTTTGTTGTTGGATTTCATTAGTTCTATTGTGCAATCATTATTTTTAAATGTCTCTTTCTCTATAATAATCTTTATATTACTGTGTTATAAACAAGTTAACCAGGAAAACCTTTTACATTCATTAGAATTAAATAAACTAAACAATTTAAAATCAACTACTAAATCCAAAATTAAATCCTGCTTTAAAGAATATTAGACATCTATAATCAACCAGTATACCAATTTTAATTGATTCAAAGTGTAGTAATAAAAATACCATCAAAGTAACATCAGCATATTATGACTTCATATATTTCCTGATCCAAATTAGAGAATTGTTGAAATGAATTAGTAGGACATACAAAAGCAATCTCACCTTGCTATGGTATGGATCATTATAAATAGGAGCACCTAGTAATTCAATGTCTCTTTGAGATCCTTTGACACCAATGTAAGTATATGATCCTCTACTGAATGGATTGCTTTTCCATGAAGTACTAAGAAATAGAGTTTGGGAATAATAAAATTATAAAAATATTACAATAATTGTAACAATAATAAAGAATTTTTCAGTTTCTTTTTGACAATATAATAAATACAATAAAGAAGTAATACACATTAAATTTACTTTTGTGTGTTATTTTGCCAATTATTTAGAACAAATTGTTTTTATTTTAAGTTTTAAATTCATAAGAGTTTTAAGTATTCAAACTCTAATTAGCTTCACGAATATAAAAATTTTACTAGATTCACATGAGGATAGTTAGAGTTTGATATATTACATATTGATGTTAGATTGTTAATAACACATTTTGCAGTTATTTATTTCTGGTTACTGACGGTGTCAGTTTAAAGGTAAATGAGATTGGGTGTCTTCTGAACTTTGGCGAGAGGCAGCAGGTTCAATCAAATGAGAAATGGCTAGAATTCTTATTAGTGATGTCTTGCCCCAAACCTTTTGTTTCCTCGCCATTGCATGAATCTAGGCATGGATGCTGGAAATCATCTTGAGTTATTGGGGTTGCTTGTCCTTTACACAACAATCCTGTCCTACACTTGCTGTCTCTCCTCTTCTCTCTTTCTAAGGGTAAGTCAAAAAACCTTTCTCCCTCAATTCACCAAAACAGTTGAAATCTCCAAGTTCTCAGACCAAGGAGCAAACATGGGACCACAATTTGATCATAAAACAAAATATGATCAACTTACAAAAGCACACAACTATCTCCATTTCAGAAACTTTTATAGCTAACAAAATACTTAAATAATAAAAAAATTGAGAACATATCTTCTACTGCACTGTTTAAATATTAACCTGATAGTGCATATCATTTAATCACAATGTAATATTTCTTTAAATACCTTCACCAGCAGACACATGATTAACTTGATGATTTATATGGGCAGTTTAAACACAAGTTATTGCTGTGCCGCAAATCACAATTCTTATGGTTGAAATCGCTGAGTTAAGATGCTAAGAATCAGTTTTATAAGGACGAGAACCTTGAATTTTCAGAATCAAATTTTGTTAGTCCTTACAAAATTGATAATCTTTAGCATAATACAAAAAATAATCAATTTGACAGTAACTAGAACCAGTAAAGGAAATATCTCAGTCCAACAGAAAACCCCTATTGAGCTATATTACTGCACATGCGCTACAGGGTTCCTAATCTTTTTTTCTAACTAACAATAAGGACTTTATAA
The DNA here is from genome assembly GCA_947359465.1 of Metellina segmentata. Lineage (NCBI taxonomy): Eukaryota > Metazoa > Arthropoda > Arachnida > Araneae > Tetragnathidae > Metellina > Metellina segmentata. The sequence continues at coordinate 42,454,348 of OX375882.1, read as the reverse complement.
GGACTTAAATAAAACATTGTAGAAGTCGCGTATTATGCAATTGAATACACAACTTTCGACCTAGTGGGATGCTCTTATTAAATTAGTTAATCTTCTAACAGTAGCATGTAAAAAATTTAATATTCAAGTCTATTTTCTAAAAATTATAAACAATAATGCCACACAAAAATGAGATTTTTCAAAATAAACCCAGTCTGATCTTTACAAATGTCAGCAGTTAATATATGAGCATTTAAGTGTACACATATCAGTAATAAGCAAGTATATAAACAAATTATAGAATGAAAATGTTTAAAAAGTTCAAAGGTAAAATTCTAATGATTGAATTAATGTAACTTTATTGATTGTAACAAATAAAATACATTAAAAAATAATATATTACGAATATTAAAAATATTTTTTTAAATCGTATGTTTTTCTTTTATATCTCTTCGCAGAGCATTTGCTTTTATAAAAAGGGAAATACTTCCAGAAAATTCTGCTTGAGTAGACAGTTCTGAATTATTCATATCTGTAATAGCTTGTAAAGCTCTTTAGATTTTAAATATAGTTCTAATTTCCATTTCTTACTGTTTTCTAAACTTTTCTGATTTTTAATTTTGTATTGTTCTTAGAAATGACAGAAATATTTTTGCCTGAATATCATTAGAATTATTTGCATACTCATAAATGAGCTTCTGAGTTATGTAAGATTCTTCCTTTAAGTTTTCACACACACGCAACCCCTGTAATGATTTATTTAAACTGAACCTACGTTCAACTGTATTTTGTCCATGTGATAAAATCATAAATATTTTTATTATTCCCTATAATTTTGCACTAACTGCATCTTTAAGTAAAAAAACACTTAAAAACTGTCGTCGGTCAGATTTTGGATCAAAGTTTTTGAATGACGATGAATACTTTGAGGTTGTTTCTAAAAACTCTTTAAATTAAAGCAATATTAAGGCATCACATTCTTCTTCTCGTAAGCAGTTTTATCGCTGATCGGGCGCTAAACATAGGTTTGAAATCTAGTGAAAAACTTTCGTAATTTGAAAACAATTTTTGTTTTCAAAGGAAAATAAGCACTTTCTAAGTATTGACGAAAAATGAATATTTCTAAGGGCTCTTAGAAATGGAAGGTCAAAATAAGCACTTTCTAAGACCCGTGGGAACCCTGTGCTATAACCTAGGAACAATAGTTACAATTAGTATATTAAACATAAAACTATACACAATTTCAGAAGTTGCTCAGAACCTTTCTTACCGGACAACTTTAGAAGGCTTTGGAATGTACGGATCATTGAGGAATTTCCGTAAAATATCAGTACAAGTATTGGCAACCTGTTCTTCAGATAAAGTTTCCAAATACTCAGCCTCATGACCAGAGACCCAAGCTAAAAGAATGTTTTCAGAATATCTGCGGAAGGAATATATTTTTCTAAACCAAACTTTGCTCATGTCTACTTCCTCTGTCCGTTTCCACAGAGTAATAACTTCGGAAATTTCAGCATTTAGGAAAGGTCTGTCGTATTCTAAGTATATTTTATTCACTATACCGAAATTTAAATTTTCTATGCACTCCAGTTTGTATTCTGGTAATTTAGGTTCAAATAGTTCTCCAGCTTTTACTTTTAACACACCTAAGGGAATTGTAACAATAACATGGTTTGTCGACCACTTTGAGCCATCTTCACACTCGATTATGACACGATTGTATGGAGCTACGTCACTTGTGCATGGTTCATTGGAGCAATCAGTGTTTTGCAACACAGTTTTCATCTTCCATCTTATATGCTTCACCTCACATTGGTACCTGATACTTTCTTTGGGCAAAATATCAGCTAAGAACTCTATTATTAAATGAAAGCCACCAGGCACACTAATATTACCACCAGGTAGTTCTGCATAGCTACCAAAGTCACTAAGGCTGGTTTCGTCCATGGAATGACATCCAGTTATACAGGTTTCACGGTTAAGGAGATGATCAAAAACCATCCTACGCATGGTTGCCTCATCTCCTTGATACTGTTGCAAGTATGCGGCTATGTCAAGTTCAAGATGTTGACCTACACTATTAACTTGAGGTGGTGTGTGTAAATGTAGTACAAAATACTCTTCACATCTTTTACTGAACCAAAAATATGCACTGTACACTTCATCAACAATGGAAATTGGCACTCTCTTTCCTTCTTCAGTAGTAGCAACAACAGTATGTGGATCTTGATCACTAGTTAGGTTTATGAGACCACTCGATACAGCATATTCATAAACAGGATTGCTTAAAACGCCATGGATCCAACTAGCTCCTAGATCTACCTGATCATCATTTCCTGTAAGTAAAATCAAGGAGCATGTCAGGATACTACACAAAATCAAATATAATGATAATAAGTTAAAAAATATTAAGAATATTATTATTTTTCTTAGCAATGATATTTTAAAGTAGGATTGCCATACGTCCCATTATTTTGGACCGTTGATTTGTCCCAGTCAGAAGAAAACAGATGTTATTGTGTTTCATGTGACAAGTGACCCATGGTGATCCTATTTTAAAGGACTATTAATAATTAAAGTGGAAAGAAATAAGAATAAAATTTAAAACATAAATACCAAATGTATTTAGTTATTGGTACTAAATATACATAAGTTTATATAAGATATACAGAATTGAATTTAAAACAAAATACCAAATAATATTTTAATTACCATCTTTTACTTATACAGGTGTTTCAACAATATTCATGAACCTCTAAATTAGCAAATAGAGTTCACTCATAGATGTTCTTATAAATATTTTCATCATTACTTAATTAACCTGTTTGATACAAACATGTTGACTGAGTTTCTACCTACCGAAATTATTTCAGAGAATTATGGAATTTTAAAAACAAAGGAACAGATAGTTACACTATGTTTTGCAACACAACACATATCCCAAAATATTTGCCTTTTATAGATGCAAGTAATAGTGCATTTTAGGAGTATATTAGAATTATAGATCAAATAGAAATTTATAACTTTTTATAAAGGCTAACAAAACATCTACCAACATTTGATTAACTATGAAGCAAAATATCAGTCATATTATAAAGCATTCATAATATTGATATCAAATATTATGAATGCTTCTTCATACCTCACTCTAATACAAAATGTGAACTATTATTTTAAATTTAATGTATGGAGTTTGAAAAAAAAGGATGACATTAATTGCATATGCAACATGGAAAACCATTTAAGATTTTTTAATCGATTTCCAGATATGTAAGATTTTTTTCTATTTGTTTATACAATTGTTCTTATGTAGGTAAGATTTCATTGAAATACTAGAGCATCTATATATATAATTCTCTTACGTGGCACGAAAAAAAGACGTTATTAGTTATCACGTTTTGGCAACATCGTACGATTGTTTGTTTATCAGGAAGCCTCGCGCTTCAATTGAATTTATAGCTTTATCGGATGAAATTTTATTGAAACAAAAAATGAATTTTAGTCGAGCTGTGCAGTTAATAATAGAAATCAAATAAAGCGGAGGATCTTTTCAGGGACATTTAAAAAAAGGTTCTTTTCAGGGTCAACAATTATAGTTCAACAAGACGCTTGCACTACAACTTTCGACTACAAACTCAATGAAAAAGCGTGGGTGGCTCAAGTGCAGGGGTAAATGTACATACAAACAACATGCTGGGTATTCAATTTCCAAATCAGCGTTCACATTTCGAGTCAAAATTTGCGCAAAGTTTTCATTTGAATTCTGATTTCAGAGGTACTGTATATATTTTCTGTAAAACAGCAAATTTAGATTTGAAAAACAAATTTTTTCGAATATCATATTTTGTAAACAATCCCTTCTGCCAGGACACATGTCTTCATTGATGCGAGCGAAGCGAGCTTTGGTTCGCTCAGCGATTCAATGCGGGTTGCGAAGTAATCCTCCGGGGGTTGGCGAGCGTTAGCGAGCAGGGGGCGGGCCCCCTAGTTAAATAAATGGTAAAAGCATCCATTGTACAATTGAATTATTTTATTACAAATATAGAAAATGTCCTTTGAATTTTTAAATATTTCTTGATTATATTTATTTTTCATTTGATCTGTTTTTTATAAAAATGAAAATATTTGAATTTTAAAATCAAAGAGATATGGTTGGGTTCAAATGGTTGTGTTTCAAAAAGATCTATTTTGTTGATATAAAGATATAACAAAACATGTAAGAACAAAGTGCCTGGAAAATGTACAGATGAATCTAAACAAAATGCATGCAATGCCACCTATGCACGTAAGACCTTAGTTGCATCTGCCAGTGCATATATAAAGCTAGACATCCGTGGAAGCATCTAGCTTTTTCTACCAAGAGATGCGAGATGGGTCATAGCATTTCAGATGTAAAGAAGTTAGGATTCTCACATACGACCATTTCAAAAGTGTACCATGACTACAGAATTTTGCCAAAGCTATAACTTCCGACACAATAAGCCTACAGACTGGGAGAATGCAACATCAGCTGGCAAGAATCTTTTCTCGTGATAGGTATGCAACACTAATATCAGAATTCAATGTTGTGCTGGGCCATTAACAAACATCAATGTGATGACTGCAAGTATTAGACTATTGTACTAGTATTTATAGCACATCACAATGTACTTTTGATCAGTTTTTGAAAAAGAAAAATATATAACTTGTTTACTTCAAAGAAAATCAAATTTCCACTTATCAAATATTAAATATATTTTCTCTAATACTGATTGAAATTCAGATTTAAAAAGCTTGTCTTTTGTTGTTTGTGCTAGAGATCAGAAAAATACAAAGTTCAGCTGATAATGTTCACTTAATTTTGAACAATTCATGTAAAACTTGTTAACAGCTTTTTGAGTTATGCTAATACTTTTCATGTCATTATTTGGGTGTGAAGTTTTTATAGTTGATCAAAAAACAAATATTTTCTCTAATGCGTTCTATTCTTTTAAGTATTTGCTTAGAGTAGAAAAGTAACAAAAAACTTCACAGATCATTTTTTATTGACACAGAGGTATTTTATTGTTGAATAGTTCAACATAAAACCTGCATTCAGAGATGAAATAGCTACATTATAAACGCATTTCGTCAATTCTCGATACCAAAATATGTGGTATGATCAATTTAGTTTTCAATTACATTTTACAAGGCAGTAAAACTACCAAGAAAAATATGATTGCGATAAACAATAAGGAAAAAGTTTGTTATGTATTTTAATACAAGTTCTTTTGTCATGAAAGTATCTATGTAAAGGAGGATTTGTTTTTTGATTTATGTTTATTCAAAGTTCACGTACCCATGGGAATGGAAACAATTCTCCCACCAATTCGATTCCTTGCTTCAAGAATTTTAAAATCTCTTTCCCCGTTCTTTATTAAATGGTGTGCAGCAGATATTCCTGCGATTCCAGCTCCAATTATTATTATTTTAGAGGAAATAACGGATTCACTATTAGTTTCTGATTCACCGTCTTCTGCTACAGCTGCCATCATAACAACAAAATAAAATTGTACGAAGTCTGTTGAGGTGTACCATAGTTGCTCACTCAATGAATTTGAATTATTCTTTGAATTTCATCATATTTTACAAGCTGAGAAAATGTAATTTAAAGCAGCGGTATGTTAAAAAATATTTATAAAATAACTTTGGAGCATTTTAGATGTTTTAAAATTTAATCTAGTTGTATTTTTACATTTCAAAGGGAAAGACAATTTACTAGGTATGAAGTAGCAATTTGTAACTCAACACATGCCGAAATAATAATAACAGCTGTTAGCCGTCTGCTTAAAATTTATAAAAATTTGATAAAAGAATGATCGGTTTTCGAAGAAACATATGTCGTTGCCTGTTTGGTGTTATTTTGTTCACAATTTTATAACAGTCAAAGTTTGAACAAAAATTTCCAATTAAATTTTTGCTTGATTGCATTAAGTTTTCATTAGATATACCTGTTTGTATATCGAATAATTTATACATATTCTTTTCGTAAAATGAGTTCTAAATTCCAGAAGCTTGAAGAAGATTACCTTTCATTGTTAACCGAGGTGATGATTTATTAAAAAGTGTTTATTTTTTGCTGCAGGCTCTGATACAAAACTTTCTGTCACATTTCCGGTGTCTTCTGTTTTTAATGTTTAATATTGTAACTCCTTATAGAGAAACTTCAAAGTAATTTTTTTTGTAAGCAAATGGATTCAATATACAAATTTATGTTTTCTGATAATCGATCGTAATACAAACAATAAATCTTTTGAAAATGTTTTTATCCAATCGTCTATCAATGTCAACCGCTTCTAGCAGTGCTTTCGTATTTCTTTCTTTACATATTTAGATTCTTCAAATTGGATCATCATATTACCTGATTTTGTATCTGTACATATTTAATTGTGTGGAGGAATCGGAAAAATCCTGTTTTTCACCAACCTTTGTTTAGGACCGGCAATACCTAATGTATACTTTTATGTTAAAACTTTTTCACCATCATGTACATTCTATAAGCTTCAAGAAATACGATTTAAAGGTTATTTTCAATAAATGTTTTGGTGCAACATTATTTTTTATCGTGCCGAAATACAGTCGAGTCCCGATAATCCGAGTTGATCGGTATCGGCACCAACTCGGATTTCTGAATACTCGGATTATGCGGACTACATAATAAAATCGAAGAGAAAAATTCAGTTTTATATATGTTACTAAAAAATAGATATAATAGCGAAAAAATACGAGCACACAGATTTGTAAATAATAAAAATGTATTTTAAATAACATCACACACTTACTTGATTTAATGTTTAAAATATGAATCTTAAGTTGTTTGTTTTTGAGCAAAAACTCTCTTGTTGCATTGTTTCGTAAGCTTTTCAAAAATAAAACATGTGGTAAAGCATCTAGTTGTTGTTCCATATTACGAAAAGCAATATCTAACGCTGCCGTGCCTTCTGCATGCGAAATGATCTTCTCTGTTTCATCAATTTCTTCTTTGGTAATCATGCAAATTATTGCATTGTTGGTAATTTCTTCTTCCTCATCATTGTAAAGTTATTCTTTGACGCAATGATCTGTTACCTCTTCATAGTTGGGTAGTTTCAAAACTGTATTTTTAATTTCAAAATATTTTTAATGACACCCCTCAGAAGCAAAATGGACTAGAACTAGCCTGAACCAGAATCGCAGGTGGAGAAGAAAAGCGAAAATTGCAAGAAAAACTGACCGCCGGCTCAACAGGCCAGTGACAAATTTTAAGTACACTTGCAAGATGGGAAAAAAAAGCTACCTCGAATTAAGTGGAGCTTGGATTAGCGGAACTCTACTGTAGTTTGAACCTCCTACTCCTGTTGACCAAATGTAAATAGGTTAGGTTAATAGGTGAAGTTTGCCCTTTGTTTTACTGCCTGCCAGTTTCTCAAACTTTTTGGCTCTTGTTCTCTTTTCAAGAACAATTATTTTCAATGCTTATTCTCCCCCCTGTTTGGAAAGCTAAATCAACTAATAATAAATTTTACAAGCGTACTTGTACCTATAGGTTTTGAATTCCACCAATTACTGCAATTTTAGAATTTCAAAAACTAGTTTGGTAATAAAACAACTTAGAACTGAAATTATCAAGCTACTTATCAGAATGAAGTAACAAGAAATAAACTACACATAAACACAAGTTTGACCATTATTTTTAGTAATAAATGTAATAAACAATCACTAGTGAGAAGGATGAGCCTGATGTAGTGTTACCAATTTGTCTATATTATTTGTCCATATTTGTCACTTGAGTACACCAAATGGAAAACTGTTTTTCACACAATTTGGAAACAGTCTAATATTGATTAAAATCATCTTGCCTATATATAGCATTGTACAGTAAACTTGACATACCATGCACAAATTCCTGATGCTGCACTTCTGAGAGCTCGCGTAAGTTGGAAGTACACGTAAACACATACATGTTAGCATTCACTTGTAACTGTTATCTTGTTTTTAGATTTATCAGTTGTAACTTGCATTTTACAACGTTATTTTTCTGCTTTACATCACTAGAAATGTGTCTGTATGGCGAAATGAATAAGTGAACGTTTTTAAGCACCTCAGTGCTCACTCTTGCTCTTCAATACCTCTATTTCCATTGAGGCGAGCATTATCCCCTAAGATTCCACCAGTGCTCTCTTTGGGAAATTATACTGTATTTGGTAGTTACACTTTGTCTCTAAAATTTTTGTACCACTCTCATAATTGTTGAAATGAAAATTCTTTCTTTGTAGTTTAATACTGTAAAATGTAAATTGGAGTGCAAAACTGATTCCTTATTAATACTGAGTCAAGAAGTGGAAAGATGCCGTATAGAGAAAGACCAGTACAAATTGATGGCAGATCAGTTGCGGACTAGGTACAGTGCCTTAAAGAGAAGAGTAGAGGGATGGGTATGTTAAACAATGGATTAGTATATATTTATTGATATCTTATAATATTTACATTTCTTTTGTTGTTATCTCATTAATCTAATTATCCTTTTTTGGCTACTAAGTAAAATGTTCCATGTAATTCAAATATCGCCAATATTTTGTTGGTGCAAATTCTGACTGAGTAACCATTTCTTCCTTCTAACTATATAACTTTTATTTTTGAATAGTTAAATAGGAGTACCTCAGTTTGATGTCAAGGCCATTGTCATTATGCATCGAAAGCACATCCACATAAGGAAAAGAAACCTAAAATTACTCCCAAGTAGAACATTTTGGCAAAAGAGGGAAAATGTTATGTTGCCATTGATGCCTGACTTCCTTTTCCAAATTTCTAACCATGATTTAACTTGTGTAGTATTTTGAATTTCATTAAGTACGTAATTTAGTTTGCATAATTTGAAGGAATTGCAAATTAATGTTAATTTTTAACTCAACTTCTTTTTTATTCAGTCAAATGAAAAGAAAAAATAACAAAATACCAGAGAAAAATAGTTTTAAGAAAATAAAAAGCAACGATTATAAAAATATGACATTTCTGTAACCCAATTGTAAATTTTAGCTGCTGCTAAAGGATAAAATTTAGCTAATCATGATTGAACTGACATAATATAATATAAATTATTTGTATGCTGATTGTTTTTTAGACATAATTTTCATAGCAATTAGTAAAAGTTTGATTTTTGACAATTTAAACAACCTGAACATCTATTTTCAATTGTGTTCCAAAACCTCAAGTCATCTCGGCCAATCTTCTAAAATATTTTTGAATCTGCTTACAGTATCTTTTGTTTAGAAGAAATTGCTTCGGAGATATTTCATCATTTCTAACAATTTTCATATGTTCATGACCTTCACCAAAGATTTTTTTTTTTGTAGAAACTAATTTTGAAGTTTGTTTCAGTTGGATACATAAATGTATTTAATTTGATTTTATCTGTATTGAATTATTACATGTATGTATTTTCTTTATAGGGTCCATCTTTAATGGGAGTGTATGATGTAGATGGCTTAAAATGTGAAAGAGAAAAAGTGAGTTCTTTATGAAAATGTTGTTAGAATTCATCTCAAATATTGAGACATTGTTCTGTAATGCTTGCAGCATGTGGTCAAATTTCCATAACTTTCTGCCCTAATATGCCTAATATGTATCTAATTGTGTTAAAACCTGTCAATGCTTTGTATTTAAGTTGTTTGTTAATAAGGGTTTTATTGTTATTTGGGGGCACTGGTTTGACAATGGTTTTGCTTCTTTTCATACTGTAGTTCACAAATAATTAATTAATGTGAACTATTGAACTATAATACACAACAGTGTTCTTTAATCTAAGGTCTCTAATTTAATCTAAATTGCAGCCAAGGGTTCCATAAAACTTATTTTTAAAAAGAAAAATTTTATTAAAATTTTTTTTGATGTTTAATTTGAAGTATTTTTACCTCTTTGTAGGTATAATGCATTGATAATGCTTTAAAATTGGTATGTTTTGAAGTACAATTTTCTTAAGTATTTTCAATTTTGGTTGCTGCGTTTACAATTTGATTCAGAGCTAGTTCAAAGTTTTGTGGTTATCATTAACTATTTATACCAGTTTCACAATAGTCAAGAGTAAAACAAATATAAATTTGTATAGTATGGTGTCTAGGGTGGAGATTTGAAGAATCTAGATTACAAGGAGAAGAGGACTAACACAACATTTGATCTATAAAATAAGGATGAAAATAAGGTACGAAAGAGGTTACATATGTCTATAGTTCATGGACCAGCCTTCATGCTGGCACTTAGATTTATAGTTATTTTGGATGGTGCTCCATCTGCACATGGATGTGTGTTGATCAGTTCAACAGATTTTTTAAATGAACAAAGTTACAATTCTGCTCTGTGTCCTCGACTCAACCTCTGGTGGCGTTATGAAAAATGACTCTTACATGTATTTAGTGTAAATTTTTTTTTATGACTGTATTATACTTTTAAATGGACTGATTGTAAGAATCAAACCTGTCATATAATTTTATTTATGTAGAGCTTAGTGCAACTATTGTGTGAATTGAAAGACCAAAATAAATCACTCAAGTACGAAACTGAAGATTTGAAACAAAAGTTGACAGATGCTGAAGGAGACATAAAGGTAGTTTATTCTCTCTTCATTGTAATGATTGAACTAATTAATACTGCATAATTTGTTGGTTGCTTTGAAACTTTTTCGATACTACACAACTTGATACCAACACATATCTAATAGAAAATTACCTTTTTTGATTCTGCAAAATTGCTACTTTTAAAACTTGTAGTTTTATTAAAAATACTTACATTTGTATTGTTGTTCGTATTTTATTTTCTGTTATTTTAGTTATAATGACCTATGTTGTCACAACTGGTTTCATTATAATATCAAGTATTTTAAGCCAATAGCATCAAAAAATGGTCATTCAAACTAGTAATGAAACAAAATTATTAAATAAAATTATGAATTACAGTATAACTAGTAAGAGCATTTTCCCATGTTCTTTGGGAGGTGCTTGAGGAGGGGCCTAATCAAGAAACTGTTTATTGTAATGTCATTTTGAGGGATAAAATTGCTTCCCATTTCCAATTCTACAATTTTTCCCTGAATCAACAATTTCCCCCTTGTTTCCGGTAAGGTGATGGTTGGGTTGAGAGCTGGAAAAATTAAAAATAAATAAATAAAACTGTATTGTGCATGTGAAATTTATGCACAAGTTAAGGCCATGGAGAATGCTTTCAAGCATTCGTTTTGGAATCTTAACACACTGCCATCTTTATTTGCTTAAAACTGAGGATGTTGAGTTGCATATAGTTGGATAAAAGAATTAGTTTCTTAAAACGTAGATATATGTTATACCCTGTTTCATACCCCTATGTTTGGTAGCATACTGCCAATCAGCCTACCCTATCTTACACTCTGATTTGGTGTACAGTTGTGGGAAAACTGAATGGAACGTTACTTTACCTGAACTAAGAGGTCATAGAATATGATCTACAAAAGTGATTTGTCCTTTCACAATGAGATTTAGGTTTCTTTCCAACATCAAATAATAGGGGCTGTCATTGCTCAGTGGGTTTGTCCACTGTGCTTACAATCTGTGAGCTAATGGTGAAACAGGTTTGATTCCTCCTAAGTTGTATTTTTCTCTTATCATTAAAACTTTCCTTTTGTGTATGTTTTTCTGTTACTTGACTTTGTCCTTATTGTATGTAACCTTATTGTGTGTGGCCCTTGTGCCATAAAACCACACCAACCTGCATCCATTATCTAAAGAAAGAGAAAGGAATCCATTAGCCACTAAAACTAATATAAAGTAGCTTAATTTTACCTGTAAATACAACTTTTTGTTAGACTGGTGTAGAAATTTGAGCAAACTAACTAAACTTTGATTTTATGTCGCCATGTCCTTGGGCACAACACTGTTTCCAATAGTAACATAAATATGTGCTTCTGCATTGTTTATTTTCTAATAACCCGTTTAACTTCAAACTAAAATATCTTTTGATTATTTCATAATCCTTTTTTTGTTGTATTCTAATACACTTTTATTCTTGTAAGTATTTATATATGCTTTTATAATAAGAGATTCTATTTTTATGTTAGAAAATAAAATGCATTTATGATCTACTTGTTATGGTACTTATGTGTTTGTATAAAAATAGGACACTGAGAGTGTTCCATCTAAAATTTACTATCTTTAATGCATATTTATGTATTTTACAGATTTTGAGAGATGAAGTTGCAAAAAGAGATACAGACTCTTTTCAGGAATATTTATCTTCAAATTATGTTCCATTTTCAGTTAAAGAAACATTAGTAAAACAATTAGAAAGCCAAAAGTTAAAGGTAATTATTTTTCGTACCAATTGTAACTTTTGTAAAAATTTGCTTTTGTGTAAGAAAAATTATAATTTTTTTTCTTTCAATTTAATACATTTGATTTGAATAATATTCCTCACTTCAATATTCATCTCATTATATAAAGAGCAAGCTAAATGATTTAACAGTCATAGAAACACCATTTACTATGTAAATACATATTGATATTGGAAGGATTCGTTTACATAGCTGTCAAACAAAATATTCATGCATTGTGTTTCAGTTGAAATTATAAAAGTACGATAATCGGAAACACCTTAACAATTCTAGAAAAAGTAATTTTAGTTATCTTTAATTAAAAGATTTCTGTTTTCTAGTTTTAAAATTAGTTGTTTTTAATTTTGTTTTCATAAATGTTTCATTCAACTAGGCTAAGATGGACTAAGAAATTCAACATAATGTTTGCATCATTTTTTATTTCAGTGTCAGCAATTAACTAAGGATTTAGAGGCGATACTAGATGAAAAAGAAGAGTTAGTCACTGCCAGAGATCAATATAGGCACAAATATGAAAGACTAAATCAACAAATGAACTACGTCTTAAGAGGCGATCACCAGAAGACAATAGATATAGATGGAGTTCTGATGGAAAACAAGTGAGACTAAAATGTGGTTTTCTGTATTTATTAAATTTTTTATTTGATCACAGTTTTATAATTGTAAAAGTTTAAAATTGCAATTTAAATGTTTAAAGCTGCATAAGAAATAAAAGTATAAACAGAAAATCTGCAAGTTTTGCTCATTACATTTTGCAAAAAGCAATAGAAAAATAACTATAGAAACATCTAAGTTGGTTTTTATTGAGTTTTCGTCAGAATAAAAAAAGTATAAAGCTATGCACTGCATACAATTGAAACTCTATTAAAAAAGCTCTTTTTATTAACAGCTAATTTCCTCTTTTATATAGCGTTGGAGAAGAGGGAAAATAATAAAATTGTGTTGTAATAGTTTTTTGTGTGCAAAAGTTATGTATAGTCTGCTTTGATACTAGAGAAGATGGTGAGTATGTTCTGCCATGAAAAGATAATTTTTATATATATTTCTGTTGAACGGTATTATAATTTTACATTAATTGAAATCAAATTTCTGATTATGTCCTATAATGTAGGTACCTTCTAGAAAGGATAAAACAAGCTGAAGAGGAGAAAGCTGTAACAGCATCAGCTCTAGCAAAATGCAAGGTAAATTCATTTTTCATATATATTGTGAAGACCTTATTAGAAGGACGGAATGAGATCAGTGCAATCCAGATCTAATGAAGCCACTTTGGAAAGTGGGATGCCAGCTCAGCTGTTGCCTCATTATTTGACAGTGGTTCAAATTTATGTGGTGTTGTCTTTGAATCTTTCCCTTAGGGGATTGATCCCAGACTGTCTTAAATAGCCTGTTGTGCTGCTCGGGAACGACGTTAATTAAAATTACCTAACTAATGAAGCCACTCGATGAACTTTGATTATAAAAGTAAAAGTCTCACAGGGATGTGAATACGAATTTGATTTTAGACAGTATATATATATATATACACAGGGTGTTTCAGTGAACCGTTTCAGAACTTCTAAGAGGGGTAGGGTACATCCTGACAATTCGAAATCATTTAGCAATGTGGGGTCGGAAATGCTTTCCTGAAGCGGTGTTGTACACAGAAGCATCGTAAAGAAAAGAGACCGTAAGTGAGAAATCGTTTTAATAATACATGAAAAGAAGCAAAAGGTACATGGATTAAAGTAAGTGTTCGAAGTTTCTTCCACGGGCTACAATGCACGCCTCATATCTCCGACGCATGGACATCCGAACATTCTGGAATACTCCAGGCATATCTCGGATTTCTCCGGCAGCTACTGCAATTCTTGCAACCAGCTCCTCAACATTGTCAACAGGGGTGTCATAAACTAGCGATTTCAGATGACCCCAGAAATAAAAATCAAGACATGATAGGTCGGGTGACCGAGCAGGCCAACGCACGGGACCACCATGTCCAATCCACTGCTGACCAAATGTGACATCCAGGTAGTTACAAACATCTCCGCTATAGTGGGCAGGGGCTCCATCGTGTTGGAAACACATTGTCTGTTGCGTCGATGGAGAAATCTGTTCATCTCTCAAAAGTTGTGGCAATACTTGCTGCAGAAAGAGCAAGTAGTTAGGTCCGGTTAGACGAGACGGTAACAGGTAAGGTCCGATGAGGGGATCTCCCATAATACCGGCCCATACATTGACCGAAAATCTAATCTGTGCTGCACGACGTCGTATTGCATGCGGGTTCTCGACCGCCCAGATATGGTCGTTATGCGTGTTGAAAATTCCTTCCCTTGTGAAGGATGCCTCATCGGAAAACAACACTTCAGCAGGAAAAAGGGGATTTGTAGCACATTTTCCAAGGTACCACTGTGCGAAAGCAATACGAGGTGCATAATCCTCCGGTTGCTGTGTCTTCTTCTTCTTCGAATGGAAGAAGACCCCTCCGTACCGAGTTATTGAATCCGGTTGCTGTGTCTGGACACGCTGCACGTGAAATGGATGCATGTCTTCTTCTCGGAGAATCCTCCAGACGCTGCAATGGGAAACCTCGACTGCGTTTGCTACACTTCGTGTACTCGTTCTTGGATTCCCCTGTACATGCTGCAGCACATTCTGTTCGACGTCTGCAGTCCGTGCTGTTCTTACCCTGTCCCTGTCAGCTCTTTCTAATGAACCTGTCTCAGCTAACCTCTGGTGCAGTCTTGCAAAGAAATTATGACTGGGGATACGCCTCGTCGGATATCGTTCCGCGTACAAATGCTGTGCGGCTGGCCCGCTACAATTTGCAGCCCCGTACGCCAAATGCATATTGGCTAACTCTGCGATCGTGTAATCATCCATCCTACTAACTTGGCGTTCTTGTGCGAAATGAAGATTCCCTACACGAAAGCTCGGGATTTTCGCACAACGCCATCTAAAGCGTCAGGAAAGCATTTCTGACTGCCCATTGGTATATGATTTTGGTTCGTCAGGATGTACCCTACCCCTCTTAGAAGTTCTGAAACGGTTCACTGAAACACCCTGTATATATATATATATATATATACACAATATTTACATTTTTAACTATTGCTTCAGTAATGCTCGAATTATTGGCATTTATTTCTTGGATTTGATATTTTTGAAATTGCAAATTGAAATAAATATTCAAATGAAGTCTGCTTTGCTGAAGCTGTTTTTGAATAAATGCTCTCGGTCACATCTTTAGGTGCGCACGGGCATCCAAACCCTAAGATACAGGAGTGATGTGTCCCCTCTTCTGTTTTACCCCCATCTACCTTTCTGGGTTTTCTTTATTTTCCCTTCCCTCGCTATTGTCTTGTGTTTGGCACAGCTTGGCTAAATATGGTCCTTGTACCACAAAACCCAAAACCAGTTCAATGAAGTAACCAAACTATACTACTATATATTTTATATATTGCCTACAATTTAGCACAAGATTTATTAGAACGTTATGATGTTTGAATTTAAATTGAGCTTTGTTACTTTATATCAGACATATCGCACCCCAGCAAGAAAAGTGACCAAAGTCAAAAAATAAAAATTTTGATGTTATGTCATTGAAAAATATGTATGAGGTGCCCCAGTGTGTTATATTACTGTTCTATAGAATATAATAGAAGTTACTACCATAAATACTTACCTAAAATTTAAAAGAGAAGCTTATACTATTTCAATATAAGTTTTATAGTATCCTTTAAGTTGATGTTTCTCAAATTCTGTAATTTTGTGTTATATCACTTTTCTTGGCGGGGTGCAATGTGTAGCATTTTGAGTATAGAGCTTTTAAATCTTTAGATAAGATGTATGTTGGGCTTCGTGTTTAATATCTTGGCCCAAATATGGCATTACAACCTTAATTTTTCTTTCTCAGTTAATTTATGTGAGCTTAAAAATCAAGTTTTCTCAGAAGGAAAATTTCAATCCCCAATTATATAATTTAAAACTTTTATTTTAGTCATTACTTGAAAAGAAAAGATCAAAAGGAGGCATGAAAAGTACTCTTGCTTCTGGATTAGCATTAAGTGCGAAACAAGGTATGGAAACTAAAAATCTTCCTTTAACTAAGTATAAAAAAATAGTTAGATTTTGATAGTATTTTAAGTATTGCACCAATTTGTAAAATCCTGTAGAAAATTATTGCAATTAGGAATTGTTTGAAGTTAAAGAATTGATGTTCAGAACATCCAAAGGATTTTGAGACATGAAATATATTTATCATAAATTGGTATCCTAATTTGATTTGGAATTAACTCTTTAGATTAACTTGATTTTATTGGTTGCTACAGTGTTCAAATTACCCTGGAAGAGTTGGATTGAATACAAAGTTAACATTAAAAACATGTTAGTGAAAAAATTAAACTGCAACAAAATTTTAAAACACTGTACACAAACATGTTTTTAATCTGTTTACTATTGATTTATCTACTGTTTTTTACTGTTTATTATGCTGTTAAATTAAATTCTATGACCACTTATTATTGCAACACTTACATTTTAATATACTTTTATTGAATTTTATCTGATCTGACATTTACAAATTGCTTGTGGATCCCACACCATTAAACTGAATCGACAAACCATTTCTGGAGTTAAATGTGGTGAATTATTTTGTGACACTTTATTTGAATTAATATGTACTTGAACTAATATGCATATTTTATTTGTAATTGAATGTAAATAATTTTAACTAAATTATTTATTATTTTGTAATAATTAGTATTCTTTCTGGTACTTTCCTTGCTGTATTCATTCAGTTGTATTAAAATATTTCTAAATTGGGTAGAAAAACGGCCATTATCCAAATTTACTGATTCAAAGTTCTGTCCACCGATCGTTTTATGGATAAATTTTCAAGGTAATGACGATTATAATATGCATATTTCCTCCTGCCAGTACCCTATAAGAATCAAAAAATTTTTAATACTGTTTTAAAAATTAAAAAATTACCAAATCAAAATGGACTTAGTGGACTTCTAACATGGACATTAGCCCCTTCTCTACCGAAGTACAGGTTTACTCTATGCAATTATTTTAGACTGATGACTTATAAGGATAGCCTTTTAATAGGTTACTCTTCAAACTAACCACCAACATTTCCAAAATAACCCTGAAATCTGAGAAAAAAGTCGTCTTCAGTTTTTTTCTGTAAATTTAAATTGAATGGAATTTTCTTAATAGTTTTTAAAAGTATATTTCGAAATGCTTTTGAATTATTTAACGTGAATCAGTGTTTTTTCTGCAAAAACAGTATAAATCTTATGTAAAAATAAAAATTGTGGTCTTGAGTACCTCAACTAAACGCATACTTGATGGACAGCAATTGCATATTCTGATTTAAGGAATAGTTGAGTAGACAAAGAAATTTAAATTTGCCTTAAATTTCTCTGTGAATTTCATATTATTTATATTCTAATGAAAAGAAATTATTTTATTTTCTTTTAGTGGAACAATTATTGCAAAGTAGTCCCTTTCTTGATTTTGCTAGCAAATCTTCTAAAGGAGCTGAGTTCCGTAATCTAGTTATCACATTGTTGGAAAATCTAAGTGATAAAAGCATTGCACTATCTCATCAAAAGAAAACTAACAAGTTAGTTAAAAACTTCACATGTAAAATAAAATTTAATAAAATTGTGTTATTCACTTTTGTAAAAATATTTTCTGTGGATTTTGTTGTATCTAGCATAGTAAATATATCACTAAATTACATTGTTCGCAAAATTTTATTTTTGAGGTTATTCCCGTTGCCTTCCATGTGTTTGATGCAAACAATTCTCCATGACTAACACTTAACAGAAATGGCAATTGTAACATAATCAAATAATTTGGTCTGGCAGCAAATTATACTATGTAAATCCATAGGTATATTTTATTACTATCACAAAAATTATAGACAAATGAGTAGAAATATGAGCAATATTGAGAAATGTATTTCCGGATGATTTTTGTTTAATGGTGGTTGATTTCATTTTACTGTCATTTTCTGTAATATAAAAGCATGTCTAAAGTTAAAGATGATGTGGGTCACAGACACACACATTTTTCAGCCACCTATTTTTCATGGCATCTCAGTAGTTATTGGGAAATTTTGATCTTTGCCCAGACCAAAAGCTTCAAGGAAACATCGTATATTCTACTGTACCCTCGGTTTCTCACAAGACATGCTGCTTTTTTGAAATTCGTTTTGATTCTGATGATGGTTTAAAACAATTGGTTAAAATTCTGTTTTTATTGATGATTGGAAAAAGTAGAAATGTATTCCTTTATTTTTAAGAGTTTGCTTATCTATCTTGCCATTCATCCGATAATACTTCAACAAATTTTATTTCTTAGTTTATATTGTTGACTTACAAGTGTAACACACTAAATCAACCAGAATATGGTGATCTTTAGATTGGAGAATTCCGCTTAGTTATTTTTTCTTAGCACAAAGTTTTAATTTCTTGAGAAATACGCTTAGTGCATGCAATTTTTCTCCTTAGTTTCCTCATGATTTGCGTTTTTTGCCATACTGTGTTTTATTTGTATAAGCCAAATATATATTTTTATTTCATAGTTAAACATTTCATGTTGATTGATATAACTGTAGTAAATATATGATTCAAATGCTTATTTTGTTTTCTAGGATTTTAGGTAATCGAGTATCGGAACTAGAGGAACGAATTAAATCCATAGAAGTTTCGAAACTTTGGCGCCTTCCTGATCCTAGTAATTGTGTTGTTTATTCGTATATTCTCATCTATACATTGCACCACAATCTTTGAAAGAAACTGGTTTCTTGTTCATAATTTTTAAATTCAACTTTTTTAAGCTAGCTTTCTAGGGAGATTTTCTTGCATATGCTCTCGGCTAAATACTTTTAAGAAAATTAAAAATTATTCTTTACTTGCTTTTGCTATGCTTACAACTAAAACTATGCAGTGAAACCCCGATTTAACGTAACCGGCATTTCGATTTCCGGCATACGACGTCATTTTTCATTGGTCCCAAACAATTTCCTATACTTTCATTGTTAAAAAAATCCTGTATTTAACGTTCTCACTTCAAAATATTTCCCACATTTAACGTTTTTTCAGCAAGCGATTTTCAAATTAGTCAGATACTAGCAGGCCAGCATGGCATTGCCCATGGCAGTTCTTTTCGTGTAGTTACTGATACTAAAACATTAAAAAGAAAAAACAATTCTAAGAATAAGTCCCGCCTCCACCCAACAAAACACGGGCATGCTGCAAATTCGCCTGAAATTCAGACTACCTGAGATTTTAATCTGGTGTAAAATTTTCCGCAGGTTTCAAACGCGTTGAAATTTTTACTCTATCTTTTAACGATCGCTAAAATAGAAAACCTCAAATCGTTCTTTTTATGTTCGTAATTATTATCTTTGACAAATGTGTAAATTACTAACTAGATAATAACTAAAAACCTTACAAAACCTTATATCTATGGAGAATGATGTTAGTGATTTTGCTAGTAAAAGCAAAATACAAACCAAAAATAACAGATTTCTTTAAACAATAAAAATATAAAGGAATAAATAAGAGGTATGTTTCTTAAATTAGTCTTTATTTCATGCTCTGTGTTTTGTACATCTCTGACCCCAATTTAACGTTTTCCTGCCTATAATGTTATTTCTTTTCAGTCCCTTAAAATACATTAAATCATGGTTTCCCTGTATAAAATTAAAATTTTTTTGTTATTTATTTTCATGTTGCTTGCAGAAATAGTTTTGTTAAAGGAGAATTGAGTATGCTTCCTTTTTGAACTGTGTGCCAGTATATGGTCACTACTATATATGTTGGAATGCTAAAACCAAATGTATTCTGTGCAGTAATGCGCTACCATTTATTTAATCATTACAAAGCCATCGTACTTCACTGAGCTCATAATGCTATCATGTTTCACCTACAAAGTCAATCTGAGCAATCAAAATAGTTGTTAAAGATAGTGGTTCTATTAGTAGTGTTATAAAATGAAACAAATTGATTCAATACAGTTAAATTATATAAATTATATAACTTTTTAATTTGTAGATTATACCAGATATGTAAATCTTTATGGATTATTGAATACTATCATATTAACATTCTTAGATTAATTGTGTTAGGAATTTTATTTTTTGTTTTGCCTTTTTTACTAATGTTTTAAGTACTTAATATTTACCTTGATGTAAGAAAAATGTTCATGGAATACCAATTTTTGTATGAAGGTGAAACACATTTTCAATATTGAAGTGATTTTGGAACACTTAATTTTGATTTTAATTCAACAAAGCTTCAAAAAGTTTTCTTTTCCAATTTAATTCATTGATATGTGTCTAGTCATTCTGCTGGCAAATAAAAGGCAGTACTGGAAATTATTTGATATCAAAATTCATCTTCACTTGAATATACACCACATTATACTTATAGACATACTTGGATATTTTAAACTGATATTTCATTTAAACTCTGAATTATTATTTGAAATTGTGAAAGAACAACCAATTTTATTCAAAATGTTCTTGTTTTTATTTTGAATGCAATATTTAAGCATTCAGACAGAAATAAATATTTACTTGCTAAATTAAAAAAAAGTTTAACTAGTAAAATATTGCATGATTTTCATTTTTGTTTCTTGCAAACATTCTGCCTTCAGTTTAGGAGCAAATTAGCAATTTTAATTCAACATGAGTATAACAGCATATCTTCAAATTTAAAATGACTATAGTATTAACAATGGTTCTGATTCATGAAAATCAAGAAATAATTATGAATTATCTTTCTCTTATTAATTATATAGCTTTTACTATTTAAGATAAAATGGTGCACACACATTTATATTACATATGAAGAACTACAAGCTTAGAATTTTATACAGGTCAATTTTCTGTTTTGTTACATTCTGAAATGAATGAGTTGCATTTGCCTACAAAAGTGCCCCCTCACACATCAATGGAGTCTTCCATGGATAATGCAGCGAAAAGTGAGGATTCTACTGGAATTGTTCTGGACAATCAAAGCTTGAGAAGTGATGATCAGTTATCCGTATCTGAATTGAGTACAGATGTGAGAACAAATTCTGGTTTTAGTGATTTAGATATTCTTCCAACCAAAGATTATTCAGCTGATGGTATGTTTAGATAATCAATTTATTACACATATTTTATAAGATATATTTTATCATTCAACTATAAGTGCATCAAATGTTAAGTTTTGTTAAGTGCATTTTTTGAGATACTTAAGATTTTCCGACTATATCTTTAAATGGACACACTGCTATCGAAATTCGACAGATATGAAGAACAAGATAATATGATATAAGATATTCCATCCATAGCATTTTTTTTTGTATAATTGCCCTTATTAGATTTCTTAGATTCTAGATAGTACTATCTGCAACAAGCAACTAAAATTTGATATTTTGCTACTATTTTTCAGTTTTGGTGACTAGAGCTATCTTTTTAAGTAAAATTATCTCTAAAGCTCCTATTTTCAAAGTTTTGGTGACTTAAATATAATCCCCATTTTTCAAGCAATAAAATGAATCCTTTGTTCAGTCATGAAACATTGGGGACACTGTTTATATGACTTGTCTACTGCATTTCAATAGTATCTAAAGTTTTGGGTAAGTATAAACGTTCTGATCACTTCAATGAGGCATTCTTATATACCCCTCTGATCACTAAACTTGGTTCTTAAGCTTTAAGAACAGATTTAAATTTGGTTCTATTTTTTTAAGAACATTTGCTACTAAAACTACCTATTCATTGTAAAAGAATATGAATATTTCAATTCATGCAGAATTATACATTTATCTATGAGTTATTTGCAGTTTGAATCGTACTCTTTTGATATTTGAAATTTCTGTGACAACGAAAAGTGATTTAATTTTTATGTAGAATAAAGTATCAAATTTGAAACAGATGAAAGAGACTTAAAAAAAAAGTGTCTCAAAATATTTTATTATTAATTGGTCCGTGTGTGACATTTAATTTAATTATCAGGACCTCTTATAAATCCGTCTTGTATTTACTTTCAATTATTAATACAAATGTTTCTATTGCATAGAAATATACAGTATATCATTAAAAGTGTTATAGTATATGTTGGTCTCGCAATATATTGACAAACTAGGATAAGTGGACTGTCCTACGATGGATGTGTACAAAAATTAATTTATTTTGGTCAAACTCCATTTTTATATTATTTAAAACCTGATAGTACGTGATCACTGGCTGTGTATAAGCCTTCTTTCACCACTATTTGTCAACTTTTGTTGATCACTGACTATGTATAAACCTTTTCCCACCACTATCCGTTAACTTGCCCTGCTTTCGTATGTTTTTTGAGCAATACTGGAAAAAAATACTATCAAAAATATTAATTTTTCATCAACACTGGTAAAACAATGAACTGTGAGCAGCAATCATTTAATAATCAATGTTATTTCCATGACAATTTCGAATGTAAGGAATTTTTATATTTTGTATATCTTTTCACTCATAAAATCACTCAAACAATAAAAACAATTAGAAACTTTAGAGACATTACAGAACCAATTAAAACTTTAATAGACACGGAAACACAAGACAATCTAGCATTTTGTATAAGATGTTCATAAGTTTATGAATTGAGTACATTAAAATCTATCCAGGGTTCTGTCACACTATTGTTATTCTATCTTCAAGAAAATTGGATGGGTAAAACAACAAGAATAATGAACTATTGGACTGGCATTGATTATGAAGCTTGGTGATAGTCTTCCTATTTTATAATAGATACAATGATGTCTCTGGCAGGGTCTGTAGAAGATTTGGTACCTGTGTCATTGTATGTTACCTTTTATTTTATTGATACTTGCAACTCTTTCTTGCATTAAAATATTTTAGTTTTCCTGACAGTCCTCAGATAGAAAATATGTTTTGTTTGAAAACCCCATTTTAATATAAAATTTCTATGAAATTATTAAATTTGGTTTTCATTAAGCCTTTTTTTGTGCTGTTAAAGATTAATGTTAATGAAGCTTAAAAATTAAGGTCATATGGTTTAAAGTTTCAAATAGAATAATGTGTATTTTAATAAGATTTCTATTCTAAAGTAAAACTGCATTTAAATTCTACGACAATCTTGAAAACGACAATAATTCCGTCATTCAGTGTATCTCCAGATATGACTTTCATCAACCAGAATTCAATAAAAGGCCAAGGGCCATCCTTAATAAATAATTTTGTTTTCTTAATCTTTCTTTTTTTATATATCTTTTCTCTTGTTTTAATTCTGTTATCTTAGCATCAACTGTACAGTACCTGATTGGTCCGATAGCTCTATAGTGGACTGTATTTTAATTAATTCAATTCGTTGTAACAAAAACAACTTTCATTAACAACAAACTTAACAATGTTGTGGATGGACCACTCTCATTAAGGCTAAGGAAGCCTGGTACTAATTAGGGCTAAGGAAGCCGCATTTTCGTCAGGTCTAGGAGAGCACCTCTCTCCTCCGTGTCTGAAGCCTGAATGTCCCCTACGCGCTTACACAGCGCCCTCTACAGTACGTGGGAGACAACACTCCCCATGTTCACACAGTGCCCTTTACAATATATGAGAGATTTAACAGTACCAATTGACTCACTTTGTGACTCTGCTTACCTGAGGTACCCAGTCACCTCATTGGAGCACTATCTCTCCAATCCACTACTGTTATAAATAGCTGTGTCTAACCCATTTTCCTTCAGTTCCAGTCCACAGTCTGAAGGAGATAAGAAGTTCTTCGTCCTAGGTTCTCCAGCCCACACATTATTTCGTATAATTAGTAGGGCAACTTTTTGCAACAAATGCAACTTTTTTTCACACGTTCTACACTGCATGTGAAGTACTAAAACCAAAATTTCTCCTACATGGGGAGTATTGTAAGTGAGTTATAACTGCAACATAAATGCAACTTTCTGTATAAATGCAACCCACCTACAACTTTTTAAAATTTAGCTTAAAATTAATTAATATGAAATTACTATTTCATTTTTGGCCCTCTGAACCAACACTTCGATCACGTGTGTCTGATCTTGCGAACGCCAAAGTATTGCAGATCAAACAAGAAGTTCATGGAAAGAAGATGTTTCGTCCTAACAGATGAAAGTGAAATAAATGGCAAGAAGTACTTTTAACACATTGGTTGGCACTCTTGATAATCCAGAGGAAACTTGCCTCATCGACTGCAGAGTTTACGAGGCGAGTGTCGATCATCAATACGTTGTTCGCCTTGTAGATGACGTTTTGAAATCTCTGAATGTTGAGCAAAAGGATTTTGGGTTTCTGCTATCCGATACAGCACATTACATGACTGCGGTTAGTGCAGTTTTTCAATGTTAAAGAAATTACTGGCCAAGGATCGGCCATTCAATGTTATTCTGTGTTTCAGTATGTATTATAAATTTATAATACTGTTGTACACCACTAAAATTGTCAATACATTTTGAATTTTTCATTTTTTACGAATAATTTATTTTAGAATTTAGTGTATCAAAAATAAATGGAACTTAATTTTCATAAATGCAACTTTTCCCATTTTTACTGCAACAAAAAAGTTGCCCCAATAATTAGATTTTTGTTTGTAAATTTTTGGGAACATTTTTGTGCATAGAGAAATTTGTTTTAAATTTAGAATAGAGTTCTCTGATAAACACAACTCAACTCCCTAAGAGATAAAATTGTCTTCTTTTAGATTTGGTGTTTGTCAGACAAGAAAGCATGAGCAGTTGCAGTCATTACAGCGACTCAAAAATTAGTTCTGAGTCGTACTCACCAATACACAACTCCCGAACTTTACACAGCGATTCTGAAGTAACCCCAAAGAAACGTTTCAGTATTTTACCTTCGTCGATGGGAAGGGATCGCCATGAATGGTCTTCACTGGACGTGGATGATCTACCGCTTAAAGTGCGGCAGTATGTTGCTTCTGCTTTTGCAGAGATTGACAAAAGCTCTGAAAGTCAGAAAGTGACAGTAGTACAGAGTCCTATTCATAAACCCAAAACCTCAATTGCCTCTGCTTTGAAGCATGATCCTAATTGTTAATAATGTACATTCCTTGTATGTTGGGATATTTTATAAGTGGATGAAATATTTTGTAACTGATGTAGGGATTATTGAGTTCATTGCATTGTGTTTTGTAACTTTGCTTATTTGAGCTCAATGTGTGAACGTTAGGATGAATAATATATCTATGCAACACATTTCATACTTCATACAATACATTCTCAAGTATTATAAGAAGCATCTAACTCCCTTTACTGTATACTCTATTAACAGCTTCAGTGTTAATGCTTTTAATAAATTCTGTTCAATGGAAGGAATTTCTTAAACTTCAGATTGATTTTCTTTTAACATGGCAATCACTGAATTTTATACAATATTTATAGCATAAATAGGTGTATTATAAATTCTTCATCTTCAGTTGAATCATTAATTTTGAAAAGCGATTTTATTATCTTAAGACATTTTTTATTATCTAAGTTTCGCTGAATACTTTCAGGCTGTTGTGGTTTCTTCTTATAACTTTGTAAATGAATTCCAATGACTGGAATTTTTAATTTCTGTGATATTTAAAATTCCAAAACTCTTAGAAAAAGTCTTTATTTTTAAATTGTAATTTTAAAGGATTGTTTTACTCAAAAATGCTTATTTATAGCTATTAACTTGTTTAAAAATTTATTTGCTCTTCCTTGTTTTATCTTATTTATTTATAGTTTTATGTAGTTAAAACATAAAACTGTTTTTATGTAGTTATATAAATGCATTTTTATACATCATTCTTATAATATTCCAAATTATCACAAACAAAAAAAATTGTGGTATTCTAAACACAATTTCTAAAGTGCTTTAGAACGATTTACTGATTTGTCAATTTTAATTTGATTTTGTTGATGTAAATATAGAGTTCATTTTGTTTCAATTATTTTTTAAAAATTACTAGAAAAGTTTGTGATTGAAATTATGAGTTAAAAACTTATTTACAAAACATTTTAATTGAATTTTGTTTCTTTTTGCTTTATATATGTATGATATACTATATGCTCTATTTATAATACATATTTTGTTGAAATTTAATTTTAAAGCACATTGCTGAATTCTCATATTAAGTATATTTTCCGAGTAAAATGTATTGGTCTGAAAATGTAAAGTAAAATGAAGGTCATTGTAAAAATATTCATATTCTTCTCTGTCGCAGCATTTGCTAGTCATTAAACATATTCTTTCAATTGAAAGTTGTTTTTCAAAAACAGTATTTAGTCAGATTTTAGACTGATTTTAAGATGAGCTTGTTTATTTAAATTTATGTTTTGTCAAATTAATTTTTAAGGTGATCTATGTTATTACTTGGGTTGAACCTCTAAGCAATTAGTTATAAATACTGTACAAAGTCCCAAATCCGGAACTGTTCAAAATCCGGACGTTCTGCTAACTGGCTTTTTGTGTGTGTTTTTCTCACTTTTTTCCTTCTCTCCGACAATTTTTAAAGAACAAGGAGTTAGACCTGGACCTAATTATAAACCAACACAAAATAACGGACATGTTCAGAGTATATACCACACTTTCAACGTTAGAAGATTTTCAACTGAATTTTGTTGCATTGTATTAAAAAGGTTTTTTCCTTATTAAAAAAATTATTCCTATTTATGTATCTGCTATTTTACTCTTGCAAATGCAAAATTCTTGCGATGGGGGTTATTAGATTAAGGTTTTTTTTTGACTAAAAAATTGTGAATAATCCGAAATGGCAGAGGTCAGGAGGATTCCGGATTTTGGACTGCACTAAAAGATATCAAAAAGTAAGGTTCTTAATTATTGATACCTCTCTGAGTTTAGTAGATGAAGTGAATTGTTTTCTTCTGTCAATCCTAAATATTGTACAATATAGAGGCTTGTCAATATGAACTATGAAAATCACCATGAAATCTTTACATGGAACTAGATATAGTGGGAACAAACATTAGTTAGGCAAAATAAGTTATTGATTGTGAGGTTTTAAATAATTGACTGCATTAATTAATTATGCGTATATGTTTTTTCAGGTTGTTAAAATAACTGTAATTTAGTTATATAGCCTAACTATGGTGAGTTGGTATTCGAGTTACATGGTTTTGAACAAATATTGTTGAATTAAGTACGAGGCATAATCATATTCCGAAATTGGCTTCTTTAGCGAGGTTTCTCGATCTGAGTTCATAGCTCGGTTTCACAAGAAACATCAGTTATCATGAGTCAAAGAAAAAACTACTTTATGTTGATCACTATGCATGTTTTTTTGTAAGGCAGCTTTTTACTCTGGTGAGCTTAACACACAAATGGCCTACCCTCAAGGTCATATGCATGCGTACTGGAGCTGCCCTAAATTCTGAGTATTTGATTTACATTAATAACCGAAAATGCAACCATATTTCATTTTGAAATTGAACGACTCTATTCGTACTGTTCGGTAGATTAAACTAAAATTTGAGGTCTGTAATTTATAGCTATCAGAAATTTGGGCATGCCCTGGTCCAATATAGAAGTTTAAAGGTGCAATTCATATAGCATGTCCGACGCAGAGCACTGCTACAATGGGATGTTACAGGTTCATTGTGGGTCAATTGCATCATTCCTCAACCTATTTTTACACATGATAAATCCTATATAAAGAAAACAAACTGTTCTTTAAAATGAGCTATAAAACATGAAAACTCGTTTAGTAATGAAAGTGCCGTAATATGTTTAAGTCGGGACGATTATGGAACTGTTTCCCACAGTAAGTCAGCTGCGGAAGCGCAAACAGCTGTACCGCATTAGACGCACTATACGAATTGCACCTTAAGGCACGGTGCACGCATCCGGTTTTTCAACGTAATGCGTCACTGCGGCACCGAAACCCAACTATGCACACATAACCGTGAAATGACGCACGAACTCATTTCGCGCCATTTGCGATAAATATCCTATCGAAGTAAACGTGTTTATTTCGCCTACTTAGTGTAAAAAAAGTATATTTTGAAACACAAAATAGACGTTACTGGATACAACCATTTATTAATTATTATTTATATTCCATTTGTTTATGAAAACAAGGTACTACAGAACAGAGACGCATGTGCGGCCACCGTGCTGCGCCGTGGGGAACTGCGGTACATATTGCACGCAAGTTGGACGTGCGTCGCCCCAGCGGCACTGCAGGCATATGTGCACTGCTCCATTGGATCTATTGGATCTCAGACCGCACTTGCGTTGCGGCAACGCCGCCGCACATTGAAAAACCGGATGTGTGAACCGGGCCTCATCAAGGAGGACTTTTCCCAATTTGGTAAACTATGGTTGTGCAATACCATGGTAATATATGGTTATGTTTACTCAAGGCCTTAGGCCCGGTGCACACATCTTGTTTTTCAACGTGCGGCGCCGCTGCCGCAAAGTAAGTGCGGTCTGAGTTACATTAGATCCAATGGATCAGTACACACATGCCTCCAAAGCCGCTGGGGCGACGGACGTCCAACTTGCGTGCAATTTGTACCGCAGTTCCCCACGGTCGCCGCAAATGAGTCTCCGTTCTGTAGTACCTTGTTTTCATAAACAAATGGAATATAAATAATAATTAATAAATGGTTGTATCCAGTATCGTCTATTTTGTGTTTCAAAATATACTTTTTTTTAAACCAAGTAAGCGAAATAAACACGTTTTCTTCGATAGAATATTTGTCGCAAATAGCGCGAAATGAGTTCGTGCGTCATTTCACGGTTATGTATATTATTATTTCACTGTTCATAGTTGGGCTTCGATGCCGCAATGGCGCCGCCCGTTGAAAAACCGGATGTGTGCACCGGGCCTTAGGGATCATAAATTATTGAATGGGCTATGCATTCTTCCTGTTGAAAGTCCACAATAGATAGAAATGCACGAGTAATGAATCAAATGTAATCCATGTGAGCATAGTTCTTGAAGGAAGGCTATATCAGTGCAGTGTACCACAATGGCAGGCTAGTCACTGCAATAAAAGCTTTGAATGCTGCGAGTGAAATGTTTGAGAACAGATGGTGACTCGTGTGTATGAAAGTTTGTTTCAGATTTAGGTTTTTCGTAGTAGTTTATCACAGATGATATTCCTATTCTCGCAAAAGTCAAGAAACTGTTATGTATTTTGGTGTAGTTTGCAAAATGGTTTCACTGTGGTACTAATATTTTAGAAAGTGGGGCAAAAGTGTGGTGATCGATTGTTTTGCATTGATGGGTTTTTCTTAGTTCAATTGATATGTAAACATTTTTGTTACACTACACCAGGAACCTTACTATTGATCCATTGTATTTTTTATTGTTTAACTTTACGAGAGTCACATTTCCGATTCCTAGTACATAATATCGCTTTTACCTACAACACATAATGCTAAATAACGTTATCAATTAGTTGAAAGACTCGCAAGAAAAATTGTATTAATCATCCATTGTTACAGAACGGATATATCCGTGTGCAACCCTCGTAGGATTAAAATGTATAAAACATTACTCTTAATGGGAAAAAAGTCCTTAATTTTTTTTTGCATGGGCATTGAATTCTAGCAACCCGTAATATCTAAATAAGTTGTTTATTTGCTTTGTTCCTTTTGTTGCATTTTTATATTTCTATTCGGTGTAGTATATTGATTTGTGAGTTCTAAAATTGAATTTCGTTTATACTTCGGTGACTCAATGACTTTAAGTATGTATGTAATTGCATAATTTGTACAATCACGTAAAATGTGATAGTTTGTTCTTTATTTCTTACTCTAATTTGTTTACAATTTATTAGTTACGAAGTATTGTATATATCCATGCTCAATACGGTTTGTTACTTTTACAAATATTTTTCTGTTTAGAACATTCCTACTTGTGAATAGTTTCTTTAAATATGGCCTTGATGATTTAGGATTGTATGTGTGCATTATGAGTGAAGAAATGCATTTAAGCTTGATTTTTATGAAACTTGCTGAAATCGAACTCTGCAAGTACAAGCAGAGATATTTTTATCTCTGTTATTAATTTGCAAATAAAATTAGGCTTTTACTTCAATTAAAAAAAAAATTAACCATTATTTCATTTTTATTTGTATACCGATATATATGAATTTTATTCTTTGTATTTTTGAAGCTTTTCGATTTGTGTTCATTTCGCTTCATGGAGATTTGTTAGGTTTGTAGTAATTTTTATAATGGCGACTTTTTTTCTTTTGCTTGTAAAGTGCAAAAATATTTGGCATTTTAAAAAGGTGAATAGCTTTATTTTTTAATGTTTTCGTTGTTTTTAAACTAGTAAAATAGGTTTAGGTGCATTTTACTAAAATAAGGTCGTGTCATAAACTTACCAAGAATATGTTATATGTTAGTGAGTTGTTAATATTACATCTTGTACAGTTGGTTTTAAAATGTGTCCTTCTATTAGCAAGTGCCTATGATTATTTTGTTTAATATTTTTTATTAATTTTCTGTTGGTTTTTATGTATTCTGTCAGTAGGTTTCATTTAGAGTATTTCGTTCCCCAGTTTGTTTTGTCTATTAGAGATTCCGAGATATAAGCTTCCAAAACGTAGGTTTTGCAACATTCCTTTTCAGCCAAACAGATTTATTCACATTAAACAAATGATTTTGGAATAAGAAAAAAAAACACTTAATTTTTTGATAGCTGTATTAATGATGTAATACGGTGTTTAATATTTTTGTTATACTTTTGATGTACTCAAAATATATTTTTATATTAGCCGTATTGGAAATTCTCTTGTAACCTTATTTAAAATATTGATTTCACCACAGTAAGTTTAAATTATGTAGTGCGTCAATGTTTATGATATTAACAAGAATCATGCTTTTCTAGTCAATAGGCTGTTCACCCTATATCTATTTTTGAACAGCCCTTTTCAACATCATTCCTTACTATGCATTTATTTTGTATTGAGTTTTATTTTGAAATTGAACTCAGATGAGATATACATTTACTCTGTACCTACCCAAGAAAACGTCAAAATTCAAAAAAGTGTATTTTATTATAGACTTTTTTTTAAAGTTAAATGTAGGTGGCCGTTGTGTTTTTGTGATGGAATGTACTTCCTGTATGTATACCAGACCTGATTTGATTTTGGAACACTATTTCGCCTAATATTCCAAAGAATGAATTCCTAATTGATATGTGATAGTTAATTGGTCAATGCCAATTAAAATAACGACTTAAACTAAATCTTAATGTATCTGATATGTATCAGCTGAAAGCATATGGGTAATTGTTCTTCAAAAAAATGTTTCGTTACCTTGAAAATCCCTCTCAAAGAAACCCGAATGATTATACGCATTTTTCAGATTTATTTGAACTTTGTAGAATTCAGTTACACCTTAATTAAAACTACCTTATCATATCTGTCTTGAATTTTTATGGGTTGTTTGAGTTTAATATAATTTCATGTTCTTTAAATTTGCGTTTTGA
The DNA here is from genome assembly GCA_947359465.1 of Metellina segmentata. Taxonomy (NCBI): domain Eukaryota; kingdom Metazoa; phylum Arthropoda; class Arachnida; order Araneae; family Tetragnathidae; genus Metellina; species Metellina segmentata. Next base: position 42,422,548 of record OX375882.1, on the reverse strand, counting down.
GTTCTGGCACTTCTTTTTTCAAGGTTTGATTTTTAAGTTTTATAAGAACGTATTTGGGGGGGGGGGGGGCATTTATAATAGATATATACTAGCTGTTTCTTTGTGCAGTGTTTGTGAAGATAGCATTTTTTTGCTCAGGAATCGACTATTACAGTTTGATTCTTATCTGATTGCTACAATCTTATCTGTTGATGAACACTGACTATGCAAATCACTGCAATACGAGCTATGTGTGCAATATCAGCTACTTTGAAGAAAAATCAGTACATACTAAATGAATAGTGGGACTATGTATCTAAGCTAACATCGACCATCTAATGAAATAGACTGAGCATGTGTAGTGGGGTCACTATCGTAAGGTCTCCGAACTGTGGGTCATATATGCTTGGGAATCGATTTGGGCCGATTGGCTATCGAAACTATGTTTTTTCAAGCTCGTCAATTAGTCCTACATTAGGATTCGTGTTTTGTTTCAATACCATGTGGCCGTCACAAGATATTGAAATCGAGTGATCGGGAGAAATGACACAAAGCTCTTGTACATGCTCCTTCTATTAGAGGATCAATTTTACCTGTGACTCGATATATGTTTGTTACCAAAGTACCATTATGTACTTTGAATATTTTCAAATTGGGATTACAAGTTTATGTTTTCAGTTTCAGAAGAGAATGTTTTGTGCATTTTTTAAAAGGGAAAATTGTAATACTGTTTTTGTAATGTATGAAATCAGTTGATTATTCATTGTTTTGAATGGCTGTCATTTAAATAGTTCTCAGCCACGTATCACCTTGGAAGTTTTCCATGTATAAAGACTTAATTTGTATAATCATGGCGAATGAAAATATATTTTCGTGATTGTTATTGGTTCTCACAATGTTATATTACCATTGAATTTTGTTCCGGAAATGCTTCCAATGTCATTTTATTAAATCAGTTTAATGTATATAAATTCATTGTTTACTATAAAGTTTTTCATTTACTTTTCCCCAGGCTTTGTGCATTTGCTTTTCATCTTCTACAATCCCTGAAAATAACCTTACATTATTTCCCATGTTCTATATAAATGTTCTGTTCCTCCGTTGTATAAACTCCTAGTTTGAATTTTGATCAAATGGATGTTCGTAATGTTTACAATCCACTTTAAACCTAATCCAGTTTAATTAACCACCAAGTAGCATAAAGGAACTGTAGAGCAACAAACCATGAAGTAACCTGTCTAAAGAAGACAACGTAGTCAATGTTAGATTAGAGAATAGAACTCCTCATTTGTCAGAACAAAAATTATTGCAAATTTGAGCTACTCTCGATAAATTTTCTAGTGAAATAGAATTGTTAGTATTTTTGTGTTAATATATATATATATATATATATATATATATATATATATATATATATATATATATATACATACTATACATGCGTGGGGCTCAAAATAATGTTAATTTAATTGCTAATTTTATTTTAAGACTTCAAAATGTTATCTCGTTTTAATGCTTTCTTTTAAGTATTTCAGTTTTGTATAAAGGCATATATATAGAAAACAAAGACCATATACACATACTCATATAATGAATTCAAAGTATTTATTCATTGTCTTTTGATAATCAAATGCTTTATAATTTAAAATAATAAAAATACTTCTTAAAGAATAATAAGTGCTTAAGGAAAAACATGTTAATATGTATGAAATACCACTAGGTTAGAAAAATCGCTTTTCTTCAATTAAACAAAATACAGTAATAATTACAAAGCAACTATCGAATTAACATTTTCCGCCATTTCACAATTTCTTCGTTTCACTAAAAACATCAGGCACTTTTTAAATATTTTTCTTCATCCGGTCAGAGTTAACTGGATATAGTGTTAGAGCAGTGTTCATGAATATGACATTCACTGGATAATACACAGAATTCGATGTCTTTGGCAAAAAATGGCAGCAAAACAGAATTCGCCGAGAACAACCGATGGGCTGACAACCAGCTTGTCAGTCGTATAGTTTGAATAGAATGCGAGTAGTGTCCTATGGACGGATTTTCTGAGATCAACCACAGCTGTAAGAAAAATATGTATACAGAAGGACGGTTGGGCCCCCATTCACTTTTTCACACCATCCACTTCAGGAAAAGACAGCAGTAGTAAAACGAATAACCCGATTTTCCAACAACCTCAAGACAAGGATTCGTATTCCTGCACAGTTCAAGGAATAGAGACATCCAGCAAGAGTGATTGTCTAAAAATATGCATTCCTTCGCAATTGTAGATCTGCTCGTACTCTTAAGAGTTCGTTCACTTGTTCTTTTGCGTCCATTATTTTTGCCTCTAATTACTGCTGTCAAGCGAAGAGAAGAAACACAATGGCGAAAGTTCATTTGACCTGTTAGCTTTTGACTTATAATCACCTTTTCCTCGTCTTTTTTGATATTTGGACAGGTTTTCGTTATCGCTATTGAAGTGAGTGACAATGCATCTTCTCTGAATTAGGCGTTTATTTGGATGAGCTTCATTTAAATATTTAGATTTGCGTTTATTTTTGTTTGTTCGTAAAATATTGTACATACCAATCTCATCATCATTGGTTTATCATAATTTGTAGAGAAGTCAATTGAATTTACGTTTTGTACACAATTTCATAAGCATTTTGGGCATCAATTTTTGAAAACAAAATATGACTTTTGTTGAATATTGTTTCAGTTGAATTAACAGCTTTAAGAATATAAATTTGGGAGTAAATTATAAACCAAAGTAATGTGATCACGATATTTTTTATTTGCTTGACGATGATTTGAAACATATATTCCATTATTTATAAGTAAGTGTTGATAAATATTGGAAAACAAAAATAAAATGATTAGAAATAGACAGCAACTATATGGATTGCGTTAAAAAATAGGATTTTTGTTTTGAATTAATTTATATAAATTGGATGTGCAATCAGAAATTTTATTTGGAAGATAATTTAGTTATGCTCACAGCAATAAAAATAACTATCAGCTTTCAATAATTAGAAACATTTCCATCTCCTGAATTGATTGCTTTTCTTTTGATTACCATTACCTGAATTTAAATTCGTTTTTGAAATCCTAGAAGATTCTACAAACATCGCTGCCTTCCATTTTCATATACTCAAGCTGCACATTGCACAAAGAGAAAGAACGAAAAAAAAAATCTTTCTCTTTCAAACAGAATTCCAATCTTTTTCATAAATAATAAAGAAACATTTACGTGTTCACACTATACCACACATTAACAGCGCACACAAAGAATCTTGACATTCCTCATCGAAGTTCTTTTGCCATGCACAAGGAACTCAACAATCGTCACTATTCACAAGTTTGACACATAAGATATCACTTTTTTAAGGCTTTTCATAAATAACTTCGCACATCGCCGGCCAGTGAATTGGTAAAACAGTTTTTTTTGCCCATCAGAAGGGCATGTGTCATAGGGAGACCTTATGTATTCGTGCTGTTGTGCCAAGCAGTTCGGACACACAGTGTTCACATGTAAGAGTGTTGTATATCAGTTCCAGTCACAGCTTTGTTTCAGTCCCCGTACGAGAGCAAGATCTTGCACTCGTTGGGTTGATTGTAAGTGGGCAAGAATGGATCGCAGTGTTGGATGGAATTTATGGTCTACCGAGGGTGCAGTTGTAGACTTGCGCCGAGACGTAGTCAAAGTGGACGATGCAGGTGGCAGCGTTGTTGTCGTAGGAGAGCTCAGAGACCTTCAGTTCAGGGTTCACTGAAACCTGAAATAGAAAATTAAAATAAGGACGGATAGTAATGTCAGCCAATAGCTTATCCAGTATCGACTTCACATACTGGCATTTGACGTTGTATGTCGTGTTTAGCGCTGTCTGGACAAATACGGCCCATGCGTCATAAAACATAAAACCAATCATGTATGAACACGTTGGTCAGGTGTCCACTATTTAGAGCATAATGGTGAATGTATTACTAAGACCATAGCTTTCCAAATTGGGCGCTGAAGGATTCTTGAGGGGAGGGCAATACTGATCCCAGGGTAAATTGAGGAAGGCGTTGAGGAGCAAGCGTGAGCAATCAGAAGGTATAAAAATTATCGGCTAAGAATCTTTTAAGCAAGCATTTAACTTGATACAAAATACACTCGCTAGAATGTGTACTGTCTCAATAATTATGTTACAAAATACTGTCTAAAAATCAAGATTACAAGAACAAACATAGTGAGATTACCTGGAAAATGCAATTAATCGCCTTTGCGTCAATGTTTAGCGTTTAATGAAACTAGTGTTGACCAATAAAATCATTCGGAAATTATTATTTGGAATTTTTATTGGCGAAGTGCTGAAATTGGATTCGAAAATCTAACCAACTGACGTCTCTTCCAGAATACGTACAGGAAACATCACAGAATCATTACCACCACCAATATTTAGCTCGATAGAAAATGCCCTTCATTGGTATACTTTCTATTTTGTTCTCTAAAAACATCCCATGCAAGCTTATACTTTATTGCTATTCATTTTTAGGTTGGTTGGACTTTATGGCGAATGGCCGTATTTGGCCATGGTGTGCCAAACACAAGACAGGTAATATCAGTTCCATTTTAACGTTGAATCGTTCTTAAAAGTGTAGTTCGCATATTTATTAAGGCATTTAATCCTGTTAATAAATCACTTCCCTCGCTTTGGTATACCAAAAAGAAGACTCATTTTTGAACTTAGTGAGTGAAATTGAATCAGATTATTACGACACTCTTTTAATCGGTTCCAAATGAACCAAAAGGCAATCAAAATATTAGTTCGAACAGAAAGTTTTGTTCTCTTTTTTGAGCGGTAATAACTTACAGATACCATCAACACACGATGGAATTTTCACTTTCGAAATTTCACCTCCCACTTTTTGTCTACCATTTTGTGTAAATTCTCACTTTCTCTTTTTCTCATGTATCATTTTCTCTTGATAGCAACTGTGTAAGATGTTAAGTGCTCTGAAACAATGGCTGCGCTTCTTTTTGACCCAGATCTCTCGTTAGATCAAGTACGCAGTCAACTGAGATTAAGAATGGTCCGATCATTTTGTACGTGAGCCAGTCTGCATGGATACATCAAGTTTTAATGCTACTCGCCCTTCTCCAGACAGTTCTCTTCGAGAAAGTATGCATGATACTACGGTCTTTATAAAACTTTTCTCATATTTAGAACGCTTTATCATGTTTAGCTCCATACAAACCACAATGCTAAAATTGCTTAGGTTGAGTTTTATTGCGCAAAGGCCAAGTTTAACCAAGCATCGTCATGAAATAAACATACACGCACAAGAAAAGTTTTACTGGCACAGAAGAGAGAAATGCATCCAAGGAGGAATTAAACTTTACAGAAATTGATCCAACGCCGCCTACAACTCGAAGCTTGCTAGGGCATTGGGTAAACCCACCAAGCCATGGCGACCCCTTTACTATGCTTAGAAACGACTCGTAGCTTAATTTCAGCATAAACATATAAATATAGAGATCTTTAAAAGTTCACGATATGATGTGGATGAGATTCATGACAGATATAAACAGCGACAATCTAATTGTTTAACCATGTTCTATCAAACTAGTAATCGTAATTGATTCCAGATCGTTGCCAATAGCTCGTGCTGCTCCAGTGAGACGCAAATTCAATTACTTACCTACTCAAACTAGTTAATATACACTACCCTACAATAATGGACTGGACAGCAAGATGTGATGGTATAAGAGGAAGAACACATGCTTTAAAAGGGGGATGGTTCCCCACTGGCTGCAATTACACTAGCAACCCTTCCGGGCATACTTTCAACGAGGTTTTGATACACAGCTATGGGTATTTGCGTCCATTCCTGCTGCAAGAATGTCGCCAGCTCAGCTGTAGATTTCGGACGTGGTTCCCTGGTCCGTAAGTGTCGCTCTAACGCGTCTCACAAATGTTCTAAGGGGCTTAGGTCGGGACTCTGAGCATACGAGGGAAGAGGTTTTACATCCATATCTTGATACCACTGATTGGCAGAGGCTGCAACATGATATGGAGCGTTGTCATCCTGGAAGTAACATTCGTTCATTCCATAGAATTGCCAGAGCACAGGTAGAATCTGATTGTCCAAAATGTTCATGAAGGCATTCCATTTTCCAGGAACAATATATAAAGGTTCCAGGCCATACCATGAAAAACACCTCGAAACAAGTAGTCGGATTTTATTCAAATCCGCTGAAGTACGGTTCATTATTGCAGGGTAATGTATCTAAATTACCAGGTTTTATCCATGAGTCATGTAAAGCGTAATTACAAAATTGTTACAATACTCTACAATAATTGTCGTATGATGGGCAGCAGTAGCACAGTTGGTAGGATCACGGATTTACAATCGGAGGGTTGCAAGTTCGAAACTCGATCTAACTAAAGACCGTCGTGTAACACGGGGTCTTCAAATGTCCTAACGTTGGGATGGTGTGGAAATTTGGAGAGTGGGGTACGAGCTCGGGTGTTAACTTTGTGATCAGACCGTGGTTCAAAATTACGTAGTGTCATTTTTTTTATTCCCTTTCGCGATTGCCCGGACGTCGCAGATAGCTCACTGTCTTGCACCAGAACAGCGTAAATTCAACTTCATACTTAAGCAGTGTGATATATTGCACAAGTTTTTTTACTCGAAAGCTAAATACAGAGGATGCTAGGCCTTTGATTTACTGGGTAATTAATTTGTGGCGTAATTTAGCATGCTGCTCTAATGCAACTTGAGCAAGTGGCTTATTTTAACAATTGACGCCAGATATCACTGAAAAGGCGATAAAAATCAAATTAGATCTTAATCAAAAATATTTTTTCTTCTCTGGTAGTTTGTGTCTACTCTGAAAAATAGTTTAATTATGCCGACGTTAGTTGTATAATCGGATAGATAAAACAGTTTGATTTTGATTTTGGAGAATGTGCATTAGAATTGTAGCATTATCAATCAAAAATCCGTTTTAAATATGATCAAATATCAATTATTGCTCTCAACCTTTTAGATCTTCTCGATCTAACATTTAAACATTTAATTCAGATGAGATAGCTCTGTTGCCAGGCATGGGTAGTTATAAAATGTTATTTTATCGAGAAATTTAATTTTGAGAACTAAGCCATAGACTGCTTTCTGTGCTGTAAAGACTGAAAATGGACCATATGATACTTGAACTCAGAACCCCAAATCCCTTATGTAAATATCAATGGCATTCTGGGCATAAGTTATCGTCTGTGAGCCGATGGACTAGCGAGCACAAATTGCGCTTATACGTTCAAAACCAAAGATTTCATTCAAGTATTATGCATATTTCATTCCTATAACTGCATGAGGTGTACAGCCAGTGAAAAATGTTCTCTCAAAGGAAATTTCTTAAGAATAATCATATTTTAACTAAGAAAATAAGTAATACTTAATTTCTTAATTAAAAAATTCTTACATAAGAAAATGTGAAAAGTAGTGTAATAAAGTTTAACGATCTCTCCAAGAGAATATTTTATAAAAAAAATTGCCATTTTATCAAGACGGAATGCTTTTTTACAATTGAACTACGATGTTCGTGTTACATGTTCATTAAGCTATAAACGTACCACTGTTCTATAATTAAAAAAAAAAAACTATTTTGCAATGGAATGTTTTCAGAAACACTTCGATGTCATGGAAATGAAATCACAAGTCAGACTTTTATTGTATTGATGATTATAATTTCGTTATTACTACATGTATAATTTACACAAATGCACCAAGTGTTGGTTAAGCTGGGTTTTGGAGCACAGATGTCGTATTTAGCCAATCTGTGCGAAACACGACAGCATCAAGTAATGGAATTACGCACACAAGGAAAGTTTTACTGGCACAAAAGTAAAATACACACAAGGCAAATTACAGGAATTCAATCTGAGCAGACTACAGGTCGCAGCAACGAATGGTGGAAGACATAGCAATATAACGTTTTAGGGTGTTTTATTTTATAGAGCAAGGAACCATATTTGGTCAAACTACGTGAAGCACAAGACATAAAATGTCAAGTTAATGGATATACACACAAAGAAGAGCCGCGGTAGCTCAGTCAGTAGAGTGTCGGGCTCGCATCGGAAGGGTTGTGGGTTCTGTCTTCAGCGGAGCCTGCAATTCTGATGGTTGCGAGATCGGCGCTTAGACCTGGCTAAAGACCGTCGTGTTCGCTATTTGTGGCTGGGGAACGTTAAATAGGTCGTGGTCACAAAGTCCCCCATGTTCCCATACCAAATCAATACCTCTGGGAGTACCTGATCAGGGGGTTATCGGCCTCTGATTGGGATCTAAATTACGATATGTGTGAGTGAATGGATGTGTGAAAGGGACCTTCCTGTAAAACGGATGTGTCATGTATGAAGAAGTCCAACCTTCCGGGGCAATGGCACCCCCAATTGGGCCATATATGGCCCGCACGACAACACGCAAGGAAAGTTTTGCTGACACAGAAAAGAGAAATATACCCAAGGAGGAATCAAACCCGAGCTACCACCTAAAACTCATTGATTGCAAGGGCAGTGGGCGAAACCATAATGTTTTAGGAATAACGTCGTGAATTGGGTGAGACTTGAAGGTGAATTATCTTTTCTTCGGATGGAATGTTCCACTTCAAATGGAGAAACACCTCAAGGATTGCCAAGGAAAGAGAACATTCAAAGTAAAGATCTCTGATCTCAAAGGTCATCAGGAATTATCTCTCTCGCTATCCCATTTAACCGAAAAACCACTCTTTCGTTCACGCGGCCTACAAATGGGAAAAAAAGTGGAAAAGTTTACAACTGAAACAAAAGAACCGCGCGTGATTACAGTTGTTAAAAAACATCCGAAACCCAAACTGAACAATGGAATGGAAGAAAAGAAACGAAACGGCCGCAAAAGAGAAAAGGGCTTCTGACTTTGACAATGAAAGCCCATCGCCGCATCATCAACGATCTCAACTTTCCCTTTTAACCCGCGGAATAATTGAACGGAACAAAAGACTTTGTGGTAGGGTCTTACTGCTTCGGCCTCGAGGAATTCGACCTTGGCCCACTGTGCAACATCTAATGCAGAATGTTACCAAGATTGCGACGGGACACGACAATGTTGCCGAATGAGAGGACACGAAACGATAAAGCTTTTTTCGTTTCTTCAAATTCCCAATGTCGGTATTTTGAGTTGAATTGTTTCTGTTTTTAATGAGGGCTTGATAATAACGAATGAATGAAAGAATTTTGAGATTCCTTTAGGGAATTTCCTTTCTCCTCTTGTGCGGGGCGATGAATTATAGCTAATTGTTATCCTTGGATTGCAAAAGCTATTTAGATATTTCGGATCATAGAATGAGGGGAATTTTTTTCTCAAAGGACTTGGAGACAAAGTGCTTTGAGACAAAGGGTTTTGTGCAACGCAAAGACTGAATTCGGAACGTTATTTTTTAAAACTAAAATACGATGAAACTCTTGTACTTTAAAGGTGGTATTGTACTTTAAAGGTGGGAAGATCCGAGACCTGTTGAACAAAAGCATTCCAAAGGTTTTCACTTCAGGATTGATCTCGGACCGCATCCAAAAGTCCGTTGTGTTGCTCCAGTACGACGTCTATTTGACTACTTGTATCAAAGGCTATTAGAATTTAAAGACATGCTATTAAATTTAGGCTTGACGAAACTAATCTAATAAAATAAGTCTATTGAAATTTTACAAGATGCATTTTTGTGGCATCGTCCGAATAAATGTGTTTGAAATGTATGCTAAGGTACCACACAAAATATAACTCTGTTAAATTCATGACCCAATAAGTAATCAGCATGCAAATAATCTAATAATCCAGCTTTTGTTTTGGTATGTCAGCCTACGGATCATCTTGTTACACATGTCCGGTAATTCATACTAAAGCTATATTCCAACACATACTTACCTCATAAACATGTATTTTTGGAATGTTGTTCGCCAATACCTACTTTAGAACCCAAATGCCTTTCAAGTTTCTAGATTGCATTGTAAGGGGATTGTTTTTTTACGAACCTCACTCTCTCTCTGAAATCCGAGAACTCCATTTATTGCAATATTTTTAGAGGACACAACTCGAATTATGAATTGCCCGCGGCTAGAAAATGGATACTTGGGTTCTATTGACCACACAAGATGACTGTATTAACCAAATAAATATCGAAATGAATATTCTAGATTGCATTGTAATGAGACTGGTTTTTCCAAACCTCACTAGAATCCGAAAACTCCATTTATTGCAATATTTTTAGAGGACATAACTTGAATTATGAATTGCCCGTGGCTCGAAAATGGATTCTTGGGTTCTATTGACCACACAAGATGACTGTATTAACCAAATATATATATCGAAATGAATATTCTAGATTGCATTGTAAAGAGACTGGTTTTTCCAAACCTCACTGGAATCCGAGAACTCCATTTATTGCAATATTTTTAGAGGACATAACTTGAATTATGAATTGCCCGTGGCTAGAAAATGGATACTTGGGTTCTATTGACCACACAAGATGATTAACCAAATGAATATTCTAGATTGCATTGTAGGGGATTGGTTTTTCCAAACCTCACTGGGGGGGGGGGAATCCGAGAACTCCATTTATTGCAATATTTTTAGAAGACATAACTTGAATTATGAATTTACCGCGGCTAGAAAATGGATACTTGGGTTCTACTGACCATACAAGATGACTGTATTCACCAAATGAATATCGATGAGTTGCGCCTCCATTGAACTAGATCGAGTGGGAGTTCAACAGCAACTGTATTTTTATGATAAATCCAACTGGCACCCACCAAATTTCGCGAATCATCACCAGGGGTGAGGTGCAATATGAGGTGAGGGTGGTGTTAACAAGTATTATAGAAGTGATTGCTAAATTGTAACGTATACAGTTCGTCTTTGCGGTGTGAGAGTTGTGAACTCGTAGCAAGGTAAGCTTGTGAGAGCCAGAAGGAGCAGAAGAGCTATTTGTCACGTATCTTATACTCTTATGTCTGGTTAGCTGTCTTTTACTGGGCACATGCAATTATATATTTCTAAAAGTATATCTAAATTAATAAAGCATAAATAATGCAAATTTTGTATGTTTTAAAATAGCCGAATATTGTTCAAAAACTCTGCAAGGTTTTTAGGATACTTCGTTTTGCATCACACAGGACGAGATTAATTGGAAAAGATATTAGCTTTGACTGACCTTGAAATAGTATGTTCCAGGTCGAAGGTCCGTGATATCCACCCACTGGCAGTCGATGTTGTGATGATAGGTGTCGACGCATCCAACGGAAATACCCTGATCTCCGTAGTTGGCGCATGCGTATTTCTTGGGAATGTTGGTGTGGCACTCGTTGTCTTCCAAGCAGAAGCTGGCCTTGTGACCTTCAGCCACCTTTGTTCCGCGTGAGTCGATGATGTCGAAGTGTGCGAACACCTCCATGCTGTGGTAATGCCTAGAGGAAAGAATGCATTTGAATATGAGTTGGGTGAAAAGAGTGAGTCGGCAGATAGAAGAACGAACGGATGTTAATGGGATGAAACCAGTTAAGAAGGTAGTATGTATTGTCTGCCTACTACGGAACTGCTCTTGCTGCAAACAACGTCAGTCTGTTGCCGGGGAAACGGATCTTATAGGGATGCTCGAAGCGGGAATTTTAGTTTGTCCCACTGGCGGACTCAATGAAAGTAGACAGTCAGTTAATTAACCTCGCAGCGGACTATTGGCGAGGGTATGGAGTCCATCTCAATGGGAAAGATCCAAGGACAACGCCTCGTAATTTTGACCACGGTCAGATGACGAGAACGACGTCTGAGCTGACACCTAATTCTCCAAACTTCCACTCCACATCAACGTGAAGACATTTGAGACCACGACAGATTTAACGTGCATCAGTCCCTGTGTATACGACGGTCTTTGAATGGATCAAGTTTTGTACTCGCAATCCTCCGGTTGATATCCGTTGCTATGGTTTTTTTCTTGTTGCCGAGAACGTACTTGCAAACAACCTCTTTTAATCACTAACATTCATCAAAATAAAATAAAATTAAGACGTACCCCCAGATTTACCTCCACTCAAGATGAACGAATCCTATAGTGACTACCACATCTAAACCTTATGGAAGGAACTGCTTTTGTGATAGACAGGCATTATCCCAATTTATTAAGCTTAACGGTTGTTGAAAAGCTGCGTATAAAAGTACCTGATGCCTCACAACGCTAGAAAATAATACACTCATTCAAGTGTTACTTAAGTGATAATTCCATTTTATATAGTATTTGTATAGTATTTGATACTTATATACGCAGCGGGTCCCAATATCACTCCTTACCCTAGTATCAAGTTGGAAGACGAAAATGAATAAAAGAATCCTCATGAAATTAAAATATGTATCCCAACCAAGTACTCAGTATACAACTTGCTCAAATATGTAAAATTTTGTCCTGGTACAAATTTTTTCATAGAAAGTATTTAAATTTTTATACAGACAAAAGCAGTACAAAACTACATTTTTCGAGCACACCTTAGAATTTGATACCTGGTACCATTCTTCCTATGTGGGGGTAGGACCTTGCGCCAAAAAATCCCAAACATCCAACACAATCCTTAAGCGGTGGTTTTGATACGGAGTATGTAACAATTATAAACTCTAAAAGATGAAACAGACTCCTTACTGTCTTTTTGAATATCATGTCCTCGTAACTTATTTAATACGAAACATTATACTACCTGTTAAAAATTGGACAACGAATGATACTTGCATCAACTTTCTAATGAAATAAACGAAAAACAAACGCGCATATTCAGGGTACTTCACCTTGACGATCTCCGATGAAGGTCACGTGGTGGAACAAATCATGAAATCCAAAGCAGAACCAATTGACGAGTGCGATGGAAAATATAATTGTTGCCGCTGCAACAGCCAATTGGCCCAAGTCGATTCACAAGCCCATCGTGCCTTACATCTTAGATCTTACGACAGTAACTCCGCCCACATGCTACTTCTATTTCATGAAATGGTTAATGGATACGAGGCAGTGTGCATGATTGCTGTGTTCTCAAGTTGAGTCACTGCCTGTAACATGTCTCTAAAGTATTTCATTGCATTGTTGAGTTAATTTACCGGTTTTATTTCAATTTATTAAATGCCTTTTGAGTTTATTAAATGCATTGCAATTAGTACTACATGTCTGAGAATATTTGGCTTTAGTGGCCTCCATTCTTAAATGCCCTCATTCAATCAAATATCTACATGTCAAAATACTACTTTTACAATGGAAGTTAATGTCAATAAAGGTTTTCTAAAACGAAAGTTTTATTTGATAATGATAAGTGAACAATCGTTGCTTTTAGTCTATTGTATAGTTTTGCAGTTCAGGGCTGAGAGAAAGTGGATTACCTTAGTTAGCTTTACGCTCGTTCAGGTTGAGGAAAAGATAAAACAAGTTCATTCGCTAAATTTCTATTGTACATTTTTATATTATTTGACGACCGTTAACTTCGTACCAGGCATTTAATTAGGAAAAAATTGTGTCATAAAGAAAGAATATGATTTAATTTATTTGCTTATCATTTCTTTTGAAAAGAACATACATCAATCTGAGATAGATCAATTTATTCATCGAATTCTAATATTAATATTTATATATTAACAATACAAATATAAATTAATAATCATATATTGAAAGGTTTTTTGACGTTAAGGCTTTTGTTAAGTTTCTGTTGATTCATTCACGTATCAAATCATATTTCTTGAAGCATCTATTTTATTAAAAGTATTAATACCTAAAATTTTATTTTATTATCCCTTTATATTATAGAAGTCTCCTTGCATTGGATTTTCCAAAGCGTACAGTGCTTTTAGGATGGCACTGAAAGGCAGGGTGTGTTTTACAATGTACAGCACTAACTTCCAAGTTTTTTGCGGCATCTCAGATACATTTAATGAATCGTAAAGTTTATTTTGAACGAATGGACGGTTTAATTACGTCCCAATAAGTTTAGCTTTGTTTCTGGCTGCATACATGCAATGACGGTTAAAATTTAAAGCACATTAAAATAAGCACGTTTATTACACTTCTCTGGCTGTTTTTATTAATTTATATACCACTCTGTAGAATCTATGACTGATATCCACGGTTTACATTCGTAGTCAAGCGCAAAAGCTTTGTCTTGTATCCTATCTCTTATTGAAGTAGAGTCTTAAATAAGACTCTGCACCTGAAAATGCTATGAATTTGAGAATCATTAAGAAAGTAAAATAAAACTTACAAGTGGCAAGCATGCCATTGCCATGCCTGTTTTGGCAAGAATGGTCTGAAATCGGTAGTTCCAAAGTTTCCGATTCTGGCAGTGAAACGAAGAACTCTTCTTTGAAGGAATTGCCATCCTACAAAAATAGACCCCATTAGTTTGACAGTTATGGGATGAAGTCAATGGAACCAAGGCATTTTAAAGTAATTATATGATTAAAAATAATTTAAAAAAAGTATTTGAAAATAAAGTTATTGGTAAATGTTCATAAATTTATCCTGAAACTAAAACACAGCGTATTTCTATTCACAAAAGAACTTGGATAGAGTAAAAACCTTGACAAATTGCTATGCTTTATTAAGAGGGTTCTTGTTTTTTTTCGTATTCTGTATAAAGGGAGCTGATGATGCATTCCCTTGGGAAATCTACAAACATTTTTCCAAGAGTTGGAAAATACAAAAAATATGTTCTCACTCCCACAACGTCATGGATTCAAAAGAATGACGAATGTTTGAGGCAAATTTTTACTCTGATGAAGGGAGGTGTGACACAATGTGAAGGACATTTGTCTCACAATTAAACGTAACACAAATTCCCACGATGGCAAAACAGTGGCCTAAAATGAAGGATACGAACTTTTCAAATGCGTTTAGTAAACTTTTTGTTCATTTGATTTGCCCTTACATTATTCACATAGCCTTCAAAAAAAAGTCTAGATAAACTATGTTGCCTTGCATTGTCACCAGTTTTGTCCACGTTCTTGTTTGTCTCAAATTGGCACAAGAGAGTGATCTGTAAAGATATATTTTTCAAGCAAATTCTATGGACTGGGTCGTTGGTTGGTTTTTCATCACCGGAAGCATGATAAAGCTTCAAAAGCTAGTGAAAACAATACTTTTCCTATCCTCACTATTTTCTAAAACTGAGATCCAGATATATCAATTTCCATAACATTAAAAACATGAGCACCACATATAACACTTAAGTCATAACATTTAAGTCATTGAAATCCAGAAGAAAAAATTTCCGAGATAAAAATAGAATTGGACTAAAATGTTTATTACTCATTGGATCTATTGAGTTTTTTAAAAAGAGATGATTTATAATGTAATTGAAAATATTTTTTGATTTTACACAGTTTGCGTTTTAAGAAGAATACGTAACTTTAAAACATTGCCAAAGTTTACATACTTTTGCCGTGCCCCTAGATTAATTTTTAATTATTCTAATTCATCATAAATTCTGCTGGAATTTAAGATATGAATTAGATAATAAAAACTATTTACTCTAAACAGTATTACTTTTTGTTTATTTGAAGATATTTATCTTTACAAAATATATAAACTAGCTTCCACAAACATACTGAGTGGTTACATCAACTTCTCCATGTTTGTAATAACCTGATTATAATGCTTAAATATTCTACACTATCCAAGTTCAATGCATGAAAAGTTGTCCTATTTACAAAGAATTCTAAAGGTATAAACTGTATAGATTGAAAAATATATTTACACATCGGAACTGAAGGTAACTTGTCTACAGCAGTATTTTATAAAAACGCTAATCTAAACACTCACTCCAAGAATGATTCAAGCTAATGAAATGCAAAATTGGAAAAGTAGTTTATATTTATTGATAATTAACGATCACCAAATCATTCTCAATAAACGTCTCTTGTTTCTTGATCTGAAATCAGGAGACAGGACAAGTCAATCTCAGAAACAGCAGACTCTTTCATTAAGAGAGCTATAATTGAAAACTCAAGCACTCTAAGACCCTACTTATTATGGCTATGGAAATCTTGAAAACCTGTAATCATATCGCTGGTCAACGACATGCAGCACAAAATGAGGGTCTTCTGCGTAACTCCAACAAAACAAAAAGGAAGCAATCTAATGATGAATCTCGTCACTTAGTTCTGTCCTTTTGCCGTAAGCGTTGTAATGTGATCTCATTTGCCTACTTATGTGCATGTGATCAGTATCAGAAGGTATTTCACCGAATGCATGGATAGGTGCCAACCGCCATCGGTGTGAAGGAAGTGCAAATGTTGGGAAATAATGCATTCATGAATTTGTGCGATTAAAGTGTTTATAAAGTAAATTTGTTATCTAACGAGAAAGAACAAACACAGTAGTGTAACAAGAGTTTTTCGGTCCCTTAAGGATTTCGCAGTTGCCCGGAAGTGAGAGATGCAGCTTTTTTTTTAATCAAATAAATATCTAGATCAAATACATTAATCAAAGTAAAGCTATGTTAAAAATTGAGTACAGCTACACTCTACGTTTATAAGTGATGGCAACGGCTTGGCGATTTTTTTTGGCGCACTTCTAGTAGCGAGTTACGATAAATTAAGGCAATCCATCTTTCGTTACGGTTATTGTGGTTTTCATGGCAACCTCGACAAACGGAAACTTTCAATTTTCATTTTGAATGTTGTAGAAAGTTCTTCCAAAATCCGTTAAAGTCGTTTGATTTCATTGGTTCGTTTGAAATTTTTTCTTTCCTCCCATTGGTTATTTTGTTTTTAAAATATCCTTTGATTGCATTGGTCCTTTTAAATCGTTTTCTGTGATACCATTGGTCCATTTATTTGTATTTTGACAGTTGTGGAATTTTTATTTTACTATAATAGTTTTCACGAAATGATTAAAAGTTTTTTTTTTTGACCATTTTCGTTTTCATTATTTCTTTACGAAAGAATTCAGACGTTATCAGGTTGTATTATTTCTTGCTTTTTTTTTTTGTAGATCTTTTTCTTTTTCAACATGCCTACTGTATTTAGTATAATTGATAAGTTTCTTGGTATTCTTACCCAACATTCGTAGCTTATTTTCTCTGCTGGTTCACAAATGTGTTTTGATATGTGCTTAAACTTACTACTTTTTGTGAAAGTTTTTAAAAAATATACTTTTCTAAACGTTCTGAAATTTTTAAAAAGTGTGTTGTAAAAAGAAAAAAAATTGTGTTAGAAAAAGAGTTGGGAAATAATTATTTCCCTAGCGACTTTAGAAGTGCGCCAAAAAAAAAAAATTCGCCAAGGCCGTTGCCATCTCCCATAAACGTAGAGTGTAGCTGTTCCAAAAATTGTTTTCCAATTCCCGGTCAATCAATTGAATATTTTCCATCAATGCGTTGCAAGGGCGTGTTTATGAATCACTTCTGCGTTACCCTGATGCACCATTGGGGGATTCATGTTACGTCTCAGATTCTTACCATGCATTCTAAGCACAACCCGTTTGTAGAAAGGCCACGCATACATTCAGGACTAACAAACATCCATGCCTTACCCCAGATTGAACCAGGAATCTTTCAATAAGGAAGCCAGCACCCTGACCATTAAACCGATTGGTCGACTTTTGATCAAGGTGTTATCCAATAGCCGACCGAATGATTTTTAAGAAGTCTTTTCAAGTTATTTGATCACGACATAGTGACTTTTAAAAGGAATTATTATTGTAAATATAGAAGTGATACATTTTGATTGATCCGAGAACAATACCGACTTGAAAATGCGACTCCATAAATATTAATGAGAATAAATGAATCTTTAGGGTCGCATCATCGAAATATATAGGAAGTAGTACTTCACCTTCTTGATTAAGGTGATGCTAGACACTTACCAGGGCGAGTCCTATCGTAAGCACTGGAAGACAGGCAGTTTTCTTCCAAAGCGCATTGCAAGTTGGACATGGGGATGTTGTCAATGTACGACGTCCTTTCGATTTCTTTCTCATCAACGACTAAATCTGGCAAACCTTAAGAAAAAAAAACGAAATTTTAATTCACGAGAATGTATCACCTACCCTCACAAGTAAAACAAATCATACTCTAAAATAAGTACAGTCCAAGGGGCGGGCATACAAGGGCTCTGATCCTTGCCCCTTTTCGGAAAGTGCCCTTCTGTAAGACTGTTGATCATGAAGTTTGATTAAAAAAAAATCACTTGATTTATACAACATATTTAGTCACATATTCTAAAAGCTTTGAACATACACAGAATTTCTTCATTCAGATGCAAACCCCCTTATTAAATTAAAATATGTATTCGAAGTACCTGGGTTGATCAAGCTGTGGGTTCGAACCCTGTCACGCCATGTATGTTCATAGAGTTTCGAAACCATTTTAAGTCGATAAGTCTCGATGTAATCAGCCCTCGCGTAGGAAAAAAAACCCGACCGTTGACAGAAAATTTCTTTTTTCTCTGCTTACATATGGATTAATAATTTTTTATTGTCAGGCCATTAGACTTCTTCAGTTGTATGAAGATGTATAGATGGATGTTTGGGCTCTCTGGAGCAAGGTACGAAAGCTGACAAGCAGCGACAGCAATACAAGGAATAACTAGCAGTTATTTGTGAGGTAGCATCCAGTTCGTAAGCCATCATTACTCTTAACAACGACAATCACCAGCATCTATGTGCTTACAGATTTCTAACGAATGCCATGAAAGTATTTCTAAGTTAAAATTTAGAAAATAGATTGCACATTACAAAAAAACAAAAAAAAACCGGTTTACATTTGCAGAGCTTTTTGCAGATCTTGGGCCGATGCACCAGCAACATCCTTATGCAAGAGCCCTTATGTCTACTAGGCCAAAAGATCACGTGCTCCCACAACACTATAAACTCACTTACTACACTGGAAAAATACTAATGTGGGTCATTAATCCACATGTTCAACAGATTCCCATAGGCTGTACCAAACCAATTTTTAAATAGCTTGAAGAGCGGCAAATTATTTAGCTTGTTTAGAGGGAATCTAGCTAAATATATACATAGGATACTTTCAACATGCTTGTGGTGGTTCATGTTTTAATTTTTTCAGTATATGTAGAAACTTTCACCAAATTCTGTACATAATGAGAAAGTCTTGCACCAATGGGATGGTAATGGAAAGATGATGGTAATTTCCGGTAGTTTGACCACTAGGCCAAAAGATCACGTGCTCCCACAACACTATAAACACACTAACTACATTAGAAAAATACGAATGCAGGTCATTAATCCAAATATTCACCAGATCTCCATAGGCTGTCCCAAATTAATTTTTAAATAGCTTGGAGGCAAATTGTTTACCTTGTCCAAAGAGCACCAAGCTTAATATATCGGATACTTTCAATGTTTGTGTGTGTGGTGGTGGTTCATTTTTTCATTTTATCGATGCATGTAAAAACTTTCACCAAATTCTGTACATAGTAGGAAAGTTTTGCACCATCGGGATGGTAATAGAAAGATGATGGTAATTTTATGTTTCTAATGTCGCATCTCTGTTACTTCCCGATCTCTCAAGCCTTAAAGAAAGGAGCGAGTATGCTCTGCATTCGGTTGGAAGGCGTTGAGAAGACCATTAGTGTAATAGCTGTTTACAGGTATTATGCCTTGACGATGTGATGATAGCATAGAAGTTTGTTCAACAAGTTTATGATTGATTTTACTTTCCCTAGGAAAGTGTGTTTCGATGTCAAGAGTTCACGCGCATTTTAGCTGGGAATCACATCTTTAGTTCCTGCAAAAATTCAACTAGTGCATGGTGCAAAAATATCCATTTGTATATTTAACTGAAAATAGAGAAGTAATCAGATTGTAATATTGATTTGTGACAAGGAAAGAAATTTACCTGTGTGATGATTGATTTTATAATGACTGAATAGTTTATGAGAAATCGCTATTTTCGAATTAATCTAGATTCGAAATCCATAAAGGAAAGTAAAAAACAATTTAGTTTCGGAATTGCATTACATTAAATTATAAGAAATTCCAAAGTAAGATCACTTTATGGGAATCAAGCTTCAATTTTTCAATATTAGTTTTCTTCTGTCAATATTTTTTTCTTTTAAATTAATTGCTCTTATACACACTTTTTAAACTCAGTTTAGAGATAATGTTTTATAATTTCTCTCTCAAAACGCGATCATTATATTTTAACAATAGTTTAATAACAACAATAGTTTATACGACAGTTGTTTTAAAATTTCTGAAAAAATAAATATTTAATTCACTAAGCTTGAATGAAAAATAGTCGCAATTGTTAATTTTTTTGCACGCAGAGCTCAATTCAGATTAGAGTTAAAGTCGTTTTATATGATTTCCACCCACGTTGGGTTATAAAACTTTAAAGCATTCACTTACTTTTCCCACATTTTTTGCATGAAGACCTATTTAATTAATGATACACATGATACAATAAAGTAATTCTATATAGTGAGCAATTTTAAAAACAATTTTATCTTAACGAATTATTAATTTACATACAGTTAAAAATTAAATTTAGTTTGATTCTGTATACTTTTAACTACACTTTCCCTTGTAGATAGTAGCCCGTTTTGTTGCTCCAATGCTGTGTAAATTCAACTGCCAAGTAATCAACCAACTTCTCTTGTAGGTAATGTAATTTGTTCGTAACATTTAAGCATTCCTAACGTTACGAAAACATGTAATTTAATATTTGGTTGGGTTTTATGGCGCAAGATCCACTTTTGGCGAAAGGACGCCAAACACAAGACAACTAACTTAACCTTTTGAATACGGATATAGATATAACAAGCGGGATTCTTTCTTGGCGTGATTCCTATTACTTTCAAGGTACAATTGATGCACCGGCAACTGTCTAAATTCTTTCTTGGCGCGATCATGGTACAACTGCTGTACCGGCCGTAGTCTAAAGTTTAAACTAATGGAACATACAACACAAGGTAGGTACTAATTGAATGACGTCGCACTAGGGCATCGCAACGGGCTACTGTCAGCTGTGCTAGATTTATCCTAAGGGGAAACACACAACTTTCAATGCCACTGAGAAAGAATTACATTCACTTTAAGTTATATGAATGCATATTCAAATAATGTTTTTTCTCCAATGCAGCAGGCGGAGAGGGACATTATCTTAACGCCTTTGGTCACGGCTACGTAAGCGATGGTCCTTTGTGAAGGAGTACCCGATGGGGACGATCATCATTACCTCTAACAGGGAACAGCACAATTATATCCATGCCCTGACCCCGGATTCGAACCAGGAACCTTCCGATCCAGAAGCCAACAATTCAAATAATGTTATTCATTCCTTTAAGAAGAATTTGGGCAACACTAATCTCCGGTTGAGACGAAAATTTTTGTGAAACTTTTGGGCATTTTTTTTCAGTTATATTGTTAGAAACATTAAGGCCCGGTGCACACATCCGGTTTTTCAACTTGCGGCGCCGCAGCGGCCGCTGCAAGAGCGGTCTGATATACATTAGATGCAATGGAGTAGTGCACACATGCCTCCGGCGCCGCTGCGGCGAGGCACGTCCATCTTGCGTGCAATTTGTACCACAGTTCCTCACGGCGCCCCAGCTCACCGCACAAGCGTCTGCGTTCTGAAGTATCTTGTTTTCATAAATAAATGGAATATAAATAATAACTAATAAATGGTTGTATCCAGTAACGTCTATTTTGTTTCAAAATATACTTTTTTTACACCAAGTAAGCGAAACAAACACGTTTTCTTCGATGGAATATGTATCGCAAATGGCACGAAATGAGTAGTGGCGTCATTTCACGGCTATGTGTGCATAGTTGGGCTTCGGTGCCGCAGCGGCGCCGCACGTTGAAAAACCGGATGTGTGCACCGGGCCTAAGTCACTCCGAAATTATAGATTTATTTGTGAGTGGAGAAGGAAGAGGAAGAAGAAATGAGGGTTCTGAAGATGGAATAAGCGTGCCTTCTTTAAAACAAGCTACTGCTGACTTATAGAAATTATTCACCGCTTTTTGTTAGGCAGTGGAAATTTATCTGCTGAATCAAACAGCGTTGACCAAATCAGACTTTCTTTTTAAATCTCACGAATAAACAAAACACTAAAATCGTTAGCCAGAACAATTTCAATATAAAAATTGCGTAATAATTAATAATCATCTGTATAATCTTTGTGATGAAGAATACCATTTATCTGTGAAAAACGTACTGTACTGTAAGTAATATAAAATGTTTTAATACTTTACTTTCTGCTAAAATAATGTTATTTTTTTCCGAATTCGGATAACAAGAAGGATATTAAGAATTTTTTACAGTCCCTTGAAATTCGTCTTAACGAGGTTAGACTGTATTATTTTTCTAATTTCGGAGATCGATGAAAGTTGATTCTCCTTGACTGTTATTTTCTTTATCAGTGCTGCTTTCCAAACTCACTACTTCTCTTTCTTCTCGGGATTAAGAAATTTATTAGACACTGTCGCTCGAATACAAAATGAGAAATTCGACCCTGATCATGTTTACGTGACCTTTGGAGGTCATTCAATAAAGAATTAATTACTATCTGCGCGTATGTAAATGTCCCGAAACAATGCTCAATACCACTTGGGCTCTGGATCACGACACAAATTCCTTCCGTAATTTTTTCGCTGTGGTGTTTGACATAATCAGGTTGAAATGGAATTCTCGCGCGTCTCGAACCACACTGCGGCTCCCTAATTGTGTTGTAACAGGCGAGTGCTTGACACCTACCTATTAAACTGGAAAAGGGGGAAAGTTGATGAGAAGACAAACACCCCATAGCTCTAGAATTTTTCACCAATTTCCGAAAACAAAACAGAAGAGAGAATAAAAAAAAAATTGTCCAACCCTTTCTGCCCTAGTTGAGAGGAGGAATCGCTGCAATGGGAGCAGGCGGGAATTACCGCTTTAAAAAGCGACACAAGCGACGACGCTGTGCTTTTGCTTGGTGTAACGGGTGCAGCATGGAGCATAAAAACTAAGCGTCAGAAACTGGTTTCGCCTTATAAGAAGTCCTTATTAATTAGAAAACCCTTTCGGAACTGAATGGGGCAACCGGCCACACCCTGCTCGGACAAGGAGGCATGTGTTGGTCACTCATATTGGAGCTCTGGATTGAAATTCGCTGGCTATGTTATCCAGCCGATAATTTTGAGTGTTGCATCGAAGCAAACACTAAAAACTCTCTGAAAACACAGTTCCTTAAATATATTGAAAAATGAACACTATGTATTAGTATATATTTTTAAAAGAAAAACTAACTGAATGAAATCGGTAATATGAATTAGTCAATTGAACCCCTAATTTTGGCATTAATAGCCTAAGGTTCCATTATATGACGGGGTCGTTAACGTATGCGTTATCAAACTAAATTTTGAAAGAAAAACCCCAACTGAATCGAATCGATCCTTTGTACGAGTCGTTGGCCAACCAATTGAATTTACAACATGGATTCAATTACAAGTGTATCTAGTGAGCCGAGAACACTCAAACCTGTTGTTGTGGGATCTTTTTTTTTGTGCGATCTTTTTTTGTGCGATTCTTTTTGTGCGATCTTTTCTGTGCGATCTTTTTTGTGCAATCTTTTTTTGTGCGATCTTTTTTGTGCGATCTTTTTTGTGCGGTATATGAAAAAAATTTATTCAGTACAATCTACTTACAGTCCTTTCAAAATTTCAATCAAATTCGAACGTAATTGACGAAGTTAGCAATAAAAATTACTTAAATAAAACAAAATTAATACGTACTTAGATTGCTTTACCAGTACTGCTGAAAAGGCAATTTTTTTTCCTTATTTATTATTATTTTTTTTTTTATGGAATTTCAGCTTTGACACTTCATTTATTTCGAGTCTTATTTTTGTTCTTTGTACAATGTGAACGATTTCTGAATATTTGGGACCGATGATATTTTTCAAACAACGGGAATGAAACGGAATCTCGTGTTGGAAGTGATTTTGAACCAGTTCACCACAAGAAAATCCGCGTACTGTCAGACTACGAAGGAAATACATTTTGCAAAGTTTTGTATGTGTAAAAATAAGTACATATGTAAATAAAATATTCAAAAATGTTTGCATATGTATTTTCTAAACGAGATTTCTAAAGGTTGGACGAGATTCCAAGTAGTTGCCTCGTGTCTTGATTTCGTTTAAAAAAGCAATTTCTAGTTATTTCGTTAGGTTTTGAGTTATTTTCTACGTGAGAATTTTTTTATGCGGTCCCCCCGTACCATTTCATTTAAAAATATAAATTTGGCCAGGGAACTTTTACTTAAGGTGTGGGTGCTGTAAAAGGAATTGACATTACGGGTATCACCTCAAACCGATCGCGCGTTAAAATACCACCATTCAGACGCTTGTAATGACTAACTAGTTAATGCTGTTAATATGTCGCCACAGTGAGAATGAATGAGTAAGATATATGGAATTAAGTAGGAGGGCCGTTGTAAAAACCTCTTAAAGTTCCATAGAAGGGAACGAAATCGTTCCGATAAATAAGTTGATATTGACGAATGGCGGTCAGTGAATACCCACCGGTGTTGTCTCCGGATCGAGAGCTGTTGCTGTGGGGATAGATCCGTTTCTGAGGTATTAGCTGCCAAAGTACAGAACTTAACAAGACATCTTTAATCAAGGACATTTCATTTTCCATAAATAAATCACTCTTGACGAGTATTTTTTTAATAATCCAATGTGGTAACCAATTATGCATAGATTCATAAGCGTCTTATTGAAATCATATGAAGGAAATAAAAGTAAGAATTAATTATTCAGATTAAAAAAAATATCGGAACATTTAGAATTTTTTTTCTTTTAATTTGGATGCATATCCCGACTCCTCTTTCATTCCTCTTTTCTCTGGCAACGTGCAAATATATTCAAATCACACCACTGCTATCGTCTCTCTCTTTCTCCAACCACGTTTAGTTATATATTCAGCTAGTTTGAAAAAGCATTAGTTTTTGAATGGGATCGAGCGAAAAACCAAATAAACGCAATTCACGCTACTTTCAGAAATCAAAATGACCACACTAGTTTTGGCGAGTACCTTATGACGTGAAGGCGGTGTTAGCATTTGTTATCAAACGAATTTTCTAAAAAAAAAACCCTGACTGGAATCGAATCGAAAAAAATCTTTAACTTAATCTTTAAATTCAAAAAATTAATTAATCACCGAATTGAAAGGACACTCAAAATTTATGACCAAAATTGCCTTATTTCTTATCTAATCCTCTTGCTGAAATAGACACCAGAGTCATGTCTGATGGGAGAGATCTCATAGAGGCTCACGTCATTTCCCTTTTCTTCACGAGTAGTTTCTTTTTGCAAGAATTTCTTGATAGTGAAATTCGATGAAAAATGTTACATAGTTTTACGACGTTAACAAAGCGTTACGTATTTTAATAAAAGTGAGCTCGTTTAACTTAGTTGAAACTGGAATGTTTGATGGTAAACATTGTTCACAATTCGCTGATAGCTGTGAAATTCGATGAATAAATTTACCTAGTAAAAATGCAAGCTCAAAGCCCTAGAGTCAAAAGTAAGTTTTACGTAGTTGGAAGTAGAGTCTTTGATAGTAAACTTTGTTCTTAATTACCTGATACGTTTAGCTCTTTAAAAACAGCTTAAAATATTATAAGGTTCAAAAACATGATTGTATATATTTGCTAAAAGAATTATTTGAAATTGTATTGTTAAAATAGAGTCCTGTTGATCCAAAAACTAATTCGAGAACCTTCACCTTTCTTTAAAAGAACGGTACCCTTTTTATCATTTCAGACCTTTGTCTGTCTGCAGTGAGCTCTTTGTTGGGCACTCCCAGATTTCAGCTTAATAGGGTAGAATACAAATGCTTAACTTTTAGTAAAATGAATGATAAATGACTGTTGTATTCTAAACAACTTTAAAATGCGATTGTTATGCATGCTGTAAGGTAGATGATAGGTATTTCAGATGTACTTACTAGCAGAGCAAACTACTCCAGCAATGTTTTCTTCTCCTGGGCAGAAGACGCGTCCCACTCTGTCGTGCAAGCAGTCTGCAACATTGTGTTCACTGCCTTTGCACTTAACTCCGCTCAGAACCATGTTGTTGTGATGGCCTCCATAGGTTCCACTCTGAAAGAATTAAGATATCAACGTTAGAATTTAACTGTGAATCTAAAGATTCAGAGAACTTTAGCATGTATTTACAAAATAT
This sequence comes from Metellina segmentata, assembly GCA_947359465.1. Taxonomy (NCBI): domain Eukaryota; kingdom Metazoa; phylum Arthropoda; class Arachnida; order Araneae; family Tetragnathidae; genus Metellina; species Metellina segmentata. The sequence goes on along the minus strand of OX375882.1, from coordinate 42,396,337 downwards.
CGCATTGAATATATTTTGTTCATTACAACTTCAGATTTTGAAGTTTGAGTTATAAAGGTATGGAAATGTAGTTTCGCATTTGTTGTATGTTATTCTTGGTATTCGCTTAAGTCGAGTAATTATTATGACGTATTTTAAAAACAATTTTAAACGGTCCTCTCTAATAACACGCGTGAAACATTTCAAAACAGTTGTCTTTTATGTAAGATTTAATTTTAAATGGTTACTACCTTTCGCAAACTCATTTAGGATTTGGTTACATGCTTTTATAAATACCTATGCAGATACTGAAATAGCTCTCTGGAAAAAAAAAATATATAAGAGAGATATTAAATATACGTACTACTTATAAACTTAATTAAAGTGTCTTCCGAGAATTTAAAACAGTTATGAATGTATATGAAATTAGTTTTGAAGAGTTATGAGTGAGTCAGATGCAACATTTTCAACTGTAGGGTACTCGATGATCAGAAAATTAATTTGGATGAAATTTAAAAAATATGTACCTAAGCATGAATTAGTTAAGTTTCCTCAATAATTTACTACAAAGGTTTTTGTGGATGTGGGTAAGAGTATACGAGGAGAAATTAGACGAGTTCGGAGGATCTTGTAAAAGTTGTTTCTCAGCTGTAGCATATTCATTGTCAGGAAACATGCCCCAAAACATTTACAAAAAACCCCAAAACAGTACAGCTGCTGATAAAGTGATGAATACGTTAACATTTAGATCCTTTTATACTATGAAAACTAAAAACTATTTATTGAATCCCCCTACTAAGATGGTTCTTACCAAAATAAATAATTTTGAATACACATTTCATTTGAAAAACAATTACCCTTCATACTATCTTTTATTATTTACAAGTCATACCACGATGTAAAGCGTGGATAAGTACTTTGGTTGCGACTAGGGCCGAATATTCCGTTTACTGTATTGCACATACAGGCTACTATATTTTATTTCTTTAGAGAAACAATTCTGGCCTTTTCCCATTCGTCTTTGAATAGAGATTAATAATAGAACTTCTAGTTTTTAACGAGTATATTACTTAGCATTTCTAACTAACAATACTTTTCTATATCAAAAATCTTAATCTGATGTATCATGTACAAATTTTAATTGCCGATACCATCACACTCTTTTGATGACAATCAGAATAAGATTACTCATATGAAATGAGGATGCTTTGACTTTTTAATAAATGCATGAGAATCTCGTTACTCTTTTGAATCCTTTTCGAATACTAGCCAACACCAAACTTCTTCTGATCAGGAGTACTTTGCTGTTTGCACCTCTAGTACCTCCATAAAGGGGATTTGGTTGCAGCTATAGGCATTGCATTGCTTCTGTATATACGTATTAAGATTATATCCTTCCACACACTTGTGTCAATAGAATGAATGAAAATAAGAATAGGGGGAAATATTAAAGATTCTATGGATTATTAAGTATATACCTGAACTGAAGATTTTGCATGAGCCAACCCAAGCTGGCTGCAGACAACATTGGCCTCCATGATACTCCATCCATCTCCACAGATGAGACCCCATCCTTGAGGCATGCGCACTTCCACTCGACCCTCGGTCGTCGTCCTGCCTCCAACCAGTCGCACAGTAAGGTCCTTTTCAGTTACCAGCTAGATAAAACAAATAAAATGCAACAGTGAAACAAAACTGCATAACTAATAAAATCTTGCTACAATCTAGGACAGATGTATCAAACCCTAAATTGAATAGATTTTTACTTTTTCTGTATCAGTAATAGTTTAGTCACCCAACCAACTGTTGATTGAGTGTGCTCTGTTTTCTAATGTTATGCGGCACCAGATGAATTTAAACGTAGCACTTAAACAACTAATAGCCCAGTCAATATGTACCAAACAAATGGTTTTTCTTGCAAAAGGTCGAGTATTTCTTATTTTTGGATATGTTGTAAGGACTAAGGCCTCTAGAAGAACCAAGAATCAAGTTCGCAGAAACGAAAGCCCTGTGCGAGCAGAATTATATCGGAAAAACGTCGACATTTTGCGACTTTTTTCAGTTTTTAATAAATATTTCTGTTTTTATGCATCGGACAGCAAAGTAGTAAATACCAATATGGTAGAACATAAAATTTGCTACAACTCTTGAATTTGTGTTTTTTGTCTACGTTCTACAGTTATTGAATTACAAAGCAGTGAAAGTGTGATACGTTATAATAAGGACGCATTTGTTTTCTCTCACGCGAGCTTAAGATCGTACAGTCTCTCAAGCATTTCGATGGAGAGAGCTCAGAGTTAATAGGGGCACTATTGGAGATGCTGTCAAATCACACCCACAACGAATAGAGTAAGGGGCAGATATGCCTTCCTGGTGAGCTTTCAGGAAGCTGGCCTGTATTTATATATTCTCTGGAAGAAACCAAGACATTTCAAGCAGCTAATCCATGTTCGGCACATACGAGATTCGAAGTCGTAACCAAGCACTCCAGTCTACCATTTCATTAAAGGTGACACCTTTATTTCTCTACCACTGGTGGAGCTATCAGTAGTATTCTAGAATCGCCAATATTTTAGTTTATTTTGAATATAACCGTGTAATATCCAACATTCCACATTCTTAAGGTGCAAGAGGTCATATTTGAAAAAATGGCAAACAGCGTCAAATAATAGACATACACTCACATAAGGAAAGTTTTACTGACACTGAAGAGAAATACACACAAGGAGGAATCGAACCACTCTTATAAAGACTGTTATAAAAACACATTATAACTGATTGGCAGCAGTAATGCAACGAACTCCCCGGTGGACTTCGTGTCAGCACTTCCACTTGCCAACCGCAACACTGATATTACTAATGGACATATAATCTTTTCTTAACGGTTTGTGTCCTTTCCTGCAATATCTTCATCGTTTTACATTCAAAAGCACACCACACCCCTAGTAAAGAGCTTGGTTAGTTTATATATATATATATATATATATATACCAGCAGATACCACTCAACTAATCCATCATCATTAAGCGAAATACAATTTTAAGAAACGTTTAGTGGATGTCTTTATTTATGCAATATTAATCACGAGATTTCATAGTAGTGTAGTGTTACTTTATTTCCACAACACAACACATAATAATCCATTAACAACATTCACGTATAATTGTATATAGTATTCATTCATAATGTTTTGACTCATTTCACTTTATTATTATATTATATATCTGATTTTCTATCTTGAGTTTGGCATAATATGTCCCAAGAGGACTCAATGCCACAAAGCCATATCCAATCCAACAACATCGATTGGTTGAAAAGTCATAGGAAAGATTATGTTCGTCAAGAAAGTCGAAACTAATTGGAAGTCATGCAGGTAAGACTGCAGGTTATATGTGTGTGTGAAACCCAATTGGTTAGAAGCAGTCATAACATTTTTCAATTTGTGGTCACCATCAACAAAGAACTATCACATAATATCTCCCTTTTCCCTGTAAATACCCACTGATTTTCAACTGTGCCAATGCTTCTCGGTGATCTCTACTTTCTTTTGAGGTGAAGGTCCTACTATTTTTTTTCTCGATATCTTTTCTTCAGATTGAATTAAGCTGGACAGCAGCTACTTTCTCCTGCTGTAAAGTCTTTCCCAGCCTTCCATTGTGGTACTAACCTTTATGTCGAGTCGGGGCGTGGATCATGCACATGTGCATGTAACTATGATAAAAAGAACTTAAGCATACAAAACACAAAAGGTGCCAAGAAATGGCATCTTTCTTTTGTTTTGCCATCGAACACGTAATATCCCTTTACAACAGTCTGAAAAAAAGTGATCTAAATACATACCTGTTGTACTTTTTCCACTTTCCATAGGTTTTATTGATGCTCAGCTGTTTAAGAACAACGCAAATCCGAGATGGCGCTTTCCAATTTGTCCCGCTTTGTTTACGTCTTAGGTCGACGGGCGGGGTCTTGTTCGAATCACTACGTGCCGGAACAATGGTGGGCTGATTTAATTGTTAACGTGTCAGAAGCTTTGAAATCACTCACTCTGAAGAAACACGGTAATGTTCAACTGTGAGACATTTTGGTAAAATACATCACTTTTCGTTTGATTCGGGTGCTCGAATTACAATGGGTCTCTTTGTGCTTAGGTGGTGAAATGAGTTATGGAGATAAAGAGTCAAATTTTTCAGAACGCGAATTTTATCTGATTTCTTATCCTTGACATGTATCTGGGTGATAAAAGGTGCGATTCATTGTATGTCAAGGATCGGATTATAGAAGGTATGGCACATACATTTATAGTGCAATGCATTGAAAGGGAGATATTTAATGAGAAGCCGTCAAAGTTAGAGGACCTACAGTTTACGTAAATTTGTTGATTTATATTCGATTCTGTGCGATCACTTCCTTTTATATTTTGATAGAGGACAATTGCAGAATGTAATATTACCTGAAATAATTTCAGGTGATCGAGAGTCTTTTAATTTCGTAACATGTTAATACATTATACTATAAAAGGTTTGTTTGCTTTTTCTTAGTTTTATGGCGCGAGGGCCATATTTGGCAAAGATACGCCATATACAAGACAACGTTAAGTAAGGAAAATTATCGCAAGGAAAGTTTTACAGAGAGTAAAGAGAAATATACACTACCCTACAATAATGGACCGGACGCAAGCGGATTTGCATAAAATCCGGCGACTTGTTTTGGGGTGTTTTTCGTGGTATTGCCTGGGACCTTTGCATATTGTTCCTGGTCAATTAAACGCCGACGCCTACATGAACATTTTGGACAATCCTGTTCTTCCTACACTCTGGTAATTTTATGGAATGTATGAATGTTACTTCCAGGACGACAACCCTCTATGTCATGTTGCAGCCTCTGTCAAGCAGTGGTATCAAGATATGGACGTAAAACATCTTCCCTGGCCTGCTCAGAGTCCTGACCTAAACCCCATAAAACATTTGTGGGAACAGTTCGAGCGACGCTTACGGACCAGGGAATCACGTCCAAAATATACAGCTGAGCATGCGACACTCTTGCTGCAGGAATGGACACAAATACACATAGCTGTGTGTCAAAACCTTGTTGAAAGTATGCCCAGAAGGGTTGCTAGTGTAATTGCAGCACGGGAGGGACCATCCCCCTATTAAAGCATGTACTTTTTCTCTTATATCATCACATCTTGCTGACCGGTTCATTATTATAGTATAGGTTATACGGGGAGAGGAATCGAAATGGGCCGCTTGAAACTCATAGGTGACTATATCAGTAGATAAACGCACTTTTACAATGATAGGAACATTTGTTACAAATTCTTCAAAACTTTGCAATAACGAGACGCCTGATCCATGAAACAATAGCAATAGCATAAAGGAACTGGTTCCATAAGCATTGATTACTATCCTGTCGATTGTATTGTTGGGGTTTTGTGACGCAATGGTCCTATTTGGCTGTGCACTATTCTGTCGGACGCGACTGAAGTTAATTCCGCTTGCCGAGAAACACTATTGATTCTGAGAGAAGGGCATTTCGTCTAATGTGGCAACATTCGTCTAATCTGCCCACTTATCCTAACCAGGTCTAACCCCTCCAAACGCAAAAAGAAAGGACACTTCCAACCTCTATGATCACCTCAATTACACTTTCGGTGGTCAATAACACATTTCGTGAACAATCGTTATGTACCGTTGTAACCTCTTAAGGAAGTAATTTTCCAAAACATCAAACTAGCTGCTGTTTTTAGTGAATAGCCCATCAGTTAATAGTATAAAAACTTCTCATACAACAAATGGCAATATGATAAAACTAGTTTATAGCCCTTTCGGTGGAACAAGAGGAGGAATGTTGCTTATTTTGGTCTTGATGATGGTAGACGCTCAGTTCCACCAAAATTCTATAGACCAGTTTATCATCTTTATTTTATCATTTTTTGAATATTTTATGGTAGTGACAAGTTTGGCTAACGTTTTTATCTTTCACTCCCGTACCCCATACGGTTTGTAATTTTATCCCAAAATTTCAAGTCTAATATCTATTGTTAAAATCTAAAGAGAAGTTAGGATATGTTGTGCCTTACCCTGATAGCGGTTTTGGGTGTGGGTTGTGGTGGTGCTGGCGCAGGCGCAGGAATTGCATTTGGTGATGCCTCTGGTGAAGACGCCTGGGAAATAGCTCTTGCTCTTTGTCCGTCACACACCACTCCAGCAGCCTCGGCGTGGTTGCAGTCGTGCACCCCCCAGCCGTCGAACCGGCACCTGTCCAGCCTAAACTCTCGACCGGTACAGAACATGTTGTCCATCCAGATGAGATCTGTAACAAATAAGGATTCTCTGATGAGTACACAACTTGCATCTCAAAAACATTTTGCAAAGGTTGTAAAAATCACTGTTACATCGCTAATGAAAACCACATTGGTCATTATTGTCTTATATACGAACTCAAAGTTATATTCATGTAGCATTTTTAATATGAGTGGATAATTCAGTGTAAATATTAAAAAAAACTGCTGGAGAAGAAAAAATACTTCCGATTATGATCTCTTGCGAAGCAAAAAATAACCATAGAGTGATAAAACAATTTAAACCGATCAAGAACTAATTTGATTTATCATCGTTTTCCAGATAATTGGAACTAATTTAAATGAGAGGACGTTTATCACTAACCAACGATTCAAGGAAGAAAGATACTGGAAGTGCCCATGTAATAACAACATGATCTCGACCTTTGGAACGGCTGTTGAGTCTTCCGGGGAATCATTATGGAATGGAATGTGGGCATGCTTTGAAAATTCAATTTTGTGAAACGAAAATTTTGTTGCACCCCCATTTATTTCTCTTTTTTGATTCTCAAAGCATACCATGACCAGATTCAGGACGACTCTTGGATGGAGAGTTTTCGGAGAAGGTCAATGTGAAACTAACTAGTCACACACACGCTAGAATTTAATCTTTTTCTTTAAACTATGATACCATACGTCCGAAGAGTTTTCAATACAATCTACCTCAGCAGAAAAAGTACTTCCAGTTAAGACATCTAGTTTAGCTAAAAACGATCATAGAGGCATAAACCAAACCAATTAAGAACTTGGAAATATCTCAGTTTTGATTCTGTGACATTAATTTCGAGTAAGACGTTCACATCTGACCACCCTCTAGTCAGGGAAGAACGACTCGGGAAGTGCTTGTACAAGAACATGCTATCAATATTTGGAACAGTTGTTTAAAGTCTTTCGGTGCATCATAACGTAATTTAATGACGGGTTTGCTTTGGAAATTCGATTTGTGATACCAAACTTCTATTGCAACCCTATTCATTTATCTTTTTCGGTTCTGAACGCGTAATGTAATCAAATTCAAGAAGACGACCCTTGGATGGAAAGCTTTCGTTGAAAAGCTCTATGTGAAACGAATGAATTATTCAAGCTATTCAACCAGAATTTTAATGGTTAGTCCTTCCACAATATAGGAACAACTGATAGTCCAAGAGAATATATAAGTAAACATATCCAAACTGCCGAAGATAAAAAAAATACTTCCGTCTTAAAACTGATTTGATTTATTATCCGCTCTATGATATTTGACGATAGTTTTAAATATTACGTTGTGCTGCAATTGCATTCGAAGAACATGGCTACGTTACGCAACTATGAAAGAGGTTTATGGACGTGGTCTAGAAATTTAGCTAGACCTTAAGGAACGAGTTTCAACAACAGGTGTATCATTTTTAAGCCATCAATAGACAAGCATATCTAGTCTCCACTTTCGGTACTTTCCATCGCTAACCCTATTTCGCAATGTACCATATTTAACCCGAGAGGAAATTCTTCCTTCAAACGAGTCATTTCTTTCTGACACAACATGGAACTGTCAGTTTCTCAACAGCACCCAATGACATCTACAAGTGCCATAAACATCTTTGAAAAAAAAGGAGAAAGGTTATAACATAATCCTCCATGTCTTAATGTATCCTTAACCGTTACACAATGCCACCAAATGTAAAAGAAACACTATTGAATAACGAGGAGAAAAAAGAGAACAATAAATAAACTCAAGTAAACCGGAAACTTTTAATTCGGATGTTGTTCGGACTGATTCTTACTCAAGTCGCAAAGAGTCACGGGCTGTCGCCTGATCCTCAACAACGATTTGATGTCAGTTTTTTTAACATAGCCGGGTCTTGACCTTAGGTTAATGCTTTGATAGGCATTTTGCTTTGGCGCAAGTTCTGACACGAGCTTGGCCAGGGGTGATCACGGCCTAATTTTACGCAGGTTTGACGAAGATTGAGAAGGTGTGGGTTCGTATGAGTATGGAGGGTAAGGAAGGATTAAAGCTGGCGAGAACTATGCTTTTCATTTTTTTTTATTCAAGGAAGAAAGGATATTTTATTGCGTTCCGTGTCATAACTCTAAAGGTTGCTTATACCCTGTCTGATCCATTGGAACTTGCGACACGGATTGTTTTGTGCTTTCCAAAGTGTGCAGGATAAGCTTTATGATGCAGAGGTGCTTACACAGGCCTTTTTTTTTTCTCGAATGCCTAGACTTCGCTTTTTGTTATTTATTAATTTCATGATAGAGTAAGTGGGACAGACGTTGAATTAATCGTAAAAATGAGAAAGAGTTTTTTTCACGACACACAGACATCGATGTTAATGATTAATGCAAACATATACTTTATCTCATATGGGGAAAACCTTATCAAGATAAATCCGCTTGGTGTTTTGTTAGTGAAGAGTTTATGAAGAAAGAAAGTCAATCCAAGAGAAACATTAGGTTAAGAGATAGTCTCCTTTTTCTCGATTGCTTCCAATACACTGGTACATGGTACTGGTACATTGAACCAGTGATTTTGAAATATTTTACTATTTACAATTTTCGTCTTTATTAAAGCTGCATTCGTCTATTCTTCTGTTTTTTAGAACGACATAGAATTCACAAAGCACGTGAGTAAAGATCGGTATAGAAAGTATAATTATTCCTATATTCTTACTGTTATGTTTGTTGCATGTTTCTAGTCTTTATTTATGAAAGCAGTATCAATTAATATTTTAATGAAAATACAGATACAATGAAAGTATTTTATTGATACAGAAGAGATAAATAGACCTAAGATAAGTTACAGGATTCAAACATGAGGCGCCTAAATTTAGCAGCCTTCCATCAAAGTGGCTAAACCACTAAGACACAGTGTCCCATGATGATAAAATTGATATTTACAAACAATTTTTAGATAGAGTTAGACTTTCATAAATTATGTGAAGGTTGATAAAATAAAAAAAAAATAAAAACCCGAAATGCACAGACACTTTAATTAAAAAAAATAGCTATGTAGGTAAGTCGTTGAATTTACGTTGTACTGGAGCAACACAAAGGGTTATTGCCCAGGTGCAAAATTATATACAGTGTTCTGCAACGTAACTCCAAGGAATTGGAATTGTTCTAAAGGCATTTTTTGTTTGAAAACTGCAGTAAAGTCAATAGACGTAAAACACAATTATCGGCTAAATATGTATTATATATTTATAATAAGACATCAAATTAATTAACCTAATTTATTTAAAACCAAGGCATTCTTTCAGAATTTGCAATTCTGTCGATAACTTTTAAAGTTAAATATTTCGTCATTGACATAAAATATGTGTTATTTATAAAGTGTTTGTGGTAATTTGGGTGGTGTAGGGAGGTTGTTACGTAGCTAGAGAAGAAAAAAGTTGCGGCAAGGAACGCGCTTTGCACTGCAGAATACCGTAACTTATGATTGAAAAAAAATCGGCCAAAATTTAGATAAAATTAAGGAAAAATTGTTCTGCAAAGACTTTGTTAGTTCTACAACGTACGTCGAAGTTTTAAGCACTTTCTGCTCTCGGGGGCTATTGACGATGGTCCTTGACCAATCTCTAAGGGAAAGATCCAAGTACAACACTTCGTAATTTTGAACCACGGTTAGATGACGTTAAATATATTAGAACTTCATATCCTGTCAAAGTCATTGAATTTTAAGCTTCTGAAGGAATTTGAATCATTTACAAATAAATTAATAGCTTTAAAGAAAGATGAATCCGGTATAACTCAGGTTAAACTGAATCGTTTTTTCTGATAAGTAATATCATTAATTCAGTGTACCCGTATGTTTTGATAGGATCGATTTATAGCCTCAACGTATTTATCAATTAACTTGCGACATGAAATGTGGTCAGTTTTCTCTCTCCTCCACTCACTCTCTCTACCATTCACTGAGATAAATATCAAGATTTCAAGAGAAAGTAATGAGCCAAGAAAAATAATATGTGTTGCGCAAGTACGTGATCAACATTATAATTAGTGTTTACAATATAGATATAAGGCAACGATAGCTGTATTTGATAACCTAAAGGTTCCCCTAAGTTTAACATTATCTTGAGATTTTGCCAGCAGGATTACTTTATAGTAAATACCATCAATCACTTTTAGAAAAATGGTACATATTTTTCTCCACGAAAACAGCAAGCTTAAATGTTGGAATTATTTTTTGAATGTTCTGACATGGTTAAAACTGTTAATCCTTTTGTTTTATATAAACTAGTTTTTTAAATTTAAGTTTAATTCGTCGCATTTATTATCATTTTTATTTTATCAAAATGTAAAAATAAAAGTTACTTATAAAACTGTTTCTACTATTACTTGAAAAGGTTAAGGAAAACCTTTTTTTTTAAAAAAGAGCTACAATTATATTCCTGGATGTTTTATTGTGAATGAAATGCATACAACAATATATAAATTACAGAAAATATATAAGTATATAAAACGATATATTCCCTTGTAACTACTTTTTGTATATAATTCGTTTTAGGAATAATGTAATATAATATATTAAAATGTAATGTATTTATTTTAAACTCGTTCAATTGTTTGAATTAGAATAAAATAAGTCTGGTTTATAATGTAAATATTAGTTTAGAGGTGTATTTACAAATTAAAACAGCATGTAAGATAAATTTCTTAAGGTGAAGTAATGTTCTAATGCAAATACATTTGCCGAAAACGTTCAGATTCAAAAAGAACAACAACAAAAAAACTAGGAACCCTAAAAGTATTTTAAAGATGAAAACTCTATTATTTTCAAGTCCTGTCTTTTAAAAGTAACAATAGATATTGTTTCCTTCATTGAGTGACCTAAAAACTCTGACCATCTTTATCGCGTTTTCAACATCTATTTCATTTCTTGCTTTCGAATACCTTGTAAATTTCACTCTTAGATGGGTTTTCCAATCATCCTTAGGGAAAACCATAAAAAATAAGGTTCTTTCTCCTACGAGGTTAAAGTTGAAGTATTTTCTGACCTCTGTCGTATTTGAGTTAACAGTAGTCACGTGTTAGGGATATTTACCGTAGTAATAACTTTGCTTTCAACCCAGTTCGAGATACCACCTTATTGCAATACCACTGGTTCTGATAAAAATACGATAACAAAAGACTTTCAGGAAGGCGTTTAGGTATATCCTTAGCAAGACAACAGTCGAGACGCACAAGGAAACTGATAGTAAGATTACTTTCTTGAATTACATCTGTTATCACTTCATGAAAATACTACAGTAAAAATGATAACAGCTGAATTTTAAGCAAATGTCATATCATCTATGTAATCAATATGACTACAGTCATCAAGACAATGAAATTAGTATTTTATAGAAAGATAAACTAAAAATGTGTTGAATTTTTTAGATGCCTCTAGAGACAAAGGTAAGTAAGGAAATTGAAATTCGATCGTATACTACATGTGGCTGACTTCGTCTTGCGTAAATGCGTGTTGAAAAACCATATCACATATTTCATATTCCTTTCTTTATGTTTGGCAATTATAGAAACTGAACCATTAAAATTTGAACATAACTGTCAATATTTGTATATAATTTCTTTGGTCTCTTTTTTCACAAAACTCTCTTTTTCACTTTTATCTCAACAGTTTAAAGATTTAAAATTTAAACATAGCATCTTTCACCATCTTACGGAGAAACCATTGGAAGGCCATCTAACTAATAGAAGTTATTATTATTATTCCTACGACTATATAGCCATCATTTGTATCGATAATTGTTCTTCATTCAATGATACGAAAACGAAGATATACATACAAGTGATCCGCGTGGAACAATATTTCGTTTAAATTTCAGTGAATTAGCAATTATTAGTTACAATAAAAATAATAAACATATTTGATTGTTAGTAAAATGAAGAAACCTATCTGATTACCAATAAAATAAGTCAAGCTACACTTAAATATTGGTTCAGGATCTTTCTAGAGCCATTGGAGTCGCTTGGTTTCGTTTTCTTATTTGACACGACTACCTGAAATCATCTCTACCAAATTGACTTGTCAAGCCGTTGAGCTTCTTTTCTGTGTGGTATTTCTAACATGAAAGCCTCAATAGTTGCCCTGAGCTTATCGATACATTGAGTAATACTATTGAGGCATTTCCATATTTTATTTCTGTTTCAAGACTAAATGCCACTGCCAGATATATACATGGATTAAAGGCTAAAGATTACGGTTTTAAGGTAAAACAATGTTTCAAATGTAAACAAGACTGATTATTATGATAATGATTTGCGGATTAAGGAACAAGGGGTGAGGCGTCTGAGCTGTTTGAAATCTATAGTTAAGAAGAGGAGAAAGAAAGTATAAGCAAACGTAAAAGCAGGTAAGAAAAGTTATAAGATCGTTTTATTTAAAGGATATTCCACAAGCTTCTGAGACAAGATTGCCCAGATGATGTCGAATTAATAAGTCAACACCTGTAAAGTTGATTGAGAAATGAAAAAAGTATCACCAATAAAAGATGGCTTGGCAAAGGAGAGCAACTCAGTCACTGCAATCACACTTTTAAATTAAGTTATTATTAAACTCTATTGTTTGTGAAAAAGAAACTCTATAAAAATATCTTGAAAACTTCCTCTCTTCTATAGTTGGTATCACAAAAACATCCAGGAAGAGCCTTCAAATTTCGAGGCTCGTAGAGATCAGCAGACTGCTATTATTAGATTATTATGGTACATGGTTATTTTTTTGGTTTTATTTAGAGGATATTCCGCAAGCTTCTGAGACAAGATTTCCCAGATGATGTCGAATTAATAAGTCAACACCTGTAAAGTTGATTGAGAAATGAAAAAAGTATCACCAATAAAAGATGGCTTGGCAAAGGAGAGCAACCCAGTCACTGCAATCTTACTTTTAAATTAAGTTATTATTAAACTATTGTTTGTGAAAAAGAAAAACTCTAGAAAAATATCTTGAAAACTTCCTCCCTTCTATAGTTGGTATCACAAAAACATCCCGGAAGAGCCTTCAAATTTCGAGGCTTGTAGAGATCAGCAGACTTATTAGACTGACCAGTGGATGTTTGAGATCAATTTTATTTTATCATAGTTTAACCATCTAGGAGAGGGATAATTTTCTCATAGGACCCGTGTTCACATGCATCCATACCGCAATCTACATGTCTTGTAACCGATTTTGGCCATAACCATTAGAACCTTTCCTATTGTGTTCTTTCACTCAATAGATATTTTTATCCAACTGGATAAAAATTCTGCTCAGAAATCTCATGATGCTCAGTAATTTGGTTATTTTTAATTAACGTCGTACTATAGCAACACAATGGGCTATTGACGACTGTCCGGGATCAATCCCCTAAGAGAAAGATCCGAGGACAACACCTCGTAATTTTGAACCAACGTCAGATGACGAGGCAAAACCTGAGCTGGCACCCACAATCCAAATTTCCACACCAACCCAACGTGAGGACTTTCGGCTGCAACCGATTTAATGTGCACCAGCCACCTCTACACCATACAAACATCGATATACTGATCAGGATTCGAACCAGGAACCTTACGATCTAGAGGCTAACACCTTAACCACCAGACCTGTTGGTAGGCTCATGATGCTCAAAGGTTTTTCTGTTTTGTCGGATATGTAATATGGAACAAGCCTGTTGTGGTCACCTATTGCCTGTGTGGGGGTGTCCGGGGAGGATTTGCATCCTATACTCGTCTTGAAAGGATTTGGTCTACCTTGTCTAGACCAAGTGATAGGAAGCAACAGGCATTACAAAATTTCGGGATTTCCCCACATACATACATTATAAAAGCTACATCATCCACTACCTGATTTGCTGTTCTCAATTAGAGACCTTCATCATACCACGAAAATGAACCAAATAAAGGCAAACCGTTACTATAAAACCCCCTCTAAGCTGATAAACCGCTGAACAACGGGGGAAAACAAACATCTGAAAAGCAAGCCAAGAACGGGCGAGAGGCGAGGTGTGATGAGAAAGTAACAAGAAAAAAGTCGAGTATCACTTAGTTGGGGAAAGAACCGCTGGTCCGTCCGAATAAACATCTTCGGCGCAAATGACATGCATTACACGCCCGCGCAGTTCCACCACTTCCCCATTTCCTTCAATTGAGTTATGGGAATTCCGCTCAAATTACATATGTCGTACAGAAACATCACGAAAAGCTTCTTTCCTGCTTACCTCGTTTCGCGGACTCTCTCTTGTGCGAGATTTGCGAACGAAAGGGGCAATTGGATTGCTCATATCTCCAAATGATACTTTTGTTTTAGATTAAGCCAACGCATGTGATATAAAATATATGTTTGCTGCTAACCTTTAGGCTGATCGTACGGTTAGTCCACGAAAGAGGCCGAATTCGCAGGAAAAGAAGATTAACCATAATTGATTTTGGTAATTATTATTGAAAGTTAACTCCACCAGAACCGGAATTTATGATGCTGGAAATCAATACAATATAAACAGTCTTAGTCTATTTTACAGCATGAAAATTCCGCATTCAAACAGAATCTTAGTTGGATGGTATCTCAGCGCTTATAGTCATTTTCACTTTATCATTATTATTATTTTCTTATTGAACGAGCACGATGCTATTTGGTTCTTGGAAGAGACACCAGTATTTTTTCTTACTAGATTAAACTCTAATGTGAAACGACAAGTCTCAGTTAATTTTTTATCTTGTTTGACTTAATTTTTTAGTGTTGTGAAATATCTTTTACTTAAATAGCTAAAATAACTATTTGTTTCCATCATTTTCTTTAAAAAATAGTCTCAGGTAAAAAGACGAAAAGTTGCCAGTATCAAAAATGATTTTTAAACTATTAAATTCAACTCTAATTTCAAAGAACAAGTCTCGGTTTCGTGTTGCAAATGCATCTAGTTAAACAAAAATTAATTTAGTGTTGTGCAAAATATATGTGATTAAAATCCTAAATTTACTTTTTGGTTCTATCTAGCCATTTGATTCTTAAATTTTTTCATTCATTCCAAAAATAGCTTTCACTAATTAATCTCAAAGGAATTTATTCTCCAATTTTACCGTTAAGTTTAAACATGTTTGATTTGAGCAACTGAGCTTCGTACTAATGCTAAAACAATATGGAAGATCTCGCCGCTCAAATGGAATCCTTCAGAAATCTTATGACTTAATGCAAAGAAAAATCCAGATGATAGAAATCAGCACGCTGTCCAAAACTCCACATCACGCTAAAATTCCACACCACGTACACGACGATCTTTGCTTGGATTGAGTTTTTAATTCGCAATTCTACGGTTGACAATCCGTTACTCTTCCAACTGGGATACCGCGGCACCCTACAAGTGAATGGGATGCAATTGCAGTGAACGTTCAGAAGCAAATTATAGTTGCATGACTAAGGTGTACACTTTTTAATCTGCATTTCATTGGAAACAAGAACTAACAACAGTACAAGTACACAAAATATTGCTTTGTATTTTTGATAAGTTTTATTTCATAAAGATAAATGTGATTTTACCTTCTTTTTTTGTAGGTGTTGGGCCGCAAGGGCTGCCCTGTAGAATTGCTAGTAATCACGGAATGTAAAAACTCAATATGCAAATCTTCGATTGGCGCCATTTTGTTTTGTGTATAAAGGGTTTAAACTTTATTTCTAAAAACGACAACCACCTCAACCTATTCTGAAAAATAGTTACTGCGGAAGAACGGATACTGATCACGGATCCAAATTCCCCTTATACACGGGTCGGAATGATGCCAGTCAAAGTAACCATTATTAGATTCCACAAGTTGTGGAATCTAAATTTAATGTATTCATTGTTCTAATTAGAACTTGTAATAGACATATTTTTCTTTAACATTTAGTTGTTCTTGAAATGTCACACCCGCATAGTAGGAATGGTATTTTTTCACTTGTTGGAATGGTATTTTTTCATATTTGGAATGAATGTGCAGTTCTTCTATTCATAACAAATAGATTTAAATAAGGTATCGACTGTTGCTTTCGAATAAGGCATTGTCATCAAAGATATAGTCAGTTAAAACAGTTTAGCTAAGATGCAAAGCCTTAATCTGCTTGTTTACGGAAAACAAGACTTTATCGATCTCCCACCTACTTTATCCATCGAAAGCGAAAGTCCCATATGATCCACTTAGCTCCCAATTGCATATGCGATCCGTTTTTCTTCTTCAGATTGTTCGAGAGCCGTTCGTGACAGATCGCGAACGTGCGGGAGACGACACCACCCCAAACGAAGCCTCGGGCCGGCCACTCGGTTGAGAGAAGAACAAAGTGTAAATAATAAGAGAAGTGTAGCAGTCTATGTTATCAATCGCACGCAGCTACCTCTTACCCAACACATCTTCCAAAATGTCGAAAAACGTGTTTTGGAAACGAAGTCGCGAGCAGAAACTGGTAAATTGGCCACAGCCGTATCGATTATTAAGTGGACCCCCCCCCCTCCCCACTTCATCGTGGTCTGAGGCCTTATATAGGTCAAGACTGCCCTGTCCGTGAGATGGTTCTACACAAGCTTGTTCTACTGATGGAAAAAATAACAAAAAGCGAGGAATTTTCACTGGACACCTGTGGTGATATCTTCCTTTTAAGAGGTGGATTGAACTGTTTGCACGTGACCCTCTGATCTTTTCTTTTACGGCTCTTTATGAAGCCAGCCGGAAAAGTTTGGTTGAGATCAGTTGCAATAGCTTGGAAATATTATTGGGGCAGTCCAAAATTCTATCCTCCAGTTGCTTCTTATGAATCAGTTTTGAAACAATCTATTTTGTACCTATCGTTACCCCTATTAATGAATATTTGCCACATTTGTTCTTTAGATAGGCAGGAGTTTCAACTATAAAAATATTTTCAACACAATATTTTTATGGTTTGGGCCTTATTACGGAACCCAATGGGTTCCAGCTCTTGGAACTAAAAGCCCCTGTCTCCTTATATAACTGCCATACTTTATAAGTGTGATCGCCCATGTTTGGCTGCCTATTTTATCTGTACATTTACTATACAGTAGAACCTAGATTATCAGAGTGTCCGTGCTCTATTCCAGCCAAATTTAATACCGAGTTTCTTTTAAGCTTCAAGCTTAAGTAAACTTTAAGTAAGCTTCAAGCACAATGGTGTACACTTTGTCCCAAGTTACTAGGAAGTGCTGTGAAACCTAAGACTGTTAAAGACTTTTTTTTAAAGAGTTTTCTATGTACGGAATCCACATCCAGATTTGTCGTAAAACTGAAAAATAAATACGTATTGGGACACAAATTCGAGTAACGATTATTTTTGACCTCAGCTGTACGAATGTTTCAGTAGCAGTAGCAGTAGTAGCAACGGAGTGTTTTCTGTATCTCGAAAAGCTGTTTCGTGTGACTAAATTCGAGTTACCCGAGGTGGTCTCGGTTCACATTACCTCGTATAATCAAGGTTCTACTGAATATATTAAAAAAAATTATTTAATGTAATATATGTTGCAATAAGATATTATGATCGGCTTGAGAATCTTTTTGAATTGAATTATTTCAATTTATGTAAGTTACTACAAAAAAAGCTGAACCGCAAGACGTATATCCTTGGAATTCTTCCTTGAAACTGATTAAGCTTGTGTGTATGCGTTTAAAAATACTCCTTCAAAACCTAATTATCCATTAATGCGTGTATAGTTATTTTTCTTTATCGTTACTTAAACTGCAAAACATTAATTTCAAAGAGATTCATTTCAATGACTAACACAGTGTACTGAAATTCCACATTAACATACATATTAAAATTATTAATTAATTCTCATCAAAGTGTTTAAACATCACCGACAGATGTTTTTATTGTTTAAGTTCATTCTTATGAGAAACAAAAGGTCCATTAACGCTGATGAAAAATGGATTCTTAGACAGAGGATAAGGTCACCTTTTATCAAAAAATCAGTTTCATTTCTCCACAAAAGAAATTTGAAACGATCAATTGCGGAAAGGACAGATGACCTTAAAGCATTTTAAAGCCAGTAACATTCTTACTTCCTCGTCGATTTGTCAGAAACACAATTAATTTATCCCTCATTGTTAACAAATTAGCGCCATTTACGGCATCTATTAGCTCTACGAGGAAACTTTATAAACAAACAAACATCTTCCGTTCACGCCTTTGGACCGCTGCCTTGGCAAAGGCCACAAAACTCATTAAGAAGACGAGTCCTCTTGGTTATCTTCACCCCGAAATACAAACTCAATTTTTGCCGGTTTGTAAACAAAGATTCCATCATTTCCAGAACCGGGAAACACCTTGAACCTAGTTTTAAAAAAAAGCACCAAACAAAAGCAACCGACTAATTACCGCTTCTTGGAGAAGACCTTCCAGACAACATTCTTAGCCCTCCCTCCTTTCAATAGCCGTTAGTTACACAAGGTCGGCAAGAACAGGGCGATAGACCTTGGAATGATATTTGATGCTCTAGAATTCCATCCATCCTATTCGGTTTCAGAGGTGTACGTGAAGAATTTACGTATCTCCGACTGCTGGTTTTGTTTTATCGCTGTTATTATTTTTCTCGTCGAAGGTTGAATGGGTTTTTCCCCATTACCCGTCGATATGAATTGATACCTTCAGGCAACGCTGAAGATGGATCACACAAGCAGTCGAAGATTCGATTTCTCAGTTATTGTATTCCAACAAGATGTTCAAACAAAACGAGTGCAAGTCATACGAAGAAATCAAAGATGGATGTGAATGATGAAAGAAGAAAGTAATGAAAGGGGATAAATGTTTACAAATCTAGTTCTTTGAGCGTCATTCTTCTTTTCCTCTTTGTTTTATCCATTTCTATTGTTTCAAACCCTACATTTACCGTACTGCTAGTCAACAAAATCAGTGGATACAACAAATACTTCTTATTATGAATTACTTAAGGTGTACAATATCGTATAGGCATTTGAAAATGTTGAATTAAACGTGTTTAAACACTTAAAGAGGATAGACAATGCAGATAATTTACTCTTATTAAAATAGCAATAATTTTTATGTTTTAAATATTATACTTTTTTTTACTGCTCCTTAAAGTCATGTTATTCCATTCTTGATTTCGAGGTATTAAAAATGTTTTAATGCAGTCGCGCTTTGATGTTTCTCGCTTTAACGCTATACATTTTTACGAATCCTTATGATTTTATGAACTTTTAAGTCTTACATAAATATCACAGAACAAGTTGTATTTATCCTTTAACGAAAAATACATTATTTTGCAAACTTTTTCTAGGTTTTCATGTTTTTTTTGGCTTTGTGGGCTTAGCTACAGTACTAGCAACTTCGGAGTTGTAGGCGGCAGCGCAGATTTGATAACTTGTTATATCAACAACAAAAAATTTATTGCTTGTGTATGTCCATTTATTTGATATTTGTCGTATGTTTGGCCAAAAGTGACTTGCACTATGAAACCCATCCAACCAATTTTGGGGTTTGTTTAAAGGAGTGTCAAATGTGTATATATTTTCGTGTAGGGGAAGGCATTACTGTTTCATTTGTGCTGTTGTCGCAAAATTGCTTTCTGATACTTGTGACGATCAAGAATACTAACGCAATAATGCCTTTGGAATTTTAATTTCATTCTGAATAAACGGATTTGCTGTTTGCTTTGTTGTCATACTTATCAAACAGTACTTCTCCAAATTCCCGTAAAATCCTTTAAATGTTAATTTAGTATGGTATCTGGACTGCCCAGTACAGTTCGTTATAAGTTGCGTTTCTAGTCTTATTTTTAAATTTAAAGCCGAATAACTGCAAATAAATAGTTTTCATTGTTATTCATCAAGGTTTAAGTAGACCTAATCCACATGCTGGACACGCTCGAAAACTCTAGCACTGAGATCAGGACTTCCATAGAGATCCTCCCCTGACAGACCAACGTAGGCCAGAACTAGGTTAGAGGCGGGGACTTGTTCAATGTTACATTTTATTCACGTTGGAAAAGCCTTGGTCCCTAAACAGAGTGTAGAGATTTGATGTGCCCGTTTGCAAGTCTACAAAGGACAGTCGGAAATTTTCTGTCACTTGGAATGTTCTTTTCTGTTGAACGAGACTCCGCATGAGTTTCTGATAAAACGAGTCAATTCAAGTAAAGAAAGTCAATAACATGCAGCACTAAGAAAAAATACACCCACTCAAGAAATTTCGTGATTGAGTGACTTCCTATATAAAAATAGAATACTTCTGATTCGTGGTTTCTGTCTTTTATTATCTTCTCTATTTAAGAGTATCATAGTAAACGCTTCTCAGTCAACGATTCATGGAGATGCATCTAACAAGAGTTCAGCCAGCATCTGATATCAATTAAGGATAACGATTATCCTCTCATCACAAAAGAACACGATTCAAAATAACCCCGGAGAGATATTCTCGCAATTGTTGCCACACGCCTATCGCTTTCTTTCAATCCACGCGGGAAAAACTGGAAATGAAAAAGTGAGTTCGGTATTGTTCCAAGTTCAGCCATCAGGAAGTTAAAGCACTATTTATAAAGATTCTGGACAAAAGAGAAAAACCTATTCATTTTTGTTACAGTATAATCTTTACGGACATTTTTTTTTAAATAGAAGGAAACGGGTTACTCCACCAAAATCGTGTAGTATAGAAAACATCTATATAAAAAGGGAGCTTCAATCGGGAATTGCAGAGTAACATTTTTCAGGTCATCATACTGCTCTGCTCGTGTATTTAGGTGTGTTCCATAATTTTCCACCCAGCTATTGATACCACAAATATGTACACTGCTTTACACAATCAAGCAATTTCAGGGGTACTTTAAAATAAGAAGGACTGTGCCTCCATGAGAGGCATTTTCTGTCAATATGAATATAAGTGGTCATAGTCTTTCTATGGCGTACGTGTTTCATATACGTATTTTAAACGTGACATTATTTAACTTGTTTTTACAATACGATTTCAGCATTATGCCAATAAAGCTTTCAAAGAATGTATTCCAATTTTTCATATGATACTTGATTGGTCAACGCCAGTTAGATTAGACGCGAAACGTTTCCAAAACGGCGATAAACTTTGTTTTAGGGTAATCCCGATATGTACTACGCGAGAGCATTTGGTCAACGGAAGTAAAATCTTCGTATTACGTCTGGTTTGTTCGGAACGGAACGGACGTATCAATTACGGAGTACCTTGCATAGAAGTGCGAACCTCCACATCAGAATTAATGAAGAATTTATTGATTGTAAACTTAAAAAATAAGGGAAGAAAGTTAAAGGTAGTGACAATGCACTATGAAAAAGGTAAATAATTTAGATAGACGATAGAGTTTAATAATTGATACAATTAGGAGTCCAATTCACGTTCCAAAGGGGGAGGAGACAGTGAGGAGGGGCGAGAAATCTGTACCGAAAAGAGTGGCAAAATGCATGAGCTGTGGTGATGATTTAGGAGTTTGGTGATAAAGATGGGAAGAGTAAAAAAATAAATAAATAAAAATATGTCAGTGTGGTGTGTCCAGGAGACTCACCAGCTGGTTTGTGCACACTGAAAACCTCTAAAATAACGCATATTTCCAGAGCGAACGATTTAATATCGATAAATTGAAAAAAAGGTTGAAAATACAGAGTGAACTCATTAAACACATCATCTGCATTCTCTTTTACACATTCATAATCGATCACCGACCAAAAACACACGCCACAAAATAACTCCATTTAAGTACAGACACGATTCTGAAAGTTTCTGCATGCAGCTCCTATCAGCCTCGTCAACTTGTTACGCCGCTGTGTCAAACATGTTCACTCACCCGGTAAATAGACGTTAGGTGTTTAATAGGAAAATTGTAACTTTAAACGCCTGCATTGGGTTTCAGTCGCAAGTTCCAGTCTTTGGGGCAAGTGTCAACTTCGTCGCCTGCACTTTAAAATCAGATAAACCTATTTCGTTATCGGATACGGAAAGTTTGCCTTATGTCATAGGAAGGAATAAATTTTTAAATTCTTCCTTCCTGTTTAATTTTTTGCGTGACTTATGCCACGCTAAGGGATGCTTCCTTCCCTAGGAATATGTATTTTTTAGTCGTTTCTGTAAACGATTTAGGTCCGGAAATGTTTGTAAATGGGAAGTATATTATTTTTTGTTATTATCACCGTTGAAAATAATTTGTTTCTTACATAAAATATTCTTCAACTTATATCCGACACACCAGCGATCTTATAAATTTACCATTTTGATTTATATCATGGAAAAAAAAGAGAAATTGTTTCCTTTTTTATATATGAGAAACGATAAACTTTTAAATTCACAAAATATTTACTGCACCTTATTTTTGCAAATTAAAGGACTTTTTGGCTATACTGTAAGAAATTATTGAACAACATTTATGTAGGTTCTTGAATTTTTTTTTGTTTAGTCGTAAGAAAACTAGATAATTTGATTGTTAAGCAATTGCTGAACAGTATTTTAACCAAGCGGTGAAAATACAAAGAGCATTACTAAAACGTTTATGAATAAGATATTATAGTTGAATGCAGAAATTCACAAATAATTGTATAAGGAATACACGTGACTTAAACTCACAATTTCCAGCTCTTTGAAAAAATTAATTGAAAGATACGTGAAAGTTGAAAACATTATAAATGCAAACAGTAATTTGTATTACAGCTGAAGAACAGTTGAAGAAATTTCCTTTCAAATATCAGACAAATCCACTTTTCAAAAACCTTAAATATCCCCATTTTTTGAAAAGAGCAATATTACGTGCACTTAAAAGTTCACAAATGTATTTAGTGAAATCCAAATTACTGATAAAACTGACAGTTCATAAAAGAGGGCATACAATGGGCATGAATTTGTGAGAGGAAATATACAAATTGTCCAGATTCCACATTCCAGTAACTTCTTCACATATTCTAGAATGTGTGTCTGTGCAATAGGTCCTAGTCGAACAGGAATTTTTGCTGTGTGACTTGTACAACATGGTATTTTGTACTTGGTCTAGGTCAGTTGTTTTCAACAGGTATGCCGCGAGAATAGCATTTATGTGCCTTACAGATGGCGGCTTAAATTGGTTAAGATTCATTCAACGGTCTAGTTTTGTACTTTTGACAAGTGTATACACAAATAATTTTAATAATATCCCGAATAAATAAAATTGGGTTGTAGAGTTATTTTTTGCATTACAAAGTATAAATAAATTGTTTAAAAAACATCTTTCAAAACCACTTGGGATAAAATGATACATAATTACCCTTATTGTTTTGTAAATCAATCAAAATTATACCCATTTTTTGTTACACCGTTAAAATAAAATCATAAACAGAAAATCTCATTTGATTTATCTGCTTTTAAATAAGAGCTCTTCAATTCTATTGGTAAAACAACATGCTCCATTCATACATGCCCTAGCAACCGATTTTAATAAGTAGGCTCAGTTCCTTTGTATTACAACAAAATGTAAATCAGAAAGGGAAAACCCATTTTCTTGTGGCAATTTTATTGAGGAAAGTAAAATGGCATTACCATCTTTTCCCATCCACGAGCTTCTTTGCAATTTAAAAATCGTCCATCGGGAGGTGTGGCAAGCTCCATTCCCCGATGCTAAAATTATTCTTTTATAAACATACACCTCTCTGCCCACACCCCTCTTTCACACACACCTGCATCCCAATCTAGTGCAAAGCCTACTTAGATGATGCAACCGAGAAGAGAAATGAAATTTTACTGGTGACGCCGAACACCCCCAGGGCGCCCGTCGTTGCTCAAGCTCTAATGAATGCCATCCTATGGCCTAAAAACAGCATCCTCGGATCCTCGCAAAAATCATTCTAGGTTATCCCCCGACGTCACCGTGACGTCACAGCCAGCTGATCGAGTGAGGGGACATTCACATCGGACCGTCACGTGGACCACCAACGAGTCGGGGAAGAGAGATACGGGAAGTGCCCGTGAAAGAACAACTTCGGAACGGTTGTTTTGAGTCTTCCGGAGAATCATTACGGAATCTAATGTTGGGACACGTTTTAGAAATTCAATTTTGGGAAACGAAATTTCAACTACATCCCCCTTTTATTTCTCTCTTTCGGTTGTTAACGCGTAAAGTTATCAGATTCAGGACGTCGACCCTTGGATAATGTTTTCAACAAAGAGAAGGTCAATGTGTGAAACTAGTTAGTCACACACTCTAGAATTTTAAAATTTAGCGCAATAAAAGGGATCATGTGATGATACGATTGTTTATCAGTTGGAAAATACACAATCTACCTAAGATAAAATACTTCCGGGAGAACTAATTTATTTTTGTCGCCGTTTCGGCGAGGTTAGGAGATGATTTTTAATATAAGTGACATTTCAAAATTGCATTTGAGTAATGAATGAAGTTATGCTAAGCTAAGAAAGAGATTACCAAAACTTAGCACCCTGCGAATTTTCTTTTACAGAAAACCTCTCACATGCGTGTCGTTGTAGCGGGACAGTATTTTTCTGCATTTGCAAATTCAAGATTGATTTTATGAAATTGTCGAAGTGGTTGAATTATTAGAAATGTGATTTATCTAGACACAAATATTGTCAATACTATACAAAATGATAGCACATTATTGTAACGAACCGGGAAACGTCCGACCTGCATGAAATAAAACGATAGAGATAGAGAAGTGTGTGATACGCGACAATGTGGGTTGGAAATGTACAGTCAAATTTAGATGTTAGGTTTACAGGATTTTAACTTAAAAAATGCACTGGTTTTAGTTAATAAGTCTATGTATAGAACTATGATCGAGAAACAAATCTGACTATCAATACTATACATAAATGGTTTCGCTATTTCGTTGCATACATAAATGATGGAGTTGAACTGAAAAATACATCAATTAATAAAAATCTTCGATTTTTACGATCATGATTACGATTTTTTATGCTGTTGTATCCCGCAATAGTATAGAAAATCGGAGCTAATATAGTGTTAACTATTTCGTATGTTATTGGACTATATTTTTATGGCATTCTGTTTCGATAAAATTATATAAACATTCCCGTTTCAACAAAGGGTTCATTTTTATTAAATTGCAAAGTTTACTCCCGCAATTTTAACAAATATTGCAAAGTGATTACAGCGACGTAAATTCAAATTCCTACTCAAGAATCAGTTATAACACAATCTTACAACAATTACTCCGAATTTGGGCCCGATCGTTGTATAGTCACGATTACAATACATAAAATGATTTTATTACCTATGAAAAAAGGTTTCTAAATTTGTAGATTTCAAGAACTATTCATGAACACGGAATCAATAACTAACAGCATTTTCTTGATAGAGTATAGTTAAAATGAGAATCCTTCATGAACTTTTCAACATGTATGAAATAGAGACTTTAAATAACGAATTAATACAATTGTATATACCTATTTTTACCAAAATGGATTAAATTATGCATTTTCCATTTGCACGCAGGTAACAGTAGAATAAGAACTTCAAATAATAAATAAAATGATCTTTATGTAATAATTTAAAGATTACAAAGAAAATAACAAAAATTCAATAATCGTTAGACACTATTTTGACTTTTTATTCAGTAATTTCACCTTTTCGAGCATTTGATAATAAAATCTCAATTCATTTGCCGTATTATCTGAAAATGTAAGTTTGTCTCTGCTAAACACTATCCACAACATAATTTTTTCACAGAAATAAGATTTTAAAGGCTTTATTTCCATGCCAATATCTTATTTGATACTTTTTACGCGTATTTGTAACTGATCTTGTCAATTCTCTGTTGCCATAATATTGCGATGAAGCATGAAACTCTTTAAAGTGGTGTATGTGCTCATTATTTTGCACATCGGTGCAAATAGAATGGTCTTAGAGTTCACAAGATTGTAAAAACACATAAAATATTAAATCGGTCAAATGACTAGTCACGCTAAAAATATGGATACTCCATACATATGTCGGATGCAAGGAGACGTGAAGAGAAATATATACTGCTAAATTAATTTTATAAAAGCTTCAGGAGAAATCTTAAAAGGTCAATTAAGGAAAAGAGGTACAACTTAAAGGGGGAGCAAGTTCGATCCCAAATATTAAAACGAGCCATTTTACCCTCCGTAAATTTGATTAAGTAGTTTATTTTCATTTTAATTGAGCTTTTAAAAATAATTTCGCTCTACTTCAGTTCCGTATGCAGTTTCAGTTTGCAATTCTTATATCCGTGGCAAAGATCTCAGACGTTTAATTAGAAAAGATCGCCTCTTCTCATCTTTCATTCAAAATTCATTTCCATCGTGGGAACGTTTTCAATAGAGCTTATGTTTTCATTCCTGTGACTCAAATGATAGGTATGAGGTGGGAAAGAAGGAATCCGGCATTGTGAAATGTGTGATGTAACTAGAAATCAAACAAGTAACGCTTTTCCTCCTTCGAGTGTGATGGTGGGCGTGATGAAAATCACAAGTTTAACTTCTTTTCTCACCAATTGAAAACAGCAAAATGTTTCTTCTTTAGGTCTATTCCGTTTCGTTTATTTATTGTAAATGTGTTACTATGTCAAGAACGGGGTCTGCGGGGAATAACAAGTGGCAGTTTTGAGTGGAACGATATATTGCTCACTGGTGGTCTAGAAATCATGGCATGAGTGTTGCCGGATCTTATAATATTGGATTACGAAAAATATTATGGTTAACTTCCTTTATGTCCTTCTTGTTCCACTCCTTCTAGTTAGATGTTGAAATATCTTGCATGGCATCTATTGGCACTTCAAGTCTAGAGTTCAATTGGGCTTGACGTCTTTGTTTGAGCTGTCGTTTTTTTCCGTGGCATTGACTTCACTCGTAATTCTTTTGCAAATACTGTATGTAGATCAACAAGAAATTAAAGTTATTAATTAAGTTATACAAATACAAATATTGACGACCAGCTACAGGCTCAAGCCCAACAAGGCTGGTCCTTTGTTTATGAATTCTCCAATTCCCACTGACTATCCAATTGTGTCTTAAATTCGGACACTCCCTTTGAATTAACTATATTTTCTGGCAACGAGTTCCAACTGTCTATTACCCTATTAAAGTAGTAGTTTTTCCTTAAATCCCGATTAAAATGTGTCTTATTCAATTTATACCCATGGCCCCTTGTTCTGTTATCCCTATTGAAATTTAAGCCCTCTGTGTCCCCTTGTTTTACAAACTTGAAAAGCTGAATCAAATCCCCCCTCCTTCTTCTTCTTTCCAGTAAGTAATGGAGTAATGGAGTTAAGTAATTTTGTATTTTCATTGGTTTTTAGAAACAATTTTATTTTTAACCACTGAACCACTTGAAGACGATGTATTTTGTTGTAGCATCAAACAAATGTGTAACACTTAAGGTGTTGAGTAAAGGAAAAAATACACCCTGTATCGAGTAAGTTCTGTATCAATGAAACGTCTGCATGTACAAACAAGAGTTTTAAAAGTCGAAAATACTCTAAGCTTCTGTAGAAAACGCGTTGATTTTAAACATTTAATGGGAAATTAACTGTAAGTAGTAATTTCTAATTAGAATTCAATTTTTTATAAATATGTAAAAGCTATGTAAAATATTGACAGCCAAACTTTTCTTTTTGTGATTGCAAACCTGTTTTGGAAGAAATCGTAAATATTTGTTTGGTTGCTATTTTAATTTCCCTATATTTAGATAAGCACACAATTTTAACTTAAAAATTGAAAGTATAATTTGTGAAATTGTTTTTTTTTATTTCCGTTTTGGCTTTTAAAAAGTAATGTTTTTGGGAATTTAATAAAAAAAAAAATTAAATTTGATTCAAAACTTTTTATTATTTACAAAAACACGATTTTCCAATAGTATTCAATTTTTACAAATGTGAATCAACTTTAAAAGTAAAACTTAAAACTAAAAAGTCTTCAGATCAGAAAAGACAATTAATTTTTTTTTATACCGATATTTGTTGGCTACTAAGACATATTTTCCTATTATTAGAAATCGGATTGAACAACTACCCTGAAGCAAAACCATACATCACCCAGAAGAGCATTATTATTTTAAAGTTAAAAATAAAAGAATCAGCAATGAAGCGAATCCACCATTGTTAAAGAACGTACTCCGGATACACATAAAGGTTTACTACCCTGCGGAGACGCTTATGCAAATTAACCTTCTACTAGCTTGCACTATAATGCTCGTCTGTTTCCGAGGATGATGTCACAGCAAGAATAGCATCACCACGATCATCCTTACCGTTGCTCCCGATATCTTTATTCACCCTGGATCTGTCTAGCAGGTGGGTGTTGATCTGCTCAATTACAAGCCAGAAACGAAAAACCAATAAGCTTGGGTTCATTGCTAAGGTTAGTGGGATAACAGCAAACTGAACGAGCTTCAACGAGTTGTTCTTACCTACATTTATCGGAATGTTTACCGGTCCCTCCCCTCCGTATTTCTTTCCTGGCGTTCTTTTTCTTCCACCTGTGTGCGAACCACATCTTTCCTGATGGATGCGAGAGAGAAGTTCTTTGTCCCGGTTCTGCCGGAGACGAAAGCTGACCTATATGCCTGATGTTTGTCGGCGGGCAGGTGGGGGAAGTTAAGGAGGAGTTAGCTACTTTCGTTTTGACGTGGTTGATAGGGAAGGGGGATTAAGTGGCTTTTAATTTTAGTGATTGCAGCTTTCATTTTTCCACGGAATGCAGGAAAAACTTGTCTTGATGAATCGTAGCAGTTAAAGAGGTTTTGATCAAATCCAAGGGCTGCATAATCAGCTGAAATACTCCTACTTTACCATTTAAGTTAAGCCAGAAATCAAAACCTCAAATAACGGTTTGTTTGTTCCCTTCCGCGTAACGAGGAGGCAGATAAATTGACCAGGAAGGGTGGGTACACAAGTATCGCAGATTATTCAGGGGGGTTGTTCCCTCCCGTGTACCGAGGAGGTAGATAAATTGACCAAGAAGGGTGGGTACACAAGTATCGCAGATTATTCAGGGGGGTTGTTCCCTCCCGTGTACCGAGGAGGTAGATAAATTGACCAAGAAGGGTGGGTGTGAACTCAGGTATCGTAGACTTTTCAGGGGGTGATCCCTTGCCTTACTATGGTTTCGTTGATTGGCCATAGAGTAAAATCTGAGAATAAATTCGCCATTTTAAGTCGAACTAACCACAAATTTTGGAAAGAGTCAATCTTTTTCTTCCCTGACATTTCAAGAAATGTGACTGTAGCAGAATTAATATTTTCAATAAACCATGATTGTTTTGATTCCATCTATATTAGCGTATTATTCATAAAGCCCCTTGTGCCCTTTTTTTACAAATATACTGTGTAGATCTAACCGAAACAACTATCAGTGGACTGAAAGGTGACGGACCTTTGGACTACCCGGCAGTATCCATAGCTTTTTGTATTTTTATCTTGATCTATTTTACTTTGAATGCATTTATATTTTTTGTTTTTATTTATGTACTTTTGGCTGAAAGATTTGTTTCTTTAATTGGCTTGCTACATTGAAAATTAAAATGCTTTGTTTTGCTCCAAATTCGTAGTATCTCCGCAAAGCACCTTGAACTATCATTTTAAAGATTCAAGACTGCACCAAACTCTTAGAAGTGGATATAAGAAACGATTCACGCAGAGGAGTTATGAATTTTCCAACTTGCTTAAGCTCCGAAACCCCAGCAACTCCTTCCCGTAATTGCATCTGTGTCTGTTTGGAACAACTCCTGGGTGAACAGGTGTTGGTCATCGTGCAACTTGGAAAAGAATGGTCTTCTGAACTTGGTATAGGTTGTACCTTGACAAAGACGATTAGTAAGAACTTAGTTTTAAGGTTTTAAATGGATTCATTATAGGCTACCTAGATCTGTACTCTGGGCCTCAGTATCAAGTTAGATTATGGGTCCAGGTGCTAGGCTACGGTAACAGGCCCTCACGAAATATCAATATATGTTTCCAGAAATTGTATAATTAGAATAAAAAAATCCCAATTATTTTATTCTTCTTCACACCTATTCTACAATCTTATTATCAATACAATAACAATTTAATTTTTATAAAATAAGTAAAAACAAATCGAACAGCACATTACAATACGGAAACTTTCCATATTGTTTCGGGCCACCTCTTGTCTTTGGATCCTGGTACTGTATTATCGACGATCTTCTTATTTGGGTTCCCCGATTTATGGTTTGAGAATCTAATTACAGAAGTTTTAGAATCTTCGCACAAAGTAACTTTGAAACAAATAAAATAGGAAAGACAATGTATTTAAAATTTTGTAACGTAAGCATTATAAACAAAATATTATGCTTGTCTTATTTAATATTTTCTTTTTATAATCCTCTTTGTTCAAAATGTCCATGTATGCGGATGCTTGGTTTGAGGAAATCTTGGAACCAAACAAGGACACTTCTTTATTATAGCTACGGATTCACATATGCAAATGTATGGTTTGCTGTAGTGTATATGTGAATGTGTTCACGTCATGATTTTTAATTAAGCTACTTTGTCTTAGGAAGTTCATTTATTTCCATAGTAAATTAAAATAAATCGCTTGCTTCAAGTTCGTATACTTGCAATTGAGGGATGAATTGATTCATTACAATGGTCATATTCGCAAAATGGCTAATCTCTGATTATTAACTATTGTAAAAAAATTCATATTCGTTTAAAAATTTTTTTCACCAGAAATAATAAAAATATTTACAAACGTCCTAATTTATGATACTTAAAAACGATTTAATGGTACATTCTTGAGAATTTTAACAGAATAATTTTAATCGATTATGATATTAACGTCTTTTATTCAGTTTAATTATTCACAAACCTGAATTACCCTGCTACACTTTATAATCAAAGCCATTAAAAACAAAGAATCAAATGATACAGAAAGAAAAACTTTTGCCACAGTGTCTGATTCCAATAATATAATAACAGTATCAAAAGAAATAGCAATCGTAGGTTTTAAATTTAAAATAAATTTCAAGGATCGAAATGAACATTTCAGTTCGAAAATTCCGTAAATGAAAACAGCGTCGTTCCATACGTTAAATCCTCAGCAAACAATTTCAGCTTAAAGAATTCGAATATTGCAATGAACGCTGATAAGGTTCAGATGACTTCAGACATCGTACGAATGTAAGAACCAAGTGTAATGCCTGAGCTGGGATAACCAAGAAAATGTTAAAAATAGGATAGTTAAATACTCGTGTGCGTGATGCATTTAATGCATTTCACCTAAATTGCTAAATCTTTGGTGTGTGAAATAAATACAAAACACTTGGAGAAAGAGAGGAAGCGCAACATCGAATTCTTCTTCCTCTCTCCGTTTCCGCATATTGTCGCTCCCATTCAGATGCAGATCAAGGACTAACCGTTCGAAAGTGAAATGGAATTGCAAACTTTTTTCCAAAAAGAATATTAAAAAAATACGATCACCTCGAGTTTTAATATTGTAATTTATTCATATTCATACTTATTTTTCCTTTCAAAACAGAACAGACTTGACGTAACTATGCATTTTAGTTGGTTCTTGAAAACAAGAAAATATTAAAGTGCCAAATTTTAAGATATCTATACAAAATGGCTGTAATTTGCACATCTGGGTGTTAGAATCAATTATAATTTTTTGCACCTTGTGAAACTTTGCTTTTGGATAGTTTGGAATTTTTTAAGAAACGAGAGGCTTTTTATGTCAAGCCAAATGCAGGTGGTGGTAGTATTTTTGTAACTGAATGTGCATATTCCAAACGTGCCATCACGGTTTGTGTATCGAATACGTCTTCAGAACATTGCGAATAAAAATTCCAAAGAATGAATTTCGTATTGATTTTTGATAGCTTATTGGCCAATGCCAATTAAGTTGAACTCCAAACGTCGTCATTACATTTAAGGGAACTACATTTTAAAGGAACTACCTTTAAAGGGAGCCCCAATATGTATCATGAAAACATTATGGTAACAGCAAAATCGTTTGCCATGTAAATTCCTCTTATATTGTTTTAACCTATTAGTTTTGTGGTAATGTTTTCACAGCAATAACTTATTTCTATGAAAGGGTATTTAAATGCCCCAAACACAAACAAAACTACCAAAGAAGGGAAAAATATTTACGGTTACACTGTTTATTGCCAATTTGTAGATAATTAGAATTCGTTTTTAAAATAAGCGATATTCTGAAATTATAACTAACATGCCAAGATGTGCCACAAGTTAAGAAATTGGTTACCAACAGTTTCAGGTTACCAATTATAACAAGATCCCTGTTGTTAACAAACAGAAAAACCAATTAAACTAACAAGCATTTTTCCCAAGACATACACATGGGATTTTGAAGTTACAAATAAACACCTAGAAATCAAGGGTATTTGGTGTTTCGCAAGCTTATAATTTTAACAGGGATTTAGTTTGTATTTTCAGAGTACTTTCTTGAGAAAAACAGTGCTGCATATGTCTGATCAATTAAAAAGGAGAGACTGTAGAGAATATAACTTTTACTCATCCCTTAAAAATAATCAAGGTATTTACTACTGATTCAATTAATTCGTATCTGCTGAATGATGTTATTTTAATATCCTGTATAATCACCTATGCGATTGACACATTCGTGTTTCAATTAAGAAGTAGTCAAGCAGCTGGATGAATGATGTTATCTCATCTCTTTTGCAAGTTTCTTTTACGCTTTCTCGTTCCCACTCGTGTGGATCAAATACTAATGCTATCATTGCAGCCATTTGTTTTAGTATATTAATTAACTACAGGGTTTTCATTAGGGTCAAGCGTTTCGATGTAATATGCCATTGTCACTTTAAATTGTGCCAATAAGTAATAGTTTATTGCAAAGCTTATTAGATTTTATTGCACCATTAAATTTAACTTCAGGATATGCAGCTTCATATCCAGTTAAATAGCTTATAAAATGTCTTAAACAGTTTCTCTTATACTAACAAGCAATTTTAAAGTTTTTTTTACACATAATTGTTTTTAAATTTATAATTCCCGGTCTCTGAACTCTCCGGCCTTCGGCTCTATAAGAAGAAAACTCATGACAATTTGTAAAAAAGAATCCAACGAGTAAGCCAGTATAACTTTTAACAGTTACAGTCGCCAACATCCATGCACTTACTACATAACCGAGATTCGTATCTATGGCTTACTGAGTGGCTGGCAAACGCTATGAATACTATACCAGTTAGGCGCCTTTCAATTAGAGTTTTAAATTATTACTTTGTTTACTCAATCAAAAGTTACTCCTTATGAATTACATCAAGAAACAAATGGAAAAGTGGAAGACATCATTTACTGAAAATTTCGTTACATTAGTTAACTAATAGATTAATATTTTTATTTCTTCAATGCAATGTCATGACTAAGGTTATATTACTTATAAGCTGACTTACTTCGTCTTGTATTTGTACTGTCATGAGATAAAATACATTAAGATTACGGAATTGATACCCAACATTACCCTCGTTGATCGTGACATTGTACTTAAAATTATAACAAGTACGTCGTAAAATTGACTAGGCAAGAAAACCGAAAAACAACCTAATATAAAAATAATTCGTAACATTTACCTAGTTAATCAGGACATTTAATTATAACTGTACATAACTCTGTCTCTTGTTGAACTTTGAATTATGACTATACATCAACTTGAAGGCATGAAAGACAAAATAATTCAGGTAATGGTAATCCCTCGTAACTTTTGCCTTTGTTAATCATACCATTGAATTATAATTATAACAGGAATTTTATCATGCAAGAAAAAATAATTCAGATAACGGCAATCTCTCGTAACAGTTGCCTTGTTAATCATGCCATTGAATTATCAGGAACTTTATTAACTGTAAACACACGAAACACAAAATACACTGAGTATAACAAATCAAAGAAGTGAATGTCTAATGAAAATTAATCTTTTTACCTCATAAGCAAATATAAATCCTTTCAACCGAAATCCAAACATTACTTGACAAACAACACTCATAAACACAGTTAACGACGCATAGCGGTGTCTAATGAATCCAATTTAATTCCGTTTCGACGCAAGACAGGCTGCTGATTTTACGACTGTTACCTCCACTCTGTTACGATTCTAATTACTGTTGCCTCAAATAAAGATGGTAATTAAGAAAGACTCTTTCACGTACTTTCTCAATGGAAAAAAAATTACTTAAATATGTTCAAGCGTTTTGCAACCCAAAATGCGGTGACTTCGTTATGTAAGAGGTATCGAAATGCTGATATTTTCTTTTCAGATTTAAATAGATTCTAGTCGGTTCCTTGACATAGAACAACGCTAAATGAACATTGATTGAAAAAGAATGTCTCTTGTAAATATATAATCTATGAAATCAGAAGTACTGTATCGGTATAATTTTGAATTTAAAAAGTTCCTCTATTTTGTTAGGGAAATAAATGAACAGTTAATTAATTTTCAGGCTCCTTTTTGCAAGTTTTAAACAAAGTTGTGTGCGCGTTCTTGTCGAAAAATCAATAAAATCATATGAGGAAGCGCTTACATTTTGAGAACCGGTAATGTGAAAGTTTTCAATGATTTTATAAGAATACAATTAGTGAATTCTGCGAACACACGTATAAAATAGTCATAAACGTAAAACAATTATGATACATATTTTAAAGATTTGTAGGATCTAGTAAAGCAAATTTGTAGGACAAAACCTACATTAGCTAGCAGCGTATCTTTTGCAGTGTTCCTGCCAAGGGGAATTTATGTATTCAAATTGACTCGTCCAATACACAGTGGTTCAGAGACTGAATACAAACACTTTATTCCTGAACCATGGATATCTTGTTAAAGTATTACGATAAAACTAGCTTGATATAGATTCAAATAACAAACGGAGTCATAGGCTAACATAAATAAAACACACGTGGTGCATAAATTGTCAACCTGCTTGAAAGTGGGGACATTTAATATATCTATGTGTGTTACAGCTGATGGATTCAGGTTAGTATTTGTATTTCTGACATAATTCTTAACCTAAAGCTTTAGTCTGGCAGACATAACTCTCTGATACAAAAAAGGGGAAACATGTTAAGGAAACGACACTGTGACACGGTTGGACGTGCGTATATTTATAGCAGCGAAGACATAGCACTGCATCCCCAGTCGTTTTGAAATATTATCTACCTGTAGTTCCGTTACTCCATCTGCATTTACAATTCCCGCGGTGTTTACATTGTAAAGTTG
The DNA here is from genome assembly GCA_947359465.1 of Metellina segmentata. Lineage (NCBI taxonomy): Eukaryota > Metazoa > Arthropoda > Arachnida > Araneae > Tetragnathidae > Metellina > Metellina segmentata. The sequence continues at coordinate 42,360,869 of OX375882.1, read as the reverse complement.
CGATGACTAAATATAGTTTCGGGCCATTTCGGCGAAGACAAACATTTCACTTTTGCAATGAAAATAAATCCCCAGAAAGCACTTTCAGGAAACATCGGTGTACGAAGTCAGCCGCCATAGTGCGACCTCAACCACGTGACCGCCACCTTCGGTAACCTCGAATGCGAAATGGGTCAGTGTCCTGCCTGCGAAAAGGAATTGCAAGTTTTTTTAAAACAGCACAAAACAACGTATCTGAGAGAGTGGTTAAGCTGATTTTCCTTCTATGATTTATTTTGGGATCATGCGATCCGACAACAGAGCAACGAGGGAGTTTCTGTTTTTGGATGGTTAACATGTGAACAGTTTAAACTCGGAATCCTATTTCCACAGGAAAAATGGATCGTGAAATTTTTTAATAGAATCAGTAATAAACGTGCTTTTAAACTTCAAAAGCTAAATTTTTGGTAGCACAAAGTACAGGCTATAAGTCCACCAGAAATGTAATCTGTACAGCAATTTTCGCAGTGAGGTCTAAGGTTAAATAAACATCAAGAAAGACATGAATTGGTTTCCGTAATTAAATTTCACTGAATTCGATTCTTGAATTGGTTGGGATTTGTTGCTCTATGGTTATTTTTTGCTATACGAAAATATACTAAAAGGATAATTAAACCAGCTCAAAGTGGATATGATTTATAAATACCATTTAATATTCCAATTTAATTTTTGAGGTCAAAGTGGGCCAAGATATTGCTCATTGCTGGTTATAGTCGGCGCAAATTCGATTCCTGTAACTTATCTTGGCTTATTTCTCACTTCTATATCAATAAAACTTTCTATGTATGTGTATGTACATTACTTTACGTAGTGTGTTTTGTAGTTGGAGAATCTTGGCCACATATGGCCTGTATACCTTTCATAACAACAAATCTGTCTTTTTTCGGAGTTCATTCATACTTGATAAGGTCGTGGCTTTATCCCCTTTAAGCAGTAAATTTTGCGTGACTGAGAAAAACAAAAATATTTGTTCTTTCACTTTTTCCAAATGAACGTTATCGTTGTTAGTGCAAAATTCTCTCATATTCTGTTGAAGGTAAACACCAACTTCTCTTAATAGACATATTTTTTGAATTAATTAAAAAAAGTCTTATAAGTGGATAGGACAATGTTCAAGTGTACGCAATCTAAACAAGAATTTCAACACTCGATTCTCGAAGTGAACTATTGGACATGATGTTTGTAGTTTACAAAATTTATTATGGTTTACGAGAAGTATTTATGTTGTACGCAACCAATACATGGGGCCCAACACTACACTCTTGAAGTGGATAAGTGAACGTAATGATTGTAATTTAAAAATGTACTGGTTTTTACAAAATATTTTCATTGTTTTTTATTTTGTTTACTTAAGTTATCAGTTTTCAACAAAACCCTCACTTATTCTGTCGAAAATAAAAAATAAACTGTTTCTTTAAACAGTTTTGAATAAGCTGAAAAAATTTCTTAAAAATGAATAGAACAAAGCGCTATTGTATCCAAGCAATACAATGTCCAACATTTGACTTGGAAAAGGATTAGTAAACGAACGTAATGTATGTAATTTACAAAATTTATCATGGCTTACAAATCGTTTCATTTTACTTTTTGCCAACGAACACTATTGTTGGTACAGCAAACACCTATATTTCGTTGAAAGCAAAAACAGGCTGTTGTTTTAATCACAAAATTTTTTGAATTAAATGAAAAACCTTACAAGTGATTGGTGTAATGCTCTACTGCACGCAACCTATGCAAGGCGTCCAACACTTGACTCTTGTAGGGTATAAGTGAACGCTGTGTTGCAATGTTTAGGTAGTATGTGGTTAAACGTTTTGCAGGTGGAAATGATTCCACGCGAAGTGGAGCCAAATGCTTCTTGTGCAGTCAAGGCTTTTGGATCGCCTACGCGACCGGTGTCACGTGAATACGGGAGCAACGTTCTGCAAAGGCCTACCTCAAGGACAACGGCCTATATTAAAGGTAGAATAACGAAATATCGGCTGACAGAAGCCGATGAGAGAGAGAGAGAGGTTGGTCAAGGGGGTGGTATAATAGAGGTTTTAAAAGTAGGGCGGAGGCTTGATTTGTTTTAATTTGGGAGAACAATGTTAGGCAGACCTTGAGCTTTCACGATAAATTGGTTGGAAAGTTTGTTTATGTGCAAGAGAGCTGGCTGCGATAAACTGTGAACATTTTTCAACAGCTTTTTAGTTCATTAAAATATAAACTTATTTTATAGACTTTATGTAAATAACAGTAATACGGACATATTTTTTCTAAGTTCTATAATACAAAGTTCACTGTCATCAGCCTACTATCTATTTGGGAACCCAAATGCACTACAAATTTCTACATTGAACTGTAAGGTGTTTGTCTTTTTTATGAAGCTACACTGGATTCTGAGAACTCCGTTTGCTAAAGTATTTACGTGTATTTTTTCACATGATCACACGTAAACTATGGGTTATCTCATGGCTAGGAAATGAGTGCTTGAACTTTATTGTCGACACAGGATGGTTGTATTCACCAAGTTGAGTACCAGAAGAGTGGCACCTTCGTCGAACGAGATCAAGCGCCTACTGTCTATTTGAGGACCCAAATTCCCTACAAATTTCTTCATTGAACTGTAAGGTGTTTGGTTTATTTTATGCAGCTACACTGGATTCTGATAACTCCGTTTGCTACAGTATTTACGTGTATTTTTCACATGATCGCACGTAAGCTATGGGTTATCTCATGGCTAGTAAATGAATGTTTGAACTTCAATGTCCACACAGGATGGTTGTATTCACTAAGTTGAGTACCCGAAGAGTGGCACTTTAATCGAACAAGAACAAGCGGAGATTCAAATGCAACTTATTTTATTCTATGCATTTTTAATCTAAGTGATCCCATGGTATATCATCAAATACGCTAGGACCACCTGTGGTTACAACCTATGAGGGTGGTGTGAACACACATAATCCTTTCTTTGAATTATATGACAAAACGTATTTACATTTATTGCGTTAGTTTATTTGAATGTACTATAAGCAACAGATTATTATCTAACAATTCGGCGATAATCATAACTTTTGAAATTCATTTCACTATAATTAATTAGATTGTACTTATAACAGGATAAAAATATTGTTTAATCAAATTATTAATTTTTAGTCAACATCATGATATTTATTTTTATCCATAATTTCCGAAGTTACTATTTTATAAAGTTTTGCCTATGTTTCTTAATGTTTTAAATATTTATGAAATGTGAACGAAGCGTTTTATACTTCGAGATTTTTCCTCATTGATTTTCCTAAATTCAGTGTACGGACGAATACTTTGATTTTGCAGTTCAGTAAAGTGATATTATCAAAGGAACGGAGAAGAGAATGAAGTAAAAGTTCTTAGAAAATAGAAGTAAAGTGCTTGAAACGAATGGTAACATTCATCAATGAATATGGACTAAATAAAGGTAGGTAGTTACGTCGCATTAGAGCAGCACAACGGGATATTGGTGACAGACAGTGATCAATCCCAAATTAACGATCCACTTAATGACTGATGATGGAGAAATATCTTGTGAAATATTCCTAGGCCATAATTCTGTCATGAATTCATTGCGGTTCATCACTATTAAGGTAAAAAAGTCTGTTTCATTTATACTCAAACATCATTAACAAAAACCAGGTTTCGTTTTCTAAAAAAAATGTCCATTTTGCAGATCTAGTTTCAGTTGATCACGAAAACTCAGACCTCGCAACTATTTTTCGCACACCTAAAAAAAAAAAAAACCTAAAAAAGAAAAAAAAATGAAACATTCTAAAAAGGAACTGCTGAGTAATGTGAAACTATTAAGTCGAAATCAACTGCCCATTTAGAATTACGCTTGTTCCTTCGCATAAAAGAAATAGATTCACTCATTCTTTCAGAAAATTCTCAACTGAAGAATTCTGTGGCTTTCAAGTACTTCTTCGTCATTCACTTCTTCTCTTCTTCTTGCGTAACCTCGTTTAATATCAGAATGGTGAGAACAAAGGGAGAAAAAATGTGATGGACATCATACGGAAATTGTAGTCGAAAACGATGAATTGCTCTCTCATTTTTTATTATTACTATCTCGGAAAGGAACAAATATGATTCGTGACTCGCTGTGTCGAGGGGAACAAAAGCAATTATTATATACACCCTCCTTTCCTTCTGCTAAGCCGTCGCATTTTGTGTTTCCCCCTCCAGATTGAAAGGCAGAATGATGAGGAATCGAATCGAAAGTAAGCCAACGGAACTTGTTAAGTCGAGGAGACATATGTTAGCTTCGCTGGAGAATGTCTTCGCTTCACTTCAAAGGCATCCGGGTTTATCGAAACGAGACTGGCCACAACACCATTGGAAAACGTTAAAGAGGAAATTGAAGCTAGACAGCAGGATTTAATTTTCCAGGGTTCTAAAGTTGGATATTTTTTTAACAAATTAAGATCTGAATTTAATAAGAATTTTGAAGCTTTTTAATCTATAATTCTATGTGTATATTATATTTCTTCTCCATAATAAATTTCAAAAGTAATAGATTACTACAACTAACATCATCAAATACTACCGTGCCTAGTGTCATAAGTCACTGCCAGTTTAAATTAGTGTGGTTGGGATGAAGCATGCCTTAAAGATGGTATGGCTATTTGGAATGTTAAGTTCCTCGCATATTAATTACGCTTACAACATACGTTAATTACGTCGATATATTATACTATATTATATTGTATATATATCATGATACCTCAAACTGTATAACATGCACATCAAAGTCAATTTCCTAGGATTATCAAGTTTTGACGAATTAATAAATCTCTCCAAGACAATAAATGTGGTACTACATAACTCTTATTATAATCAATGTTCATGAGCCACGTGATTTTAAGGTGATCTGCAGGTGTCCTCATATGCTGTAAAGAAATCAGTGAGTGTCATACCACTGTAAACCTAACAGCTGTAGCATCATGAATCTTTTGATAAACTGACAAATTAAAAGAAGATTAGCGTATAAATATTATAATCGGTAAAGGGGACATCAAATAAATGCCATTATTTTCAGAATTTTGCAATTAGAAGAGTAAAAAGCTTCACGAATATTCACACCTAATAACTCTTCCTATATTTAATAATTACAACATAAAAAGAACGAAAACCGGATGCCTTATTTTGTGCATTTGGAGCTTGAAAATTATAATTGTTACAGGTATTCTAGTAATGTTTCTACTGCCAATGAAAGCCGCTTAGAATACCTTTTATTAAAATATTTTAAGAACAGAGTCTGAGGTAATGTTTAAAAATTTCCTTAAGATTGAATCTACCAATTTTACTTTTAAACGCATCATTATTTTATGTAGAATAAATTGCAGGATCTCGAAAGTCTCTCTCATGTTTCACAATTTTCTTTTGCATTTTTAATGCTTTTACTTACATGCAAATTTCAATCGATGAAATATTTGATTAATAAATGTTCTGAATATATTTATTAATCATATTTAGAGGCTAAAAGGGATTCAGAATACATCTAACCTGCGCATGGATACTTAAGAAAAACAATTCCTTAAAATAGTTTAATAAAAGGAGCCAAAAATAATTTTTAAACATTTTTCCAAAGAAATGCGATCTGCTAGCTTCGCTTTTTAAGCACATCGTAATGTACGTTTCGTGAGACGAATGTTCAGGATCTTGCATGTCCTTTCATAACTAGATCACTACCTAACAATAGCAATTCGGAAAGAAGAATGAAAGCATCCAGAAGAGAAGGGACTTTTTCGCATTCAGAAACTCAAGATCATCCAACAATTTTCTTTCTTTTCAACGAGTCTTTCTATTAATCTCGTGCCAAAACCTCATTCAACATCATGGCTGAACAAGGTGGCATTGGCTTCACTTTTGAGTAAAAGTTTTACTGGAAGCGAGTATCATCGTTAATCCGATTTGAATGCCGTGACCGAGTGGCGTTTTATTTTCAGACGCTATTGTTGGCGATGGAAGAAGATCTTATCCGAGATGCTGCAGACAGTAAGGTACAAATTCACGTTTTGCTTTTGCAGTCGTATAATGTGGTGGAATAATCACACACTTATAGAACGAGAAGAGAGAAAGTAGATAATCTGACTTATTTTTACTTGGATGAAACCGCTTACGAACGTTTGTGATATAATAACTTACTTTTGTAGTTATATATATAAATAACACACTATATATCAAACTGTAAAATGCCCTAAGAGGATATTTTTCTGAAAGCTAAATGTAGATGACGCACATCCATGCTAAAACACGCCTAGATTCAAATACGGGATCTACTTTGTGGTAAATGAAACGTTATGACCCATGTACTAGTTAAGTGGCTATAAAAGCATTGATGAATATGAAAATGTAGTTTAATAATGACAAGAAAAATCTTATTTTCAAAGTGTTCCTCGCTTCAAAAATTTCTATAAGTTGTTTAAGTAAATATCTTTTCAATTAATAACAGAAGTGTGACAAAATAGTTAGATATAAAGACCGAACACATTTTATAAATAGCATACTTTCACTGTTTAGAGCATTATAATAAGATACAAAAGGCTCATAAGTGTCAATGTTATTCATACCAATCATAGTAATAATCAATATTCAGAAATAAAAGGTTCCATATGTGCAAATATTTTTATAAATAAAGATGTGCTTAAAGACTAAATGGTCGTTTACAATAACGTTCAAATCTACATTGCTATTTAGCTCTTTTTCTTAATTATAGATGACTGAGAAAATATAATGCCTTATACACCAATCATCTATTGAGTGGATCAAGCAAACGTGGTTACTTAAATTTAAGTATTTTTAGCCACAAAAACATTCTGCTACTTAACGATTTTTGTGTCAAGAGTATAAAGGTAAGTTCCATCTAATTCAGCAGTTGACAGCAAATCCATTTCAATGCCTCAAACAAAGAATGAATACTATTGTAAGTGAAAATTCATCAACGCCTTCACATAGTAAACTGTTAGAAACAAAACAAACAGCCGTTTTCAATCTAAAAATAGCCACCCATGCTACTGAAGTGGAACAAAGGAAAAACTTCGTTTTGTCCGAAAGCAAATTGATAGAAGACTTAATAATTATTCACAGTGACAACGGCGTTTCCTCAACGGAAAGAGCGGTGATGTGCTTAAGTAGTTTCGCGTGCGTTTTCTCACATCCTCCAGACGGACATTAATCGGTGTCACCTCCGAATGAATTACGAGTTAGTCAGGGAAAATTTATGCACGGATTGGGACATCGGAAGTTCCAGTCAGAGAATCAGACTTCTGGATCCAAACCGTCAATGTATTGATTACAAACTGATTCGGAATTCGACAGAAGAAAACGAAATTTTCTGTGAATTAATATGCTTTCAAAATCTAGATCCGAATCAGGGAAAATTTATTCACGGATTTGAACATCGGAAGTTCCAGTCAGAGAATCAAACTTCCGGATCCAAACCGTCAATGTATTGATTATAAACTGATTCGGAATTTGATAGAAGAAAACAAAATTTTCTATGAATTAATATACTTTCAAAATCTAGATTATTAAATTAGGACTATGTAGGGTAACTCAAATAAAAATTATGTCTACCTAGAAATGAAAGTAGGTAGAACTTCAAAGATCAAGTACTAGAAATTATTAAATTTAAAACGCTGAATTTTTTAGATATAAAATAACAGAACCTAATGAGAGTAGATTTGTAAGAACCCAGAGATGGGAGAAAAGGTTCAGAAATAGTACATATAGGGAAATGTTTAAAACGATTCTTACACGATCTAAGGCTCGTACAGCCTTAATTCTTTACATGATCAAGGGTTATATTAAAGACAAGCCGCGTCGAACACAAGTCAGACAATGCCAAGTAATGGATATACACATAGGGAAGGTTTTAGCAACACAAAAGAAATACGCCCGTGTTAAATAACAGGAATTGTGCCACCACCAAACAACTCGCAGGTTGCTAGCGAGGTGGACAGAGTCACGACTGAAAGCCCCCAAAATAAGAGTGAACGCATTTTTAGAATAATTAACCCTTATGTAGCGAGCAAATTAAAATTTTGTGACAAGTGGGGTGCATTTGTCAATAGTATGTACTCGGTTGATTTTATTTTAGAGTACTTTAATTCAATAAGGAACTTCAAGTGAAACTTCATTTGTATTGTATTGACTCATTCTGGAAATTTTTTCAGTAAAATGCCAACTGTAATCACGCTATTTCTGAGAAAACTAAAAAGTCACTGTTGATTCGAACTAGGATTTTCAAATAGAGTCACTTACAGATCTTACTTTCTTCCCATCATGAAAGCGATTCGACCGAGTAGATTAAATATGACGCTTAGTTGTGTCAAAAATGTTTGAGGAAACACGCTGCCGTTGAAAGCTCATCTCCATTCAACGCAGAGGCACAATCGGTCCACAAACATAGTCAATTATCATCACTTTCACGTATTCCTCTTGGAACACGACTGATTCGGTAACTGTGAATCGGAGGCATTTAGAATGGGCTCGTAAGTACCTATTCTTCAGCTGGACGCTCTTCAAATCTGGTCATTGACCTACCTGCTATTGAAAGAAAAGAGATGAGCGAAAAGCACTCATTCAGTTTTCAGCGTTGAGAAGAAATAGGTAATTTATGCTGCCACTGATTTTAAAATGCTGCTGCTATCTCAGAACAAGTCAAAAATTGGAAACTCAAAGGCAACCGCATCTGTCGAAAAACTACTTTTTTGGAAGAAAATTTATCTATTAAGTGGGATTGGGGTTTGAGAAATTGTAGAAATAAACAATTACAAGTTTTAAAAATAATTAAAAACTTGCTCTGCGATAGTTTAATCAGGCAAGTTATCAAAACAGTCACATTAAATAACGTTTTATTATTTTATAGATGGTAGTAACTGAAATTATTTGTATGTGTCTTCCAACAACTACTGTAATCTGTGAAAAATGAAATTAAAATCACTAGAGCTTTATAGAAAACAAAAGTAAATTTATATAAAACTTAATTTTCAAGAAAAAGTCAAAGAAAAATAATCTAAGTTCATCGAACTGATTCGAAAGAGCTGTGAATAAAATTTTATTACAATCATCTAGGTGCAAATTTCATGTTCGTAGTGTTTCAGGACTGTGCTTTATACTTTTCTTTGCAAAAAACACGAATCAAAAGCACAAAAAATTATATTTTCATACTAATTATAATAATCTACTACTGTAATCTGTGAAAAAGGAAATTAAAATCACTAGAGCTTTATAGAAAACAAAAGTAAATTTATATAAAACTTAATTTTCAAGAAAAAGCCAAAGAAAAATAATCTAAGTTCATCGAACTGATTCGATAGAGCTGTGAATAAAATTTTATTACAATCATCTAGGTGCAAATTTCATGTTCGTAGTGTTTCATGACTGTGCTTTATACTTTTCTTTGCAAAAAACACGAATCAAAAGCACATAAAATGATATTTTCATAATAAAAATACTTATATCTGTGTTTTAAAAATATTTTTTACTGTAAAAAATACTTCCTACAAAAGCATAGCAAGTAAAATTAGCTTTTCAAGTTTGGGCATTTTTCTCAACCTTGGGTCCGAAAAAAGAAGTGTCATTGTCGATACACAGCAATATTTCAATTACGTTTCTTTAAAAAAAAAAGCAATTCAAACTGTTGAAGAAAACTGATATTTGACATCCTATTTTGCATATTTCCAATAAAAAACGCCTTTTTTCTCGCCATGCATAAAAACTATCTTCGGCTTGGGAGATTTCGTTTTTGTACTCTCACAGGCTACGATGTGTCAGCGTTACGGTTACAGGTGGGCACCCGTCAGCCATGTGAGAAAATGATGACGGAATAAAAACGAAATTGTCGAAATTCACGAGTCGACTGCTATGTATGAGATCAGCGATGTGTGCCAAACGGTAAAATTTGACTGCTACATGTACGCGCCTTTCTTAATATAACGGCTACCATAGACTGATTGTTAGGCCTCTAGCTGTATGGATTGAAAAGATATGTAAATGATGTCACTTGCGATTCAAGGACTGATAGGGTGAAATGAAATATGTTTTTTTATGAATGCATATCAAATGATAGAGTTCACTTTTTGCTTCCAAGGTGATAAAAGGCCTGATGACGTGCTGAGATCAATGGATTTATCTGTATGTGTTCTTATAGTGATGTAATTTATTTATAAGTACGAAATGGTTGTCTTCGTTGGGTGTGAAGAAAATAACTTTTATGAATATTAGTTGTTGAAGTTTAATTAGAATTAAGAATTTAATTAAGTGTGCCCCTTTGGTGGTAACACCAAAGCACTTTCATTCTCTTTGAATGGAATAATACCTTCAAGTTAACAAACAAATTTCTTAGAAACAAAAACTACATATTTGTTATTAAAAAATTACATTTGAAAAGCATTTATGTTAGAAAAAATATTTTAATATAAATCGACGTACAGGAATCTGCTGTAGGTTGGTTTGCCGGATTCGATGGCCCAGGAGCTATATTTGTACAAACTGCGATAAACGCTAGACAGGAAACGTTCAAGTACTCTACATACTCAAAGTTTTACTGATGCAAATGAAAGAAACCCATGTTAAATTACAAGAATATAACCACTGCTTCCTTCAACGCGCAGATTGGTCAAACCCATATAGGAAAAATAATGTTACTAACAATTCCAATTACGATTTTGCAACCTTATAAGAAACTTTATGCATCAAATAATCAATTCTCTATGGTTATAAATCTGGTGGGTAGTGTATTTTGTGATTTTATAAATATTTACACACCATTATACCTATGACACAACTTGTGTAATACCCTAAAAGCTTGAAAAACGTAATTAAATGCGATTCATGTAATTTAGATAAGGTACACTAATATAGTGAAGATTCAACCCCACATGCTCAAGTTTTTTTATTGAAATTAAAAATAGTCCTCCTTTACCTGGCATCAACGTAGTTCTTCTAATGCTTTAGTTTAAGGAATTCAAACACACGTTCTCTCTACTGCCCGACCTCACTTTCGTTTTCGACCTCGCTCGATGATGATGTCACAATCTGTGTCTACCACTAAACTTTCTTAATGACCTAATGTTTGTGGTCGGGATACTTTGGTCATTAGAAGTTAGATACTTTAATCATTGCAGTTCAACGTATGAGCATTTAAAGTGTCTTTCTTTTCCTGTTTAAAAATCGGTCGCCATATTGGAGAGATCATATAGTTTCGTGAAATGAATGGGAAAATTAAATGAAGGGCTTAAACTGCTACAAAGAAAATACAAATAAAGAATTTTACTCGATAGACTTTTCTCTCTTAGAATCTTAATTTTCTGTGTTTTTTTGTTGATGTTTCATTAAATTCGTAAGAGGAAAACCTTTTTTATCTCACATTTCATGTTGAACACATCCTAAAAACAATCAATCTAGATCTAATTCAAAAATAGAATAAAGCAGTATTCTCTTTTCATATACCTCATAAGAATCATTCGTATTCTGCTCATGAGGAAATTATTAGTTCACACTATAATTTTTGATAGCTATAAAGGGCCGGGTGGCCTGGTCAGTTGGGCATCGAGCTCGTGACTAACTGATCATGAGTTCGAGCCCAGCTGACCGAAAACTCCCGTGTACGCTAAAGGTGACTGGTGCAAGAAAAATATGTCGTGGTCACAGAGTCCACCATGTTCCCATAATAAATCAATACCTCTGGGGGTTCCGAACCAGGGATTAGTTGGTCTCTGGTTTGGATCAAAATTACAACCGTGTGCCTGAGTATGATTGAATGTCGTGAAAATGTGACCTCTCCGTAAAAACGAGACTTGTCAATGAGCTGCCATCTGTTGGCTAAAAATTCGAGCTAAGTCTGACTTCCTCCCAATGGGGCTCACTAGCGTGGAAACTGCACCCCCCTCGCCTCTTGCCGTCTTCGACGGGCCTGGCACTCCTTTGGTCTGCCAGTGTAGGCATAAGAAACAACAAAAACAACAATAACTTTTGATAGCTAATTAAATTAATTGAAATTTATCTCACTGAGGGATGCACATGCAGATATCTGTGTTTAACCGCTTCCTTCTATGACTTCTAACCACTTTTGATCTTCTTGACGAATAAGTTTCCTAGGATTCTTTCATTAAAGAGACATCATTTATTAAATATAATGTAGTAAAAGTGATAGAACAGAACTCGGAAATATCCTGATGCTCAGAGTATTAAAAAAAAATACTAAGAGCATAGAAGATAATGCCATTGAAATAATTGCTTGCTGCTACTTAACATTTAATCCACTTCCTTTGTAGTCTAATTAAACTCATACTTACATGCAAAATGAATGAATAAACAAAATACAATAATTATGAAGCTTTTTAACTACGCGTAAATGTGTGTTTATGAAATCATTAAATCTATGCTGTTGAATTGTTTGTATCAAGTTATAAGATATATTAACTTGTGAATTAAAAGTATTTATTCATATCTGTTCTGGTAAGTGAAAATAATCCCAATTAAATAAAAAATTAAACATGACATAAGGTAATTTTAATGATTATTTCATACTAAATTATGAAGATACAACATTAACAGAATATATATCTTTCTGCAAAAGGATATATATTTCTCGATTTCTATATGAGAGTAACGATTTATTGAGTAAAAAATTGCAACAATTACAAATTATTGTATGGTTACGATCCTTCAACTTTTAATTAATAAGATTTATTGAAACTTTTTAGACATTTAAATCAAATTAACTTCAATATATTAGGTCCCTACTTAGTATGAAGTGTATGCCAATTACGTTCTGAAATAGACATAAATAATAAAGCTAAAATATTTTAACGATTCTTATACTATTTTATGATTAAAATATTCATCCGAAATTAAGTGTGAAGTAAGATTTTGAATTTAAAATAGCTGTTCAAAAATCAAAGCAGATTTATAATATTTGGCGATGAAATTTTCTCACTAATTTTCCCATCCAAAAGATACGCTATTGTGTTAATCGTTGTTCTTTTTGTCGCCTAACCGAGGTATAACTGATGATGATGCCATGACAAACAGCATTTTATAATGATGAATAGTGTTTGGTTTTGTACATTGGTTAACAAACAATTGTCACTTTCTCATCCAATTTAGGCCAATACCACAGGAAATACTATCGCACTGATATAAACGATGGTCGCCTATTTACAGATGGCAAAGAAACAGAATAATAGCGGAGATAAAAAATGAAAAGATGTCAAGGGTTTTCGATTTACGTATCAAAGGGAGAAAAAGTATGAGGAGAAAGCGAAAAAATAATAGCATAAAAGGTGAGCTCCCGCAGCACGCTGCCATGATTGTTCTACCATGCAGAAACAATTTCAATTGCATTTTTGTTTGCTTTCTCGTTCTTTGTTTTTTTTGTAAAAAAGGAAGTTAGGAAGTGTGTGTTTTAGGCATCTTCGTCGCGTGTGTCAACTCCAGCGTTTCGAATTAATTTTTTCTTCTTTTCGAAAGAGAAAACGCTGGGTGAAAATATTGTATATTCACATTGTGAAAATATTTTCGTGAACGAAACGGAAATTAGGTTTATTGCACATCCTAAGCCTATTAATGTGTATGCAATACAATGGAAGATGATAATGGGGTGTTAAAGAAATGGTCGTGAGGAAAATTTTTAATTGATCTTAACGAAACTGAAGATTTTTAGGTGCAATCACTCTTTTAGTGACACACTTACAAATTATTTTAGTTACAATATATTTTAGTTACTAGAACAGCATGAAAATGACGCAACGTATTTTTACCAATTTATGCGTTTCATAACAAATCCATTATTTGTATTTTAGTGTTCCATTTCGCTTGCGTGAAAGAAACCTAAAAATTAGTAAATCATACTCATAGACAGGAAATATTAGACCTTTTATGCTTAAAACAAGTTTATGTCCTTTCGGAATAGACTTTTGGTCATTAAACTTAAATAAAAAAAAAACACGTTTTTTTCTTTAATTTCGGGGAAGAGGGCATTTTTCTATTCTCTATACCTGAAATGCACATACAAAAACCAAGCAATCGAGTAATTCTACGTATTAATAACTAATTTTATGTTTTCATTATTGTATTATAGGTATTATAAATTTAAAAATTCTAAAATGTCGTACTGACTAAAGTATACTATAAGGTGAAAGATTAATATCTAAAAAGTTGTATAATTCGCGAAAGAATATCGCAAGCTTTAAATAGTTTTGTCGCTGAAACCGGAGCTAAAAATACAGCTGTTTACAGGCTGGGTAATGACACTTATATTGAAAATATACTTATTACAAATTATTAATCATAAGTACTTTGAAAGTATTTTGAAAAACTACGGTGATAAATGTTTTATCATCCGTTTATATCTACATTTTATGCATGTATTATCACAATGATTATTATTATCAATTTATAAAATTGCATATTGAATAATTTCTATAGAAAAAAAAATTTTAAACACCCAGTCAGTGAAAACACTTTTAAAATGTTTTATAATGGATAAAAACGTAAAAGTTACCATTAACAATATTTAATTTTTTATGAAGATTCCATATATTAGGTTTATTGAAAAAAATGCTTTAGACTGTTGTATCTGTTCTACTAATTTAAAAGTTCATTTAGACTTTATTTTGCCCTATAAGATCAGTATTCTAACATATAAATCTAAACATTAAAATACTACGAAATCAAAGTAATGTTTTATAAGTTAACGACAGAAAATTATATAAAATATGATCAAATAATTTAAATTTGAAGGGTACTAGCATTAGAAAATTTGTATAGTTACAAAATTACTCAGAGGTAATTAGGAATTAAGTTTTTTAACTAGTCAATTTGTTGGAGGCGTAGAAAAATAACTATTTGCCAAAAAATGCCTTAGTAAAGTGAATATGATTAAAAAATTCAATTTAAATAATATTTTACACTGATAATTTCAATTAGAATGAGGAAATATGGCAAGTTTTTGAAACAAGCTAGTAAACTAACAGTGTGTTAGACAAATACGAATGAACTTCATAACGAATTTGTGAAAAAGATATTAGAAAAGCGTAATTTTTTAACAGAATAATAGCATTAGAAAATCTTAAAATACATTACAATTATAAAAATAGCTATTTAAGTCTTTAATTAATTTAGGAATGGTGTGCTTTCTCACTCTATGGTCATATTTTTGCTGCAGAAATAATAATTAGCTCATTGAATTAGAGAAAACAGGAATACTAACTACTGTTTCATTCCCTTATAAGAAAGATATTTTTTGATATTTATTAGAGAAATCAGGCACATTATAAGGACATTAGAAACTTGATTATCCGAACGAAGGTTACCCGAGTGTTTGTGGTATCCGAGTCGAATTTGATGTCGAGATTTTTTTTACGCTTTGCGTAGAGTGTGCGCACTTAGTCCAAAGAGGTTACAAAATGCTGTGAAATAGCACAACATTATGGAATTTCCAAGTATTTACGAGGTACGTAACTCACGGCCAGATTTACTGACAAATTGCAACAATAAATACATATTCTTGCACTAATACAAGAATAGGCTATTCTTAATCTTAGCTTTATGAATCTTCCAGTAGCAGTAGTAGTAACATGTACCACAGTAACTTTTTTTGTATTTTGCTTAGACTGTTTTGTCTTACTACGTCCGAATTATCCTATTTTCTGGTTATCCGAGGTGATTTCGATCTCCAATACCACGGATAATCAAGGTTCTACTGTCTTGGGAAAACGATTGCAATGTGATGTCGCCAAGTAACATGAATAAAAGTACTTACCCCTTCCACGCCCGAACTGTGAGTTAAAGGTGGCCCTCACAGCTCTGTTGTATCCGAGCATTTTGCAGACAATGTACGCTTCCCGAATGTCCCACTCGTCGTCGCAGATGGAACCCCACCGTCCACGGTAAAACACCTCGACGTTGCCCTCGGTCGGGTTTCGTCCACCCACCAGCCGGATCGAACCGTCCGGGTACACGGGACCCCCTTCTTGCGCCCGGGCCAGGGCTACCAGGACCACAGAGAACACCAAGTAAGTCGGCACCATTATGAATCACCTCTTCCTTCTTGTTTGCCTGTAAAAACGGATCCTGAGGATGGATATATGCAAGCTAACAAGTTAAGACACTGGATGGCTTAAAATCGAGTGCTGCTGGAAGGCACCTTTTTAACGAGAGCGGTGGGCTAAGGCGTGCTTTTTGGGAAAGGAAGAAGCAAGACAGGCGACTGCTTCTGCTCCGTCGTTAATAAAAGTGAATCCGAACTATCACTGGTTCTCTCGTTGAGCGAGAGAGTGAGCAACCAGCCGTTAAACGCACGTAACCTATTTCCCCAGGAGTCTGCTGGACCGTCGAAGAACCCAAGCCGGTTGCTGGTGAAGGAAGGTTTTTAGTTTTTTCTTTCTCTCTCTCTCCGCTAGCTTTCTTAAAAACTAGGGCTGAGAAGCTGAGCGGTGAAAAAAATAAACACCGAAACGATTTGGGGAATTATAACGAAGAATCCGGGTTTTGTCTCCGGCGAAGACAACCTGAACCGAGTGAAAGTGGATGGAGATCCGTCCGGGGGTATAATCCTCAGGAGGGAGAGAGAGACGCAGGCATGTCAAGAAGGGAAGAAGAGATACTAACTCGCCGTCGGCAGGTGATGGGTCTTTTAAAACCGCGCCGTTTCCAGATTCTACCTGTCTGTCTGTCTGATCCTACCTTTCCTCAGGCCTCTCACTCTCTCTCTCATCCCACTCTCCCTTTCGCCCTATCCCCCTCTTTTCGGACTGGAATCCCCGCCTCTGCTAGAAACCCATGTCCTCTCTCCTTCGAGTGGTATTTGCATTCCTTCCCTTCCACCAGAAGTGATCATCTTTCTGCACAATATGCAGGTTGTTTTTGTTTATTTTAATGAAA
The DNA here is from genome assembly GCA_947359465.1 of Metellina segmentata. Taxonomy (NCBI): domain Eukaryota; kingdom Metazoa; phylum Arthropoda; class Arachnida; order Araneae; family Tetragnathidae; genus Metellina; species Metellina segmentata. The sequence goes on along the minus strand of OX375882.1, from coordinate 42,343,922 downwards.
AAAAATAATAATTTTTAATTTTTCGTTCGTTATTGTTTATTAGTTTGGGATCTGTTGGTGGGAAGGGGAGGGGAGGAGGCTGTGACGCACGTACTTCTGGTTGGACGGCAGTTCCGCCGTCATCACGTGGGCACGAGCACTCGCGCGCACCACAGGTTTTTTCGAAGGTTAACGTCGTTGGCAAGAGCAGGCAACTACGGGCCCACACCCACACTAAATCGTCTCGGATGAACACGCTTCGCTCGGCTGTGCCCCGGACGCCTCCAAAAACAATCGAACTCCCGCGGTTTCTTCCTTGTGTTAAGATACTTAGCATACCGAAATGTATGAAATTGGGACGATTGAAGCGTTGCACATAAAATGCACAGCATATTATAACGGTGTTTCGATTTATAAATAAATTCACTTTCGTATTTATCATTTTACTAAAGCGTTAAATTCGTTAGGATTTGTTCCAATGGATATTATATGTAATATTCCATACGCTTTTACTAAAATCCAGCAAATATACTCCAAGTAAAATTTCAGAAAATGCAATTTTTATACTATTTCTCTGTTTTTTGTTGAAACTGTAGGCTTTTGTATTGATATATTTTCTTCGGCAATAGAAGAAAAAGTACATGTGAAAAAAGTTAATAAATTTTATTTATATATATATAAATATTACTATCATATTAACTTTTTATCTTAACATTTTAAGTGCCTATTTATTGATTACAATGTTAATAAAGATAAGAATATTAAATTAATTCTATAATAATTAATAAAGATAATAATAATAATAATAATAATATATATATATACATGTATGGTAAAGCTAAATACATAAATCTAAAAATAAAAATATTAAAACATTGAAATCGCTGGAAAAAGATTTTGAAATTTGTACTTTTAAATTAATTATATATTATCGTGTGAAAAAAATCTCTCACAAACTTTCTACTTTCGAGTATATATTGTTTGGTAAAATACAGTCTTGATATTTACTCGCAACAAAACTATCTTCTTCTAAACAGTGTGCTTCAGATAAATGGATTTCTATAAAAACTAATAAAGATAAAAATAATATGTATACATATATGGTAAAGCTAAGTGCATAAATCTAAAAATAAAAATATTAAAACATTGAAATTGCTGGAAAAAGATTTTGAAATTTGTTCTTTTAAATTAATAGTTATCGTGTGAAAAAAATCTCTGACAAACTCTCTACTTTCAAGTGTATATTGTTTGGTTTAAATGCAGTCTTGATATTTACTCGCAACAAAACTATCTTCTTCTAAACAGTGCTTCAGATAATTGGGTTTGACTAAATTTACACGAAACGATTTTCAACCACACGTAATCTTATTTTATTTTCTGGATTGTGACGATGCCTACAATTTTTTTTAAAGTGGAGTTATGTGGTTCTTAATGAAAATCCTATATTTTGGCATAAAATTTTGACAGAAAATAGAAAGAGTTTTCCACATTCTTTGTATAAATTTATTATTTTTAAATAAACAAGACACATTTCTTTCCTTAAGGAATATTTAAACAACGAGAAAGATATGAACTTTTGGCTTTATCTTTTAATGCTATAAATTTCTTTCTCTTTAGCCATTATCTTAACAGTAATTGTATTTTCTATCACACTCCAAAACAGTGGATCAGAAATTTCGGGTGATTTTACCTAATTGAATTTTCGGGATTCTTATTTGATGCTTTATCTACCATGCAAAAGCACTAATTCTAAGCATACAACCTAAGTAGATATCAAAACTCTCAGCATAAGATAATTTTTCTAATAGCTTCGCATGTTTAAACGTATTTTTCTCGAAATAACAATGTTGTAAATTCGTAGTGCCTACTCTTTTTTATGAAATTATTAATTTTATTATACTATAAAATGCTAAGGTGAAACCATTTGGTAAACTAAATTGATATTTTACGCTTGTCTAAAGATTTGTATGTAGATATAAAGACAAATCTTTACGATGAAGGATTCGCTGAAAATATTGAGTCCTCGTGTATTCCTCCAAATAACTTCCTGAACTCGAGATTCTAGTAACTCTTCTGAAGGGTGCTCAAATGCTTAAGTAATAAAAACTTTGCAGTATTTAATACATAAGATGTTAAAGGAAATGTACATATAGAAATCTTCTTTTGTGTATTTCAATCACTTTCTACGAGTTACGCCTCCAGAGTATCTTTAATCCTTACTAAAAGCGCATAAATAACACATATTTATGTTTTTACCCTATTCGGTCTAACGCATTGGCATATTTTAAAACTTGCATGAAATTCTCTTTAATATAATTTTGCCTAACTAGGTAGAGTACCTGCTGTACTGAATTACTACAACTATAAGAGATATATTCTGTGAAGTTCGTACGTTTTAGACACGTTGGCAATAAAATTTCGAAGAAAGAATGTCGAATTGATATATGATAGTGGATTGGTCAGTACCAATTAGTAGTTGAGGCCCCAAAGGCCCCAAAAGGGCAATAAGCTAGAATTTAAAGGTAAATATAACGATTAAAAAATTGTTTGATTAGGTGATTTATAATTATTCATTTGGACGATCAGTAAAATTTTCTGACCACGTTGATCACATCTTTCATGTTTCAGAAATCTAGATTTTTTAAACTGTCGGAATTTTTTATTAGTGTTTGTTAAGTTGTTAAGTATGTGTTTCAGTGTTAATGGGCTGTAAATAAATTATTTATGTGTAAGATTTATCCGAATTATTTATTATGTACAAAATATAGCTAAAAGTCATTGGTTCAATATTGATTTGTAGAATTCTGTTTCATTAAAATAAATCAAGTGTATGAAACAAAACCTTTCAAAATAAGACGAATTACCAAGAATTGGGTTGAACTACATTCCAATTGGTTAATGAGAATAAATTCTTTGCTGATCTTGGAATAATATCAAGGTTATAAAATATTCATTACTAGTAATTTTGAAAAGTTTTTATGTTAAATACCAGAAGGTCGAGATTATTTACTTTACGAGCTAAAGCTAATCATTATCAACTTCGCTCTCTGAAACATTTGTTGAGATTGAGGAGTTTCTTTTAAAAACGCTGTAATCAAGACCTTTCGTGTTTTAAAATTTTTTATAAATAAACAGTTTCTTCTATATTAAAGAAATTTAATTTTAAAACAAGCTGTGTTTTCATGTGCCGAATGCCTTTTCAAGCAAACAATGCTACAAGTCAAATATCATTGATAGAAAAACTGAGTGCAATACTATGCTGTAAGTTCGTTCATTTTCCTGGAAATAAGCCCAAGAGGCATTCAGAAACTCTTCAAAACTCAAAATAAACTTTTAGTTATAGTCATATCGCTATCACTTCGTGTAGTTTTTTCGTACTTTATAGTGCGATGTATGTGAAATGGATTATAAGGATGAAATGGATGGATAAGGTAAGTATACGTATTTCATCAAAAAAATCTAGAAACTAAAAATGTCACAATGGCTTTGAAAACAATATTTTCCACTCGCTTAAATATTATTTACATTTTTATGCTAGAGAAAGGTTATTTTATTTTAATAACTCTATACCAAGGTTTTATCTAATTAAATCCGATCAACGCCCGGTAATTATGCTAGTGTAGTTATGTCATTTAGATAATTCATAGTTTCCAATTATTTATAACCAATTTTGGTTGTACTGTCATCATACCAGATACTTTTTTGTCATTTCTTAGTAGTATGAAAGCATCGTAAGAGGACATCAAAATTTAACTGTACAAATAAAGAAAATATTATTTTGTATACATCATTCTAAAATAATATTACAGTAATTTCTTGATATGTCGTGTATACTGGGAGACAAAAACCATGACACAATATTGAAACTATCTAAGGAAGATTTTGAATAATAGACTTTAAAGTATGCATTTATGTGCTTTTAATTTAATTTTGTGAAAATTATAATAACCATGGAGCATATAATGCAAAACTGCACGCCTTCTTTATGAAACAAGTAAACAGGTTGAGATAGCCGAATGATACCGAGATACGACATAGCAAGCTTCCGACAAGAAGGCATTTGAATTTGGATTAGCCTATTTTTGAAAAGGTGTGATAGCTCGATAGGAGGAGGCATACCTAAAAGCATGAACGGCCATAGCCATGGATGGTTTCCCCTACCAGCACTTTGTCACGGTTATAGCTTCCGGCAACGAACGATAAACTTAGAACCAAATTCCGAGACTACGACGCCATGTGATGAAGCGATTTGCTAGCATTACGACCAGTCTCGTGATTTAACTAATAGACTCGCTCAAAACCACTTGATTCTAATCCTAACTCCCGGGAACCGGACTATGTTACGAGGGGGATTCAATCTGCTTCAAGAATCTACAGCATTGTAAGTGGGTTCTCTGAGAATTAAATGGGTGTTTCCGAATCATGAGATTGCTTTCATCATTGCCGATGACAGTCTAAAGAATGCCTTTTGTGAACCCTTTTCGGGTCCGACAAAGTCTCGGAAATCTTTTATTCTCATTCCTATATTAGATCATATAATTGCATTGCATCATAACAAATATCGCATTAAAATGTCCTTAAAGATGTATGAGAATACCATCAAACTAGATTTTTGGTGTAATTTCCGGTTTCACTTCGAAGGAGAATAAGAGTCTCTGAACTGTTATCAGTGATTCAATAAGGAAATACATTCCCAATCCAATTTAAAACTGCTTCAACCGCAATTGTCAAATATTTAGTATATGTTGCGGTACAGCTACACTCTACGTTTATGAGTGATGGCAACGGCTTGGCGATTTTTTTTTGCGCACTTCTAGTAGCGAGTTACGATAAATTAAGGCAACCCATCTTTCGTTACGGTTGTTGGCAATTTCGGCAAACGGAAACTTTCAATTTTCATTTTGAATATTCTTGGTTCGTTTGATATTTTTTATTTCCTCCCATTGGTTATTTTGTTTTTAAAATATCCTTTTATTGCATTGGTCCTTTTAAATCGTTTTCTGTAATACCATTGGTCCATTTATTTGTATTTTGACAGTTGTGGAGTTTTTATTTTACTATAATAGTTTTCACGAAAAGATAAGGAGTTTTTTTTTTTGTTGTTGATAATTTTCGTTTTCATTACTTTTTTTTGAAAGAATTCTGACGTTATCAGGTTGTATTATTTCTTGCTTTTTTTCTTTTGTAAATATTTTTCTTTTTCAACATGCCCACTGTATTTAGTGTAATTGATAAGTTTCAGGGTATTCTTACCCAACATTCGTAGCTTAGTTTCTCTGCTGGTTCACAAATGTGTTTTGATACGTGCTTAAGCTTACTACTTTTTGTGAAAGTTATTAAAAATATAATTTTCAAAACGTTCTGAAATATGTTTAAAAAATGTGTTCTAAAAAGAAAAAAAATTGTGACAGAAAAAGAGTTAAGAAATAATTATTACCTCGGCAACTTTAGAAGTGCGCTAAAAAAATCGCCAAGGCCGCTGCCATCTCTCATAAACGTAGAGTATAGCTGTTCCTATGTTACTTCGAACTGGTTACCGAGGGTTGTTATTCGAAACAGAAAAGTAACCGACCCTATTCATTTCGAGAAACACCAATTTAACCGATGTTTGTGTAATGAGCTGGTCCGGTGCGAAGACGCAAAATAAGAAAAAGTTTTACCGATTGTTTTTATGGATGATGGAAGATGATGCACACATCGAGACCTCATTCCTACATTGGGTGTCAGAGGCTGTGATTTTCATGGCCAACCCCAGAGCACTTCCGTGTACGTATGCAAAACACAGGAACAGTCACACGACGCAATTAATCTGGGAATTCTCAGCAGCAACGCCTTCGGATGGGACCCGTCTAAGACAATTAAGACGCAAATGACTCATTCAACTGTTTCAAGTTCGACGAGGCGTCTGCTGCTGCCATTGTCGCGTATTTTTAACCTTCACGTAAACACAAAAGATAAATGTCACGAAGATGATAACGAACCGAGGTTGAAAAAAGCAGGGTGTGTTGTGGTGATTCTTGGGAGGATGAAGATTCTCCATAGAACACATTCAGAGTCATCAAAAATGGTAGATTTCATGGAAACACAAACCAGCCACTGTATGATATGAATTAAATTAGTAATTATGTCGTGTAATAAAACCGTTGTACAACTATGCCAACGTAGCTAGCCATTTGCTTTACTATCCCACATAAAATTGGCACAAACATAAAGGAGTTTAAGATACGCATGTGTTCTATCCTGTAAGGGCGGTGAGACTTCTGGTGTCCCACCGCCTTGAAATGGTTAATGCTAACACAGGAGGGTGTGTTTGCTTCTATATATATTAGAAATGTTTAAATGCTTGAACTAGTAGCTTTATAACAATGATTAAAATTCCTGAAGGTGATTTATTTGTAGAAGAATTGGTTACGATTATAGGTATATCTTGGATAAGAAAACAAAAAATATTCTGAGTATTATTTATAGTTAAAGTGTTAAAAATAGCACACGAATTTCGCTTTGATTTATAATCTGAAGTGGTAGAACAGTTTTATAAATATTATAAGTATATTAAGGCTGCATCTATAGAAATATTCTAGATTAATAATCCTCAGTGTAGTCCGGGACATTGCTTGAAGGGGGACGGGGAGAACATTCAATACTTCAATAGACAAAGTAGAGAAATTTTAAGAAAAAAAAACCCAAAATAATCCGTCAATTTCTCCTTTTATTTAATGTCCTAGAAAAGTTCTTATGCTCTAATTATGAATAATTAAAATGTCTATTATACGATCTAAAAATTAACAATTGAACTTGAAATTAATGGGGTATTTCGCAGTGACTGATGACTGATATCACACCCCGGTTACAATCCCAAGCAAAAAGTGAATTTCTAGTTTCATAGAAAGGGGAATAATTATATTATTCTGCATGGTGCAAAATTTCCATGCATTGGAATCTACAGTTATTGCAATTTTAGAGCATGCAACAGCATGTTTTTAACCTTTCTACACATAAAATCTAAAATCCGTTACTAGTTATGACGGAATTACAGCCATAGTACGGTATATGGATAACGACTATTTACTTGATGAATCATAAACCTATCTCTTTATTATATTGCAAAACGATCCTTTGTCAGATCTTTAAATTGATAGTTTATTAAGATTACATTTTACAAATACAAATTACTTTTGGTAATCAGTTAAATCAAGAACCTCGTAAGAAAACTTTGAAATGCTAAACCATGTTTTAAACAGCTGTCGTGAAAATACATTCTTCCAGCTCAAGTATTTGAAATGTAAGTTAAGAAATAGGCTTGAAGTTGACGGTGGACAAATATTGAAATTATCAGACATTAAATCAAACACTGTCGAGCTGATATCTAAACAAAGCTTCATCGTTCTCATTATGTAAGGTTGGTGTATATATTTTGATCTCATAATATTATAATTTCGTAAGTTGAGTGCCTTTTTTTTTGAAAAAAATTTAATTTATAAATACAAGTTTATATAGTTACTGCTTATTTTATTTCAGAACTTTTTCTTTTTCTTTTTGTTCACAATTTTTAAATGTCATTATAAATTCTTTAAGTGAAATTTTCACGTTTTATAATCTATTTAACACAGAGCTAAATATCTTACTCCGCATAATATGGTGAATATTAGGATCATTATGGTATTATGTAGTTCTGATTATGGTCTATATAATTTAATAATCTAAACAACTTCTCGGAAATTTTTAATTTTCAAAGGATCCTTGGATTGAAAAGTATGTAGGCTACTCTGTTCAAGATACTATGCATAGGCTTACTAGGTTATATAAATATTATAAGGTATTTTAAGATGATAAGGTATATGAATATTCTATCATTTGATATTTTGATATCTATGAAAACTTTAGATGGGTAAAAGGGCAATTCATATAATAAAAAACACGTTTGAGTGAATTTATAAAAGCCGATTTTAAAATAGTGCCGTTCAAAACAATTGATATTTCGATTGGATAAATAAGTTTTACATAAAAGCAAAGAATGCATGTAAATCTGGATATTTCAAATTTTGATACTTAAGGAAATAATTTTATATGCTATGTAGAAATAACCAGCTAATTAGGTTCCCGAAATAGCGGCAGTAGCTAAAATAGCATGAAGTATGTGCGAATAGAGTAGAAATAATTAGTATAGGTGAAAAACAATTATAAAACTTATTATTTATTAAAAATAACAAATATAAAGTTAATCAGGCGAATTTTCAACATTAAAAATATATTTTAAATAATGTTTTCTAAGATTAAAACAAAATTCAACATCCCAAAAATAGATTTGTTTTTATTTAACTTATAGTGATGGTTTTCTCTTTGTTTCATGGAAATATATCTAGTTAAGATGCTTTTTATTTATATTCCCATAAAACAATCTAATAAGAATGGATGAATAAGTCAGAAACAGTTGCACAAAGAAAACAATTACCGTCGTATATCATTTATACGTCAACAAATAGTAAAGCCCCAATATAAGTTTCTAAAGCACCCAACAATTGCTTCTTATTCGAAGGACTCAAAGAAGCCGCATTTGCAAATCTAGCAACAAAAAAAAACAATATAGTATATTTGAATGTCCACAAAAATAAATGTTCATTTACAATGTATTTACATGTAATTGAACGAAGGCCTTTATTCATATTGTTCTGAAAATCTCGAAAAATTCTGAAGGCTCTTTGACTGTCATATTCCGTTTTATATTATCTTGCTTGATTCCTTAATGCATCAAAAGAAAGGCACATTTAAGTGAAAATTACGTTCAGAAAGTGTATTATAAGTTAATTTTTTTAATATTTTGATTGAAAATAAAATAATTAAATAATGATTAAATTTGGAACAATCCATTTTCTCTACATATAACAAGTTTAATTCTATCGATCCGTATTTAGTATGTTTTTTACATCTTTTATTAAAGAATTTAAAAACATGAAAAGCTATAAAAAAATCTATTACAAAAAAATTTTCCTACTCATCTGATTATTCTATTAAAAATTAAATGCAATTACGATCAATTTAAAGAAAAGACGGTTCTATTGGATCTTTACTTGGAATATAATTCTTAGAAATGATTCGATTGGCTCATTCTGTAGAAGGGAATTATTTGGAAATATTCTTTTCTTCATTTTTGCAGAATAGAGAATTCCTTGGAAAGATTTTATTACTAATTTCCTTAGAAGTTCTTTGGAGAGATTCTATTGGTCAAGATAGTCAAAAGAAGTCATACAGGAAAGACTTTAGTTTGTGAAGGGGTTATTTACATGTTCAATTATTACATGCTAAATTCATTATTTACAGAACTCTCGGAGGAATAATATTAATGTGTCTGGATTTCATTAGTAGATATTTAGGAGTTCTAATGTTTGATTGCTATGTCATTTTAATATTTTTTCTGATTTGCACGGCAATATAGTGGGGGGGGGGAAGGTTGTCAGTGAAACACGACATCAAAAGAATATTCCAGACGAAAGATTGATATTTTACTTCATGTTATCCAAACTATTTTTTATAATTCATATCAGGGTTACCTAAAATGTAATTTATAGCCCCTTTAGCGGTATTTGGCGTTTTATCTAATTATATTTTATTATTTATCATAATAATTCTAAATTCATTCTTTGGAATTTGTATTGATGACGTACAGAAACCGCATACGAAATACAATAATAGTGACACAATGCCTTAAATATTTACAGAAAGTATGTTAGAACACGAAAACTCCCTGCGCTACTTACATATAGCTTGATCGTAAAAGGCTCTCATTCAAGCTCTTGAGCTATCTCTCAAAATGAGAAACATTTATTAGGCTAAAAAATGGATCCGTGAAACATTACTTATTTACAGATAGAACATCTCACTGCTACATCACTCAATAAAGGAAAGCTTTCTTTTTGGAAGCTAAAAGGATGCATCTCTCAAAATTTTATGGCATCTTGTCGACTTACGAGTGTTAAGTGTGACTTGAACACTAAGTACAAATATTCAAGACAGGAGGTTTTTTTGCGTTTTTAAACCAGAATGTGGTTATCTTTAGGATGGTGATCTCCACTATGTTCCGATTTTTCGCATAGAGATTAGATTTCTTCTTGAGAAACACAGTAGCATGGGGAGAAGAATTTTCTCACTTTTTCTCTGAACTGTTTTTTAACTTAGCGTGTTTCACTTGTAATCCTACTATATTTTGTACATAAATACATAGTACATTTCTAACATACATTAAATTGTAAGATTATGAAATAGCTCATACATAATTACATTACAAGTGACACATACATAATAAGTTATGTTTTAGATGTATATATATATATATATATATATATATATATACTATTACTGGGGTACTTAAAAGGAAACATATCTACTTATTTATTACCACTGGTTCATGACGACCATCTCACTGGCTTTTGAATTTGGTGTAGTTTATTCATTTCCCAACTGTAACAACAAAATTAACTTAACTCTTTATAATACCTAAGCTATACTATATTCAAGGCAATATATGAAATATCCTCCATTTAAAAAATCGAAAGTAGTAATTATTTTATTTGCCTGGAAGAAAGGGTTAGTTAATGTTTAATAAATATATCCTTAGACAGGCGAGTCCTTCACTATGCACTTTTAAACAAGCTATTATTTGGCAATATCTTCTAAATGATTGCTACTTTCATAAAGCATAGCAATTCATCGTAGCATTTGTACATTGAGGTTAGAATTTTTAAAGCAATTATTGTTGTTTCAGATAATACCATTACTTTGTGAGCGGGAGATTCTCTATATCAAGATAGGCTTAACAGGTGGAACAAAACAATTTGTACACGATGAAAACAGTGGTGGCGTCTATTTGACCAACATATAACAATTATTTACTCTGGTAATTAATCAGGGAAAGCTGTTTTGTCACAAAGAACCGTTTTCCCATCATTATATTTTGTCTTAACAGTTTCAGTTGCTTGTATTCTATTATTGATTAGAATGCGTATTATAACCTATTTTGCTTCCAAAGAATTGATTATAAGCATAAAGCGTTTATTTGTGTCTTGATCTAAGTCATTTAGAATACATTTTGACCAACAATTCGTTACGAATAAAATTAATAAGATTTGCATAGTGAAGAAGAGAATTATTATTTTTTCATTCAGGTTAAGAACATTTTTAATTATGACTCATTCACGTATTTACAAATACGTAATAATTGTTGTTTATAAAAATATGGATCACTCTACAAAACAAATACAAATTAAATTGTATTCTTTAAATTACTGAGACGGTTTTATCATGAACAAAAAACAAGTATAAAAAACAAAAAACATGTATCTTGTTTTAGAAGAAACAGAAAAACCCCATTTCTTTATAGAACTTGATCAAATAGCGTCCAGGTAACTTCGGCATGGCTAAGGTAGATTTAATGGAGTTTATAACAAAATTTTCTAGTTATTGCATTGTAAGCCATATAATTTTAATTGCATATTCAGTCTCTTGATTTCATATGTATCATACTTTGTACACCATACTTTGTGTAGTTGAATTGGGTAATGTGAATAGTTACAACACACCTTAATAACTGCATCGAATCAATAGCCTTCAACCTCGATGGCGCCCATAAATTTAATCGCTTTTAGACTTATAAAAATGTTAACCTCTATATAGTAAGTTTTTAAACACCATCTAGAAATAGATCCTAGACCATTGTCAAAGACTTTTTCTATCTTTCCTCCCCCTGTTAAAAGTAATTTCCTGTTTCCATACGATTAAGTTTAGAAATATGCAATCTAATCTTCAATATTGGAATACTTAGTCGATAAAAATCACATTATCAGATAACAACTAAATTTAATTCATAAATGCTTATTGAAATAAAATTGTAACACTTCAATCAATGAATATCAAGTCAGACGCTTTTCCAGAGCTGACGCAAAACAAACATTTGCTCATAACTCAAAATTCCAATCCTACCATTGTTGTTCAATTTTTTCTTCTGAAACAGATACATCTTCTATCTTCCTATTATTTCCATGTTACCGAAGTATTTTGAAAACACCTTGAAGAGTCAGAAATGACCCTTTCCAAACAATAGACTAGGGACGAATACCAACCTCCAGTACATCCAAACTATTCCTCATAATGTTTTGTAAATGCCACAGAAAATCTTATTCAATTTTGACAGCTGTTTCACCCAAATAGGCTTCAAACAGTTTGTGTGACCTTTCGAGCTTAAAAAAAAGTGGAGAGAAAAAAAATCGCTTCTGGGTTTTAGTCGAGAGCAGGTAGAAAGTGTTTGGACATAGAGGATACATCAGGGTCATGCACCATTGACAATAGTCACCCGCCAGATCCATTATTTACCATCGGATGATTTGAAGCGAAATAAAGCCGCAAAAGGTTGGAATCCATAATGGAACAGGGAACTACAACACGAACGCAGAATTAATGTGTCGGATTGATCGTAAAAAGGGTTTTTTGGACAAGAATTCTCTTGTTAAATGACAATTGTTTCGGTGGATGCTTTGAGTTATCAAATTTTATGATACGGTTTTAAACCGTCCCGTTTTGCATCTAAACGGCAATTTTATGCAATGATACTTTGGAAATTGTAGTTTATTTTAATGCATATTTAAGAGCACGAACAGGAAAGAGAATAAGTCATAATCATAAGCGTAAACTGCAGTTTTAAGGATCTACAATGTTATAAATTCTCGTTAAGGAACATTGAACACAGCAGTATAGCAATCAGCCTATTACAGAAATAGTTTTACAAAACCAGTAAAATAAACTTTCAGAAACACTTTTAAATCCCTTATTGAATGAGCGCTGTAAATATACAATTCGTCACATATTATTAGTTTTTAACACCTGATAGATATGTATAACTAAAACACTAGAGGAGTGTAGGATTTTCTTAAACTTCACAGATTAGACTGTAAATAGTTCTATATCAAATAACACAATTTAAGAATGACAATTTTTTTTCAAAATTAAATTAGGTATAATATTTAACTAATTTGAAATAAACTGAAACATTCAGGTCTCTAAAAATAAGAAAAGGCTCTTTTGTATGAAGCTAAAGAATTGAACAAACCAAAAGTATCACCAAATGAATCTTTAGTAATCCGTTTCGATCCGGGAAAAAAACATGACATCTGAAGTTGACTACAGTGTAGTATTATAACTATGGAAAGAAATTATTAATTGTATATATAGTATTTAATAATTGATAGATAATAATAATATGTACTTCGCTTATAAAACGACCAACCGGTATAGTGGTTAAGGTGTTAGCCTCTAGATCGGAAGGTCCCCGGTTCGAATCCGGGTTCGGGCATGGATGTTTGTAAGCGTATACCAGCTTAGGTGTTGCTTCGTCATCTGAACATGGTTCAAAATTACGATGTAATTGTTAGGGGCAACGATGGCCCTCCCACTGGGTGCTCCTTCACAAGTGGCCATCACTTCCGGCCTTGTAGTGGCCAATGACTTCGGTCAAAATGTGCCCGCCATTAGAAAAAAAAAAAAAAAACTTCGCTTATAAAATGTTCTCTAAGCTTAAATATGATTCATTTTTTATTTAAATATGTCTTTAAAATCGGAATAGTAATGAGCACATGCATGAATAGTCGAGAGTTACAAAAAAGCGTTTTAACTGTCTTATGATTTCAAAACTAGAAGAAATTTCCAGAAGCTAAATATAGCTTCGTGTAGACAAAGGACGTTCGTAGCTGACATGAACTTACTTCAGACCAAGTGCGTCGGCACACTGAGTTCACAATATGTCGAAGTACAGCTACACTCTACGTTTATGAGAGGTGGCAACTGTCTTGGCGATTTTTTTTGGCGCACTTCTAGTAGCGAGTTGCGGTAGATTAAGGCAACCCATCTGTTTTTAAGGTTATTGTGGCTTTCATGGCAACCTCGGCAAACGGTTACTTTCAATTTTCATTTAGAATATTCTAGAAAGTTCTTCCAAAATCAGCTGAAGTCGTTTGATTTCATTGGTTAATTTGAAATGTTATTTTTGCTTCCATTGGTTATTTTAATTTTAAAATATCCTTTGATTGCATTGGTCCTTTTAAATTTTTTTCTGTGATACCGTTGGTTCATTTATTTGTATTTCTACAGTTGTGAATTTTATTTTATTACAATATTTTTCACGAAATCTAAGGTTTGTTTTTTAGCTATTTGTGGAATTTTTTTTAAATAATATTTTCCCAGAAAAGTTCTGACGTATCAGGCTGTATTATTTCTTATTTTTTTTTCTTCTTTTAAAAATATTTTTCTTTTCAAATGTATTTAGTGTAATTGATATGTTTCAGGGTATATTCTTACCTAACATTCGCAGCTCAGTTTTTCTGCTGGTTCACTAATGTGTTTAAGCTTACTACTTTTTGTGAAGGTTTTTTAAAAATATACTTTTCAAAACGTTCTAGCACTTCTATTTAAGCACGTTTTGTTTTTTCCTACTGTGCAACGGTTAAAATTAAAAATTAAAACAATTAATTTTCGCATTGTTCTCAGCTATTTTCCATACAAACAAAAAACTCTTGATACGCACATGATCTAATTTTTTATTATGAAATTAGAGAGTAAGGAAAATTAGATTGATTAATATTGCAAAAGTTTGAAGAATTCTTCTGATCCAATACTATTTATTTATGATTCAGTAAATCTTTCTGGTGAAAAGCTCATTTATCTTCTCTCACACGACCACAATAATTAAAATAATTAATGTGAGAGGCTTTTTCTGTTATGCCAAATGTGAATGACACTCGTTTTTAGTGGTAGAACGTGTTTCCTACACCGTATTGAGTAACATAAAGTAGAATTGTCACCTTCCAGTGGTGTGTGTGTGTGTTTGTTTAAAAAATCTTTCTTATGCACTATTTTAATAATGAAAATTTCTATTTAAGAAAAATTAAAAATTTCATACGGATTATTTAAAATTATTGACGCAATACTATTTGATATTACATGAAGATATTGATTAGTTAAAAAATAGCTAATATTAATTAATGACTATTATTCTAGCTTCCGATTTTAAGAACTGTTTCTATTTGAATAAAGTAATGTATCAGCAAAGCATTTAAATGCAATTTAAAATTAAGATATATACAAAAATGGAGCACATTGAAAATGCAATAAAATGGAAACATTCAACAGCGCGTTCCGATTTTCACCAAATTCATAAAATAGATTTCAATGTTGCTGTTTTTCCAAACATTTAGAATTTTTGTATTGGTGTAAAATAAGTTTATTGCAAAAAAAAAAAAAACATTTCAGCAGAACTCTGTTTTTTTTTTTAAATAAATTCTTAACATCAGTAGATATTCAATATTAATAATTTTTGAAACATTTGTTTTCCTTATTTGTACAGCTATTAAGAAATTTAAAACATCCAATGTTTATAAGGACTTTTCATTTTAATTACGTTAAAAGATTGTATGAATTAAAAATATATGTTATCTTTACTTCTCGTATCAAACACATTGAAAAACGAATTCTTGTTATTGTGTTAACTGTACAAAATTTTCATTTTTTATGATTGTTGGATGATCAGTTAAATTGAGTTTGCATGCACACTTTCCAAAGCTTACCAAAAAAGTTACACTAAATACGCATTGAAAATTTCAAATGTTTAGTTATGCCATGAATTAATGACAAAAATATAATAAGTATAATAAATTACATGAAAAACATCAAATTAAAGCTTGTTACCTTTGATTTTTTTATGTTTAAAGAGATTTATGGAATTCATATTTTTCAAAGATGTACACCAATTCCTTTCACTTTAAAATAGTCAAATAAGAATTCTAAAAACAGCCAAATCTATATAAATAAGAATGGAGTGTTTGTTTGTACATTCAATATTTTCGACGCATTTCAAGTTTTCTATCCGTTTTGGACCCTTCTGATGCCGAATCCGCCTTTTTCTCGTTTGGTGTCTGTCTGTCTGTCTGTATGTTGTGCCCTGTACACGTCCACGCGGTTTAAGATATTTTCATGGAAATTTGCATACAGAGAGTACTTATCTTGATTTAGTGAGTGGAATTGGTTGCGAAAGTCTGTCTGTCCGTCTTTCTGTTCTATGCTCGATTTTGTGTTTGTGTGTTTGTGTAGGCATCACATGAATTGTATTCCAGATATTTGATTGCATTGTATTTTATTTCATACATTATCTAATAATGTAGTGAATGCAATATTAAACATTTCTTTATTGTTATATTTAGACGAGTTTCATGCTAAAACACCTGAGTAAGTATACTTAAATCAACCTTAATTTGGTAATTTTGGAAAAATTGGAATGTCTATTGAATATTACGATTAATTCGATTGCTTTACCAGTACTGCTGAAAAAGTAATTATTCTTCAAATTTTTTTTTTTATGGAATTTCATTTCTGATACGTCATTTATTTCGAGTCTTATTTTTATTCTTTGCGCAATGAAAACGATTTACGAAAATTTGGGACAGACGATATTTTTCAATGAAACGAGAATGAACACGATCGCGCGAGCAGTGATATTTTTCTGGTTCTTTCGCTCTGAATTAATTTCACATTTCTAAATTTTGTACACTTTTAGTTGTAAGTTGTGGCAACTGTGCGAGTTCAAGAGATAAAATTGAATCACATATTAATATCTTTGGAACAATTTTTTAAGACATCTTTTATTTTGTTTTACTTTGCTGTTTGCTGTTTTAAATATTTATTATTTTAATAAATGTGTTTTCCTTCTCATCACACCCAACAGCACCACAAAGTATTAGACTTGAAAATGTTAGGTAAGTCAGTATAAATGTTCAGTAAATTTTAAGTGTAGTTATGCCGTTATTTAAAGAATAATGTCGTTATTTAAAGAATAATGCCGTTATTTAAAGAATAATGCCGTTATTTAAAGAATAATGTCGTTATTGAAATATAATAATGTTTAAAAATCCAAACTAGAACTTTTTCCAACATTAAAAAATTCGTTGTAGTAATGACAGGAGAAGATTGCAAAATTTCACAATGTCGCATACCGGAGGCAAGAGTGCCACAGGTAAAAAAATATTGTTTTGTTGACTATGAGTGCGAGAGCACTCGCCGTAAATCGTAATTTTAATTAATTGAGTTGCACATGAAAACAACTTAAGAAAGGGAATTCCAAATCTTCCTATAAATCGTCTTTTATAGTAGTAACCTTAGTATCACCTTTCGTCTTTTTGAGCTTTGTCATACAGCAATTGTGCGATGTATGTGAAATGTATTACATGAATGGATATGCATGTGTGGGATTTGTGTCCAAAGTAAGTTGTAGAAAATATAAAGATGGCGAAAGGTGTTAAAATAAATTTTTACTCTACAAAAAACGTAAGTCATTATATATTTTGATTATCTCTTCAATCTAGAGTAAACGAATTCAAACCGAGTAAGGTCGGGTATTTTGCTAGTCATTAATAAAATTATCGTTTTCTCCAATTACAAGATTCCAGATTCCAAAATACCAAAACATGATTAAAGTATTTAATATTTAGAAATCGTTAGCGATCTATTTATTTTTTTGTTATCTAACTTCAATCTAATAGAAGTAAGATGCAGAGTAAGTAACAGGTAAGATAGAGATAGAGAAGTAAGATAAGATAGAGATGATAAATAACAGTTTCTGGAACATTAGTATAACTGCATTCTGGTCAGCATGACTGCTGTAGCATGAACTTCAAGTTTACATATGAAATAAATAAAATCTGAATAGTACAAGTTTTCTTACTGATTTTTTAAGAAATTCATCTCACTCATATTATTTATTCAAATGCTTTATATATTAGACCGTGTAAATATTACTTCATCAGTATATAAGTGATCAGAATGGTTGGAACTAAAATACTGAAGATCTTAATAAAGATATATTGTGTTCAACCTTGGCATACGCATAATACAGAACATTCCTTTACGTGGAAAAAAAAATCTCAATTTATATTCCATTAGCATTAAATAATTGAATAAATTTCCCATAACCCTAACCCTATGTGTTCAAAATTTCCCTTTAGATAATATATAGGTATGGGTATTTAAATGTACTTAGAATACAAACGGGACTTCTATTATTATTATTTCTATACTATTATTTTTAAAAGAAAATGACTTTCAATACTGTAGATGATCTTTTATGAATAGTTTTGTTCATATGTCGAACATTTTCGAAACATACATGGCAAAATACATACAAATCACTTAAAATACGTAACTACCTAATAATAATCTAATAAAATATACAGGATCGTATTATTCAAAGCAAAAATCTCTTAACTGTAAACAATAAATTTAACTATAAGGAATTGTGTCAAGTTAATAAATATATGTAACGGCAATGTTTCTGTGGTGAAACTATGTGTTTCTTGTACGTATTCCAAATGTAACATGACTCGACTTACTTTTCAAATATGATTTTCAGCACTTCTAAAATAAAAGTTCCAAGGAATGAATTCCACCGAGAGCATTTGGATAAAAAAGTAATGTATTCATTTTTGGTTTGTTTTCACTGCAAATCCCATTCACGTACGACTGTTTGATTTGCATTTCGAGTTTGTGAAACGATCTTATATTTTATTTTTAAATTAAAAATAAAATTATCCATCAGTATTTAAGAAGTTTTTCCAAATGTTTGTTCTCATCAAATATTTATTTTTTAGAATATTTACCACAAGGTTTTTATAAGGTTTCCAAGCGAAAGCACTTAATTACACTGCTAATTCGGTTTTCTCTTAGTCTAGCTGCATTTCAAAATAAAGCATTTTATAAAACTATCCAGATTAATTCTATAGCGCCAAACAAAATCGAAAAAACAGCAGAGGAACTTTATCGGGGAAGACCCTGCGTTGTATTCCAAAGTCAGATTAGATGTCATTTATTATGATGACACTTTATACTACACCTGAAAAATTCCCAGCCGGCCCTCCCATAACTTGTTATGCAACCTGTCATGCCTATTCCTTGTATTATAATGACCCCACATTTTTCATCCCTTTCCCCTCCAGGCCTGGAGAGTCGGCCTTGCTGCAACCTTGGGGTTTTTCCCTCTTAAGGTTGGGGACCCGGCGGCACGTAGATAAAAGTAACTTTGTACACATTACTACCTTCAGGATGCCGCCAAGAATAAAAACATAAACGAAATCCGGAATACCAGAGTTTAATTTGCGCTTTATTCGCATCGTTATCGTAGAATTCCAACGGATGATGTTTTAAAAACCAGCTGCGTGTTCAAAACAAATCTTTTCCTATAAAAACTCTAATTCGCGGACTGTAAAAACTGAATTGTTTTCTATCACCTTTTGACAATATCAAGCGATAATTCAATTATATTTAATATGACATCATAAATGAATCCTTCGAAACTAAGATCATATCTATGTTGTAAAATTAATCAGAAATATTAAAATAGAAAATGAATTGTTGCTACATTTTTTACCTTCTATGCGAGGTTATTTTTCTAACCAGCTGAATATAGGTGGTGATAGTTTTTCTTTGAGGTGATAGTTGCACTCACTCAGCCAATAAAAATTCCGTAGAATGAATTCCGATTTGAGACATCGCACCCCGGCAAGAAAAATGACACAACTAAAATTGCAGCATTTGAGACGCATCAACTTAAAGGATACTATACAACTTATATTGAAATAGCATAAGCTTCTTTTATATTTTAGGTAAGTAGTATTTATGGTTGTAACTTCTATTATTCTATAAGAATAGTAATATAACATGCTGGGCACCTCATACATATTTTTCAATAACATGATATCAAAATTTTTATATTTTGACTTGTGTCACTTTTCTTGTCGGGATGCGATATGACAGTTGATTGATGAATGCCCATAATATTAAGTGCCAAACATCCCATAACGGTGATAAAATATTAAGGTAACTGATATCTATCATACGAGAGCCTTTAGGTAGCGGAAGTAAATTCTTCAGTTTCCATCTGGTTTGTTTTTTAAAACTGAAAATCCGTCTCACATACTACCTTTTAAATACAACTCAAATTATTGTTTGATACAGCATCAGAATATAAAAAAATTCCATGGTACTACTACTTTCACAAATTTATCTGTTAATGAGTTTTCAGTTAATATTTACATGTATGCAACAAATAATAGATTACATATACAAAAGTAATTAATCGCTTTCTTAAAAGGATGTTTAAGATATATTTTCAGCAAACGTACTAAAAACAGTCTTTGTTACGTACAATCGAGAGTGAATTTTTCTATACAACAAAATCGTGGAAAACTCAAGAACTTTCAATTAAGAATTTATAACTAGATATAAGAATGGGGATATTAATAAGTTGTGTATTTATAGCTTTTACAAATTTTACAAAACAAATTGTGTTATTTGTTCATTTGCTGGTTCACTAGTTTTAGGGTCATGTAAAATTTAAATATTTCAATATTGTAAATTGTTAATATCGTTCAATTGCAAATTATCCAAACAGTCAATCAAGTGTACGTTCTGTCAAAATACAGACATTTCTGTCTGAACTACTTGAGATGAGGATATTTACAGCGAATATTATTGCAATATTTCATGTAATTTTCTTAGTTTCATTCTTGCTTTTACTGTCGTTTATCAGCATATATAAATAATATAAATTTTTAATCAATGAACAAAAATATTTAAGAATTTAAGAATTAAAAATATTTGAGAGTTTGACGAGTAAAAATATTTGAGAATTTAATGAGTAAAAATATTTAAGAATTTAACGAGTAAAAATATTTAAGAATTTAATGAGTAAAAATATTTAAGTATTCAATGAGTAAAAATATTTAAGAATTTAATGAGCAAAAACATTTAAAAAATTAATAAACAAAAAACAGTATAAAAAATTGTATTCGTTTAAATTAAAGGGAACTTTTTTGGATAGAATCATCTAGCTAACAGTTGTTCTGCAACACTTTTAGAAAATATGTGTAAAATCCCCTTACACACATACATGCAGTAAAAATACGTTTCATCGACTCCTTAAATGGCAAACATTTCTTTTTCTACACATTTTTACTCAAATCTCACAAGTTTTCAGTGAATAGATGTTGTAAAGATAAGGATACACAAGTTTCAGGAAGAGTTAGCATTGTTTGACTAAGATGGACATAGATATACACGAATGGAAATAAATCATTCATTGCTTTCAGGAAATCCTTTCAGAAAAAACAGGATTGAATTGTTTGAAGAAGCATGTTGACTTTTATGGATTTTCATTGACTCTTATGCCGATGATTGTTTCCATTTTACAGTGTAGAATTCCATTCAGAATGTTTGATTGAAGATAAGATATATTTTGAATTTTTTCATCTTGTTTAAGAGGAATTGCTTGAAAATAAAATATAATATCACGTGTTCAGATATGTAGGGCATCAGAATCTTTCACACAGACACAGACTTTAAAAATATTTAGAGTTTATATCATATAACTTCTTATAGTTTCTGAAGGTGAAAATAATTTTTTAGAAGGTTATCTTAAGAAAAGTTTGAAGTTACCAACATCCTGCAACGAGATCTTTAAAATGTTATCGTGGAAGAATTTTGCAAGAAGGATTCACACATGTAAACAAACTATGGGATAAATACATTGCATCCATTTAGTATCTTTTCAGAAATAAACTACGTGAAGACGAACGCAATTTTTCTATTGCTAGTGTCTACCATATCACCATTTTCCCCACCCAAGTGATTCATCTGTTCTTTTGTCTTTCCGCCTGATGGGAAGACAAAAGGAATTCAACGCCATTTTCCGTAGGAGTGGTCAGTACTCTTACAGGGCGTTTGCTCTGGTTTAACTACACGTCAGTGTTTTTTATTATCTCGGAAATACATCAGGGTAATCCCGAGAAATCTTTCCAAGGACACACTTGAGCGCAAGGCTGTTTAGAATTCGATCGCTGCGATTGTCATAGGCCGCTGTATTGGAAATGCCCATGAACGGGTTTTTATGGTTCTTAAAAAAAAAGAGAGAGACTTAGTTTCAGGCTGTGAGGAAGATGTCAAAAATCAAAAGTTGAGATGACAACAATATTGAAGGATAATGCTGGAAAAGACAATGATGTCTGTTTAAATAAGTCACACACACATTCACGGAACCTTCACGTATTCTGAAAGAATTTTGGAATAACGTGCAGGTTTTGTACTTTTTCTTTGTCAGGGGAATAATCAGATGCTAAAAAACAGTTTGGAAGTATAAAAAATATACTTAGATTCTTAGATTAAATTCTTAGTGTACAACATTGCCTTGAGGTGAAATGGAGCTCTAATTCGATTTAGAATAACAAATTTTGGGGGAACACTCTTCTCTTTAAAATAATTTATTGTCCAAGACTAAAAGTAAATTATTCGTAATTTGAATTGTGAACATAGAAAAGTGAAAATTCAAATATTAGAGGAATTTATCATTGCATAAAAAATAAGTATTAATCTGGCTATTATAGAACTTTGGAACTAATTTTAAACAGTTAATTTTAAATAAAAAAATAACATCTATGTTTTTTTTTCTGTGTTTTTATTTTAACAACTTAACTTGGTTTAGAAATGCTATTATAATTATTACAACTATAATTACATTCAAGGGAGACCCGTAAGTAAAAACCCAAAATTCTTATTATTCAGTTTTCATAACCTATTTTTTTGTGATAATTAAGCACATATTTTAAAACAATAATAAATTTAAAAAATTAGTTTATTTGCAATTATATTTTATATACGATTTTAATATGTTTTTTTAAGCCGATATACACACTTTTTATAAACCCTACTCCTCTGTCAATTTTCAATATTTTTGTATGAAATAAATTTCTACCATACCGTTATAGTACATGTAAAAGAACTAGGGAGAGATTTTCTAAAATTTATTTACGAGTTTTCATAAAAATATATTTTACTCACTATACGTTAAATTTCTATACAAATTTCCAATAGTTTATGTTTATTAATTTTAATAAGTTTTTTGAACTATTTATACAAAAAAGCTCTCTCTGTGTCTATTAAACAGTTATTGAAGACCTAAAAAATGTAAACATTTTAATTCTAAGTGCATATATTAAAAAACCTTAGTACTTTGAACTTCGGAAAAATTGCAAAAAACTGATTTTGAGATATAGCAAGTAAAAAATACAACAGAAATTAGCGAAAACAACTTACTTTTTGCAAGTACTATTTTTTTAGTAATTTCTATTACATTAAGACTCTTATCAAAACAAGAGTTTTTACCGTAAATTCGTATATATTTTTTTAAAGCCCGTTTTATCTCTGATGACAACTGAGTGATTTGTGATAATTCACTGAAAAATGATGCCTTTCTTATTTCTTTATTGGATCAATACTATTTTAAAATAAACGACCACTATATAAACCACATCTCTTTTTTTTCTACGGCTATTTATTTCTGTAAACGAGCCTTTTCGTAGTGATACGCATGCAACGAAATTTAGCGCTATTTTTCAATATGTTTCTTTCAGTGGCGTCACCACATGTTTTACATGAGGACCTGGATTTTGTCCTTTAGCTTTGGCCGATCGATAGAAAAACCAGGAGTCTACACCTTAAGGGTACTTAAAATATTTGGAATAATCATCGGTATATACACTAAGATATAATGTTGTATAAATGGAAACCGAAGCCAATAGTTGCCAGTCGATTATGTAGTTAGAAGGTCAAATAAAAGTTAAAAAGCAGCTGTTAGAAATTTCCATCTACTCTGAAATTTTGTCCATTTGTTCTTGAATATATGATGCATCTTTTTATCCAATAAATAAAAAAACAGTTAAAAAAATTTTTTCCCGAAATTTAGGGTTTGGGTTGCTCTTAATGAAACGTGTGAAAAAATGAAAGCTTACCATTTGCTTAATCAACCTTAGGCAAAACAAAGTAAAAAAAATATTATGTAAACTTGCAGTTTATACAAATACTTATTATTAATTACTTAAAGGCTATGCAAATACTTATTATTATTAATTACTTAAATGCTATGCAAATACTTATTATTAATTACTTAAATGTTATGCAAAAATGTATTCTCTCTATAGAGTAAACTGAAGAACAAACACATAAAGTCTAGAATAAAATTTATTGTCACTTTTAATAATTAAAACAAAGAGAGGAATAAGTATAATTATTTTATGTAAATAACAATACTTCGTAATAAAGAAATGTCACGAAAAATAATTGTTTTTTTTTCTAAAATAAAACTATTTTTTATTGAACTTGGCAACCTTAGTTTTCATTCTAAAACATGAAGGGGATTTATAATGTTTTTATTAATACGTTAGTATTTTACATTATAAACATTTTAAAAGATTTAAAATTTTAATTCTAATGAATTTTGTAAATGAATCATTATGATTAACGTTTAAAAAATTATCTGATTCTTAAAAAACTTAAATTCTTTAAGTCTAAATATTCTTTTTGAAGCATTGTTTTTCAAATTTATTTACTATCCTTACCTCCGTCTATAAAAATAACAGCTGTAATTTTAATTTAGATACTATTCTAAGTATGGGATTTTGTAACGGATGTGGAAACAAATTCCGTATAGTTTGACAATATATCACACGGGAGCTTTTAAATTCTATAAGGAATTCCAATTCCTTTTTATATTCTTCTTTTTCCATATTTATTTTGTTCTATGTAAGCTATTAGTTTTAAATTCCTATTCCATGTTTACATTAAATTTGAAAACTTTCTCGGTAAATCATCTTCACTCAAAATTTATCCTTAACATCAAAATTATCTTAAATTTCAAAAATACAGATCATAAACATTGCTCACATTTATTCTAAAATCCTACCTCCAAATAGTTCCCTTTCCCATGCAGCACACAATTCAAAACATAACTTGGCACTCTATGACTTTCCTGGTTACAATGTAACCATACATTCGAATGTGCACGAAATCGTTGTTGCAAGGAGTGATTGTATAATGATCTTATCACACACTCACACACAAGTATTATCACGAGAATCATGGCACTTTCATTTCCCTTAATTTCAAAGAGAATAGAATACGTGACGAATAGGGACAATTGAAAAGAATTCACATTCAATTTGAAGAGGAAAAAAATAAACCGAGGTGGCGTTTTGAGTTCTTATATCTCGGAATTCCACATCTTGCAAGGTTGGTATTTTAGCACTTATGAGATTTACAATTTATTTTTCCATATTTCAGTTTTGAATTGTGTTACAAATGTAAAAAGAACTGGAAACCTGGTAAACTATAAAGTTAATTGTATAAAATACTTAACAATACGCGTATGCAATTGAAGCAATCGAAATGGTTAAGAGTTTGACAGTTCGTGCAGATGAAATGTGAAATGATTAATATCATTACTCGTGCATTCGTGATGATTATAATGCATGACAAGAAATCTTTTAGACAGAAGATTTCTTTCCTAGAGGTTCGTTTTTAAAGCATGATAGAAAAAACGTGATTGTAACTCTCTTCAATCCATTGATTTATCCTTTTCTTTATGCGATAATACTTCAATCGTACATGTTTAACAGTTGACTTGCATATTCGGGAAGTTATTTCAGGAAGATATGATGGGTATTTTCCGTCAAGTTAAATGTAGGTGGTGGTAGTGGTATGGTGGCGGATGTTTCTTGTTCATATTCAGAACGTAACATCACATTCTTTTTTCAGTACTTCGCAAATAAAAATTTCAAAGAATGAATATTAATTATAAAAAATTATATCTGATTAGTTGAAGTCTCCTACATCAAACGCCAAACGTTACCACAACAATGATGAAACTAATTTAAGGTAACCCAGATATTTATCATACGAAATCATTTGGGTAGCTGGAGTAAAATCTTCGAATCTGGTAGAATGTGCTTACTGTAAGTATTCCCAAAAGCAACATCACTCCACACTTTACTAAAACGGCAAAAACCTTCCTTTTTAAATAATCGAACAAATCGATTAATATATATATATATATATATATATATATATATATATATTTCTTTTGTCTTGATTTGGATCTTTTTAATATTTTTATCAGTAAATACAAATGTTTTATCATAATACAAATGTTTTAAGAGTAACATGTAAATTTTATAAATATAACCTTTTTAATAAAAAATTATGACAATTTAAAGGATTTTTAATAACACTGATAGTATTTAAAAGTGTGCACCAATTTTATTGTTTTTGTACCAAATCCTTCTTTTACATTTGGCAAGTGCATTAAAGCAAAAAAATTATGAATAATAATAATAATACAATTTGAATAACGATATCAAGTATGAAAATTTTCCAAAAATCTCTTTAAAAAGTCTGATTTTATATCATTATCTTACAAAATTAAAAATTTTATTGTAGTTATATTTATTTTTTGAGGTTCACTGGACAGTCTAGACAGTATAATGATTAATAAACATCTATGCATAATAGCTAAGAAAAATTTAATATTCTTTTAGATAGAATTGTTGAGATAATTGTAAATACAAAAAAAAAAAAAAAAAAAAACTAAATTTTGTGTAAATCGAAAAAAATTTTTTGTTCCTTTAAAAATAATGTTCTGTGCTAAAAATATACTTAAAATTCTCCAAACTTTTGTATATTTGACCTTCAGAATATTCATGTTTGTCTTGTTTTTGCTTTTGGAGGTTTTGATAATTTTTGTTTGGATTTTTACACAAGGGATTGATGATTTCGTAGCCTTGCAATTTGTAAGCTACCGAGATCACATAAGCCATTGTAAGTGTAATCACCTACTGACAGTCTTAAGGCAATGAACACTTCAATAAGTCCTTTAGAGCCATCATTAAAAACAATAACAGCATCATTTACTCCTAAAGATAGTGTGTTAAATTCACTTAGTTACATGTTGGCAATCTCTGGCACACCATACCGTTGAATGTAAAAGAAGTGCGTTAGCGTTTTGGGTTTTACCATACAAACACTTAGTAAGAAATTCTTTCTAACACAAACCCATGTAAACAGGTTTTACATTATTTAAAAATCTTAGCTGGTAGTCCTGGACCATACTTAAATACCACATTAGGGTCTACTAATTATTTTTTCGGTATCTGTACTTGCTCATTTTACAAGTAGGACATTGCTTTAAAATATTACTACACTTCATAAAAATATCTGTAACTTCACTAATACTTAAATATTCAACGCACATTTTTAATGAATAATCAAAAATTACATTTTTTTGTAAAATTTGTGTGTTTACCTACCTTTATACAACTCAGATATTTATCATGCGGAAGCATATAGTTAGAGGAAGCAAACTCTTCGTATCTGATTTGTTTTTATAATTAAACCCGTTCTCATACCAGGGTAAAAATCGTATTTAAAATAAAGGTGCATAAATTTCTCTTTCATTTATTAAAATTTCAGTAATTAATTTTTTAATCTCATTAAACTTATACAATGTTAATACAGGTAGATTATTGCATCAATACAGGTAGATTATTGCATTAATACTGGTAGAAAAACTGCATATTATTGATGAAAACTATTTTTTTTTGATGAAATCGTGTAGCAAACAATATTTTAACTATTACGAGAGGAACTTTTCAATATAAACAAAGAAATCTTACTTAAAGCGAAAATTATACTTTCGCTACCCAAATACTCTCGTTTTATACATATTGAGGTTACCTTAAAATTTAGTGGCGACGTTTGGCGTTTAATCTAATTAGTGTGTTGATCAATTAACTACCATAAACTAACTTGAACTTCTTTGGAATTTTTACTGAGGAATTACTGAAATAATATTCGAACAGGCGAACTGAACTCAAGTTTTACAGGAAACACGTTTCGCCACCAAAAAACTGCCACTTATATTTAGTTTAACAAAAAAATCCTTTCGTAGCATTTTCAGAGATTTTCGTTTTTTGACGTGAAAAAGAAAATAGTATTGCATGATATCTTTTGTAAATATTTCCACAGTGTATAGTCATGAAACCATTTCCATTAATACTTATGTTAACTTTTTAATAAGCAAAATAATATATCTATTAACTATATAATACTTCATCTGTTCTAAAATGATTAACCTTCCTCTTATTTGATTTCTGCTTAGAAATACCGCATGAGTTTCTATATGAAAATTAGTATGCATACGATTTGAATTTGGCAACCGACTATGCATCAAATATATAAAAGGTTGTTAAAACTATTACGAAACTAACCATTACTATTTTTACGTCTTCAATGTCAGGACTGAAAATGAATAAATTCTAAAAATAAAACTCGATCATACGATAGAATAAGCATTTTATATCCCATTTTCTATTGTATGCCATTTCATAAAATAAAACTTAACTACTTCAACTGACTCAGGAATTCGAAACACAATATGGTATTGTAAATCCCTCAATGTGGTTAACTATAAAACAAAGCCAGTGTCTCATAATTTTAGGCAATAAAAATTTTACTATTAAGTTAAATTCTCTATTCTGTATTGAAAATTTATTAATTGCCGAAACACCTATGTGGTGGTGTTCAACTTGAAAAAACAATCCTATTTAAAGGAGTAGTAATATTTTCTCAAAAGTTCAATAAAAATCAAATGGACATTATTGTATTTAAGATTACAACTTAAAATAAATATTTTTCACTTTTAGATGTATCTAACTAGTTCTTAATGGACTTCTATTCAACATCACCCTCATAGAGATAACCCCAAGTTCTTGCGGGAGAAAATCTTCGTCCTTTTTTTTAATGTAGCAGCTGTTTGAACAAAAATATAACACTATCAAAATGATGTGTTTCTTAACATAAAATTGAATAGTTAGTTTTTAAACACATAAGTACTGTAAAATTTATTTAAGTGACAGTTTATGAAAGGTGCTGCTCTCAGTCGACTAAAGTCTATTTTCTGTATTGCTGGCCATCGGAAATGCAACACGACGAAGAAAGCATTCAGTAGCCTTGAAATTTTCACTATGAAAGGATGTGCAAATGATTAGTTATGAGGCGTGTATGCATATCATGTACGCCTGTAACGACCCTGTAAGCAGTATAAAAAGGAAGAATGTCTTCAGTAATGAAATTGTGCTTTCTCGCCTTTCCTGTGTGTAAGCAGCGAAATCATGCCTCATCTAAAAATACGGCAGTCATATGAATACGTTTCTGAGTTTGTCATAGGAACAATTGCGGCTTATCTGAACTGTGGATTATCCTACCCAGAAATAGGTGTTCGTGTTGAACGAAATCAAGCCATATTGATACGAATTTAGAATATGTAGGTGCCTGAGGGACGTGAACTATTGCAGTAGCCTTGTCATACCATCAAACGAGAGAACAGGTATCCTGAGCACAAGGCTATTACGGGTAGCACTGTAGCATCAAGAACCCTAGCTCAAGAATTAGGATTGATCAACAACCTGTGTTAGCATGTATATCTATTGGATACTACTCCCTCACCCGCGTAAACACCATTAACGGTACGCTCATAAGCCAAATCTACACTACCCTTCAATAATGGAATACACGCCAGCGGATTTGCATAAAATTCGACTACTTGTTTAGGGGTGTTTTTCGTGGTATTTCCTGGGACCTTTGCATGTTGTTCCTGGTCAATTGAACGCCGACGCCTACATGAACATTTTGGACATTCAGGTTCTTCCTACACTCTGGCAATTTTATGGAATGGATGAATGTTACTTCCAGGACGACAAAGCTTCATGTCATGTTGCAGCCTCTGCCAAGCAGTGGTATCAAGATATGGATGTAAAACGTCTTCCCTGGCCTGCTCAGAGTCCCGACCTAAACCCCATAGAACATTTGCGGGACGAGTTAGAGCGACGCTTACGGACCAGGGAACCACATCCGAAATCTACAGCTGAGCTGGCGACATTCTTGCAGCAGGAATGGACACAAATACACATAACTGTGTATCAAAACCTTGTTTAAAGTATGCCCAGAAGGATTGCTAGTGTAAATGCAACACGTGGTGGACTATTCCACAGTAAAAGCATGTATTCTTTCCATTATACCATCACATCTTGCTGTCCGGTTCATTATTGTAGGGTAGTGTGCATGAAGATTTGGAATCTGTTGCCCACCATTATCTTCAGGGTTTGCCTGCTCTCAAATTTCAACTAGACAATGCGGTACCAGTCATGGCATGCAACGTACAATTTATCAATGCCCATCAGGTTTCACTTCTTTCATGGCATGCCCGTTCACTGGATCTGTCGTCCATTGAACACGTCTCGTCGATAATCACCCAACGACTACCACAAACACAGACCATCCACTATGGCAAAATCTGGAATCAGCATGGAATGACATGCTCAAAACACACGTATAATGTCGTTCTTTCAATACCTAGACTAGTAACAACCCTTCGCGCCCATTGTGGCTACACAAGATATTGATTTCTTTGCATTATGCGAGTCGAACGGAGCTCTAATTTCTATCATTTCACGCTTGTGCTTTTGTTATTTGTATAACAAATACGGCTGTTCTTGTACTTCATGGGATTACATTTATGATGGCCTGCAGTGTATACATTTTCACATGTTTTGCGGAAATAAAGCATGTTCTTAAATATTTAGAATAACTTTAAAACTGTTCCATCCTTAAAAAAATGTTAAACGTATATGAGTAGGAAGTAAAAAGTAGGAATGAATGAATGTAAGTATAACAAGAATTTGAACTAAAAAGAATATCAGGAACACTCTTCCTCTATTTTTCAAAAATATTTAATATATTTCAATGTGTAATGTAATGTAATTAAAAAATATTTCATGGTTTTCTTTAATTATAAAAAGGATCGAAAGCCAAAAGGTTGTTTTACCTGTATAAATTGAATAGAAGGGACGTATTGTGTTCTGATTTTCTCTTTTTTTCACTCGCATCTAGTATCATTTTTCTCAGTTGGGATAAAAAATTAAAAAAAAAAAAAAAAAAAAAAACAAGAAACTATTGTGTTATAGATAACTGACAGATCATATTCTTTTCTGGAAAGTTTCTAACGGGATGTCGGTGGCAATTCTATTCACCATCCTTCAAAGTTGAGAGCGACCTCAACAATTACAGTTTCCGCTTTGTCTATGAAATGTTTTCTGACACTTTCTCAAATGAATCATTATTCAGCAAATAAATATTCCAAGACCTTTTCACTTGAGTATTTTTTTACAGTTTGGCCTGATTTGGAATGGCGTTGTAAAACCTTTTATTTATTAGGGCGTTTCCATCGAATCGGTGTGCAACAGTTTTTCCCGTCCAAATCGTTACTTTTCTTATCGAGATGGCAATTGAGTCAACATCGTCCGGTAATCTCTTTTTTTTTCACGCACGTGGGTTACTTCTTTTCAAATCTTCGGGGATATCTGGAGATTTATGGGTTTAGGAGAAAAGTTGAATCTCGTCTCTCTCGATAAACGTGTTTGGACGAAATCTTATAAAACTGTCATAAAAATAGACGACTCGCATTAGAAACAATTAAGGCAAAATAGGAATTCCGGCGGAGAATTCTAATGCATGAATTGTACATCAGAATGTGTGCTTAGCATTCTAATTTACGTTGAGCTTAACCCAGTATTTTTCAAATTTTTTTGATAAAAGTACACACTTCTGGCCATGATGATGATGGACATTTTATTCCACCGTAATAGCAATTCACAATTGTATAGGTTAAAAAAAAATTTCCAGTTCTAAAGGCTTATTTGAATTTCTCGTTTTCGTACATTGGGTTGTAAATTAAAAGTGGTATTATGAATTAAATTACTTGGTTCTTTCATTAACCTTCTTACTACGGCTTTAGATATAACAAACGCTAGTCTTTCTTGGCGTGGTTCTTATAACTTTCAAGGTACAACTGCTGTAACGGTCGTAGTCTAAATTCTTTCTTGGTGCAATCAAGATACAACTGCAGCACCGGCTGTAGTCTAAAGGTTAATTCATAAATGTGTGTGTTATTAGACATTCAATATTAAATTAGCTTTTATAAACCAATGGGGCTGTCATTTTTTTGAAGTACCCATTTTTGCTTTGACGGCAGACATTTTGCTTCACATACGAAGTAATTGACAATTTTACTATGGTTTTTTAATATTTGTGAGTTATATTTTGAAATTTTGATTCTTGGACTTGCGAATCTTTCTCTTTCGTACGGAATATTGTTAATTAAAAGTGATATTATTCTTTAAATTATTTGTTTTATTTTTGTTAATTTGTAAATTTTATTATTATGTTCAACATTAAATTATTCTTTATGTCAATGGAATCATCATTTCATTTGAAGTATGTTCTTCTGTCATGATGTGGACATTTTACTCTAGTATAATATCTATTGACATATTGATCACTGTTTAATCTTTGTTGATCATGTTTTAAAAAATTTCAGATATCGTCTTCTAAGGTTTACTTTAATTTCTCAACACCTGAGCTGAAATCTCACTCTACAAACTTCCTCACAAAGCCTACTTGAGAATCTTTGATACCTAAATATATTTAACCTGCATTAGCCACCACGTATCCGATGGTAATCGATTTGATCGAGTTTTGAACTCACAAACCACCGGTTGATAATCCTCTATTCTACCAACTGCGTTTCCGCGGCCCGGATATATTTTCTACTTCTGAGAAATATTCTCCATCGTACTTCATTAACTTATTCAATACGTCCTGGTAATACATCAATGAAGACAAGTGGAAATCCTTTTTATTTCAACCTAAATCATCTTTTTCAATTGCAAAATAAAAATAACACCACTTGACAGACAGCACAAATTGCTATAGAATGAAAAAAGTTCTTTATTTTTAAGATTTCAGTAAAACAAATGACGGTTAGAGAAACCCACACAGTCAAATTTCTGTTTTGTTCGTCATCCGTCATCTTAACAAAACTGTTGACAGATATTATATCAAGCATTCTTTCCTCCCAATTTTTCAGAGAACAATGAATTTCAATCAAAGGAATTACAGTTGGGACACCTTTGTACAGTACTCAGGCTTCAAAATGTACAGCTGATCAGCTTTTTATAAAGCTTTTTCAACTGATATACAAATCAGAAAGAACGCCAGAAGTGTAAATAATATGAATTTCGTGAACAAAGAACGATCGATCAACTGAAAGGTAATTAGGTTTTAAAAAGCTTTTTTGACTTTAATGGCTGTAATTTAAACAAGCTTTTGTCTTACCATGGATTCTATCTTGGATATATACGTAAATAGCATAAGAAGGTTTTCATTGAGGAAATTAGAAATAAACTTTTTTAAATGTTATTTAGTTTTTGTTATTTTCTTAAAATATAACTATAAAACCGCGATCTGTATATCAAAAGACGTTCAGCAAAGTTTTTTTTATATTTATTAGGTGTCGCGTATGATTAAGAGAAGAAAGAGAAAGAGATTGAGGAAATCAATCCGTTTGGTGAAAAACAAAGTGTGCAATTAGCTCGAAGTGGGTAACAATCTTTTGTGGCTTATTAATTTTATTCTAAAGGGTGCGCTTTTTAAAAGGCCCTAGATTCGGGGAGGGACAGCGGAACTATGCTAGCAAACAATAGACAAAAAGTACTTTACGTCACTTTGTAACGCATTTACAAGCGGCCTGGAAAGGTTAAGTTGAAACTAAAATGTAAGTTGGATCTAGGACACAAACCGTAGTTTTGTCGTGAACACTCGGGACTTATGTCGGATTGTGAAATGAACGAAGAAGACATAAGAAGTTTAAACGAATGCTTTTTGTGAAAATTCAAAAATTAATTTACTTTTTAAACGATAGAAGTGCAGTTTATAGAGTAATATTGAAGGATAATATTAAAGAAATGTGATTATAGCTTAGTTCGGTAGCTTTAATAACGCCACTTACGCAGTCCTCATTCCACGCAATCCAAAGTTACACTAGCCGAAAACTCGCCTAGCACCTGAGATTTTCGACACATTGCTTAGATTGCGACAAATTGTTATTGCTGACTCCCACCCTGTGCTCAGTGCTCAGTACACTCGATCCTAAGGTCATTTCAGGTACAGATATCCTATGTCTATACCAAGCTGTATTTATCCACTGGATGTTTGTTCTAGTTTTGAAATCATAAGGCAAAACATTTGTAACGTTTTTTTTATAACACTCAACTTTTCATGAATGCCCCCAGTACTGTTACGATTTTAAAAACGTACTATGGGGCCCGCCCCCTGCTCGCTAACTCTCACCAATCCCCGGAGGATTGCTTTCAAATTCTAATTGGTTCGCTGCGCGTACCTTGGTCGCTTCGCTCGCATCAATGAAGACATGTGTCCTAGCAAAAGGAATTGTTTACACAAAATATGATATTCCAAAAAATATTTTTTAAATATAAATTTGTTATACTACAGAAAAATTATAGGGTGAGATGTACAACAAGGTGCAATGGCGATTTTTCGCCAAACATATTAACCTTGATACTACGTATAGATTTATGGCCTCCCTATGTAAAGGTAGGATAGTTTGTTTACATGGCAACAAAAGTTGGATTTCAAATTTAATTCATGTAATGCGTTATGTAGTTATTGGTCTTAAAATAACAAATATTTTCTCTATTTATAAAAAAAAGTGTGCAATGATTCTATAAATGAAAATATAAGGAACATTTCTGCATCTATGCAAGTTAGACATCTCTACTGTTATAAAAGGAAGTGTTTGTCTGTGTGTATGTGTGTGGGGGATTCAGACGAATCTATATCACTTAGAATCATGAAATTTGGCATACGGGTAGTCTTAAAGGTAACTGAATAGACTTTGAAGCCCGGATCATAAAATTTAATATAGAACATTTTAAAAATTAATTTATTAGCTTTTTTTCCCTTGCTGTTCTTTTTTCAGACTCGCGTTTATCTCCCCTGCATTTGCTTTTGGACGTGAGCCAAGTTTCCACTGTGCATAATGGTTGTCCAATAACGTCATTGGCATTTTTCACCCACTGATTTTGAACGTGAACCAAGCTTCCACTCTCTGCCGCGGTTTTCGTTGTTTGTCGGGATCATTTTCTATCCAACTAAATATAGATGACAGTAATATTTATGCTGCAATAGGTGTTTCCTGAATATAACCGTCATCTGACCAAGGTTCAAAATTACGAGGTGTTGTCCTCTAATCTCTCCCTTAAGGGACTGATCCCGGACAGTCGTCAATAGCCCGCTGTGTTGATCTAGTATGACATTAACTAAAATTACCATTACCATTACTTGAATATAACAAAAGGTTGTTTTTTTTTCGAATTTGATTGGTCAACGCCAAACGTTACCAAAACAGCGATTAACAACAGTTTAAAGTAACCTTATATGTGTCATGCGAGGGCATTTTGCCCTCAGGAAAAAATATTCGCAGGTCGTCTACTTTGTTTATTTTTACTGAAACTCTCAATCACATTACTAAAGCTCTAGTTAATTTTTGTAGTGTTAGCTAAGGTCGCATAATACGTTTTAGTAAGTTGCGCAAATGTATGGACTTGAGCATATTTTTACTTTTCGAGACGTCTTCCATCTAAATTGTTAGTGGGGACAGCCCTAAGTGAAGATGTGTCTTTTTTTCTGAGAGGAGACTACAGAATTTTATGTAATATTTAAGTAAATAGGAAATCCTTGCTGCTGAAGGAAACATTCATATAGCTCACTGAGTTAAAAACCTCTCTAGAAAATTTTAACTATTTTCGAACTTATTATTTAGTGAGTAGAGCAGACCCGCGCATAAGTATCTGTACTACAGATTTTTAACTGCCTCTATTCATTGATGGTAGTTTCGTACTCGCATTCCATCTTATTTAACTCTATTAACAATGAATATAATTGATGTGCGCAATACTTGTCTCCAAATTATACAAAATTAATCAATATATGAAGAAGTATTTCCTGTACTTCTACTGGTATTACTTATTTTAACTTCCAATAAAGTACATGGGAAAAGGTGTCCACTTCAGTTGCATCCCATTCACTCCAATGATTTGATAGTTTTAACATCTAAACTTCTTTTCACGGGCTCATTTTTTTTTTACCCTGATTTCTGTCTTCCAGATATTTTATTGACTTCTGTAATCAGAGTGATGGAAAAATTCATTCGAGTAGCGAGCTCTTTCTTGTAGATTTATCAATTTTATTCATTTCTGTATCTAAAATAAAGCATATTGAAATTAAGCGATGAAATTGCGTTGGAGAGTGTATGGATATTATTTCAAGCAAATCTCCAGAATGTCAAATAAGATATGATAATGAATTGATAACAAATCCGTTCGGAGCATGAACTCATGTTAATTTAAATGCATACAAGTGTAGATTGGTTACACTTTAATAGACAGAAAGCTTTACGCATTCCAGTAAACTCGTTTGCGTATTTGGCGTGAATCATCTGACACGGGCGAAGCCATGAAACGTTTTAAGACAGGAAAGAAATAATAATAACGAGTTGGTGAAAAATGACACAGACGGGAATAAACATGCGTAGGACGTTTGAGTTTCAAAAGACTGACGATGACAATTAACACTTCAATGGAAATACTTTAATTTATCAATTACTAATTTGAGCGACATTCGCTCTAACACATTCGCGACATCTAAGCTCATGTACTTGTCCCGATATCGTGAAGATTGTCCCGGATTCAATGACGCAACTCGGTCTATAAGTCGTATTGTCCCGATTAGAAAAAAACTTTTCCCTCCCTGTTCTTCGAAATTGCTTCAGAACCTTTCAGGTTCCAGGCTCAAAAGTATGTAAGAGTGGATGTATGAAAGAACGATCATAATGTTACTTAGCCTAAAGATGAAATGCTATCTGCAGAAATTAATGAACGTGCTCTGTGGATTCTATAATACGAGTAAATTTGAAAGACCCTGACTCAGCATATTGGCTTCAAGTAGTACACAGGCGAGAAAAACAAGGAACAGTATGGTTTTAGCTGCAATTTTGCATTGAAATGACATGGTGGTGAAAACATTAATATTAGATACATCAGGGCTACCGAACCGATGAGTAAAAACAAAACTATTAAAAGGACAGCAAAAAAGTCCTTGAAATGAAGTGATTGACATGAGACAAAAGGGTGACTGTGAAAATTTAAATATTCAGAGGAGTTGAGTTCTTAGTAGGCTGTACGACCGATATATGTGAACTATAAATAGACTGACCATAGCTTTTGAAAGGAGATTGAAAAGCGTGAATTACTTTTCAACGTACTCCCGTGACTGCTCTGTTAAAAATTGACTTCGTTGACCAGCTCGTTTAGCTATATATCTTATGACAGCGTAGGTGGGTGAATGCGCGTTTCTATAGATCGTAGACAAAAATGGGTAAATCGTCAAAGTATACTGCAATAAAGCACGGACCAAGTAGGTAATGGATGAATGGTCGGCTTTTTCCCGGCTCGAAGCGAATCAGATGAATATTCGTTACCTTTCGGCACACGAAAGTATTCTATGGGTCACGTTACTACTAGTGTTGGTCACATGATCCTGGGTACATAAAAATATTACGATTGATCACTCAACATTTATATTTACTCAATGACCACCTCGAACACTCATGCAGGCTTTGCACTGTGTTTGCATACTGAGAATATTTTTTTGTGTGAGTTACTGCGGTAGTTGAACCCAGTCTCCTGAATTCACGACTTCAAAATCTGAAAATGTAACAAATTTGTACTGTGCATATTTTTTCTGTAATGCAAATCTCAGCAGACTGTTTCCTTTAACTTCGAGGTTGCAACCATTTAAAATAATAATGTTCCTTAGGTTTTGTACCCCAGTGTAATACCTAAGAAAACTGAAAACAATTGTTTTAGGTATTACCGAATAATCTGCTAGTGATAGTTTGAAACAACGACAATAATATTACATGGGTCAGAATTGCAATACCATCTGGAGAAGACCAATTAATCCTATGGTTTAATCCTGCAATAAACTTGAATGAACGCAAATTTGATGACTCGCGACATTTTCAAATAGTAATACATGAATAATTGAGAACTTCAGTAAATGTTGGATCAGATAACTCATGCTGAACAGTAGCCTTGTTAAGAAGTATATTTTCTCTCATCCACTATTCAAACGGTCATGTAATCGTTTACTTTCAACTCTTAAATCTCATTTAAATAACCAGAAATTCTTTTAATCCTCTTAAATATTTTTATTCTAATTTTTTCATTAAGAAAAGCTATTTCTATGGCTCGTAATTATATTGTTCGGAGCCCTTTATATTTAAGTCTAAAGGTTAAATGTACTGTACTTAAAAACTTTAAAAAAAATAAGTAGTTCTATTTAAAAATAAATAATAATCTACTCCTAAAGAAAATAATCGATCAGTGATTAGTTCAATCAGTGAAAAGTCGGTTCTTTTAGCTAAACTGTAAGCATTATATGTAGTACATTTTAATTTGTATAATTCATCATGCTAGACGGTTTTATGCTTTTATTTTTCTGCGGCACATTCATGTGATTTAAGCTTAGCTTTGGTTTTTGATAAAATGAAATTTTAAATGCTTTCAAGGAGAATATTAATTAAAATTATATCTCAGCATAATATATATTCTACAGCTTCCAGTTACAGATTTCCAGAACTAATTTATCAAACCTCCTTCGATCCGGTTTGAACAAAAAAATAACATGGTATACCTATTCTATTGTACTTAGATACCTTTGTCATGTACATTTGTTAATAAAATTGATTAGTAGAGTGTTCGATAATGATAAACGGTTTTACAAATCAATGGTGTAAATCGGGGTCTAAGGGAATAAGGTCTATTTTCGTCGAATCCGCCCTCACCGATCCTTTCGTATATTTTCTGTATGAATCAGAAAGATGTGTGGTTACGAGACCTATATACCACTGCAACAATAGGTGGATTCAATCCTCATAGTTCTGTTCAGGCTCATTTGTCAGATGTTTTCTTGTTTTTCACCTTGTGATGGACTCAAATTAATATCGATTTTCCCTAGAGGCTCACCAAGAGAAGGCGACTTCCATGTGTATTTTTCAAAATATTGAAAATATAAATAACACTCTAAGTTACCAAAATTGAAACAAGTTAAGGTAAAATGCGCATTGGGAAATCTGAGATTTTTAACTTTATGTTACGTTAGAATGCCACTATTTCATGATATGATTATTCATCATATTTGCATAATTTTAAATGGATTATTAATTAGAACTTGTGAAAACATTTACACATAATTGGTAATATCTCAGCTTTCCAATAATGTTCAAACTAAAATTACCAATTTTCAATGATATAATAATACAACATCACCTCATTATAACGAACTTATAAGGGCTGAAG
Organism: Metellina segmentata; assembly: GCA_947359465.1. Taxonomy (NCBI): domain Eukaryota; kingdom Metazoa; phylum Arthropoda; class Arachnida; order Araneae; family Tetragnathidae; genus Metellina; species Metellina segmentata. Next base: position 42,304,701 of record OX375882.1, on the reverse strand, counting down.
GTTGTCCGTTTTATTGAAAATCCTGTTTATAACAAATAGTTATTATATGGGTGTTATATAGGGTTATTATAGGGGTATAATGCAACAGGGTGTCCATCAATGAAAGTACAGTAGTTAACTATAAAAATTGTTTAAATTAAACCAAATAAAAAACAGCCTTCAACATAAGTTGAATTTAAAAAGATGTGTACGTATACATTGCATTCATCTTTAGAACCAGAAGGTTGTTGATTGCTGCTGTTAGTTTTTGATTGCTGATCTTGTTGATTGCTTACATTCATTGGCGTGAAAAAATAATGTATTTTCTCTGATGCTTATTTCTTCAGTTAATAATTGACGGAAATGCCTTAAGAGAAATGTTCATAATATGCAAACACATTTTCATTTGCCATTTACCGCGGTCGGTGAGCGTAAGCGAACAGGGGGCAAAGCCTTAGCTGTGACGTCATGGACCGGAAAGTCAAATCAGGATTATACAAATTATTAAGATAGTTTCGCTGTCCAGGAGATTCACTCTGCGAAAGGAATGTTGGTTTGCGAAGTTGAATAACAAATTTTAAATGGTTTTTCACTTTGCTCATTGTCCGTTAAAAGGAGGTTCAACTGTAATTCATAATGTTTACATAATTTTAAACTTAGAAGGTTTTATGAGTACCATTAAAATTTAGAATATTATTTTAAAGACTAAACATATTTGTTGCATGAATGACCATGACCTGATGTTGGATCTCTTGTGTTTGAAGCAGTTAGCCAAATATGATATTTCTGGCACACACACAGACCACGCAAACATATTACGGAGCACTTCTTATTGAATTTACAGCGGAAAACTTGTTGACTTTTTGAAGTAAGTGAACAATTAAATAAAATGTACGAACCTGAATGATATTCACTAAATTAACCAATCGAAAGACATTTCTTGATACGATATCTAATTGAGGAGGTCAATTTAAATCCAGTATCGCAAGCAAATGACCGTAGAATGACATTCCATTCCAAGCGTGATGTTGGAATGTTCCAGGACTGTAAATTTAATACTGTCTATTGCCTCGAAAAATGTTCAACTTCTTATGTTGCGTTACGACAGCAAGTGTACTTTTCATGGAATAATACTTTTCACAAAAAGAAGATAAACTTGTTATTAGAAATACAAATTAGGGTTGGTTAGATGGTTTTAATTATAGAAGTATCAGAATTGGCCAAGTTCCTCTATTTTATAGGAGGTCATTTCGGTTAATCTTTCTCTCTACTATTCTCTGGTATTTTCCTGGTCCGGACCTTTGTAGTATAATTAGTATGAATCACAAACAAATGTTTCTATGTAAATAAGCATACATTAACAGTGATGGAAATTTAAAAGTTAAAAATACATAAAATGAACTCCTGAAAAAGAATTTGTTTTGAGCACACGAAATCTTATTTTTGTAGAGATTGCAAAGAAAATAGGACACAGAAGGAATAGTAGAACTTTTCGTAAACATTTACTCCATTATTGTGTTTGTATTACCTAAAATTTTAGGACAGTGTAATTAGGATTGCTCTTAACTTTAGATTGGTTTTGTGGATAAAGAGAAAGACATATAGTCAATGGAATTCAAAAGAAGATTGTACAAAATAGTTTATACATTGCTTCTATAATTATGCTATGGCTTACATACTATATCACTATAATAACTATATTGTATTTCCAAGTTCTAGAAAAAAATCCGAACAACTATGATAGATTCAAAAGGAACTTTTCTTAATTACTTATGAGATCTTTTCTGACAAGCTAAATGTAAGTGGTGATAGTGTTTTTGCTGTTGAACCATGTTTCCTACATGTGTTCCGAAAATGGCTTGTTTTTCTAATGCTAGTTCAGCACTTAATCAATAATAATTCCAAAGCATTAATTCCAAATTAATATATGATAGTTCAACATTAAGTAGATTAAATTTCAAATGTTGCCAAAATTGCGATTAGAAAGACGTTTTTTAGGTATGTGTCAAGAATATGTCGTATATGTTAAAGAAAAAATTTCACTAAAAAGTTTACCAACTGAGAAAATAATACCAAATAACTAAAAGAACCAAATGATAATTTTCTTGTAATAAATCTTCATTATCTACACAAGTTAATAAATATCATTATTTAATAACTCAAGCTATTTGGCAACGATGTGCACAATTCCTGTAATACGACGTTATCATACCTGGAGCTGCATTAATTACCCACCACAAATTTTAACTAGATTGTACTGTCGCTTATGTTCAACAGAATATCATGTGTGTAAATTTATTATTGCAAGTTACTGGAAATCGAAAGGAGATATTTATAAACTAGTTCAATAGTCTTCATAAACAATGGATATATATCTGATACTCAACATCAAAAAGCCTGTTTTGTTATTAGATTTAAAAAAAGCTTAGGCAAATGAGATCGTAATCACTTAATGCGTGTTTTTGGAGAAACGAAAACATTTTATCAAAGGTCTAATTTTATCTCTGATTCGAAAAACCTCAACCTTTTACTTTTAAAATACCATCGATTACGTTTTTATTATTACTCTCGAGATCAAAAAATGGTGGAAGGGAGTTATATAAAATCTCTACATGCACAGTAAAAGCGATTGAGCTCGTGACTGAAATACCGGTTTAAAAAAAATAAGTACTTAGTACAAAATATAGATAAGAACAATATAATTAGTAGATTACGCCAACAGCAAGCAGGTTTGATGTCTAAAAATATTATACTCCCGTTAACAAATTATCTTCTTTTCTCGCCTGTTCAAACAATCCCCATACAACTGGTTTTCGGCTTTAATAATAGAATTTTGGAACTTTTTTTTTCGGGATTATCAATGAATTTATTTCCACTTTTCAGTCAAACCCAAAGCCAAGATTCCATCAGCACCGTAGCATATGTAAGGAAAGAGGTCACACGAATTACCATAACAAAAGTTTACGAAGAATATGAAGAAAAAAAACGCAATCCTCACCTTCTAACCATACGTGCAACCCCAAGAAGTATTTCTTCACCCCTGCCTGGAACATACGCTTGCTCGGATCTACATATCCAGCACTCGTTGGCAGTCAGCGATAGTCTGTGGTACCTTACTACTTATGTCAGCAAATGGCTTCGACAGACTTGAAGAAGTCAGGGCGTCGATCAGAAAATCTGACAGTGTATTGTCACCTCGTAGGTCGATGATCTCGACTCTCTCTATTTCTCTCACAAAAGAATGTATCTTTTTGTAGACTATGTCTCATTCGACCTCCTTTGCGACGCCTTAGAGTACACAAATGATACAAGGTCGAGAGGCACTACAGGTCCGTTATAGTAGGTGACCTACTGAAGAAGCTGACGAGAACCCGGTTTTGGTAGAATAATTTGTACAGAATTCGAGAATAAAAGTGGTGTTACTTTTTATGGCGTCTGAAAATTCCCAATAGGTTACCTCCAGACGTCATCGGATTTTGGGATGGTAACTAGACATTACTATTTTAATCAGAGGGAGGAGAAGCTTTATGGTATCTTGTAGCAAGCTAATTTGACCAGTAGTTTTTTAACATTTCTTCTGAGCCAATAATGACATAAATAATCCTGGCTGCGTCATTTGAATAGGTTTAAGAACTTTTTTTTTCTAATGCCCGGTCAATTGAACATTATTATGGCACTACAAGAATGGATTTGTGAGCTATTTTGAGTTACCCTGGTGCGCAACGGGGATCGATTCACGTTACACCTCATATACATAATATACCAGCTGTGTCCTCCTTTCCATCGAACTGATCACTTTTTTCTTAAAATATCCTGCCAAATGAATATTATTATGGCACTAAAAGAATGGATCTATGAACTACTTTGAGTTACCCTTGTACACAACGTGGATGGATTCACCTATACTTCATATACATACCACACATTCTAGGTAAAACCTGTTCATAGAGAAGCTACACATTCATTCCATACAGACAAAAATCCATGTAGTATCCAAGATTCAAACCAGGAACCTTTATATCCAGAAATCAGCACCCTGACCACTATTCCGATTGGTCGACTATATATTAAAAAATCAGCAAATTATTTTCAACTAAACATTTTATGGCTAGTTTGACTTGTCACTCCACGGTAATTCTTTGTTGCTTAGGGTTGATATAGATCGAAGAACTTATGAATTAAACTTTAACACTTTAAGAACAAGATGGATTGATAGTTTGCAAATTAAGAAAAATTGATGCACATTTCAAAATCCCTTCAGAAGTTCCGATTCAGAAAATTCTGTGGAATTAATGACTTTAATTAGGAGTAACCATAGTTATACTCTTAATGTGGACATTCTTTTCGACAATTTCTAAGTCAGCGCTTGTTTAGTTCTGCTCAATAAACTGTAGCGCACATCGCCAAGTTTAAGATTGGAAAAATATGAGATTTTTGAAAGAGACAAATAAATGCTTTTAGGTAACAAGGTGTGTTGAGATTACGATGATAATGTGACATTTTGGTTTGTCACTATGGCAATTACTTGCTCTCAAGAGTAATATAGATTGGGACACTTACACGGCTTAAACTTCAACACTTTTATAACAGGATGGACTAACAGATCTCAGTTAAAAAAGGCTTCATGTGAATTTCGAAATCCATTCAGACAGTTCTCTAGAATGCATAACTTTAATTAAGAGTAACTAAACTTACTCCTAATGTGGACATTCAACAACTTATAAGTCAGAGCTGGTTTAAATAGGCTGAACAAGCTGCAATGTTAGAACGTTAAATTTGAGATCAACAAATGTGAGACTTTTGAAAGAGAAAAGTAAATGGCTTCTTGGGTTGAGTGATTGAATTAACGTAGCACTGGTGTAACAAACGGGCTATTGGCGACGGTCAGGGATCAGACCCCAGGGAAAGATCCGACGAAATCACAGCGTAATTTTGAACCACGATCAGATGACGAGGTCAACACCTGAGCTGGCTTCCCATTCTCCATACTTATCACTATCACTCAAACGTGAGGACATCCGAGATTAGTGCACCAACCTCCACGTACACGATGGTTTTTGGTTGAATATACTTTAGAACTCGCTACCCTGTGGTTGCTAATACCATACTCTTCCAATCGGGCTAACGTTTCTCAAATACTTTTAAGAAGCCAGTGTGTTGATTGAAAAGCCGTCTGACCCTTCACAATAGGTAACTGAATATGGTGTGTACAAAACTAAAAACAATATCTTAATAAATGTTCATTATTAAGATATGGCAGCTCAAGTGTTGACTTCGACATCTGAACCGTGCTTCCAAATGATGAGTTGTCCTCAGTTCTTTCACTTCGAGATTGATCCCAGACCATCGTCAATAGCCCGTAGTGTTGCTAGAGTGCAACGTAAATTAAACTGCCTGCCTTTGTTGTTTTTTTACATATGGCGTAAAAAATTATGGCTCTAAAATTTGCTTTGGTCAGTTTGTGGATCTGTTTGTCAGTGGTAACTGAATATGGTGTGCACAAAACTAAAAATAATATCTTAATAAATGTTCATTATTTTTCTCCTGTTCAAATTTGAGGTCTGCGAGACACATTTATTGGATTGAAATTGCTAACCTATAACAGCAAAGTCTGGTATTTTCTCTTGGTTTTTTTAGAGGTCGTGGAAGAGCCCAGTTGATATAGTTTCGGATTAGCAACTGGAGGGTGGCGGATTTGAAACGCGATTCAACCAAAGACTTTTCTTTCTATGAGATCTCTTAAAATATTTTCTATGAGATCACTTAAAATATCCTGACGTTGGTGTGATCCGAAGGTTTGGAGAGTGATGGGGGGTGGTGGCAGCTCAAGTGTTGACTTCAACATCTGAACCGTGCTTCCAAATGACGAGTTGTCCTCAGATATTTCGCTTGGTGATTTATCCCAGGCCATCGCCAATAGCCCGTAGTGTTGCTCGAGTGCAACGTAAATTAAACTGCCTACTTTTGTTGTTTTTTTTACATATAGCGTAAAAAATTATGGCTCTAAAATTTGCTTTGGTCAGTTTGTGGATCTGTTTGTTACATAATATTAATCAAACATAAATTAATGTCAGATGAGAATGATATCCTTATTAAAGTATCTGAATGTTATGCATGGTTTTTTTCATTCATTGTCAACTAAAAACATACTGTGACAGATAAACTTTATTTCTATTATGTAGTACAGCGCTTAACACCTGATAAAACTCACTTTAAGACACCTTAATTCAAACTCTTAGTAATAAACATTAATTTATTTATTATTGTGTAAAATCAATATTAAATAATTTTCCATAAAATGTTACTATATTCGTACGTTTTAATAACTAACACGCATGATAGTGTAATTTAAAAGTGCCATTAAAATATTGGTACAATGAGTATAAACGCGTATGCCGTCTGCAAATATACCATATAATTTTGTTAACATTACTCTGCAAATTTTGGAGGAATGCTGCATAAAATGTTCTTTGCGTGATGTCTCTTTTATATTGAAGTTGCATAGCCATTCTCTTGGTAGAGTGTACTTTTCTGAATATTCCATTGATCTAATAATGTGAAAAACGTTCTTACTGATTTTATAGTATTTATTTAATGGATTTGCTTGCAAATGGCTAGTACTGGTTACACACTATCCTATTTGTTCTGAAGAGGAAAATGAAAAATCTGAAATGTCAATCATATTTTCTTGCCTGAAATATTTTAGGCTTCTTATCAGGTGTTTAAATAATGGAATTAAATAAAATACGCAGTGAAACTTAAAGAATAAGTGCATGAAGCCAACACCTCCTATAGAAAGAGTTGATGGAGCTGAGTTTATAATTGTTCGTCATACTGATACATTTAATTGATGAATTTCAGAAAATCTCGGCTTTTAAGTCGGTGAAAAATTGTTTACATTTTAATACAACTCAACAGACATGTTTCAAACATTTGTTTTCAAAATGGCAAACACCGATTTGCTTTTATTTACTTTTTATATCTTTTATTTTAAAATTACATTTACAGTAAAAATATTGCTTAAAATCTGTAATATATTAGAATAAGGATAAGTAGTATAATCAATCATTACAGCGGTCTTTTAGTATGCACAACTTGCTGTAAGTTACCAAAAAAAGCTTGTGGAATATTAAAAATTCAGAAAGTATCATATTTATGAAATTTTTTAAAATTATTTTGTTTAAACAAATGCTGTATATGCTAACTTGTAGGATTATTATAGTATCCAAGTAATTATTTTCTAGCGCTAAGTGAAATCTTAGCTCGCTGAGAATTAAGACCAGGATTAGAATTTACGGAGAATTAGTGTGGAAGGTATTTTAATAAATTTTGTTTGATTCTTTAGGGGAGGACAAAAGGTTTGTGTTAACATGCAGGATAATTATTGTTTGCTCGCGCTTATTGATATTTCAGCTGGCTGAAAATTAATACCAGAATTAGAATGTAAGAAGAATTAGTTTAGGTATTTTAATAAACTTTGTTTCATTCTTTGAAAACCATGTGTTTATCTCGCATGCCGGATAAATATCGTTCATGCGAATGTCAAACAATTATTCGGCATTCGAGCACAAACACTGTTTTACCATTTCGCGAGTACAAAAAAGCACTTAATTGAATTTTTATAGAAAAACGAATATTTGTATAAGATGAACTAGAGCAGAACCTAAATTGTTATCAGTATTGAAACAATAATCGATATAGAACTTAAATATAACTATATTGAAAACATAATGGGAAATGAGAATTGCTTACATAAATGAATCCAGTAAGATTTATAAGTGTATGGTTAACAGCATTTTAAAATAAACGTTTTGCTAAGCTGCCTTGAAACAGCACAGTAACACAACATTTTGAACGGCATTTCATTGAACAGATTTAAAGTGAATGAATTGTGCGGCGTTAGATATTTCTCCTTGAAGAAGAGTTGAAAAAAAATAGCCAAAATATGCTCTAATTCTCCAATATATTTTTCTAGTGAATTGGAGCACTCTAACCTTCAGGTTGCGATTGTAAGATATCCTTGGAAATGCAATTAGAAAATGCCAAAGAACCTGTTATACCATCCCCAAAGTCCACGATTTTAATTTTATTCCTACTTATTATCATAATTCTGTAAATTGTTAATAATAGAGTTAGTTAGTTGGCTTAGTGACAGTTGTTATAATCTTCGGGAACCTGTTTATCGGCTCTCTAGAGCAGGAACCAAAGCCGAATTATCAATATAAGCTTGTTTTCTGATAAGGTATATGAATTTAAGTTAATTTTTTTAGGTTGGTGCATTGTTTAATTTTTTAGTTTAGTGTTATAATATTTCATTATAGTTTGTTAGAACTGCTTGTGTATAACTGATTTTTGTATTTTAATTTCAACATACAGTCTATTCAATCGTCCTTTCAGAGAAGACTCTAAAAGATTTTGGCAGATCGTCAAGGTATTCTACTTTTCGACGAGAATCTTATAATTGAAAATTCTAGTGGGTTTTCTTATAATTTTATTTTGTATAACACGTTGGTTAACATTTTTTTTTAATTTCATAGGAATGGTATTTGCATTACTTGTTGCTGTCCTTCCTTTCATCACAGTTGTTCGAGATCTTAGAAATCAAAACAGATCTATAACATAAGCTAAAACGTTCTTTTGATTTATTTTCGTGATGCTTTTGTACTTGCGCAACTCAAGATTAAATCCAACATTTTTTCAGGGATTAATGTTTAATTTCGGTTCATCTTTCCCGGTAACGAATTGTTGTTTATTACACCAACAAAGAAGCCAAAACATACGAAAAAGCATAATATGCACAATACAAAAAAAAATTTCGGAGTAAAACATGGATGAAAATGGAGGTTTTCATGGAAACCGAAGCCAATGGTTGGCAGTCGATTATGTAGTTAAAAGGCCAACTAAAAGTTAAAAATCAGCAGCTAGCAATTTCCTTCGACTGTGAAATTTTGTCCATTTGTTTTTGAATATCTAATGCATCGTTTTATCCAGTAAATCAAAAAACACTTTTTGAAAAAAAAATTTCGAAATTGGGGTTTGGGTCTCACTTAACTAGTGAAGCGTATCTCAATTTCATCTCGATTTCTGTATTCACATTAGTAACAATCGTTAATTCAAAGAGATTAAATTTAGAGATTTATTTTTAACGATCGTCGCAGTCTAGGAAAACATATGTTGCTGGCAAACAATTTAGGTTAGTTAGGTTACATATTGTCACTCAAAGTGCAAAAGGTCGTATGTCTAAAGTCTGCATTTTTCAGAATACCAAAAAAACTAATTGTTTCCTTAATGATTTTATTCTATTATTTTATACTAGGGGGCCTGCCCCCTGCTCGCTAACGCTCGTCAACTCCGGAGGATTGCTTCGCAATCCTCATTGGTTCGCTGCGCGAACCTATGCTCGCTTCGCTCGCCTCAATGAAGACATGTGTCGTAGCAGAAGGATTGTTTACAAAATATGCTACCAAAAAAAAGGTTTTGAAATCTAAATTTGCTGTATTACAGAAAAAATGTATACAGTATCTCTAAAATCAGAATTCAAATGAAAACTTTGTGCAAATTTTGACTCGAAATGTGAGCGTTGCTTTGGAAATTGAATACCCAGCATGTTGTTTATGTGTACATTTCCAGCACTTTCGAGTCACCCACACTTTTTCATTGAGTTTGTTGCCGAAAGTTGTAGTGCAAGCGTCTTGTTGAACTATAATTGTTGGCCCTGAAAAGGACCGTTTTTTAAATGGCCCTGAAAAGATCCTCCGCTTTCTTTGATTTCTATTATAAACTAACTGCAACAGCTCATTAAAATTTCTTTTTTTTTTTCAATAAAATTTCATCTGATAACGCTATAAATTCAATCGATGCGCGAGACTTCGCGATAAACAAACAATCGTACAGTGTTGCCAAAACGCGATTACAAATAACGTCTTTTTTGCGTGCCACGTAAGAGAATTATATATATAGATACATTTGGTTGTAACTGTTATCGGGATCAGCTGACGACAGAAAAGATTTTGCCACCAGGTGGAAATCGCAAAATGCTTTTGAACGTTGAGTGACCATATCAATCTTCTTGTACTTTACATAGTATTAACTGTCGAATAACGATCTAATAAGTGTATATAAGTGAAAACAGAACAAAATACATATCTGTGCTTTGCCATGGTGGCGACGATTGACAGGGATTTTCAGTATGAACAAACAAAATAGTCGGAATGATAAGATTTCATATCCGCTACCCAAGTATTCTCGCTTGATATTTATCGGAGTTACCTGAAAATGTAGTTTTTCGTAGCTTTGGCTACGTTTGGCGTTTAATGCCATCGGTTAGTTCTTTATACTAGGGGGCCCGCCCCCTGCTCGCTAACGCTCGCCAACCCCCAGAGGATTGCTTCGCAGTCCTCATTGGTTCGCTGCGCGAACCTATGCTCGCTTCGCTCGCATCAATGAAGATATGTGTCCTAGCAGAAGGAATTGTTTACAAAATATGATATTTTTCAAATCTAAATTTTATGCTGTTTTTCAGAAAAGATATTTACAGTACCTCTGAAATCAGAATTCAAATGGAAACTTTGAGCAAATTTCGACTCGAAATGTGAGCGTTGATTTGGAAATTAAAAACCCAGCATGTTGGTTGTGTGTACATTTACCCAGCACTCGAGCCACCCATGCTTTTTCATTGAGTTTGTTGTCGAAAGTTGTAATGCAAGCGTCTTGTTGAACTATAATAGTTTACCCGAAACGGACCTTTTTTTTTTAAATGACCCTGAAAAGATCCTCCGTTTTCTTTGATTTCTATTATTTTCTGCAACAGTTCGACAAAAATTCATTTTTTTTTTCAATAAAATTTCATTTGATAACGCTATAAATTCAATTGAAGCGCGAGGCTTTGGGATAAACAAAAAATCGTACAATGTTGCCAAAACGCGAAAACAAATAACGTCTTTTTTGCGTGCCACGTAAGAGAATTATATATATAGATGTTTTATGGCTCAAGCGTAATATTTGGCAAATATGGCCCCATCACACGACAGCGTCAAGTAAAAAATATCGTGAAAGGGTTGGTCGGTTTTTACAGTTATGACGCAAGGACCATAATAGGCTTAACTGCGCCAGACGGATATAATTGTGAAAAACGTTTGGCGAAAAAAAAGTAGTTAAAGATCGCTACCTTGGACACCCTGGGGTTACATTCCCATGTTTTCCAGGGGCAGTAAACCCCATAGGGTACCTCGGGTTAATGAAGCCCGAATACACCTAAATAAGATGTGCCCCGGGGTTAATGCAATTGGAATTAAACAACCAACTATCAAATACCACCTAAGAATTCCTTTTTTTGGAATTCATACTGGTGAAGAGTAGAAATCATATTCGAAAACCAATCCGAATGACGTCACATTCGGAATACGTAGAAGACACAAATACTTAGAGGACACATGAATAGAGGACATAGAAACACTACCGTCACAAATATTTAGCTTGAAAGAAAATGCCTGTTATGTTTTTCAAATTATTTTGTAATGATATATTTTAATTTCCTTAATTTCATAAATTTAAGTTACATATTTATCTTTATTTATTTATGAGCTAGAATAACTCTCTGTCGGCTATAGCGTTAGTCTTTTATAGCCCACTGTGTTGTTGCAGTGCGACGTAAATTCAATTGTCTACCTACCTAGATATTTTTATGCTATGTGGTAACAGAAAGGAGGTAATAACAATTAATCAATAGATCTTCCATAAAAATGTCCGAACGAAAGTATTAATCAAATTGTTGATAGGATATTACTTATGTTAAAATAAAAAATTGTAAAATATAGCATGTTTTTTTTTTAAATTCTATAATCACAAAGAATGTAAAAGGCATTTCCTTTCAAGCTAAATGTAAGTGGAGGTAGTGTTTCTGCAGCGATACGTGTTTCCTGTACGTGTGCCTTGTATGTGACGTCACTAGACTTTTTATTCGAATATGATTTCAGCAGATGGCCAGTGAAAATTCTGAAAAATAAATTAAGAATTGATTCATGCTAGATGATTGACAACACCAATTTAAAAGCCAAACATCGCCAAATTGGTGATGAACTACATTTAAAGATAACCCGGATGTGTGTCCCGTAAGAGCAGTTGGGTAACGGAAATTAATATTTCTCTTATATGATTTGTTTGCAGTGAAATTCATTCTCATGTGCACTTAAGAACCTACATTCCCTTTTTAACATGTACTGCAATATAGAAAAAAATACATCATTTTGAAGGAGCATGCATCAATTTAGGTTATTTGCGTCATGAATCAGTCTTTTGGTCTTTTCACATAGTATAAATTGTCTACTAACAGTTTAAAAATGTATTTAGATGTAAACATAAAAAGGAAAAGCGTGGATTCGTGTCTTTGCCATAGTGGCCAAACTATTTGTAATGAATGCTCATCAGATCCCTGCTCATAACATAATCCGCAATCCGACATATTTTCAATCGTAAACTCTATGATGGGCCAAAAACATAAATTTTTCATCCGACGGAAAGCGAGAGGAGACAATATCGGCTCGTTACTTACAAATTACGACTCATTTCAAATTCTTCTCCATTGTTCAGGAGAGAATCAACAAGAAATAATAAAACGAAAAGGATCGGCACAAACAACTTAATTATAAAGTCCAGCTCATTGTTTAATAATGCCCTCGGCTATGAGCTTAATAGCTCATATATTGAAGATTATTATCAGAATCGGCCAAAACACTTAAGGTCAAAAGCAAAGTAGGTTACTTATACTTTCACATTGTGGTGGTGTTTTTTTCACTCCGAAGTAACTCAAACGTGCGTTTGAGTAATGGTAGATTCGTTGGAATTCGGTTCCTCAGCAGATTACGAAATCCGAGAAATTTTCAAGAGGTTTGTCATATTATTCTCCATCCGTTTTGCTGACTGTGCAGCTTTATTACCCCTTACCAAATGCCAGGCACGCTTTCTATTGATCGGTTTTCGGTAGGTGTCACGCCTTGAAAAATGAGATAAACATTCCGATTTTTTCATCTATTTAATCGGAGGTAATGTGTTTATAAGTTAGCATTTTAGACCTAGTTAGGGGTGATGCTATTTTTCTTTCCATCGCAAGAGTGTTTTGCAACGTCGTCACTTGGAGTGGTTTTTGGAGTAAGGGCACTGTTTGCTCTCGAGTAAACAAGTTACGGTAAGGGCTACTTCACTCTGAACCTTGACACACCTTAAAATCATCGGGAAATAGTTTGTTCGGAAAACAAGAGGAAGGTTCGAAGGATTTAAGTTACATTAAGGAATTGCCTAATGTCATAATTTACCAGCCGATTATAAATGAGGATTTTTCGAATACATTACGTTTCACAAATATAGCTAAGAGAATATTCTCGAAATACAAATTGCAGTGGCTCCAACTTGAATTATTGAAAGGGAATATAAAATAAATAGTATTTAGTTCACAGTCACAAGGTGAACTGAATAGCATACTTTATATTTCGAACCTTTCTGTACAAACTTGAATGGTAACTAAGAAATACAAAAACCCATTGGAGGATTTGTTTGGCCCATTTAATCCGTACGGGAATGAATTGGCCAAACAAATCAGTAAACTGAGAGTGCTAGCAATGTCGGATATCCTCCACACGTGAATGCGGTGATCATCTGCCAAGTCATAAGCGGGATTCGTCACTAAACACGATACGCTGCCATCCCGTTAATGTCTAATGCTCTCGGTTATACCATCAGGGAGCATATACACCATACAAATCAGCAAACTTAAAATGGTAACGGTGACCGAATTTTGTCCACACTCTAATGTGGTGAACATCTGCCCCAGGGCAGAAGAGGAATTTATCACAAAACCTGATACGCTGCCATTTCATACCTGTCGGGCACGGCACCGCCCCAGATGAATTTTACCAAACTGGAATATATGTATCACACAAATCAGTTAACTAGGGAACAGTATAATTGGTCAAGTCTCCGCTACACCAATACGGCGATAATCTGGTTTCTGGTCATATAGGATGTGACAGTACTCCAGATAGTAGACAGAGAACTAGATAACCACCAGAAGGGCCTCAGATACTGTCCTTTTAAGGAACTTATTAGATTGACGGGCACTCCTGGGTAGTTTATTAAAAGAAAAAATAATTTAAAAATTACAGAGTGGGAATTTTGGGAAAACAGATCCACACTGTGGTAAAACAACCCCTTTCGCAGAAGGGATTGTCCACTGGAACAAGTTAACCAAAAATAATATTACCAAAAACAAAACAAATGAAAGAAAAAAAGGAGTGGTAGTAATTTAGAGTACTGATGCCTTATTTTGTCCATACTTCAGTAGGAAAAATGCATGAGCCCACAAATCCGCTTCCTTGCCTCTGTGGCCAAATACAATTTTTCTCCAAGCTGTCCGTTTTCGCGGCAGCGCACGTGAAACAGAGTCATGAGGGGACATCTTGTAGCACAGTGGAGAGGGGATCCTATCGACCCACAATCACATATATCTGTTTTTCTTTGCCCGAAACGCAAAAGGTACTGTTGGAAAGGGCCATTACCATTAAAGAACATAATAAGCCTCTCGTCGGTAGCATTTCTCAGTTTACTGTAAAGCAGCATTCTGCTGTAACTCGTTGTGGAATGGTTAAGACCTCCGCTCCAACAGTGGTACGCTCTATTTTTACAGCACAGCTATACGTTAACCTGATCGTGCAACTTGTGGTTTTGCCTTCATTTCAAGTGTCCAAGGGGCTATTTACCAGGACTATAACGTTCAGTCACGCACAGCTCATCTCTCCCAAGAGTGTTACCCTAAAGAGTTTGAAAACCCTTTCTTTGCCCGAAACGCCAAAGGTACTGTTGGAAAGGGCCATGACCATTAAAGAACATGATAAGCCTCTCGTCGGTAGCATTTCTCAGTTTATTGTCAAGCAGCATTCTGCTGTAACTCGTTGTGGAATGGTTAAGACCTTAACTCCAATAGTGGTACGCTCTATTTTTACAGCACAGCTATACGTTTACCTGATCGTGCAACTTGTGGTTTTGCCTTCATTTCAAGTGTCCAAGGGGCTATTTACCAGGACTATAACGTTCAGTCACGCACAGCTCATCTCTTCCAAGAGTGTTCCCCTAAAGAGTTTGAAAACCCTTTCTTGGTCCGATGGATTCCTAAACATCTCCCAATCTCCCATTGGGAGAATGATAGACCATCAATTGTACGACCGTAAATAAAGGATCCGATGCAACAACTGCAAAGTGCTTGGTATAAATCGCCTCAAGACGGCCTTCATTTGATTTCAAATATCACATCCGTAAAGGGCCTTACAACCTTCTAATTTATGACCTTTCTTGTGTGGGATTAGATTATGGGGTTTTATGGCGCAAGGTTCCAAAACGGACAAGCTGCGTGATGTAATTCTATAGTAATAAAAAGTGCTCCAGATATTATATTACAGTCATTTCTTTATCTCTTGAGTATATCACACATGCTAATAAAAATTCCCATCGAACTCTGGCTTCGGGGTTTTTCGATGCTTTTGGCTCAGAGTATATTTGACACTTAAATAGATTGTAAAGTATAGCAAAAACAAATTTCATTATAAAGCGAAATACTTTCATCTGTAAAGGATAACCTTCTGAAGATTAAAAGAGTTTTTTTTAAATTGAATTAAATTTCAAAAGCTCCTGGAAAGCTTCCCTGGAATTCGCTTTTCGAAAAAGTGTACATACGCTGCGATATAACTCCACTGAATTATTTTTAGTAGTTCCCATTATATATATAACAATTTCCAAGTTAATTTCCAAGGACTTGTCATACAAATTGAGTCAAAAATAGAATTGACAAGGTTAAAAAGTGAGAGAGCATTGTATCATGCAAATGTTTTTTTGTATTACTGCAAAGTTATAAACCTGGTGTTTACACAAAATATGTTGCAGCTAAAATTAAAAGCGTGAGTTACATGTATCACTACTTCTGATACCATTTATAGAATATTTTAAACTTTCATCCCACTTGATCTACTCTTAAATTAATATTCTTTTAAGAATTCAGAATAATTTCTCTTCATCTTCTATAATCTTGTCATTAAAATCCACAGAATATACCATACTCATTAGCAAGTCTATCAATACGAATTATACTTGTGCCAAAAAAACTCGTTTCCTATCAGCGAATTTGTTAAATTTTGTCACCTATGTCATCTTTTATTAATGACGATGGATTTTCTGTTCCTCTTTTTGCTTTGAGTTTTGATTTATATCATTCGTAACTCCGTTTGCGCTTTCATTTTTCTCCTCGCAGTGATTACAAACGAGTCTTGCTCAAATTTCTTTCTTTCATTCTTTTCCATACATTTGCTTCAGGTTAAGTGTTTATATACACTAGAAATCCCTGAGATAAACGAGAATATCGATTCTTTTATTGCTTCAACATATTTTCCCACTTCTTAACTTTCAGACGATACCAAGATCTTATAAATATTTGGAATATTTTTTTAGTTACAAAGGTTTTCGTTATGTACAGTGACTATACAAACATGTTTCCAAAAACTCTAAACTCAATTTCTGAATAACTGATTTTACAAATAAGGCTTTGTTCAAACGGTCATAACTTAACAATGAATATTGATCTATTATAATTATTTTGTAATATTATAGTCTATGTAATTCAGTGGATGTGTTTTGACCCTCAATCAGAGTTAGTAGTTAAGAAATAAATTTTTGTTGATTTTCTTTAATGTTTAAATCCTATTCCTCCTCGCAAATTGACTGTGGGTCGAAACATGAATACTTTCAGGAATAATTTCAAACAGGAATCGTCTTCTGAACTAATTATAATTTGAGATTCTGTTCAAAAAACAAGATAATTAGTTAATTATTTTTAAATTTGATTATTAGTGATTAACTTTATTTTGTTTTCACATTTAAATGATTTTAGGCACAAAATAATGACATATTGTAAAATAACACTGGATTCTTAAAATCTAAATATTTTTTATCTTCTTGTGTATAAGTACGCATTAATGTGTCTAAACATCCCTACGAATTTTGTGATTCTACAAATTTTTTTTAATCTCTCTGCAAACAAACCGAAATAGAATTTAGTATTACTTTTAAGTTGTTTCTACGCAATAATTCACGTAGAGCCTTCATCATTCCATTGCACCTTGTACTTCATATATACTTTTATGTGAACAGTTACTAGTATTTAAGTAATTTATTGAAGGCGTATTTAGTAACGTAAAACAACATTATAGAATGTAGATCATGCTTTGCACTAGGTTTATTATTATTTGAGTACTAATTTGGATACTTAGCTTTGTCATGTTTTAATTCGTTGTATTGAATGAAAACATGAGTTTTATATTTGTGTCTTTTGATCTTACACAATAGCTTTTTTTCTCGAAACTTTTAAGTAAGTAAATAAATTTTGAAAAGCCATTTTGAAATCAATTTTCACTCTGATTTTTACAATAGTAAACACTACGAAATATTTGCTACTATATTTGAATATCTTGAAACTGATTTTCCTAGCATAATTGTGCTTTGCATGTGTATTGTATAATTCATAACAGCTATTTTCATTGGAAATAAAGTACTGCGAATCGCCTGTTGAAAGCGACTAAGTCTTATCTAAGAGAAATGATGAACGCAATGATGACAGTATGGAAGATCTTCAGTTTCCGAAGCAATTCACAGAAATATTTTTTTGACATCTTACAAAGATTCGAGGAATATTTGCATATTATAATACAAAAACTGTTTCAACCGAATTAATTTAGAATGATTTTTTATAAACAGTTTTGTTTATGAAAATAATTTATTTGTGTAACTAATTGATACACATGCGTAAAACAACTTGCACCTCCTAAAATAAACGTTTCATTAATTTACAAATGATATTTAAAAGAGACCTTTTACTGTAAAGCTAAGTGTAAAAGGCACTTGTGATTCGCGGCAGAACATGTACGTGTTCCGTAACTTCCGTTGGATAACTGGAAGAAAAATCCTCGTCTTTCACTAGTTTTATGCTTACACTTATGTTCTCACTCATATACACTATATGGTACAATATTTGGATGCTGAATATTTTTCAGAAAAGTGCTTTATTAATCTATTTAGCAACGGGTTGGCCATCCTTTTGCTTGTATTACAGCTGCAACACGTCGAGGTATATTTTCCGCAAGTTATCTGTAACTCTGGGAAGGAATAGCTCGCCCACATGCCTCTTAAAAGCCAATGAGAAAAGATTGCTGTGAAAATGGACGTGCGTGGTGGTGTCGGTAGCTTCAGTTTGTCCCGCAAGTGCTCGATCGGATTGAGATCGAGGCTCTGAACAGGACATTCAAGCAAATTCATCTCAATTTTAGGAAACTAACCCAGCACACGTTTTGCAGTATGACATGTTGCTCGATCCTGTTGGAAGAACAACCATCATCGCCGTAGTATTGCCATAGTGTAGGCAAGGCCAAATTGTCCAGAACGTCGAGATATACTTCAGCGTTCATGGTACCAAGTACATAAATTAATGGTCCAACACCTAACCATGAAAAGCAATCCCATACTAAGATGGATTCTTCTTCGAATTTCTGCAGTATCCAAATACTTTTGTCTATATAGTGCATAACCCGATTCAACTGATAGACATGCTTAAGTAAACAATTCGATCGTTCTGGAATAAGCATTTTGTTAATCCTCCTGGTGGTTGTCTCGAAGAGACATCTCGTCACCTTAGTAAACAAATTTTTAACAAAAACCTTACCTTAGTAACAAAAACCTAACCAAATTTTAATGAACGAGATATCCCATCAGTGTAAAACTGGCCAGATCTTGTACTCGCTATCATAAAAAAATTGGCAATATATTTATAACGGGATATACACTCATTGCCATAAAAATTTGCGCACCAAGAGATAATTGTGGGATCGTAACGAAACTTGGCATGAAGGTGCATGTCGGACAGATATGCCAATGATCAGAAATGCAGCGTGATTGCGCACTGTGTAATGCCACTAGAGGGCGTTGAACTTCGTTCTCCATGGAGTATAAAACAGGTAAGCAGAGCTTGTTTGAGTGTACTTAATCTTTTGCAAAGAAAACGCTTAGGTAGACATGCCGTTACGCCGCCATCGAAGATAATATGAGCAGCTGTCAGAGTTCGAGAAGGGAAGAATCATCGGGATGATGGAAGTTAGGTAGTCAGCTCGACGAGTAGCTCGTCAAGTAGGCCGTTCTGATTTTACTGTGAGGAGGTGTTGGGACCAGTGGACAGAAGAGACGTCATATACACGGCGACCAGACTCAGTGCGCCCTTGACAGACCAGTCGTCGAGAAGACCGTCATATCTTACGAAACGCATGCGTAGAGCCAACTGCCTCATTGACCGCTATCCAGACACAGGCAGCACCTTCACTACGGGCCCCTGTGTCTTCCCGAACCATCGCAATGCGTCTGGCTGAAGGACATCTGGTATCGCGCCGCCCATTACGTGTGCTGCCAATGACACCCACCCACCGACGCCTCCGTTTGGAGTGGTGTCGCGCACGACGGGATTGGACTGCAACGGAATGGAACCAGGTCGTCTTCAGCGACGAATCTAGATTCAATTTGAGCAGTGATGACAATCGTGTTCGTGTGTGGAGGCCCTGTGGTGAACGCCTCAATCCTGCCTTCGCTTTACACAGCTCACACAGCTGGTGTGATGGAATGGGGTGCCATTGCTTACGATACACGGTCACCCCTAATATTGATCCATGGCACAATTACAGCTCAGCGGTACGTCCATGACATCCTTCAGCCACATTTGATGCCACTCATGGCAGGGCCCCCAGGAGCCATTTTCAACAAGACAATGCTAGGCCACACACAGCAAGGATGTCACAAATTGCCTCCGCCACATTACTACCCTTCCCTGGCCTGCTCGATCCCCTGATATGTCACTAATAGAGCAAATCTGGGATCATTTGGGACGGCAAGTTGGACACCCTACGAGTTTGATCGAACTAGAGGCGCGTTTACAGCAACTGTGGAACGAGGAGTCTCAGGACATCATACGGAACTTGTATGCTTCAATGCCTGCTCCTATAGCATCGTGCATTCGCGCTAGAGGGGCTCCAACAGAGTACTAAAACTTCCGTTCATTTGTATTTTTTTCTGCAATAAAAATTATCCTTTTCTTTGATTTTCTAATCAGTTACTTGTATCAAAGTACTACTTAAATGTGTAAAATTTCATTTAATTTTGACGACATTTTCTTGGTGAGCAAATTTTTATGGCAATGAGTGTATCATCAGTAGCAAAGTTGCTTGGTACTTGTGTTTTCAAGCAAAACATGTTTCTAGAACGTATTCCGTATTGGGTAACAAGAAGTCAAAAGTCTTCCGGTGGTTAGACCATTACACTAAAAATCCCTCTCATATACACAGTCAAGTCACATTAATGTGACCACCACCTACTTTCGACGTCAACGTGAAATAACCAATCACAAAAGGCAGGTGGCAGAACATTGCAGTGGATTGTATATAAGTCAGGTGTACAGTAAGTCAGTAAGTAAGTCAGAATCAGTACAGTAAGACAGTACAGTGGAGTGTCCTAGGCCATCGGAAAGCATTTCAATCGTTGGTGTAATGCAGAAACGTAGCGATTTATTCGATGTCCAAAAAGGCATGATTATTGGCTTTCGGGCCAAGGGTGGAAGCAATTCGGAAACGGCTAATTTTGTGAACTGTTCGCGTGCCGCCGTGGTAAAAGTATACCGTGCTTGGCAAAATGGCACTATCCAAAATCAGCGGCGTGGCACATGTGGTGCACCAGGGGCTATAGATGACAGAGGCGAACGAAGGCTACGGAGATGCTTTCGGTCGAATAGACGTGCAACTGTTGAGCAACTGACCGCCCAGATGAATCAAGGGGCTACCAAGAGTGTATCCTCAACAACGGTTCAGTGAACGTTGCTGCGCATGGGCCTCCGCAGCAGACGCCTGGTTAATGCACCTATGCTGACTGCTGTTCATCGGCGACGAAAGCTGGAATTTGCACGCCAGTACCGCAACTGGACGTCCACAGAGTGGCGACAGGTAGAATCACGTTTTATGCTCCATCGGACAGATGGACGTCGGTGTATACGGCGTGAAACGTCTGAAAGCAAACACCCTACAACAATTGCCGGAAGAATCCAGGCTGGAGGAGTGAGGTAATCGAGCGCAGCTGGCCACGGCACTGGAGTCGGCATGGCTCAACATCCCAGTGAACACCTTTAGAAACCTAATTGACTCTCTTCCTGCACGTCTCGCAGCGGTCCGCTCTGCCAAAGGTGGTTATTCTGGCTTTTGACAGGTGGTCACATTAATGTGACTGGACTGTGTATATTTCATCAAAATAACATGCATAACGCCGAACTCTACATGATTCGTATACTGGTTCTAGGTAACGAAATAGCGAATGGCAAAAAATGGATATAAACTAGAAAATCAATAGCTTCTGAAGTCATTCGCTTCGATACAATTTTTATATTTAAATTTTAAATAAAACTGATATCAATCAGATATTTGTATAAATGTTGTAGATAATTGCTTTTTCTTTAGATATTTTCCCTTGAAAAATATCCATCTTTAGTTAATAACGTTTCTTTCCGTTTTGATGATTTCATACAAAAATTACCTCTCAAAAGGTCTGTCCAGTTTTCACTAATTTACTGCAGTTGGAATCTGGTTTAAAAACTACAAAAAAAAATTCTATTCGACGGCTGTGTTTCCATATGAGATGCAATGGAAAATAATTTTATAATTTACTGCATATAAAAAAATGCGGAACTCTCACCCAAATAATAGCGATAAGTGGTAGGGAATTTTTTAGGTGAAAATTAGGTCACACATTTTGTCATTTTGTTCAAAATCCGCGAGAGGTAAATACCCATTTCTGGTTACGTCAACAACATATTAAGGACGAACACCCACGTCATGAAAACCTAGATGCGTTTGTTTGCATTCATGATTTCCTGATATTGTTTTTGTCTCCTGTAATTTAGTAAACATACGTGGGACTGCGACTTATGCTAGTTGAATTCAAACCTTTGTTTACAATTTAAATATGTGGTCTATCTCACGTGACTGCTCCACTTTCAAGAACATTTTGAGAGAATTTCAATTGAAATTAAAGCTATCGGAAGAGAATACTAAATTCCTGCTAGATAGTATTCCTTTGTACCCCGATGTACGATAGAAAAAAACTTATTTACAAAGGAAATTTGCCTTGCTTTTTAACTTATCGCCCACCTGGCTACACTTTTTATCTGAGAGTAGGTTTTTTTCGTGAGTAACAGTTAGAACAAACTTTATAGAACAGCTATGAGATGGATTTTTAGTGAAAACATACCTTATGGAATGCAAAGATTTTACTTTCATTATACAAAAATATACCAATATATCTATACGTATTGCCAATTAATAAGTCGGCTTAATTTTTGTATCCAGACGCTATGAAGATTTTATATCCATTTATCCAAATTCATTCAAATGATGCTAGTCGGGATTCCTTAAAAAGTA
Source organism: Metellina segmentata (assembly GCA_947359465.1). NCBI lineage: Eukaryota > Metazoa > Arthropoda > Arachnida > Araneae > Tetragnathidae > Metellina > Metellina segmentata. Next base: position 42,282,190 of record OX375882.1, on the reverse strand, counting down.
GTTTATTGCCATTTGGCGTTTAACCCAATTGGCGTTGACCAATCAACTATCATATATCCATTCATTTTTTGGAATATTTATTGGCGAAATGCTGAAATCGTATTCGAAAGAAAGGTGACACAATTCAAAATAGCAGAATTTAAGAAACATCAACTTAAAGAATACTATAAAACTTATATTCAAATAGTATAAGCTTCGCTTAATTTTAGGCAAGTATTTATGGTAGTAACTTCTATTATATTCTATAGACTAAAAATATAACACGCTGGGGCACCTCACACATATTTTTCAATGACATAACATCAATATTTATGTTTTTTGACTTGCGTCACTTTTTTTGCCGGCGTGCGATATGTGCAAATGACTACACCCTGGCTCTGTCGGATAAAATAGATGCCAAGCAACGCTCAAATGGCGATACGTCAAATTAATTCCAAAAAGGAAGCATTTTTGTTTCGTTTATAAAAAAATTGAAAAACTACAACATTTATAATTAATTCTAAAACTACAATTACAGTTGCATTAAAAGTTTTGTATAGTTATGTTATTTCCTGAATTCCTATTTGAAAAAAAAATAGTTTATTGATCAACGTGATAAGAATTTTGAGGATACTCTAGAATGAATAAAAATCTCTGTCTGGTTAGGCTTAGTCCATGAAAGGAATTATCATTGCAAACCAAACCAGTCAAAAACGAATATTTTGATTTCTGTTACTCAAAGTTTCTTACTGGGTACAAAGGGGATTTTCCTTATAATGTAATTTATAGCCGTTTTGGCTACGTTTGACGAGTTATCTTATTGACTTTGACCAATTAACTATCATAAATTATATTGTAAATAATTTAAGAAATTTTTATCGTTTGCATGATGAAGTCAATACGAAAAACAAGCAAAATGACGTCACGTTCAGAAATAACGTTCCACCGCAGACAGAACACTCGCGCCACCTGCACTTAAGTTGGCAGAAAAACTATATATAGGCATCCTTACAGGTTTGTAAGTTTCATTTTAGAAATTTTCAGTTATAGTTAATTACTGCGGAATTAAAACAGAAAGAAACAACAAGAAATGTTACAATGAAAGACGATCAGATATTAATACAGCGAATAATTCTCTGAAATTCTGTATTAATTCAATAACGCTGAAATAAACTAATCATAGTTTGAGATACCTATTTCAATATGTACAAACACTTAGTTGTGTCGAGTGATTTGCTTCTCGTAACATTTATTCCAATAACTTATATTATCTTTGGAACTCTAATGACTCTTACGCATATCAGTGAAATTGTCCGGATTTCAGATTTCGCAGTTTCATGATTTCAGAGTTTGCGATTTCTTCAGAAACAGAGTTTGAATAATGCTGCAAATTCTTTGCGAAATTACATAGTAAGGCAATACAATTTGACTAATGAATAGTCACTATTTCTGTGACCCAATCGCATGTTTAACGAACTGCAACTTAATTCAACGAACTTGTTGCATTTACACAGGATAACTGGAAGGGTTTGCAGTTCAGTATGCAAATTTCAAACAAGGGTAATCAATGTAATTTGTGCGATTGTTCGAACGCTTAGTTGGTTGAGTTCTTAAAAATAATCTGCTTTATGATTGTTTGTATAATGAGTTTTCCTGATGCTATCGTGTTGCGGACATACTATCAAAGAAAAAATGTAGAAAATAATTTAACACAATTGACAATTGATTGAATTATTTGACGTCAATCGGTTATAGAATATTCGAGTTATTATCCAAGTCGTTTATCAGTCAAACAATGGCTCTAACTACATTAAAACGCATAGAAGAAGTAGGAAAGTAACTCTGAAATCATATATTCAAAGTCTACGGTATATTAGGGGAAAATTTTTCAAAAAGAAAGAAAAACACACGTGGTACAATGTAGAAACTTTGAACGTAACACTCGTATTGGTAACAAATACTTATAGTAGCAAAACATATGTGCATACATGCACATATACATGTATATGTACATGTGTAGTAAAGAGAATGCTCAATTTCTAATGCATTTTTCTTTTTCATTTAGTAGGAATTACGTCTAAAATTGTAATGCGCATTGAAGTACCACTCCCTGGTGTTTATAGTTTGTATTCATTCACTCACTATTTTTTAAGGGAGGGATATTTTCAGTGGAACAAATACCAGACAGAAAACAAAGATTTTACTTCCGTTAAGCTTCGGTTTCCTAAAGCTTCGGTTTCCTAAGAAAGCGTAGCCGTGATCTAGCGGCCGTGATGTATCGGTGGGTGACGTCACTAAAACGTTGTTTATACTAACACATGGTGTTGGTTTCCTAGAGAGCGTTGTTTGTGAGCGTAACGAAAATGATCGGAGCCGCCATTTCCATGACTGTCGTCATAGCGGTCTCAAACAGTTGGAGAACGTTTTTTCTCTTGTAGCGGCCAGATTTCATTTCCTGCTCCAAGCGATTCCAGCCAAGAGGAGCAATATAAATAAACATTTTTGACTGCCATTGAATAATTCGTTTTTGTAAAATCGGGATCGTTATACACAGAATAAAAATTTCAACGGATTCGAAATCTGCGGAAAATTTGACACCATATCAATATCTTAAAGGTGATTTTCTTTAAATAAATAATTGTTTAATAAATAATTAAATAATCAAATGGTAAATAATTGAATAATAAAACTGTTTTTGATATCGATCTGGCGTAGAAATTTACGCTGATTTGAAATCTGTTGAAATTTTCACTCTACCTTCAACGATCCCGAAGTTAGGAACTTTGAACTAGAGAATAAAAAACCACTTTGTTTTGTTTCTCGAATAAAATAAACCACGACAGCCGTATGTGTTGCCCATTCTCCAACGTATTCTGTCCGCCTAAGTTGACACCTTGGATTTTTGTTTAGACGGTCGTTTAGTTATGCCCGCGGCATCATGACGTATCACGGCTGTTAGATAACGGCTCCACTTTCTTAGGAAACCAAAGCTTAAGAAAGCGTAGCCGTGATCTAGCGGCCGTGATGTATCGGTGGGAGACGTCACTAAAACGTTGTTTATACTAACACATGGTGTTGGTTTCCTAGAGAGAGTTGTTTGTGAGCGTAACGAAAATTATCGGAGCCACCATTTCCATGACGGTCGTCAAGCGGTCTCAAACAGTTGGAGAACGTTTTTTCTGTTGAAGCGGCCAGATTTCATTTCCTGCTCCAAACGATTCGAACGAAGAGGAGCAATATAAATAAACATTTTTGACTGCCATTGAATAATTCGGTTTTGTAAAATCGGGATCGTTAAACACAGAATAAAAATTTCAACCGATTCGAAATCTGAGGAAAATTTGACACCAGATCAATATCTTAAAGGTGATTTTCTTTAAATAAATAATTGTTTAATAAATAATTAAATAATCAAATGGTAAATAATTGAATAATAAAACTGTATTTGATATCGATCTGACGTAGAAATTTAAGCTGATTTGAAATCTGTTGAAATTTTTACTCTACCTTCAACGATCCCGAAGCTCGAAACTTTCTCGAATAAAATAAACCACGACAGCTGTCTGTGTTGCCCATTCTCCAACGTATTCTGTCCGTCTAAGTTGACACTTCTGGATTGTTGTTTAGACGGCCGTATAGTTATGCCCGCAACATCATGACGTATCACGACTGTTAGATAACGGCTCCACTTTCTTAGGAAACCGAAGCTTTATCCAAATGCCCTAGCATGCTACATGTAGGTATCATACGAAATAATTATCCTTACTAAACTGCAAACTATATTTCTGGCACAAAATAATAAAGTAGCAAATACGGTTTTTATTCTCATACTTGTAGCTCATGAATTAGTATCGTCTGATTGTTATTATACGATATGTGTTATTAATACTTCCAAAATGAAAGAACGCATGTATGTTGCATAAGTTGGTTAAACAGACATGGAAGGGTCCTAATTTATTGCAATGTTTGCAAACATTAATGAGTAATTGAACGATATAAAAATCCGTCTTGGGATACTTATCTTTACTGTTCATACGTCGAAGATCTTGTGTTGTCTTAGGTAGGAAGAAGTCTCTTTTAAATAAGTGGCTTAAAATTCGCTTCTCGATGAAACTGCATCAATGAGAGGAATTTTTAGTGCCAACTAGACCGAAAGTGGGGAGTTTACTTCTGCTACCCAACGATCTTTCATGATAGAAAAACCGAGGTTTTCTTAAAATGTATTTCATCGTCGTTTTGGGCATTTAATCCAATTGGCGTTGACCTATTTTCTTTCACATATCAATTCGGAATTCATTCGTTGAAATTTTTATTGGCATATACTGAAGTCTTACTCGAAAAACCTGCTGAATGACGTCACATTCAGAATATGACATGAAGCACGTTACTACACGAAACACTACCGCCATCTTTTTCTAGGTAGACACAAAAAGTCTTTCATAAGAGTTTAAATCTATCACGTTAATTATTGCTGATTTAAAGAACTCTATTTAAAAAGTTGTAAGAAGTGTACTTTCCTTTGCTTCCACATTCCCTCCGATTTGATAAGGTACCGACCGAGTATAAATTTGGTTATAATACTGTACAGCAGGCCGCCTCGAAATAGATTTTTTAATGCAGGTGCACAAGGTGCATCTAAGTTTTTAAATTAGGTGCACAGATTATATTTTAGGTGCACATTAAAAAAATAATAATGTAAGAGCATTGATATAATGTAAACTACTTTATTAGTTGGTTATGTTTAGATAGTATAGTAGATATAGTAAATAAAAATATTTAAGCATCTAAATTATCCCTTCTCCGGCGCACGGCTAACGCGACAGTCGCTTCAACAGAGCCATCTGGAAAACGTTTCGATCTTCAGAAAGTTCTGTTGGCAGTGGCACAAGTAAACCTACCTCCTGTATAAACCCGTTACGGCCCATCGATTTTTTTCGCATAGTGTGTATTTAGAAATTTTAATCACGTTCATTTAGAGCAAGAGAGGTCGATACTAATAGTTTGTTCAAACATCAAAATAACATAAAAGGTTTCCGCCCCTTGTTTAACTTTAGGTGCATGCCGTGCACCTAAAGTTAAACAAGGGATAGCGGGGAAAAAAAGTTTAAAAAAAAGTTATCGGGAAAAAAAATTAGGTGCACAATTTTATTTTCATGTGCACAGTGCACCTGTGCACCCGGGTACTTCGAGCCCTGCTGTACAGTAATTATTTACTCATTTTGTTTGTTTGTAAGACAGTTACTCTTATTTCAAATTTTATTCTAGTTAGTTACTAGGTTCTGGGTTGCTTTGTCCTGTGGTACAAAGGAGAAAAACTTTTGTACATTAATAATATTAAAAAACGATTTACTGCAAAAAAGATAATTCAAACGCGAAATAATCACACATAATCTCAAATATTTTTATTTTTATTTCCAACTAAAATTTTTATATTACTCAAACGGTAGATTTGCTTATTAGAATTGCATACCCTGCAACACAAATTAAATTTGGATCACTTGCTTCTAAACTTGAAAATAATTGTTATTCAAAACACTACCAAACATAAGTCGGAACACCTTTACTTGCACATTGTTCCGGTTTGTAGACCCATACACCAATAAAGAGGTGTAACGCAGAGTAAAGCACAATGAAACCCACCACTGGAAATGTATCTGTGACGATCTATTGCCTCAAATAAGAACTGTAGTACTTAAGTGACACCTACGCATTAGTGAAAAATGTAAACACGTGGTTCCGCGGTCGTATTTAGGACAACGAACTGCTGTTTTACCTTCTCTCTTAAGTCACTTCGTAATTGATAGTGTCATCCGAAGATTAGAATTACCGCAAGTCCTTTTGAGTTTATGGCTGTTTATTGGCGGAAGGAATTAATGCGGGACGAAACCTTTTCCTTACTTCAAGAATTTAAAATACGTCCACATTCAATCTTACTATATGTATTCATTCTTGTAAAACTTCGAATAAAAAAAAGTTTTTTTATTTTTTTTATTTCCTTTATTATTTATTATTTATTTTGTTATTTTTTTAATTTTTTTTTATGCATAGAACGTATGAAGGCAATATGTCATACTTCTTAAATTGCGATTCTTTTATGAAATAATTCTTTATTTATGCATAAAATGTATATGCAAGCTGTACATATATCAGGGGGCTATAGCGTGGCTCACGAGCCACGTGCGGCTCTTATGCAAATAAAATGTTGGTATGAACTATGGTAAACAAAAAATAATCAATACCTAAACGTTATTCAAAATTACGTGGTGTTTGGAGAGTGGAGTGCTCAGGTATTGACCTAGTCATCTGGCCATAGTTCAAAATTACTATAGTGTTGTCCTCGGATCTTTTTCTTGAGGGTTTGATTCCGAACCTTCGACAATAGCCCATAGTGTTGCTCTAGTATGATGTTTATTAAAAATACTAAGTACCACACGTAATTATTTTATTTCGTTTCTTATTACAAAGTTATTAGTAAACTAAAACTGATAAATGTCCAAAACTAATTATTTTGTTTCATTTCTTGTTACAAAACTATCCAATAAGTCAAAAATAAAAATGTTAAAAAAAAAATTACTGTTCAAATTAGTACTATCAAACAATGATAAACTTGATAGTATGGTATAGTAAAATCAAACAATTTTGTAAAAAAAAAATCTTGTTTTTAAGTTTAGTTGAGGATTTGTTAGGACAGTTCGCACAAGCTCTGTTAAATTCTGATTAGTTAAAACAGACCGATGCTTACCTTCTCTATTATTATGAAAGGAAGTGTTTGTTTGTCTGTCTGTTTGGAGCCGCAAAATCCTGATGATTATATGGCACTTACAGCAATGAGATTTGGCACACAGGTAGGCCGAATTTTTTGCAATTTTTGGGTCCCGGAGAATTTTAAAATTCAATCTAGAAGATTTTTAAATGAATTTAATAGTTTTATTCTTCATCGGTTTTACAACGCCTTTCTTCCGAGGAAGAATGAATACCAAAATCTTGACTTTTTCTAGCCACGTGACTTTGCCGTCAGCCTTGGAACCATGCCAAACTTTTTTCATCGAGGAGAACTCTCAGGAAATTAATTTTTTCGTTTCCGCTTTGATTTTGCGCTGAGTAATGATTTTCCAGCCAGACGATAAATCTTTTAATTGGAGTAACAGTTCTTTTTTTCTATCTCCTATATTGTTAAAGATAGAGTAAAAATTTCAACGGATTTGAAATCTGCTGGAAATTTCACTTTAGATTGATACCTAAAAATATGATTTTCTTTGAATAAATTTTTTTTTGAATATATCTTTTATATTTTTGCAAGAGATTGTGACATCACTTGAAACGAATTGCATCTTCTGCCCTTCGCGTTAAAAAAAAAGAAACCGATTATATTTCCTGTTCTATTCAAAGGGAGTGTTCAAAGGGAGTTCCTATTCAAAGGGAGTGTACGAATTTAAGACACAATTGGATAGTCAGTGGGAATTGGAGAATTCATAAACAAAGGACCAGCCTTGTTGGGCTTGAGCCTGTAGCTGGTCGTCAATATTTGTATTTGTATTTGTATTTGTATTCCATTTCAGGGAATGAGAGCAAAAAATAAAAAACATTTTGACTGGGATTGTTAATTCTTTGTCGAAAAATCGGAATCGCTGAAGACAGATTGAAAATTTCAACGGATTTGAAATCTGCAGAAAGTTTTACACCAGATTAATAACTTACACCATGGGCACTGGCAACGCCGGGCTAGCCACGCAGTGGCTAGTTTTTAATAAATTTAAACGTTGAATTCAAAGACTCACAACAATACGAAGTACCGAAAATTGAAATTACTCTCAGCACACACTCTTTGGTTTTAGGATATTTTTGTTCCGGAACCTGTTTCAAAAACTCAACAATTGAACAACCATTTTGTTTTACTTGTCTCAATCCTTCATCTTCTTGAAGCTCCAGTAGCTCCAACAGCTAACAGGGGAAACGGGGTAAAATAAAAAAAAGAACTAATTTTCAGTTTCTCATCGTTTGATTTGTTATCAAAGATAAATATATGGCTCTTTCAAATATTTCTTTCTGAAATATGGCTTCCAAAAGGCAGTACAGCTGGCCAACCCTTTGATATATAGTATACAAGCGCTGTGCTTGTCATAGCTTGGCCAAATATGGCACTTTGCTCAGTCAACCGTAGAATAATTAATCAACCCCTTCCCATTAAGCTAATAAGTTCAGTTATTTCTATTTTAAATATTTAAAAAATGATTTCAGAATTCTTTGCAGATATAATTCTATGAATCACTTAGGTTAAATTTTCATTTTAAGAACCGCTAACATTCACGCATAATTCATTGAACTTTTGAATGGTCGACAAGGTCCCATTCAGAAGAGCAGATATGCAATAAGTTTTAAGAATGCGCGAGAGAAATCAAATATGTAGGTTGTGAATATTCACATCACAACAAATACTATATATTTCAAAATAATTCTTAACCTGATAGTTTTTATAATTTTGTGCCTTGTGTGTACGTCCATTTACTTACCATTGTTTGGCGTATAGAAATCAGATATGGCCCTAACCCTATCAGATATGGCGTCTAACCCTATCAACCTATTAATATTTATTAAGTCCTCTGACAGTATTAAAACTATACGAAATATTGAATTGGTGTTTATTAACTTTTTTATTTCTAAAAACAGACACTTAACAATGTATTTAATAAGTCTTGCTATCTATCGATAAATGATAGTGTGTGTATAAAACTTTCTTTGTATGAATTTTCTTTTGTACTGAACAGGAACGCTTTTTTTTGCTCAGAACTGAAATTAAATATCCTTAAGATTAAAAACATTAGCTTTAGTTATTTACTAGCAGAATTACCAGGCGTTGCTCGAATTTAATTGGTTAAATGTTGATTGAAAATATATTTGACTAATCGCTTTTTTTCATAGAAAAATGAAAACATTATTTACGCGTACATAAAATAATATTTAACATAATTTTAACTTTTTTACACTGCAGTTCTTCTACTACAGTTTACTGTGGACGCAGATATGTTTAGACATCCATCCATAAAACCCATTTTATATTCGAAGCACAAAAATTCGAAATTATTCATATCACGCTTGAAATACGTATTGATCCATTGCAGTAATTTTTAATTGTGCGTCAGCAAGAGCTTTTTCAGTCGAGTTCTGGAATACGCCAGTTTCTGGAATATCCTTCATAGCTTAATCCTTGGAATTAGATAAATGAATATATATGGTTAACAAAACAATTCTACACAGAAAAGGCATTCCATTGGCCTGTCGCTGCGTTCGACCACCCATGGCAATGCCTGTGGGAAGACGTGATTTTATCGTGTTCCGTCCAATTTTAGAAATTCTGCAAAATAATGTACGGTCGACCTTGCTCTCAATTTGTTTAAGGTTGAAACAACTGAATCATTGTGACTCTCTACTTTGCATCCGCAGTCCACGTATGCGTTGATTTATTGACGTGTAACTACACTTTACGATCGTGGCTTGTTTCAAAACAGAGATCCTCTCGTGATTTCACATGCGTGGAAGGCACGACAAAAGATTTGTTTCCGAGATCAGATAAAGAGGTGTGTTGAGACATCTGTCGCTAACGCAAAATAATGGTTCGGAAATCTCTTTGTGAACGGATCTGTAAACATCTATGTACCAAACCAGCGTTTGTAAAATGGTAAGACCTCAAGCTCCCGTCTCACGTTGACCCATTTCCAAGTGGCTATGAGAAGTGTTTTCGTGGCTTAATGTTTCCTATACGTATTCTAGATGGGGCGTCAATTTGTTCTTCGAATACGATTTGACGTCGCCATTAAAAATCCCAAAGAAAGAATCCCCAATTATTGCCGACTGGTCAATGTCAATCAATTTAAATGCCAAAAATCATTAAAATGGTGATAAACTCCATTTTAGGGTAATATCAATTCGTTTCGAGAGCCATTTGGATAACAAGAAATAAAATCTTCGCAGACTGTCCAGTTTGATTGTCCATGCTGAAAATCCTTCTCCTGGTCGTGGGCATATTTTCTTTAGGTTCGTACGGGCTTTAAGAGCCCAAGGTGCAAAAGGGATCTACGAGTATTCTTTTCCTTGAGTAAACATAGAGGTCTAGACCACAGGATATCCAAGCTATCTTTTTCTCTACTGTCTTTTCACAGTTACTTGACTTTCTCTGTCTAGTGTTTCACGCAGCTCGGCCAAATATGACCTCTACGACATAAAACAGAAAACTGACCAACCCTATCGAATGGATAAAAGAAAAATAAATTGTTCAGAGAAATTAAACCGTATTATTTTCAATTAGTAGCATCTAAACCAATGGTTCTTGACCATTTTAGCGATATGCCTCACTTCGAAACTAAAAAATTTGATGAGCTTCTTTGGTTTATGAGGGTTTTTCGGTGTTAAGGAAAGACGTAGAGGCCAGAGGGAAAACGTAGATCCTATTACCTGTTACTGAAATTATTTCCAATGAGATATGTCGGGATTGGCCTTACAATGCAATTTATCACGTGATGTTTCACAATTTACGTGTTTTGTGTGTTTAGTCTCTTTAACGTTGACCAATGAACTATCATGGATGGAACTATCTTTTTAATTTCTATAGGATGAAATCGTATTTAATAAAAAAAAGCCAAGTGATGTCAGGTATGGATACGTACAGAAAGCACGTTGCACCACATAAAGACTAACGTTATCTATATTTGTCTTGACAGAAAAAGCCTATCAGAAAATGAAATTTGATGCATAAGGGTTTTAATAAAACCTAGGAATTAGCGAATAGAAGAAACAAATTAATTAATAACAACTCTTTATTTAGAGCATTTGATAATAATTCTAATAAACCTTAGTAGCTCTATCAGACTCGATACAATACACCAAGCTTTGATCATTCCTAGCTAGTGAGGTATTCAACTAGTTACCACCGTCCCAGCCTAAGCCATTAGGTGTATCGTCACGTAATTTTGAACCATGGTCAGATGACGAGACAACATCTGTGCTGGCATCCCACTCTCTAAAATTCCACGCCAACCAAACGTGAGGACTTTCGGCCACGATAGATTTAAGGTGCACCAGCCGCCTCTACACCATACGCTTACAAACATCCATGCCCTGACCCATATTCGAACCAGGAACCTTTCGATCTAGAGGCTAACACCTTAACCACTATACTGGTTAGTCGGCTAGCTAGTGAGATATTCAACTAGTTACCACCGCCCCAGTCTAAGCCATTTGGCGTAGCTAGTGATATGTATAAGCATAGCGTTTACTGCAGATGGTTTTAAGTTCAATCATCAATTGAGTTCGTTTTAAACTGAAAATAATATAACCATCACTGGCATTCACTGACGAATAGAAACTATTACAGACAACTTTTGAGTCACTGGATGTTGATCTCTCTTTAAAGCAAAAGGCACTTTTCAGACTCAAAACTGGACAGGATTTCTATGCATCCAACCTTGAGAATTGAAATATATTCATCCAGTGAATGCAAAGCATGAATAACTCCAAATTCCATCATGGATGAGGACCACCTCCTAGTCTGCTAGGACCTGGACTACTTCTAACAACAGACTGGAACCTCTCCAGTCTTCTTTGGGATACCAGAAACGAAATGATGAGTTGAGACTCTATATTTTCCATGGGGTAAAAAACAACATATAAATTTTAAAATGTACTAAAATTACAAAAAATTCTTTCACTGTTATAACATCTAAAAAAAGCAAACTGAGCTGCCAAAATGTATAACTTTTATTTTTCTATTGTTTTCTACACTTGTACCTTTTTTTATAATGCAATGAACGTTTTTAACTGCGAAAATAGACTGACACGTTACTTTAAAAAAAACTCTCCAAGTCCCTCTGGACCTTCAATAGACCTCCTGCCCTGGTACCCGATCCCCTCCGTTTTGTGAAGGGCTTAATAGAAAAACAAATGTTTACATTTTATTGAAAGGAATATCTCGTTTTACCACCTTGTCTCCTCGCTTCAGTGACAATCTATTCTGGGTGTCTTCTATCTCAAGAATGAGTGAATTTTACGATCGGAACAAACACGTCACCAACTTCTGCAACAAGACCTCTCCCTCCTCCCGTGACGTGCGATTGGTCACGTCACAACCCTAAAGAAGTCGGCCACTCCCTTGGCGATATCGTTTGTTGTTTACCCACTTCCAGCAAGGCAGCTCGCGCAAGAATGTCTACCGAGAGTTCAAGGTTCGCTTCCGACTAAACGCCTTAATTCGGGCAAGGATTAGAATATTATTCGCGAGAGGTCCCAGAATGTTCCTCACCCCAAACGTCCATCACACAACAACACCTGATTAGATGTCACAGTCGACGTCATCAATGTCAGTGACCTTTGTTCGACCTTTATGTTCGGTGCATTACGCAACCTATTGCCAACCTTAGAATGGTGTCACTGTGTTTGTCTGTGAACGAAAGTTTTAGTGGGAATTGGTTTTTTCCTCCGGCGGTACAATTTGAATGAGTATGGTTTGATCTTTTCTCTTGAATGCTACATCCCTGTTAATGAAATTCATGGTGAGAGGCTATTAGAACGGGAATCGTTAGGTAGTGAAATGCGTTGGCAAGATCAATGAGTGAAACTCAGCATCCCCGGAGGATTCAAAATCTCACAAGGAAATAGATAAATGCAAATAAAAGTTATACTGTTTTCGCAGTTCGGTTAAAGTTCCTCTCAGGAAGTTAGTTCTTGTTGGTAGTCAAATAGAACCATCTGATGGTTTAAGACATACAAGAAGATGAAAAAGCTTGTGAACGAAGGGGTAAATTCAAATAAGTAGTGCTGTTTTTGTAGTTCAATACAAGTTTCACTCAGAAGATTGTTGGAAGTCACGTGACACCAATTGATAGTTTGAGATTTGAACACACAAGAGGTTGAAAATACTCATAAATTAAGGACAAAATTCAAATAAGAGATTATTCTTTTGAAGTTTCTCTCAGTTGAAAGAAAAGTGGTACTAATTGATAGTTTAAGGCACCGGAGTAGATGAAAAACTCACAAGGAAATTGTTAAATGCAAATAAAAGTTATACTGTTTTTGCAATTCGATTAAAGTTTCTCTCAGAAGGTTGTTGAAAATCAAGGCGCTCCAATTCATAGTTTAAGGCACACAGAATGATGAAAAAACTTTTTAACGAATTGCTAAATGTAAATAAGTGGTGCAGATTTTGTAGTTTGATTAAAGTTTCAATCTGAAGGTTATTGAAAAGCGAATGACTTTTTTAATAAATGAAAAAGTGCATAAAAAATTGTTAAATACAAGCAAAGAAAGTTATGACTGTTTTTAAGTTATAATTGAAATTTCTCTTAAAAGATTCTGGATAAAATTTAAGTGGCAGCAATTAGTAGTTTAAGGTAAACGAATAAAAAAATAAACGAATTTTAAAATGCAAACTAAAGTGATACTGTTTCTACAGTTCAATTAGTTACTATTAGAAGGTTGTTTGTGTTCAAAGTGACACAAGTGCACCAATTAATAATTTAAGACACATGAGAATAAAAGAAATGAATTGCTGTATGAATGAAAGGGATTCTTGTTTTAGATGCTCAATTAGTTTCTCTCAGAAGAGGTGTTAAGGCTACACAGTACCCTTTTTCAAAAACATGTTCTACAGACAGTAACATTAAAAATAATTAATGACTTTTTTTAATCTTATATTATTAAATTGAATCCAATGAAAAACAGTCAGTTTATTAAGAACCATTACTTTAAAATTTTTAAAAATTAAAATATTTGAAGTTTTTTCTTAAATTAAAAAAACAAATTTAGTATTTTTTAGTTATTTTAAGTGATTTATATTTCTTGGATAATTGGGAACAAACATTAGTATGGAATTGACCATCAGTCTCATTGTTGAATTTTAATAATTATTTTTGTAGCTAAACCTGAAAAAAACATGAAAATTATAAAAATATTAATTTGACATTTTTTAAAAGAATTACTAGAACTCTCAGACCTAAATGCAAACTAACTTTTATAGTACATGTATATGAAAGTATCTACAAAAAATTTCTATACTGTATCTTGTACAGAAAAAAAGCCTTAGGGAATTGAATACACTTGCATCCACAAAAATAAAAGTCTGAGAAAAATGCATTTTACGTTTTTGAAGTCATAAAACAAAAACTAATAATGCTTGTAGAGCTCTAATTTTTTAATATGTTATTTACCAACTTATAAAATGTACTAAAACACTGATTTAACTCAATGTGATTAAATATATTTTTTTAATCAAAATATTATGTTTTCATATGATGAAAAACATTTGTTACGGCATCGATAAATTATTTATTTTAGTCCTAACATAATATTTTCATACCAAATATTTATCAAATTTTGATTATAATACGTATATTATCTATAACAATCTTAACCAAATATTGGTTTGGAAAAAGACCTTTTTATCAATATTGGTTAGCTAGTAATGAGACTCAGAAGAGAACGCAGAACATAAACTAACAGATACGATTTTAGTAGTGAAAGTTGAAGATAATATCCATTTCACCTAAGGAATTGATTTTATTCAAACATATTTTCATAAAAATTTTTGTTTTGTATAATTTTATCAAAGCAAAAACGAATTTAACTTCGCCCCATCCTCTAGGTTGTCTAATTTTGACACTGACAACACTCAGAAAACTTCAAATATCTTTAAAACTAATTGGATACTAGATCTAGAATTTTGAGGCAAGCTTTCCAACTGTATGGGCCATCGAAAAATAAAAAATAAAAATAAAAAATCGATATTTTTGTCATTTTTAGGGTACTGTGTAGCCATAAAATCCAAGTGGCACCAGCTCATAGCTTAAGGCACACATGCGAATTAAAAAACAATTATAAAGGAATTTCGAAACACATATAAAAGCAATGATGTTTTTGCAGTTCAATTAAAGTTTCTCTTACAAGGTTGCTGTCGAAAATCAAATGACACTAATTGATGGTTTGAGGCAGGAATGAAAAAAGTGCATAAACATTTTGTGGAGAGCAAATAAAAGTGATAGCTTTTGTAGTTCAATTTACGTTTCTCTCAGAAAGTGATTATTGATTTGGTTCATCGTTCTACGGTCACTTTTGCAACAAGAGGAATAATTGGGCCAGATGGTAGTTGAAAGTCTCTTACCCCAATTTAAGACATGTTTTATACGAAAGATAATGGTGATAGTTAATTGTGTTGTTATACAAGTATTTGTTGTTAGTTAATTGCTAATTGTCGCTCTTATAAAAATCAAATATTTAAATGCAATTGATTCCTTTTCATCTGCTTATAGTTTTAGTGATAAGACGGTTTCCAAACATATTGTTCGCTGACGCAGAGATCCTTTGACAATTCAAACTAAGAAAAAACTGGAAGTAATAAAGTTGTCAAACTCATAAATTAAAAACAAATAATAGCGTTTGGTTTGAATCCCTCGTTGTGAACTGTCGAAAGCGGTTTAGTTTACACGGGAGAGCCTTTAATGCTTAGGAATCGGGCAGTTTCAGCACTAATTATAACCTCTAGGAACATCTTCAAAAATTCATTCAGAATTAAGTGCGGATTTAACTATTTCATCACACAAGAAAACAAATTAGAATTTCAAATACCTTTATTTGCTCCACATTTTTGCTAGAATTTCAATTGCACATAGTATGAATAAATTTCCTATCTCTTCTGCGAATCTTAATGAACCCCCCCCCCCTCTCAATAAGGTTTGGAACCCTTGATGGACAAAATAGGTCTGCTGTGTATTAAATCCAGATACGTTTACTGACATTAGATTCTTCACATACATTAATATCAGCCCAAAGAAACTTAGCTTTTATTGCTTCAATTATTATCATTAAAACTTACTCTTAGATACTTTGTGTAAGCTACTGTTGATATGTTTTTAATATAGGAATTTCAAGTACTATCTTCTTATTTTCTGAGAAAAGATCATAAAATATAGAGGTGTTATTAGATCAGAGGTGTTCTAAGATCAGAAAATAAAGAGACAACAAAGTCACAATTCAGCTTTGATTAAATATGGGCTTCATCCCTCTGTATCTGAATTCTTTATCAAGCAAACTCTCTTTTGACCGCTTTTATAAAATCAGGGAAAGAAATCATTCTTCAATAGGTTTCCAGTCCTCTGGAATCAATGGAAATGAACAAGCAGGTAGCTTAGTTAAATCTTCTTTCACTCAACATGCTTTACGTTTCTTTTCCGGAATGCCAAACAATAGATGAAGAAGAAAGTTATTGATGAAAGTTTCATCACCAGGATGTCTCTGTTTGAAAAAGTGCGTGGCAACTCTTGCCTTCCTTTGAGATAACAACTGTTTTGAATTGAACAGTTTATGTTTGAGAAGGCAACCATGGATATAGGATTTTTAAAAATATTGAAATTTATTATTTCATAATCTGATTGCTACTCTAAAAAGAAGCTATAAATATCAAATCACAAGCTTTTGTGGTAAAAAAAATTGAAATTTTGTTGTTTACTTGAATGAAGTTCAATTTATAGTATTTCCTTATAAATTACAGCGTTATTTTCCGCGTCAAGTTTATACAATCGAGTGGGTTTCTCTCAAAAGTGTTCGATGCTTTTTTTTTCAATAGATTTCAGGTTTAAAGTAAACAAAAATCTGTAGCTTGTCCTAGTTCGTTGGGCTATATGACGCAATAGCCATTTTTGGTCAGGCTGCGCCAAACACAAGAACGAAAACAGCAAGTTTAGATATACACCCACAGTGAAACTTTTACTAACATAGAAGAAATATGCCCAGTAAGGAATCGAACCTGCGCCTCTTGCAACTCTCAGGTTGCTAACTCATTGGGCAAACCCACTAAGCCCCCCCCCCTCCCGCAGCTTGTCAATTTCCCTTTCTTACTATTCTGTAATTGTCCCCTCATTAACAGAATATTCAGCCAGATTCCAAATCACCATATCATAAACGTTATGAAGTTTAGATTTACCTCCATGTATGATGAAAATGAAAAAATTAAGCATCTACCTCTTTTGAAATGTTTGTACCTGTTTGTGCTTATCACTAGTTGCCCCATTTCATAATGGTATTTATCACAGCCTCCGAGACTAATAAGGCCAAACACCTGGATTTGGAACGTCTCAGTAAAAGCCGATGGCTCTTTAGGAGACTGATCAAAATTTAAAAAACAATGGAAAATGACCGCTTCAAAAATATTTTTGAAGTCATAAAAATCAGTGTATTGCTTTGAAACTTGGAAGATTTATAGAAGACGTGTAATTTATGTATTTTATTAATTACAAAAGCGGACTGGGCTGTGTCGGAACACGGCCGCTAGGTTTAAAGAGTTGAATATGAGGCCATATAGTGGATGAGAGTGAAATAAATTAGTTGTTGTTGTCGTGCGGGCCATATATGGCCCAATTGAGGGTGCCATTGCCTCGGAGGGTAAGTAAATTAGCAATACACTGTTTTAATTTCGCACATCATAGCTCTGCCCATGTATCGCAATTGGTGCATTCACTGTCGATGTTGAAGGTAATGACTCATTACCGACCTCCATGGGCTGAACATCATTCGATTATAAATGTTTATATCATCAAATATGCCATTTTCGTCGAACTGAGTGGTGAAGGTAATTGACGCACTCGCATCAGGCATATGTTCACCTTGAAGGTGTGACCTTGAAGGTGTGATACTTTCAAGAACGCCCTCCAAGCCCGATGACACTCAGCATAGGATGTCCGGAACTTTTTGGATTCCCCATTTTTCGATCTATCTTCATCTTGACGTTTCTGTAATTTTTCTTGTGTTTACTATGCATATATATGTACATTTTGAAATTTTTGCAAAATTTCCACTCTTTGAAGTCTGATATCTATACAAGCATTAAATATTTAGGTATTATTTATAAGCGCAAAGAGACGAAACAAATGACACCCCTCAACGCCATGGTCATACAAAGGCCGGAGCTAGACTAAATTAATATGAGCGGCACTGCGCATTTTCGTTGACTCAACTTTGCGCTGCGATTGTATCAGTGCAAGATCAATAAATATTTATAACATGCTTTGTTTAATGCTTTATGAAATGCGATATCGTTCCTTTATGTCTCAATTATACTTTTCAAGCTATTAAATTTGTTGATTCCCTTTTTTCTGACACTCAAAATTTAAGTGTGGTACCCCAGTTTCGAAAGGTAAGACGTATTCTACGTCAAAAACACTGTTAAATAGGGTAACAGGCCTCTCCTATCATAGAGATTTTCAGTGTAAATAAATAAATCAGACGTTCTGTGATGGTTTTAATTCCTGTGTCCAGATGCTCTCGCATTGATTTATGATAGTTTATTAGTCAACACGCCAATTAGGTTGAATGCCAAACAACTCCAAAACGGCAATAAGTTACATTTTAAGGTAACCTCAACATTTATCATTCAAGATAATTTGGACAGCCTAAGTAAAATCGTTACAGACCGTCTGGCTTATTTGTTGATATTGAAAATCCGTCTTTTATGCTTTTACAAAATCTTTTAAATTGCGTGTAATACACTTTAAAATTTATTATTCATTTGCAATTTGTTTTCATGTGTGTAAGAAAGAATGTTTGCATATATTTTGCACACATATGAATGGTAATGGTAATTTTAGTTAACGTCGTACTAGAGCAACGTAACGGGCTATTGACGACGGTCCGGGTAATGGTAATGGTAATTTTAGTTAACGTCGTACTAGAGCAACACAACGGGCTATTGACGACGGTCCGGGATCAGTCCCTTGAGGGAAAGATCCGAGGACAACACATCGTAATTTTGAACCACGGTCAGATGACGAAGCAACACCTGAGCTGGCACCCCACTCTCCAAACTTCCACGCCAACCCAACGTGAGTACTTTCTGCCACGACAGATTTAAGGTGCACCAGCCGCCTCTACACCATACGCTTACAAACATCCATGCCCGTACCCGGATTTGAACCAGGAACCTTCCGATCTAGAGGCTAACACCTTAACCACTATACCGGACGACGGTCCGGGATCAGTCCCTTAAGGGAAAGATCCGAGGACAACACTTCGTAATTTTGAACTACGATCAGATGACAACACACATATGAAACAATAAACGAATTATTAAAACTTTGCTGTGTATTTCGCATGTCCAGTAAGAATTTTCTTGTTATTGTAACTTGTGGGTCCGTCCGGGACAAATACATAAGATTTCTATTTCTTCTCTTATTTAACACATAAGTCAATTTCAAATGTTTAGTGGTTTTCATGATGCTTTTTAAATACATTAAAATAAAAAAACATAAACATTTAAATTACAAACGAGTTTCAACGAATTACTAAGTGTGACGGAACGGGACGAAATGTCAATATTTCGACAAAGGGGAGGGAAATTTTAATCGTTGCTAACTGAATTGAATGAAAAATCTAGTTTTTTAAACCTTCATAAGCAATTATAAAGTATTAAAAAATTATAATGTTTTAAGTAAGGATATTTATGTAAAAATTATTAGTATAACATGCATTTTGCTTTACGTAACTGAAATAAAGTTCTGTGGGAAAATATGAGTTAAACGTTATCTTTTTTGACGCAGCAAGGTTCTTCACAATATCCATTTTGATAGTAAGGCTGAACCATTTTACATAAAGTAAAACTAGTCGGCCATTTATTTCTTATCAGTGAGATTCCGAATTCATCATTATAAAATGGAAGAATTTTCATAATGAATAACTTTACATCTTTATATAAAGCATACAATTACAAATTATTTTACAATAATTTTAAGTACCTTTCATATGAAAAAAATAAAAATAACTTTTCCTCCTGCTTAATCACATATCTTGGCAATTTTCTTTGACTGATTATTTCCTATTCGTGACGGCTCATGGAAATAGTCATCGACATTCTAGTAAAATAGGCGGAACATGGTTTCACAAATAGGAGTTTACGAATCAACTGGGGTCAATTAACTATAGAAGAACAGACTAGTGTTTATTATCATATTAACTAATCAACAATCTTTTCCACAGGATACATGCTTTTTCCTATAAACACGTGACAGATCTTCAAACCTATTGGTAAAAATAACATGAAACTACATCTTCATGCTTTTTCCATTTCATTAGAAGGTTGATGGAAATAGTGCTATTATTATGTAATAAATTGTATGTATATTAGGCAGAGAATAACATTTTTAAATACGCAGTCAAAAAACTATATATTTTAGTGTAAACATACTGTTGCGACGTCATTTGGCTATGCAAATTTTGTATAAAGTGATTATGTCATAGAACTGAAACGTTTACAAAACGCATATAAGGTTAAGCCAATAGATGGTACCTTGGCGACTGTTTTGGCACATTGGATTCAGTGTATGTATATGTGATACTTTCGTGCTGTTCTTTCTGCTTTCGTTCTGGCTTGTGGAAATAAAGTCGGGTTCAAATACTTGATTGTTTTTACTGCACCTGTACGCTAGATTAGAGTTCTAGCATTTTGGCGTCCGCGACAGGACTGTATTAGCGGTGTAGTGAAATATGGATCTACAAGCGTTGAAAGCACAGAGGAAAGCTCTTAGAACTGCATTTACTTTGAGCGCGAACCAAATTGAAAAAGAGCTCTCGAAGGAGGTGGATTTGAAGTGTATTTCGCTGTTACGAGTGCAGCTCAAGGACAAATTTTTACGGCTAGAAACTTGCCAAGATGGGATTTCCGGATCGCTACTGCAACAAGAGGGTGGCGAAAAGGCATTCGCTGATGATTTCGCGGAAGCTGAGAAATATCGAGACCGTTATCTGGAGTACAGCACCGTCATTGACCAGAAATTGGAAGACGTAGTCATAGCAGGCGAAGTCGAGAAGCGGAGGAAGTTCAAGTTGCCACAGTTGGAGCTCAAAAAATTCAACGGTGACGCAAAAGAATTCCTTTCCTTCTGGAGCCAATTTCAGAAGATCCATGATGACCGGACCATTCCCGATGAAGACAAGATGCAGTATTTAGTGGCTTCGGTAGAACCAAAATCAAAAGCCGAGAGATTGGTTCTTAGCTTTCCGGCTACCGCTGCTAATTATCCAAAAGCAGTGGCTCAGCTGAGAGAGAGATTTGGAAGAGAAGACCTTCTGGTTCAGATTTACGTCCGGGATCTACTTACAATGGTGATGAAGAATGCTGTGTCCGGCCGAGTCAAAACAGACCTTTCGAGCCTCTACGACGAGCTGGAGGGAAAACTGAGAGCCCTGGAGAGCCTTGGACGAACACAAGAGAAGTTCAGCGATTTCCTGGCACCCCTAGTTGAAAGCTGTCTCCCCGAGGAAGTCCTGATGACGTGGGAGCGTAGTAGAAATCACCATGAACTGGCCGACACCGTCGACAAGAACACTCGTTCATTAGAAAATCTTATGGGTTTTCTACGTCAAGAAGTGCAAGGTGAGGAAATGGTTGTCCTATCCCGAACGGGTTTTGCAGTTAATCATAGTTCCCGAAAGAGAGAAAACCATTCCTTTCTACCTGAGAAAACTGAAGATCAGTCAACTGCGGCAGCTCTAGTAAGTTTAAGCAATTCAGGTAAGAGAATGCTTTGCACATTTTGTGATAAACCACACCCCAGTTATAAATGTTTTTCTGCTAAAAAGATGTGTTTAAGGGAAAAATTAACAATATTATCAAAAAAAGGAGCTTGTTTTACATGTTTAACTAAAGCTAATCATATAAGTAGAAATTATGATTTAAAATTTCAGATAAAATGCTCATTTTGTTCCTTATCTCATTATGAAATCATGTGTAACAAAAAGCAAGATAAGACTGTAACTGTAAAAAGTAGTGTTCCTTCAACTGAGGTTTCTCTTTCCAATTCTAGCAGAAATCAAGTAGTATACTTACAAACGCTTTCCGCAATTGTTCGATGTAAAGGTCGTTCAAGGCAAGTGAGGGTTCTGATAGATTCGGGAAGTCAATGGTCTCATGCAAGTGAAAGATTAATTGCTCAATTGGGATTAACGTCGCATAGGACAGAAATCGTATCTCACTCTCTGTTTGGGGGAAGCGTCACGAAACCGAAGTCGCATGGGGTGTTTTTCATCGAGCTTGGTGATTTGAAGGGAACGTTTTCTTGCTGTTTTGAAGTTCTTTCAGAAGAAAAGATTTGCGGTTACGTTCCAAAGATAACAGATCAACGTATTTTAGATGAATTGGAAAAATTGAACATAGAATTTTCAGATTCATGTAGTGAGGATTCAGAGATTGATTTGTTAGTGGGAGCGAATATATTTGGCCGCATTTTAACCAAAAAATCTTTAGAATTAGACTCTGGTTTAACTGTTATTGAGACCAAACTGGGAAATACAGTTATAGGGAAGCAGAGTGAAATCTGTCGAATCGATTCGAAACTTATGACGACACTCTCAATGCATGTGGGAAACGTTGACTTAACTGATCTATGGAAACTGGAAAGCCTAGGAATTTTAAATCCCACACAAGTGGAAGCCGAAAAAGGGTCTTGTGAGGAAATTTTAGATGATTTTCAGGATAAGTTAACGATTCTTTCGGATGGGCGGTATGAGTTGGAACTCCCCTGGAAGAATGATTCGGCAGACTTGCCCGATAATAAAGTATTAACGTGGGTTAGACACGAGAAAATGGTCAGACGGGCTAAACGCAATGATTTTCTTGGTGATTATCAGAGGGTTTTTAAAGATTGGGACAAGATCATGCGGGAGACGGAGATTCAACCAATTAAATGGAAATTCAACCCGCCAACAGCCGCTTGGTGGGGAGGTTGGTGGGAGAGATTAGTACGTGTCATTAAAGAACTACTAAGACGTACTTTAGGGAATTCGGTTTTAACATATGAAGAACTTTTGACTATTCTCTGCGATTGTGAGGCCATAATAAATTCTCGTCCATTAACTTATATCTAGGAAGATTCGAGTGATTTGATACCGTTAACACCTAGTTTATTTTTAAATGGTAGGTCCTCATATGAGACGTTAGATTTAGATATAAGTCAATTTGCTAGGTTCCAGAAAAGATTGAGATATCGACTGAAACTTATTCAAGATTTAAAATCGCGTTTCAGAAAAGAATATCTTGGCCAACTACGACAAAGCCGACCCGGTAATACTACTTATAATTTCACAATCGGAGAAATTGTGATTATTGAGGAGCCGTTCAAAAAACGTATGTTTTGGCCTTTAGGAAAAGTTATTGGTTTACTTCCGGGTAGAGACGGCAAAATTCGAATATTGAAGCTGAAGTGCAAAAACTCTGAACTGATCCGACCAGTGCAACGAATTTATCCTCTTGAAGTACAATTTGAAAATAATGAAATTGATCATGTAAAGCAGGATGGCGTTGCAACATTTAGTTCCAATAAAGATAATGAAACGTTAACTGGTGATGAAGTCCTAAAAGGTAAATTCACTAGATCAGGCAGGTTAGTTAAAATACCTGAAAGACTTGGCCTGTTTAATGACGTAGTAAATGTTTTTGAGTGATGGCAATCCACTCAAAAAGGTGGGAGTATGTTGCGACGTCATTTGGCTATGCAAATTTTGTATAAAGTGATTATGTCATAGAACTGAAACGTTTACGAAACGCATATAAGGTGAAGCCAATAGATGGTACCTTGGCGACTGTTTTGACACATTGGATTCAGTGTATGTATATGTGATACTTTCGTGCTGTTCTTTCTGCTTTCGTTCTGGCTTGTGGAAATAAAGTCGGGTTCAAATACTTGTTTGTTTTTACTGCACCTGTACGCTAGATTAGAGTTCTAGCACATACCATTATAGTTTTTTAAACTAATTTTGAAGGGCAAAACAGAAGAATTATTTGCATCTGCTACTGTATTCTACTTAATATGGCAGTCCCTAATTGGCGCTTTACATCATAATCTACGTTACTCTTGCCATGACAGCAAAAGAGTTTACACAAAATCGAGTTTAGTGTCTGTTACGGTATGCTACTTCATATGACAGTCCCTAATTAGCGCTTTACTTCATAATCTACGTTACTCTTGCCATGACAGAAAAAGAGTCTACACAAAATCGAGTTTAGTGTCTGTTGCGGTATGCTACTTCATATGGCAGTCCCTAATAGGCGCTTTACTTCACCATCTACGTTACTCTTGCCATGACAGCAAAATAGTTCACACAAAATCGAGTTTAGTGTCTGTTACGGTATGCTACTTCATATGACAGTCCCTAATTAGCGCTTTACTTCATAATCTACGTTACTCTTGCCATGACAGAAAAAGAGTCTACACAAAATCGAGTTTAGTGTCTGTTGCGGTATGCTACTTCATATGGCAGTCCCTAATTGGCGCTTTACTTCACCATCTACGCTACTCTTGCCCCATGACAGCAAAATAGTTCACACAAAATCGAGTTTAGTGTCTGTTACGGTATGCTACTTCATATGACAGTCCCTAATTAGCGCTTTACTTCATAATCTACGTTACTCTTGCCATGACAGAAAAAGAGTCTACACAAAATCGAGTTTAGTGTCTGTTGCGGTATGCTACTTCATATGGCAGTCCCTAATAGGCGCTTTACTTCACCATCTACGTTACTCTTGCCATGACAGCAAAATAGTTCACACAAAATCGAGTTTAGTGTCTGTTACGGTATGCTACTTCATATGACAGTCCCTAATTAGCGCTTTACTTCATAATCTACGTTACTCTTGCCATGACAGAAAAAGAGTCTACACAAAATCGAGTTTAGTGTCTGTTGCGGTATGCTACTTCATATGGCAGTCCCTAATAGGCGCTTTACTTCACCATCTACGTTACTCTTGCCATGACAGCAAAATAGTTCACACAAAATCGAGTTTAGTGTCTGTTACGGTATGCTACTTCATATGACAGTCCCTAATTAGCGCTTTACTTCACCATCTACGCTACTCTTGCCATGACAGCAAAATAGTTCACACAAAATCGAGTTTAGTGTCTGTTACGGTATGCTACTTCATATGGCAGTCCCTAATTGGCGCTTTACTTCACCATCTACGCTACTCTTGCCATGACAGCAAAATAGTTCACACAAAATCGAGTTTAGTGTCTGTTACGGTATGCTACTTCATATGGCAGTCCCTAATTGGCGCTTTACTTCACCATCTACGCTACTCTTGCCATGACAGCAAAATAGTTCACACAAAATCGAGTTTAGTGTCTGTTACGGTATGCTACTTCATATGACAGTCCCTAATTAGCGCTTTACTTCATAATCTACGTTACTCTTGCCATGACAGAAAAAGAGTCTACACAAAATCGAGTTTAGTGTCTGTTGCGGTATGCTACTTCATATGGCAGTCCCTAATTGGCGCTTTACTTCACCATCTACGCTACTCTTGCCCCATGACAGCAAAATAGTTCACACAAAATCGAGTTTAGTGTCTGTTACGGTATGCTACTTCATATGACAGTCCCTAATTAGCGCTTTACTTCATAATCTACGTTACTCTTGCCATGACAGAAAAAGAGTCTACACAAAATCGAGTTTAGTGTCTGTTGCGGTATGCTACTTCATATGGCAGTCCCTAATAGGCGCTTTACTTCACCATCTACGTTACTCTTGCCATGACAGCAAAATAGTTCACACAAAATCGAGTTTAGTGTCTGTTACGGTATGCTACTTCATATGACAGTCCCTAATTAGCGCTTTACTTCATAATCTACGTTACTCTTGCCATGACAGAAAAAGAGTCTACACAAAATCGAGTTTAGTGTCTGTTGCGGTATGCTACTTCATATGGCAGTCCCTAATAGGCGCTTTACTTCACCATCTACGTTACTCTTGCCATGACAGCAAAATAGTTCACACAAAATCGAGTTTAGTGTCTGTTACGGTATGCTACTTCATATGACAGTCCCTAATTAGCGCTTTACTTCACCATCTACGCTACTCTTGCCATGACAGCAAAATAGTTCACACAAAATCGAGTTTAGTGTCTGTTACGGTATGCTACTTCATATGGCAGTCCCTAATTGGCGCTTTACTTCACCATCTACGCTACTCTTGCCATGACAGCAAAATAGTTCACACAAAATCGAGTTTAGTGTCTGTTACGGTATGCTACTTCATATGGCAGTCCCTAATTGGCGCTTTACTTCACCATCTACGCTACTCTTGCCATGACAGCAAAATAGTTCACACAAAATCGAGTTTAGTGTCTGTTACGGTATGCTACTTCATATGACAGTCCCTAATTAGCGCTTTACTTCATAATCTACGTTACTCTTGCCATGACAGAAAAAGAGTCTACACAAAATCGAGTTTAGTGTCTGTTGCGGTATGCTACTTCATATGGCAGTCCCTAATAGGCGCTTTACTTCACCATCTACGTTACTCTTGCCATGACAGCAAAATAGTTCACACAAAATCGAGTTTAGTGTCTGTTACGGTATGCTACTTCATATGACAGTCCCTAATTAGCGCTTTACTTCATAATCTACGTTACTCTTGCCATGACAGAAAAAGTCTACACAAAATCGAGTTTAGTGTCTGTTGCGGTATGCTACTTCATATGGCAGTCCCTAATTCGCGCTTTACTTCACCATCTACGCTACTCTTGCCCCATGACAGCAAAATAGTTCACACAAAATCGAGTTTAGTGTCTGTTACGGTATGCTACTTCATATGACAGTCCCTAATTAGCGCTTTACTTCATAATCTACGTTACTCTTGCCATGACAGAAAAAGAGTCTACACAAAATCGAGTTTAGTGTCTGTTGCGGTATGCTACTTCATATGGCAGTCCCTAATAGGCGCTTTACTTCACCATCTACGTTACTCTTGCCATGACAGCAAAATAGTTCACACAAAATCGAGTTTAGTGTCTGTTACGGTATGCTACTTCATATGACAGTCCCTAATTAGCGCTTTACTTCATAATCTACGTTACTCTTGCCATGACAGAAAAAGAGTCTACACAAAATCGAGTTTAGTGTCTGTTGCGGTATGCTACTTCATATGGCAGTCCCTAATAGGCGCTTTACTTCACCATCTACGTTACTCTTGCCATGACAGCAAAATAGTTCACACAAAATCGAGTTTAGTGTCTGTTACGGTATGCTACTTCATATGACAGTCCCTAATTAGCGCTTTACTTCATAATCTACGTTACTCTTGCCATGACAGAAAAAGAGTCTACACAAAATCGAGTTTAGTGTCTGTTGCGGTATGCTACTTCATATGGCAGTCCCTAATTGGCGCTTTACTTCACCATCTACGCTACTCTTGCCATGACAGCAAAATAGTTCACACAAAATCGAGTTTAGCGTCTGTTACGGTATGCTACTTCATATGGCAGTCCCTAATTGGCGCTTTACTTCACCATCTACGCTACTCTTGCCATGACAGCAAAATAGTTCACACAAAATCGAGTTTAGTGTTTGTTACGGTATGCTACTTCATATGACAGTCCCTAATTAGCGCTTTACTTCACCATCTACGCTACTCTTGCCATGACAGCAAAATAGTTCACACAAAATCGAGTTTAGTGTCTGTTACGGTATGCTACTTCATATGGCAGTCCCTAATTGGCGCTTTACTTCACCATCTACGCTACTCTTGCCATGACAGCAAAATAGTTCACACAAAATCGAGTTTAGTGTCTGTTACGGTATGCTACTTCATATGGCAGTCCCTAATTGGCGCTTTACTTCACCATCTACGCTACTCTTGCCATGACAGCAAAATAGTTCACACAAAATCGAGTTTAGTGTCTGTTACGGTATGCTACTTCATATGACAGTCCCTAATTAGCGCTTTACTTCATAATCTACGTTACTCTTGCCATGACAGAAAAAGAGTCTACACAAAATCGAGTTTAGTGTCTGTTGCGGTATGCTACTTCAAATGGCAGTCCCTAATAGGCGCTTTACTTCACCATCTACGCTACTCTTGCCATGACAGCAAAATAGTTCACACAAAATCGAGTTTAGTGTCTGTTACGGTATGCTACTTCATATGGCAGTCCCTAATTGGCGCTTTACTTCACCATCTACGCTACTCTTGCCATGACAGCAAAATAGTTCACACAAAATCGAGTTTAGTGTCTGTTACGGTATGCTACTTCATATGGCAGTCCCTATTTGGCGCTTTACTTCACCATCTACGCTACTCTTGCCATGACAGCAAAATAGTTCACACAAAATCGAGTTTAGTGTCTGTTACGGTATGCTACTTCATATGACAGTCCCTAATTAGCGCTTTACTTCATAATCTACGTTACTCTTGCCATGACAGAAAAAGAGTCTACACAAAATCGAGTTTAGTGTCTGTTGCGGTATGCTACTTCATATGGCAGTTCCTAATAGGCGCTTTACTTCACCATCTACGCTACTCTTGCCATGACAGCAAAATAGTTCACACAAAATCGAGTTTAGTGTCTGTTACGGTATGCTACTTCATATGACAGTCCCTAATTAGCGCTTTACTTCATAATCTACGTTACTCTTGCCATGACAGAAAAAGAGTCTACACAAAATCGAGTTTAGTGTCTGTTGCGGTATGCTACTTCATATGGCAGTCCCTAATTGGCGCTTTACTTCACCATCTACGCTACTCTTGCCATGACAGCAAAATAGTTCACACAAAATCGAGTTTAGTGTTTGTTACGGTATGCTACTTCATATGACAGTCCCTAATTAGCGCTTTACTTCACCATCTACGCTACTCTTGCCATGACAGCAAAATAGTTCACACAAAATCGAGTTTAGTGTCTGTTACGGTATGCTACTTCATATGACAGTCCCTAATTAGCGCTTTACTTCACCATCTACGCTACTCTTGCCATGACAGCAAAATAGTTCACACAAAATCGAGTTTAGTGTCTGTTACGGTATGCTACTTCATATGGCAGTCCCTAATTGGCGCTTTACTTCACCATCTACGCTACTCTTGCCATGACAGCAAAATAGTTCACACAAAATCGAGTTTAGTGTCTGTTACGGTATGCTACTTCATATGGCAGTCCCTAATTGGCGCTTTACTTCACCATCTACGCTACTCTTGCCATGACAGCAAAATAGTTCACACAAAATCGAGTTTAGTGTCTGTTACGGTATGCTACTTCATATGGCAGTCCCTAATTGGCGCTTTACTTCACCATCTACGCTACTCTTGCCATGACAGCAAAATAGTTCACACAAAATCGAGTTTAGTGTCTGTTACGGTATGCTACTTCATATGGCAGTCCCTAATTGGCGCTTTACTTCACCATCTACGCTACTCTTGCCATGACAGCAAAATAGTTCACACAAAATCGAGTTTAGTGTCTGTTACGGTATGCTACTTCATATGCCAGTCCCTAATTGGCGCTTTACTTCACCATCTACGCTACTCTTGCCATGACAGCAAAATAGTTCACACAAAATCGAGTTTAGTGTCTGTTACGGTATGCTACTTCATATGCCAGTCCCTATTTGGCGCTTTACTTCACCATCTACGCTACTCTTGCCATGACAGCAAAATAGTTCACACAAAATCGAGTTTAGTGTCTGTTACGGTATGCTACTTCATATGGCAGTCCCTAATTGGCGCTTTACTTCACCATCTACGCTACTCTTGCCATGACAGCAAAATAGTTCACACAAAATCGAGTTTAGTGTCTGTTACGGTATGCTACTTCATATGGCAGTCCCTAATTGGCGCTTTACTTCACCATCTACGCTACTCTTGCCATGACAGCAAAATAGTTCACACAAAATCGAGTTTAGTGTCTGTTACGGTATGCTACTTCATATGGCAGTCCCTAATTGGCGCTTTACTTCACCATCTACGCTACTCTTGCCATGACAGCAAAATAGTTCACACAAAATCGAGTTTAGTGTCTGTTACGGTATGCTACTTCATATGCCAGTCCCTAATTGGCGCTTTACTTCACCATCTACGCTACTCTTGCCATGACAGCAAAATAGTTCACACAAAATCGAGTTTAGTGTCTGTTACGGTATGCTACTTCATATGCCAGTCCCTATTTGGCGCTTTACTTCACCATCTACGCTACTCTTGCCATGACAGCAAAACAGTTCACACAAAATCGAGTTTAGTGTCTGTTACGGTATGCTACTTCATATGCCAGTCCCTAATTGGCGCTTTACTTCACCATCTACGCTACTCTTGCCATGACAGCAAAATAGTTCACACAAAATCGAGTTTAGTGTCTGTTACGGTATGTTACTTCATATGGCAGTCCGTAATTGGCGCTTTACTTCACCATCTACGCTACTCTTGCCATGACAGCAAAAGAGTTTACACAAAATCGAATTTAGTGTCTTCCAAATAAATGTCACGCATTGAAGACTATATGTTTATTTGAACTTTGGAATACTCCGATATTAAAATACACCTTCAGAACTCTCATGAGTGGTGAATGTTTCCTTCGTAATTTGCAGCAAATCAACCAAGAAAATATTTAGAGAACATTTCAAACGGCTCAAGGTTAATTTAAATTTTAAATTACTTGAAGATATTAAAGCTACTCCAGTGAATATGGTCACTTGTTAGCATTCTTTTACTTTGAATTTATGACAGAGCTCACAATAGATGCTAGCAGTGTATTATTTGTACTTTGACTCGTGTTGTGTCAGGTTTTCGTAGTTATGGAAGACATTACAGTTCAACTTTATAACCACTTTGTTATCATTCATAGACGCTAAAACAACGTAAACACCCCAAATTTACTAAATTTACCCCCTACGAGAAAACCAGACGAACATTTTTAAAACACGAAGTCTCTCTCCAACCGAAATTTCTATTACACAGACTGCGTTTCTTTTTAGACGAGAGGGTGCAGATAACAGCGAAAACATCCGGCCTCACAGGGACTTCACCTTCTCCTCATCAGCCAAAAAGTATCATTTATACACTTAATTAAATCATCAGAAAAATCATAACTTGGCCAATTTTTACTGTAGAGACTTGGAACCACCATCGGAATGCTTGTCAAAATCAAAAAGTAATTTTGGTCGTGATTCTGATCTTCTACGATCAGCCAGAATTCATTATCCAATTCATTCATTTTGTCATCTTAGACCCAGAGAAGAAAGCTAAGGGGTTGCCTTTTAGAAAATGTTTGGGGTATTCTTAATGGAGAGGGATCGTAGTATTTGGAGGCCCTGACCTTTTTTTTGGCATATAAAGGACGCAATCAACCAGGGCAACAACTTGTTGTTGAAAAATATATCGCTATGTACACTAGAAACATGGGAATGAGTTCATCCCGGCCCAACGCTCATCTGGTTTTCTCCGACGGTAGGAGGGTTCAACCGGAGCCTCCCCGTCAATTCTAAACTCCTTCTCGTTTATCGTTTTTATAGAAAAAGGATGGTGGATGATTTTTTTTATTGTGTGTGTGTGTGTGTGTGTGTGTTGATCAAAAATCTTGACTCTCATCCAAAATCACTACTGCTGTCTCCGCCAGTGGGAGATACCATATTTAACAGTGAGGACTTTTTCAGAGGAGATTACACTGAGATTTGACGAACTTTGAACGTGGATAATACACTAGAAACTCGGAGGCATGGAGCGAGTATTAGCGACACCACAGCATTTGTGAAATATTCACGAGCAGCTATACTGAAAGCGTATCAAGAGTGTAATGTCAAGCAAAACAACTGTGTCTGAACGTGCAAGCAAATTGTGGTCGTCACTGAGTGGTGAAATATCGGGCGGTACGGAGAGTCACCCGATTTGTAAAAGAGAACAGGACGCCAACATTGCAGCAAATTGCAGCGGATCTTAATCAAGGATCGCCTCATAGTATCTCTGAGCGCATTCTTCACCGTACCTTGCATCTTATGGGCTATGGAAGCCGAAGACCCATGCGAACACTTAAACGTAAACACTTGAAACGTAAACGCTCGCAACAAACAAGGTAAAACGTCTCAAATTCGCTCAGGCACACAAGGTTTGGACAGTTGACAATTGTAAAAACGTAATGTGGTCCGATGAATCCCGATTTTAGTTACACCATGCAGATGGGTGACTTAGAGTTCGGTGTAAACAGTACGAAAGCATGGATTCGAAGTGCATTGCTACAACCAATGTGATGGTTAGGCAATGTTATGGTTAGGGCAATGTTATGGTTAGGGTAATGTTTTCGTAGCATGTTTTGGGCCCTTTATTTCGTGTGCATGGAAGTCTGAATCAGACATCATACTTAAACATCATTGCTGACCAAGTGTATCCTGTAATGCTGATGGTTTATTGCAGTGGCAATGGATACTTTTTAACAGTATAATGCGTCCTCTCATAGAGCTGGTATTGTACAGGATTGGTTTGATGAACATGGAGAGGACACTTTGTTCAGGTGGCCCTCACAAACCCCAGAACTCAATCGTATTGAGCATTTGTGAAATGAAATTGAAAGAGCCATCAGACATCTAGATCCACAACCTTCCAATCTCACATTATTGGAAAGCATAATTCTTCCAAACCTTTTCTCATATTTCACAAACGACCTATCAACATCTCGTTAAGTCCTTGCCCAGAAGAATCAACGCTGTATTAAAGGCAAAAGTTGTCCCACTGACATATTGACGGGATGGTCCTAATAAAGTGTCCGCTCAGTGTATAAATATCAAAACAATGTGACAGTTTCATAGACTACCAAATCTTTATTAACTGAAAGTAATTATTAGAAGAAATATTTACGTGCAAGCGTACATAAGATTCAAAAATCAATGAAGGTTTTTTTTTATGTTCAACTACATAAAATTTAATTCGTAATGTTAAATTTAAGAAATATATATGAAAACTGGTCATAGAGAGTTATTAATCATAACAGAGAGACACACGTTTTTACAGTAATAAATCAAGCATACAATATTAAGTATGAGCTCATATGTTGATTTTATTAGTGTCAAAATGTGGGATTTTACCCAGGCAATTTTATCATATGTTCTGATTTACTCAATTTCGTAACGTTCTTACAGAATCATACCACTCTAAAAATTAGGAAATAAATTCGGTGCTATAATAAAAAATACCTACATATATGACCTACGATGAGTTCTTCCGAATTTCTCCTATAATGTAGTCCATGGATTGCAATTTTCAGTATTACAATAGATATTATCACATCAAATTCACTATTAAGGGTTACATACTTCTCTCACCTTAGGCGAGCATAAAGTCATAAACTTCAAACCAGGAATAAAAACCTGAAAGGGACACAAAAACCTATTTAAAACTAAAAAAACTGTGTGAAAAAAGAAATTCTATGTGAGAAACTTTCTTATGAAGTTATTTCGCTTGCTGTCATCCCGCAGTGGATCTAAGAACAATACATTCTCCAATCCCCTTTTTTATGTTGTCATCTCATAAAATAATAACTATAATTCCTGTGAAGTAGAGTGATATTTTTATTGTTTAACAAAATAATATGCACGGGAATTTTTTTTATTGCTAATAATTTAAGCGACTAATAGAAATAAGGGCAATTTCTTTCATAACGTCAAACGAAAATTTCCGAGACCTTTTTTACATCCCATTGTTTATTGGACGATGCGACGCAGTTTCAACACCTTTAAGTGAATAATATAGTATAGCGTAACAATTTAGCTTATAAACGTATGTGTACCTATGTCGTCAACAGTAGCGCTAGCTATGGTAAATTAGAGTGGAGATAAAAATCTAGTTTCCTCCATCAAACCCCAGTAAAACCCTTTTTGCTTCATATGTGCTGTCGTAGTTTTTTATTCTTTTACACGGATCCTTATCCATAGTCCTGCTACGAGGAAAATAACCTTGAATAATTCAATCTCCGAAAAGATGTGAAAGTGCATTGAAGGATGTTATATACCAAAGCATAAATGGCGATTGCCGTGGATGTTTTTCCATCTGTCTATTCGTAATACTGTGATAGCACGGCTCCCATGGGAAGTCAATTGAGTGACGTTTTGGACGAGTCTAATGGTGGCTCCACACCAACGGCGACAGCAACAGACACAGGCGACATTTTGTCGCCTGTCTCTGTTGCTGTTAAAAAAGCCTTCACACCGCAAGCGACAACTATTTATTTGCGCATGCGCACAATCTTCTTTTTCGAAAACAAAACATTTATTTCTGATTCTGCAAGATGGCTGCCAGATCGCGTCCGCCTTTAATAAAACTCCTTTTACAGCGAAGACGATTGATTTTAAAGCTTCTGGCTGATGATGCAAGAAAGCAGTGGGTGAAAAACATCAACCGAAATCGGATTAGACTTTATTCTGATTGGCTGTCGGCATGGTGACAGAGACAAAAGTTGAACTTTCTCCAAGACTTGAAAACGCAGCGACAGCGACACAGACAAGCCGGAAGAAGCTAAATTTATTTGTAATACGCATGCGCAATAACGAATAGACATGTTTTAGAAGCGGCTCAATCCCATGATAGTACTTTACGCAAGTCCAACTTGATTGGCTAGTTTCACGGGCTTGGCTTCACTTGGATATCTCGCCAATCTGATTGTTGCAGTAACCATTTGATTTTGAATATGCGCGTTGTTTCGTAGAAATACAATACATACACTAGCGCCTCAGCGTACAGCGTAAGTGTCCGACAAGTTGACTCTGATTTGCTCCTCATATATATGTTGTATGGTTGTTAGTAGTATTTCTTGCCAACTTATATTAAGGATACTTATACTTTAAAGAGCTTCATGTCGTGAAGAAACGATGGCCTAATGGCTAAAGTCACCCGCCTTCAGACTAGCGTCGGCAGCGGAGGATGACTTCCCAAGTTTGAACCCAGCTGGCGGAAAAATTTTTAGATACTCCAAATTATTTTTAAAAAATTCCAATTTAATTCCTTTTTATTCTAATTTACTTTTCCTAATTTTTAATACCCTTTTCATATTTTTCCAAGCTTCCGTTGATTTTACATAAATAATCTAAGAACCACTCCTGAACTCACTACCAGCTGATATTTTTCCGCCCCTCTGCCGTCCCCTTTGCTTTAGGATGATGGTGTCGTATCCACCGCTGGCTTAGGACCATTCTGATGTAACAAAAGCATACATAAAACACTAACTTATATAATTATTAAACTATATAATAAAAGGATACAATTTTCGGCTCCCACCTCTACCCACCCATAGCCATGGATCTGAAAAGAAAAGAAGAAAGCAGAAAGGAAGAGATAAATAGCCAACAGAAAATTTCTCATGACATACGTATCTAGGTCATGTGATCCGATTAGCCAATCAAGTTGGACTTGCGTAAAGTACTATCATGGGATTGAGGCGCCTGTCATGGTTTTGGTCTTTGTCGCCGTTGGTGTGAAGCCACCATAACTGTTAAATTAGGGGAGTGTTGATAACATAAACAAATCCCTTACACAATTGGCATCTTAATCACATATTCTGGTTCTACCATTCGGTACCGAAAGCATCGACAACGAGTTGGCATAGTAAAAATATCCACTACGACAGCCATACATACTTTGGAGTATAGCGGCGTATTAACTCGCTTCCACACCTATTCAGAAATCAACTGCCCCAAGGTCGGTTACCTTCGCGCGCCACGCTATAAACTATAAACAGAACTATAAACTTCTAACAAGGATCGACGCTGAAGACGCCAGTACTGGAAGTGCGTTAAAGAGGGCAATGGTGATAACATAAACAAAAGTTGTTTACGTTACCACAAATGCCCTCTTTAACTAATAGACTCGTTCAAAATCACGAGACGCGATTGCCATCACGTAGGAGCCAGATTATAACGGCTTTTTTTTCCTATCCTTTTCTCAAAAGTCTTGAATTCACTAGCCCAGTTGAAAGAGTAACGGATTAACATCCGGAGTATTGCAAGTTCGATACTCAGCTCATTCAAAAACCATCGTATATGTGGGGGCTGGTGCAAGTTAAATCTGTCATGACCTCAAATGTCCTTATTTTGGCGCGATGTGTAAGTTTGGAGATTTGGGTGACAGATCAGGTGTTGTACTCTTCATCTGACCAATGTTCAAAATTAGGAGGCATTGTCCTCGGATTTTTCCCTTCGGGATGGATCCCGCATCTTTGTCAATAACCTGTTTATTTCTCCAGTGCGACTTTAATTTAATAATTTACCTGCCTTGAAAAATTTTATGTGACGATAAAAAAAAACTGGACACCAAACTGTAGATACGAGGTTTACAAATTGGACTTAAGAAAGCTTTGTAACGGTTGTCGACTTAGGATCTTTCGAAGCAAGGTTAGTAAAGATATTTGTAAGAAAACAATGTTACAAAATCATAAGGAAAAAATGGGGTTGTGTAAGGCAGCTAATTAACGTGGGATTGGAGCAGCACACGAGCAATTGGCGATGGTATGGTATCAGTCCGGAAGGATAAGATCCTAATGGTGGCTTCACACCAACGGCGACATAAACAAGAAACTTGTCTCTTCGTTATTGCGCATGCGTATCACAAACAAATTTTGTTTCTCCCGGTTTGTCTCTCTCTCTGTCGCTGCGCTTTTAAGTCTCGGAGGAAGTTCAACTTTTGTCTCTGTCGCCATGCCGGTCGACAGCCATTCAGAATAAAGCCTAATCCGATCTAGTTTGATGCTTTACACCCACTGCTTTCTTTCGTCGCCAGACAGAAGCTTTAAAAGCAATCCTCTTCGCTGTAAAAGGAGTTTTATTAAACGCGGACTCGATCTGTCAGCCATCTTGCAGAATCAGAAACAAATATGTTTTGCTTTCGAAAATGAAGATTATGCGCATGCGCAAATAAATTGCTGTCGCTAGCGGTGTGAAGGCTTTTTTTTTTTAACAGCAACAGAGACAGGCGACAAAATGTCACCTGTCTCTGTTGCTGTCGCCGTTGGTGTGGAGTCACCATAAGACATCATAGGATCTTACTCCCAGGATCCTAGGACTGGACTACGATCCTTATAATGTTGAATCACGGACAGTTGCGAGGTCAACACCTGATCTGGGATCAGGCAACCCACTCTCCGAAACTTCATTCCAGGCTGGAAGGGCATTTAAATCCACAGATTTAAAGTGCACCAGACCTCGCGTTTTGCAAGTCGGTAGTTGGGTTGAGATTCGAATTTCGTTTGTTAATCCGCTGCTTCTCCAACCTGGTCTACCGAGACTCTACAATGAAATAGACTTACGAGGCTTTGCTAGTCAAACGGTTGTTCGGTCCATCACTCATGTTGCTGGTAGCCGGACTCCAGCCATGAAAATATTAGAACTAAGACACTTGTGTCTTGCCGCCTGTGCCTTACGGGACATCTACGAATGAGGTCAATCCATCGTGCATATTTAGCTACCCTTAATAATCCGTATATTTTAATATTTATCTCTTATGCTGTAGAAGGGCAACTATACCAATATCGAGCTCGAAGAAGGTTTGGTGTGTATTTTGCTAAAAACGAATTATTTGGCTACCCTGTTTGGTAATATTTTATTAATTACTCCCCATATTTACTGAGGTAGCTCTTTCCATAAAAGTATTGAATAAAGTGTTAATATTATGGCTTCTAGATTATCTGTCGTGGTGATTGGTAGAGTTCAAGATACTAGGGAGATGATTTATTACACATATTAGACTCTTTTTTTAAAGCACTTCACATTATTTTTAATCATTGCGCCATAAAACCCAAATCAGCCAATCATATTTTGTAGCGAAATTGTGTGCTTGTATACACACAATGGTTAAAACTTGTTTCTTTGCCATCTCACTTATTTTGTTTAGTTGAATTGTTTAAGAATTGTTTAGAAAATATTTTATCAAAAAATCATATTCAATTCGTCCCAATCAGCCAATCATATTTTGTAATGAAATTGTGTGCTTGTGTATATATACACAGTGTTCAAAACTTATTTCTTTACTATCTTACTTATTTTTTATAGCTGAATTGTTAAAGAATTATTTAGAAAATATTTTATAAAAAACCATATCCAATAACACTTTCCATGTGAAATAAAAGAGTCTTTTTAAGGACTTTTGAATTACCCTCGTAAGAGAGCTCACATGATAGATCCGTTCTGCACCTATAGTATTCCCTACTTGGCTTCTAAACAGTTTGGACTTTCTTGATCAATAGAATCTTTCCAATGATTCTTTCAATTTAATAAATGCCATCTAGCCAATTTTTGTGTTTTGAGAAACAATACTATGCTACTCGGAAATCTCGATACTCTTAGGTCAAGCTTCCGCTTACGATTTCTAGTCGCGGCGACCAAAAAATCGCTGTCGCAGAAAATCTACAAGGTGCACACAATGCGATAGATAAATCGCTGAATTACATGAAACTATGTTTTTGTTCCCATAATTCTAGTTTCGATCTTTGCGATCGTTGAAGATAGAGTAAAAATTTCAGCGGATTTCAAATCAGCGTAAAATTCTACGCCAGATCTATCCAAAAACAGGTCTATTATTTAAATTATTTACCATTTGATTATTTAATTATTTATTTATTTAAATAAAATCACATTTTAGGTAGCGAGCTGGTGTAAAATTTTCCGCTAGATCGATACCAAAAACAGATTTATTACTTAATTATTTAATTATTTATAAAATAATTAATTATTTATTTAAAGAAAATCACATTTTAAATATCGAGCTGGTGTAAAATTTTCCTCAGATTTCGAATCCGTTGAAATTTTTACTCTATCTTCAACGATCGCAAAGATAGAAACTTGAATTAGGGGAATAAAAAACATAATTTAATGTATAAAAAAGCTGACCTTGGTAAACGCTTGACTAAACTATCGCAAGTGTGTGCACGTCGATGCCTGTCTGTGTAATTCATTGGGTAGAGCGCCAGTCGCGTCGCAGAGAAAATAGGACCGGTTGCAACTTTTTAATCGCAGCGATTGTTTAGTCACAATTGTGTGCACTTGTGTTTAAAACAAGGAGTTTTATTTTTGCGACTGAAAAATCGCGCGACTAGAATTCGCAAGCAGAAATCTGGAGCTCGTACCCCATTTCCTACTGTTCTAATATACCGAAAGAAACATAAAAACGCTTAGTTTTGGTGTAATAGTTGTTGATTTTCAATTAAATGTTTGAATATTTGTTGTGCCCTAATACTTTAAGTCACTAAAAGCATAAAATTTGCATTATAATTTGGCGTTTGACTTAGATTTCTCTAAGCCTGTCACACACTGGGGCAGCATACGGCAGACGTATTCCGTTTCTGTGAACAAAATGTGTTGGTGTACATTCGTATGTCAGTGAATTTAGTGTCACGCGCCAATGTTTTTGACTTGAACAACAACCTTAACTAACGTACAGATGACGAAACTCATGTACTAGATAGTACCTTACAGTGATTGGTATTGGTAGTTATAACATTGCACTTTTGCGTCACAACGGGCATATGGTGACGGTCTGGGATCCATGTCGAAGAAAACGATGCGTGGACAACACCTGATATGACACCCCACTGTCCAAATTTCCATGCCACGTCAACGTGCGGCAAAAAAGTGACGTATCTCAAAAAATAAAAATTTTGATGCTATGTCATTGAAAAATATGTATGAGGTTCCCCAGCGTGTTCTATTACTATTCTATAGAATATAATATAATTTAAAAACATAAATATTTACCAAAAATTTAAAAGAAGCGTATACTATTTCAATATAAGTTTTAAAGTATCCCTCAAGTTGATGTTTCTCAAATTCTGCAATTTTGAGTTGCGTCACTTTTCTTGCCGGGTTGCGATATGTAAGAAGGCAGATTTAACGTTCACCATCCCCCGTGCACACGACGGTCTTCGGTTGGAATGAATTTCGAATTCGTAACCTTCCTTTTGCTAATCCGTTACTCTACCAACTGAGCAATCGGAGCTGTTTACCGTGCATTAGAACATAAGCTTAAAATAGTTATGCTTTTTAATAACTACGCAATACAGTGTCAATACTATTGAGAAACGTGGAACCAATAAAATATGATCTGCCTCAAAATATAATATCAATAACTATGCCTACTTGTAGCATTACTTAAACATTGATATGATTTAAAGGTGAATTGTTTTCAAACAGCTCTCACACATGATGTAAACTCAACATATCAGAGAGCAAGTTCTTACATGCAAGAACATTTCAGAAAATGTAGGTTCGAATGAAAGAAACCCACAAGTGTCCTTTCAGTATTATTGTACTTAAACATGACAATATGTGCACAAAATCTAGAAAAAATTCACTTTCTGAGAGAAATTAATAAATGCAGTAAAACTCCAGATAAAGGCCGTAAAAACGGTCAAGGAGAGGCCAAATGATGTTGACCATTGATCGTGGCTTTCATTACAATAATACTCTTTACTCTTCTCTTCTAGAAAGCAGTTTTGTTCATTTTGTGTTCCCCATTGTATGCAACTTCCTAACAACGTAAACATTTCAAAAACGCTTCTCTATTGTAGATTTATCTCAGAAGGCACAAAGAACGCTTTTTAGGAACAATAGGTCAGAGAAGATGGAGTTGGTTCTGCTGAATAGATCCACGATCGCAACCTCTGAACTCAAAGGAATTCTAGGCTGTCATCCGATGTAATGAAAATAATCTGTTTTTCAGCAAACTTGAGTGTGTTTGTTCGCGGTGTTAAAATCTTGCAAACATGGTAGCTTTTAATTTTTTAAAAAAGCATTCAAGTTTATGATTGCATTAATTCAATTTGCTTCTCATAATGCAAGAAAAAATGCCTGTTTTCATGCGCTGTGATTGTAACACTAGCACTGTTGCAATCATTGTCACATCATCTGTCACATGGAAAACAGACTTGTTCCCCTATTGCATGTTCTGCGAAATTTATTTTTGTCAATAAGAATATTTTATCCGACTTTCCAAACTTTTAGGACATCAGTGGATGTTGATATTAGCTTGAATGAACAGAATTATCACTTGTTCTGAAATTGAAAAATGACATAAGGATTTATGAAGCTGATGATGACGATGAGATAAATTGTTTGATGAAGCAATGATTCCCAAAGTATTTCTCTTAAAATATTAAAACATAGGAAACAGAAAAGGTCATGGCTCCAAAAGAACATCAATGAAGATAAATACATAAATTTATTTCTAAAACTAAAGAAATTGAAAAATAATTAAAAGTGTTTTTCATAACTTATCAAATTTGTACTTCAAATGAATAATTATTCTCTGATGAAATATAAATCAGATTTTTACTTCTGAATAATAGTTCGGTAAAGCATATTCCTGGTATTTTATTCATAGCTATTAATATACATAGTTCAATTATGAAAGATCAATTGAAACATTCTTGTGTGGATAAAATTTGCATAGAGCTACAAACCAAACTATCACACAGCCAAACCTCCCACTGAGTTCAGATACATACAATAACCAAGAACAAAACTCTAAACAGGAACTACAAGTAGTCGTAGGTGAAAGTGATAAATTTCATTCTCTTTCGTGTTGGTGGGGTGTTCTTGTTGATCTTTCTGGTCCAGTGATCCTTCTCAAGAACCGTTCAAGAAGATTGTCTTCAATTACAACAGCCGAGGAATAATAACATTTTCTGAATGGCCACTTATTGTCACTAGGGTAAATGTGGTAAACAGTGCGTTGAGTGTAGATAACGCAACGGTCTCCAACCGCTGTTGAGCAATGTATCCTTTTGAAAATGCTCCAGTGGCTATGTTTGTATTGCTCTGGAATCTCTGAGCAAGGTCGCATTGAAACGATTTCGTGGACGATGAAATGTAGAGCATCCCTTAAATCAATCACGAAAGACAAACGAAGGCTACAACAGGGAACTTGAAATCAAATTTGTCGTAGATTATGCAATGTTTGTGTTCCAGTAAGTGCATCACATGCAGGCAATGAAATTCGTTTCTGTATCAAGAGTAAGCCTTTCAAAATTTTATGTAAAGCGTGAATATGACTGTCAATGTACAGAAAATAGGAAAACCTCATGTTCGGCGACAAAAACTTTTGGTTGTGAAACTAATGCATGCTTTTAAATTTTGAGAATTACTTAAAGAGTAATTTTATCATAATTTTGGTACATACTATGACAGCAATAAATAAATTTGTAAGTAAGTAAATAAAAACTAAGAAAAATATTTTTAGATGCTTGATGAACTGTCCAAACTCTAAATGTCATACATGATGACATGAAAAAAATTCATGGAAGCTCAGATTCGCGTTAGACATCATTGTGTTTTCAACGCCATGTTTGGTACTAACAAATTTCTGATTGAGCATATCTATCTTTTGTGTTCACAAATTTATAGACACATCAAGCAAGTTCATGTTTTCCAGTTTTAATTTTACTGAATATTTTCAGATGAGATATAAGATATGAAGATGCATCTGGTTAATATACATTACCTTATAATAATGGCCTGGACAGCAAGATGTGATGGTATAAGAGAAAGAACACATGCTTTAATAGAGGGATGGTCCCCCATGTGCTGCAATTACAC
This sequence comes from Metellina segmentata, assembly GCA_947359465.1. Taxonomy (NCBI): domain Eukaryota; kingdom Metazoa; phylum Arthropoda; class Arachnida; order Araneae; family Tetragnathidae; genus Metellina; species Metellina segmentata. The sequence goes on along the minus strand of OX375882.1, from coordinate 42,239,861 downwards.
TAGCAACCCTTCTGGGCATACTGTCAACAAGGTTTTGATACACATCTATGGGTATTTGTGGACATTCCTGCTGTAAGAATTTCGCTAGGTCCGATGTAGATTTCGGAAGTGGTTCTCTGGTCAGTAAGCGTCGCTCGAACTCGCCCCACAAATATTCTATGGGGCTTAGGTCGGGACTCTAAGTCGGACAAAGAAGCCGTTTCACATCTATATCTTGATACCATTGCAACATGACATGGAGCGTTGTCGTTCTGGAAATAACATACGTCCATTCCATAAAATTGCCAGAGCGTAGGAAGAACCTGATTGTCCAAAATGTTCATGTAGGCGTCGGCGTTCAATTGCTAGGAACAACTTGCAAAGGTCCCATGCCATATCACGAAAAACAACCCCAAACAAGTAGTCGGATTTTATGCAAATCTGCTGGAGTCCGGTCTGTTATTGCGGGGTAGTGTATAACAAAACAAGTTTTAAGCCACCTTGATATAGTTAAATCGAAATAAGCAGATTAAGTTTGTCACGAATAATATATTATCTTTTTCCTATGAACGGCAATTTTTAATGGAAATTGCTCTTGATTACAAAATTTTCAGGACAGTGTTTCACAATTGGGTCTTGCTCAATTCAAAGTATTTTGAATGATCGTCATTTTTCGATTTTTCTAATGAAACATCACGAATTGTGTTGAGTAGTGATTCTTGATGTAGTGTCTAATAGGAATTTGGGTCACAGGAAGTATTTTGTTTTTGAATGATGAGCGTATTGTTGTTTTGTCTTATAAGAACAATAATTACTTATTTACAAGCGTTTGTAGTGTTTGAATCCTGTATCGGTCTTATTAATGTATTTTCTAGTACTGTTTATTTTATCCAAATCCGATGTGTTAATTAGTACTTGTTCTTTGGTAGGTAGGAGCTTTATCAAGCTAAGTGGTTGTAAAACCAATCAACCATGTATTTTGGGTTGCAATGATAAAAGAACTTTAACCACTGTTATCTAATAATTTAAATATTAATACTCATTTTACCAGAACACAGATACTCCTCTTGTGAGGTTTGAGACTTGATGAGATATTGCTGCGAAATAAAGTTCTAAAATTAAATTCCATTTTTTATCTTTAAAATTACACATTTAAAATTCCTTAATAAATTTAAAATTTCTTAACAATTTTTCTGTAAGCAAGTTTAATGTGACACCCAGCAAATATTTTAATTCTAAAGTATGAACTCTTTAAAAATATGAAAAAGAAACTCTTAAGTATTTGAAGCCCATTTTAGCAAATTACACATTCCAGATAACACTAGAAAATTGATCTTGGAATAACAAAATAAATATTCTTTTAAAAAGGTAGAAATATAAAATTTTCGTAACAGGATTTTAGGTTAAGCTTTGAAACCTTAGATTTAAACTTTGCAACTCCACAATTTAGCAAAAGAGCAATGAAAGGTAAGGGAATTAGAATTTAGGCAATATTGTCTCAGAAAGACAAAATGGTTGTTTTCATTCTAAAGGACATTCATTCAGCTAAGACTAAACCTGATCTGGATTCATCAGGATTTTATCCTAAAAACCATTTAAAACTTGAAAGGCAACAGGAAACTAGTACTTAAGCTTTATTTGAAAGCCTTGTAAGAGGCTTTTTCTTTCAAGTTTGAATTTGGTGGTGTTGGTGTTTCTGTGGGGTAATGTGTTCCTTATAATAATTTCGAACAGGATGTCGATTTTTTTACTTGTTTTTCAGACATGATTTCAGTATTTCATCAATAAAATTAGAAGCAATGAAATGTGCATTGATGTATGATAGTAGATTTGTTAGCACTTATTTTTGTAGATTAAATGTCAAACGTCGGCCAAAGGTACGTAGCAAGGTACGGCAATCCTATATCTATCATACAAGAGCATTTAGATAGCCGAAGTAAAATGCTAAAGTGTTGTCTTTTTATCTGGTTTGTTTGTTGACAAAGAAAACCCCTAACATAGCAATACTTTGTTCTCCTAGTTGTTTTCATTTTTGCCATTCAAGACTATTTAGCACCAAATAACCCTGTGAAAAGAAACCTCAGAAATGTGTAAACTAAAATTATTCACTCTTCCTTTTAACGTTTCTTTATTTTTTCTAACCATCATTGAAAACAACGAAGATGGGACACTTCTCAGATAAGACAGGACCTGATCTGTGGATCTATCATAATTCTAATCTTCCTTAGAATCATTTGGAACTTGAATGACAACCGGAAACCAGTGGTGGCAAGCTTAAACTTGAGTTTTGAGTGAAAGCCCTAGAGCCATACTTTGCAATCTTTAGTGTTTTATGTTGTTGTTCAAGACTGTTTTGCACCAAACAACCTCGTGAAAGGAAACCTCAGAAATATGCGAACGAAAATTACTCACTCTTTTTTTCTCTCAATATTACCTCTTTTCCCGCTAACCACCATTGAAAGCAACAAAGATGCTGTGACATTTCTCACCTCTGGGATTCGCTCTAGCGTCTGCATTAATCGCCATCTTACTCAATTTCGCTTTCAACATGCAAAGCGAAGTAACCCAGCGGAGGCAAGCAAAAAAACAAGAAGGCGTAGCTGTTTTGGCTGGGTGTCCCCGGAAGTCAGTGGAACGGTTTGGACATCTTTTTTGGCGAAAGGAAACGGGTCAGCTCTCGCCAGGAGTCGAAGAAATCATCCTTTCAATGGACTGGGGATTAGCAGCAATACGTAATCATGGGCGGCTCTGGTGAAAGAAGAAAAGGGGAAAAAAGAACACCAATAAAAACCGAAGACGAGAATAAAATCAATCATTGGAAGGTGGTTGAAGTATCCGCTCACAATATTCATTTTTTTGGATCAGTTTTTGAATGCAGCGTTTATTTCTCAAGTTATTTTTCTGCGTGGCCCATTTACCACACGGTCATACCGAGTTCGGGTAAACACATTTGACGTGCGAAAATTTGTGAAATGGTGTTGCGCAAAAAAATTTCCATTTTATTTTCCACGCGTTGCCTCATAAACAAATAAGTTTTCGGAATATTCGAGAGGTTTAATTGTTTATTTGGGCTGTAGTTTACAACTACCTTGTCAAGGACGTCGGACTTTAGATGTCACAGGAATTCCTCTCGTAAATTAGAATGCGCGTGGTTTCCAAGTAGCCGCTGCAAGGAGTTGACCTTAGCGCTTGGAGTGTCATCATTAAACACAAAAGATTCCGGTAGCATACATATGAGAGTAGTTTGATGCTAAATCTGAGTCTAATGTGTGTATTAAACTTTTTATCGGAACATGTTTCATGAAGCTAAGATTAATTTTATCTTAGCTATGCGGTCATTTGATATCAAATTAGCACATATGGCTGCAAAAAGATCGTTAAGATGTGTTACGTCGTCGAAAGAAAGCAGTCGCTAAAATAACGGTGAAATCTTACATAATGTATTATTCAGTAACCTTGCGACGCTGTTACATCATTGTAAAATGTATGTTGCTTCGACGTATTGTAAATATTTTATTTTAAAAATAGGACAATCCTCTAGGCAAATTTTGTTTGAGCAGTTGCTACAAGAAAAGAAACTAACATTCCGATAGTTAACACTCGTATTACCCTTATCTAATTAACACTTTCTTGTTTGGTTGAATTGTGAGTTAGACAAAATTCTTCATTTACCTCTAAATACACACGTTTTACTTTCGGATTCTCAAGCCACTGTTTTCTGAGCAGTTTTATTGCGTTGTCGAACAGCTTTGTGAGCTTTTTCTCTTCTGACTACACGTCTCGAGACAGCTTTTGACATTTAGAGATGATTGATCTCGTCTTAGTATGTTTTACTTCAATGGTACCAAGGGAACTACGTAGCGAGTTAAAAATATTTTTGTTGACTTTGAATATGACAGAATGAGCTTGAGCTGTACACATTTCATAAAACAGGATTTCAGTATTTAAAAGATTTTGCAGCTTCAGACAAATAGATTTTCTGATTAATGTGACGCTACACAATTTAATACCTATAATAATTATTTTCAACAAAAATTTAGTTCCTTAAACAATTGGTAATATGCTCAAAAACAAGAATACTCAACCTATTAATTGGCTTCGATACAAAATGATATTTTTTATCTTAATATTTCTAATTGTCTTAGCACTCAATTTGAATTTATGCAACTTGGTTTTTATCTGACACTATTATTTTATTATTGGGTAAGTTTTAGTTAAATTATTTATTTTGCTTTACATTACTAATTCATTTGAGACAGATTTTCTAAAGTATTTCTTCTTTAGCCTCGAAATAGCAATATTCCTTTTAGGAAATCTCAATTTTCTTTCTTCCCACTTAATTCACTTTGTTTTCACTCATATAACTTTTGTGCTCAGATGGCAAAATATTATAAGTAATTTTTCGTGACACCAATTTTAAGATTCTAGATTCAACATATGGTTCTGTGGTTTTTGACTTATTACAATTTTCCACCTTTGTTTTCTCATAAACTGAAAGAGAAAGCCTTACGACATTTTGCCACCTTCTAAACATTAACAAACCAGACTCCAGGATGGGACTTACTCAATTTTTTGGGAAAAGTGACACAACATTTTGCCATCTGAGCACAGACTTAATCTAGCTCTAAATTTTTGCAACTATTTTTTATTGATAAAATCGAATGTAATGATTACCAACACAGGTCCTCAATAATTTTTAAGGCTAGCACCTCACCCATAATTAGCATCGGTTTTAATCAACAGTGAACGAAACAATCAATATTAGTTTCACACCCAAATGCAGTTTTTTATTTATAAATATTATCAAAGGCAAAGTATTCATGATTTGTTCTCGATTTTATTTCTCGGGGCACAGATCATTGCAATGCAGTTCGTTGTTCTCCTCATGGAAATTAATAGCTCCCCTCGTGAGCTACGACTCTCAGTTTGAACACCTCTGGCTTATGGTATCAACTTTCTTTACAATGAATCAGACAACCGGCGCTTTTGTCAAGCCGCACACAAGTCACTTTAATATTAACCACCATACCACCAACCTGTAACTTATAAGGTAACGAGAAGTAGGTTGTTTCCTCGTACGCCGTAATCATAATGGGATTTCCGTTAATTTCTAATCTTCTCGAGGAAGCAACGCCGTCGATGCTCAAAACCGCAGCTACTTTATTTCAGCGACTGGCGAGCATTGGAAGCTTTTACCTTCTTCCCAACAATGGAAGAAGAGCCTTCTGCACTCCCTCATTTGTTTTCGTCTATAAATCCTCGTTAAGGTCCATTTATAATCACGGCGGGTCCTCGGCGATTGCACGAGAATACCAAAAACCCCACTGTATTTATACCCAGTAACACCAATTCTCCCATCATCATCTTCCGTAATGCTGGTGTCACGACCGTCCGGCTCCACAGTGAGACGATGGTGATAGGCTGTTATTCGCATAACAGCTTAAATAACAGCCGTGAAAATTAACAGTTACCAATTGTTATCGAAAATATTAAGTCAGTGCCGTGCAAAGAGATCCAAGAGGCGAGAAAAAATTTTTAATTGAAGAACATCTTTGGCTGTAGGAAGAAATCTTTTGTCGAGTTAGTCTTTATTCACATTTTTAGAACTGTTAATTCCAAAGCCATGATGTTTTTTATAATGCCTGACCGCTTACCATTCGACACAATAATAGGCGAACTGGCAGCTACTTTTGTGAAAGGGTACTCAGTGGATTAGACGTCGATACTTTTAACAGGGATAATCATCAACTTTTATGCCCTTCAAATCAGGATTAGAACCCATGATATACTGCGTATCAGACAAACGCTACCACTTCTATTCCAGTAAGGAAAGCTATGAAATATCCGGCCAGAAAAAGGATTTTTCCTTACTGTAAGTGTAGCATCATAGATAGTTCTGATCACATACTAATCTAATTTTGATCCCGGGATTCTATAGAAAAAATGGATCCACACATGCAATCAATTGAGATTATAAATATACTCATGTATCTTTAATAACTTTGGAAATATACAAGATATTTTTCGACGAAAACCTTATAGAAAGCTTATTGAATCATGGCATTAAAGGTGTATTTATCACCAAAGATTTCAATGTGACTCAATTTTAAAAATACTCCTCTGAATGTGGCCACGAAGAAACATTTATAGAAAAGAGCATTTTTGTTTCAAAGCCTAAAATGGATTTTTCCCTTCTACTTTGCATAGTCCATTTAGCAGTTCCCAATAAATGTTATAAAAATAACTTTGAAAAAGATTAAAACATGATAGAAAATTAATTAGAGCCTAATTTAAAATTAAAAAAATAAAAGTTGAAATAGCTTTTTTTTATTTCACTAAACAGTGAATTTAAAATATCACCAACTTTAAATATAAATCTTTAACATCAATTTCTATCGCTTAATAATGACCACTTAAATTATTTGTCAACTAATAGTCTTGGGAAAAACTGATGATGAAACGTTAATATCTGTAGTGATCTTAACTGTTATTGCAAAAGAACAGTAACTTTAAATACAAATCATAACATAAATTTCTATCGCTTAGTAATGACCACTTAAATTATTTGTTAACTAATAGTCTTGGGAAAAACTGACAATGAAACGTTAATATCTGTAGTGATAATAACTGTTATTGCAAAAGAGCAGTAACTTTAAATACAAATCATAACATAAATTTCTATCGCTTAGTAATGACCACTTAAATTATTTGTTAACTAATAGTCTTGGGAGAAACTGATGATGAAACGTTAATATCTGTAGTGATCTTAACTGTTATTGCAAAAGAACAGTAACTTTAAATGCAAATCATAACATAAATTTCTATCGCTTAGTAATGACCACTTAAATTATTTGTTAACTAATAGTCTTGGGAAAAACTGATGATGAAACGTTAATATCTGTAGTGATCTTAACTGTTATTGCAAAAGAACAGTAACTTTAAATACAAATCATAACAAATTTCTATCGCTTAGTAATGACCACTTAAATTATTTGTTAACTAATAGTCTTGGGAAAAACTGACAATGAAACGTTAATATCTGTAGTGATAATAACTGTTATTGCAAAAGAACAGTAACTTTAAATACAAATCATAACATAAATTTCTATCGCTTAGTAATGACCACTTAAATTATTTGTTAACTAATAGTCTTGGGAGAAACTGATGATGAAACGTTAATATCTGTAGTGATATTAACTGTTATTGCAAAAGAACAGTAACTTTAAATACAAATCATAACATAAATTTCTATCGCTTAGTAATGACCACTTAAATTATTTGTTAACTAATAGTCTTGGGAAAAACTGATAATGAAACGTTAATATCTGTAGTGATAATAACTGTTATTGCAAAAGAACATTAACCATTGACACTGTTATCGTGAAATAACAGTTTAGCTAATCCCTTGCAAAAGGTCGTCCCGTCGCTGAGATATGCAGCCACTGCAAAAGAAGAACATTGCGAGTCTGAAGGCAACACCCGTGGCTATCTCAGTTCCCGAAAAACAACGACTTCAGAGGGCGCATTGTGTTGCCAAATCGCGTGTTATAACTTGAGGGTCTTGGTGTTGTTAAAATGATGAGCGGGCGCCCCCTGGCAGAAGTCCGAGGGGAGAAGACCTGAGCGGGTATCAGGAAGCAATTTGGTTCCAGGTCAGTAGTGTCAGATAATGAAACCGAAAGGGAGTTGTAGATGTTGGTCATTAAATCGCATGTAGGTGAGAGTATTTTGATGTTCCATTTCACCTTGAGGTATGCAAGTAGAAGTGGGGGATTGCTGCTAGTGCAGTTTCACTGGTCATGATGTAGCGTGAGGATATGTCCAAGACAATTGATTGTTTTTTATTCCATGACTCGACAGAAGTATGTTGTACTCCAATACAAATTACAAACGTTCTCATTTTGGCTGACATACAACTTTTAACGGTTTATTCAAGCTTTCTTATTACAAAAATCTCATTTAGGGTGAACCATTTAGTAGATGACCCATTAAAGCTCATGAAGGAATTACCCTGGAACTAATTTGTAACTGCTCTTAAAAAGTTTTGAATCTACTCGTTGTATCTCGTAAGGACGGTAATTAAAATTTCTACAGTAGGTAAGTAATTACTAACGTCTGAACTAACGTCTCATTGGAGCAACATATCGGACTATTGATGACAGTCAGGGATCAATCCCGAAGGGAACACCTGGTATTCTTGAACCACAGTCAGGTGACGAGGTCACACCTCATCTGGCACCACGCTCTCCAAATTTCCACATCAACGTGAGGACCTTTGAGACAGCGACAGATTTAAGGTGTACCAGCCCCATGTACACCCTTTGGTTGGATCGAGTTTCGAACTCGCAACCATTCAGTTGCTAATCCACTACTCTTACATCTAGGTTTTCGCAGCCCTTTGCTACAGTAAGATGAGGAGGGGTAAATGCGAATTCTAATTTTCAAAGTATATATTGGTCCTACTATTACTCTGTACTAGTAATTTTTACAATCTTCGCATTTTTACCAAATTACGCTCGTGGACCCGCTACAAATACATTTATGCTGTTATTTTTTTAATTTATAATTTGAACAAATTTAAAAAATACTTTCCAGTGCTAGTTCATAGGGTCATGCTTGCCTCACATGATGTGGCTATCACGTATGAAACAGCCCAATGTATACACTTGTCCCACATGATGGAGCATGAACATACTAGGGTGGGCCGAAAAAAAAAATTTTTTTTGCTATCACATTCTAATAGTGCGGAAAAGTTTGCTCATGCAGTAAAATCAAAGTGTAAAAAATTTCATCCCGATTTAAGGATATCTTTTGCTTCCCAAAGGGGTTCAAACCTTCAAAAAGATTCAAATTCGGGCATCACTTTTTATAAAAAATAAAAACTTTTACAATTACGTTCTAATAGTCCGCAAAAGTAAGCTAATACATTCAATTTTAACGCTAAAAAAATTGTTTAGATGAATGCATATCTTCTGCCTCCCCAACGGGGGCCAAATAGCAGAAAAAACTGAAAAAATGACATTTTTGTAAAATATCGACTTTTGCAATAACGGTAAAAACTGGTGATCAGTTTTTTCTGCTAATAATATATATATATATATATATATATATATATATATATATATATATATATATATATATAGGACGAATTCAGCTGGTTTAAAACTAAAAAATAATTCTCTACTAGCATAATACTTGAGCTTACTGGGTTTGAAGTGGTTACTCTAGATTTAAGAGATGTTCAAAATAACATAATGACTAGTGTCTTTAGTAGAATAAGATTATATTTTAATCTTTATAATCCATACATCTTTATAATTTCTACAACTTCATTATAACATTTCTACGGCATAATTACACTTAAAAGTTGCTTTATTCTGATTTACCTGCCACTTTATGTCGAATACTTTGTAGTTGTGTTGCGTGTGATGAACAGGAAATACAATTTATTAAAATAATAAATATTTAAAACAGATACACAATGGAGCGAAATTGTTTAAAAAAAGTATTTTAATAATTATTAACAAATTTTTTTAATATAGGACACTTTACATTTTTTGTATAATTTAACTATACCCTGATGGGTATTTTCCGAATAACCTCAAACTATTATTGTAGAAATATAATATTTATATTAGACAAATATAATCACTGAGGTAAATAAATTATATCAAAATTTGAGAATACCTTAAATGTAATCCAAACAGATTTTTAATCCAAACAGATTTTTCTATTTCAAATCCAGCCCTGATACCATGAACTAGGCAAGTTTAAAGTAAAGCTCAGAAGAAAACTTTCAAGGCGATAATAGTTTAAAGTTAAAAAATCTTTTTCGCCGATGATAAAATATTAAATTGAATCAAAATTTGAAATAACCTTAAATCATAGAGAAGTGAAAACTTAATAGGGAATAACTTCTTGTGTTTCGTGTTTGAAAAGTCATTAAATCGTACGCACTCTACTTTTGCAACAGGAACTACTTGAAAATCGCAGCAGGACGGAACCAGAAGATCGACTTTCCATTTCATAACTGAAAATTGCTGGGGTAATTCCTTATTTTCAATTGGAACAGTATTTGTTCTAGTTATGAAGTGCAGAGCGTTTCGGGGTTCCCTCTAACTTTGTCGCAATAAAAGGTCTTTCTTCAGTTGAAGTGACCGACGTTTAGCAATACCTTGAGTCACTTGAAGAAATGGTATTTCATCTATACAAACAAAACCTGTCTCTTTAAAAATATGTTATTCTGATAGAACAGATTCTGTCGCGTGTGTATGTTATTCGCATCGGCAAGTTGCAGCACTTCCAATGGAAGGACAAAATCCTTGTCTTCGCACGCACTTGTATACGCAAGCCTGAAGATTTATGATATGCTAATTATTGACATTGTCAAAGTTTGATGGTCTTCAGGAAATTTTGATTTTCACATGTTCTTTACAGTACTATTTTAGAATACTTTTGTATGCCGTTTATTTTCTTTTGATTGTAAATATTTTATATATTTTTTTATTAGCATTACTTAGGCCCGGTGCACACGTCATGTTTTACAGCGTGCGGCGCCGCAACGCAATTGCGGTCTGAGAATTAGATCCAATGGAGTAGTGCACACATACCTCCGGCGACGCTGCGGCGACGCACATCCAACTTGCGTGCAGTTTATACCGTAGTTCCCTACGGCGCCGCAGCTCGCCACATACGCGTCTCCGTTCTGAAGTACCTTGTTTTCATAAATAAATGGAATATAAATAATAATTAACACATGGTTGTACCCAGTAACATCTATTTTGTTTCAAAATATACCTTTTTTAAACCAAGTAAGCGAAATAAACCCGTTTTCTTCGATCGAATATTTTTCGCAAATGGCGCGAAATGAGTACTTGCGTTATTTCACGGTTATGTGTGATAGTTGAGCTTCGGTGCCGCAGCGGCGCCGCATGTTGAAAAACCGGGTGTGTGCACCGGGCCTTGGTGTTATCATACCCCGCCAGTGGCCGAGTGGTTAAAGACGTCGTTCTTGAGAAACTGGTCTTCTGGTCAAAAAGTTCATGTCAAGCATATGATTAAATTATAGTTATTCCCTGGACAGCCCTAGACAAGAAAGGAGAGACAAAGAGAGGCTATGATTTGTACTAGTGATGAGGCTCCTCGAAGTAAGTGCTGTGAAACATCAGATGCTTTGGTTATGTCAATTTTATTTTATAATTTCTTGCCCAAAACATCGTTTCAAATATTGAGAACAAAAAAAATGCAATGTGAATGCTTAAAAACTCTGTTATTTAAAAAATGATGTTTGACAAAATTTTAAAATACACAGTCCAGTCACATTAATGTGACCACTCCCTACTTTCGACGTCAACGTGAAATAACCAATCACAAAATTCAGGTGGCAGCATATTGCAGTGGAGTGTATATAAAGGATGTCCTAGGGCATCGGAAAGCATTTCAATCGTTGGCGTAATGCAGAACGGCGTAACGCAAAACGTAGCGATTTATCCGACGTCCAAAAGGGCATGATTATTGGCTTTCGGGCCAAGGGTGGAAGCATTTCGGAAACGGCTAATTTTGTGAACTGTTTGCGTGCCACCGTGGTAAAAGTATACCGTGCATGGCAAAATGGCACTACCCAAAATCAGCGGCATGGCACATGTGGTGCACCAAGGGCTATAGATGACAAAGGCGAACGAAGGCTACGGAGATGCGTTCGGGCGAATAGACTTGCAACTGTTGAGCACTGACCGCCCAGATGAACCAAGGGGCTACCAAGAGTGTATCCTCAACAACGGTTCAGCGAACGTTGCTGCGCATGGGCCTCCGCAGCAGACGCCTGGTTAATGCACCTATGCTGCTGACTGCTGTTCATCGGCGACGAAGGCTGGAATTTGCACGCCAGTACCGTAACTTGACGTCCACAGAGTGGCGACAGGTGGCTTTTTCCGACGAATCACGTTTTATGCTCCATCGGACAGATGGATGTTGGAGTATACGGCGTGAAAAGTCTGAAAGCAAACATCCTGCAACAATTGCCGGAAGGATCCAGGCTGGAGGAGGGAGCATTATGGTTTGGGGAATGTTTTCCTGGCATTCACTGGGTGCAGAAACCTAATTGACTCTCTTCCTGCACGTCTCGCAGTGGTCCGCTCTGCCAAAGGTGGTTATTCTGGCTTTTAACAGGTGGTCACATTAATGTGACTAGACTGTGTAATCCTCGCCTTTTCAAGTATTTCGAAAAAGTCTACACCTCAAAAAATTAAATTCATAGAAAAGAAGTTACTACTAAATCACTGAACTATGGATTTGTTGAATTTATGTAATTAGTCTGCATTATAAGTTTGTAATCTGTAATACAATAAGTTTATAATCTAATAATAACTATCATGCAAGACTGTCCTTCGAGAAAATTTAAATATTTAAACTTTCTTACGCATTAACATTATTTCTAAATTCTGTACTAAATGTTGATAAAAACATATTCAGAATGTTATACACATATGTCTAAATATTAAGAATAATATTGAATTCATATTAAACAAGGTCACCTGATCTCAATCCAATAGAGCATTCCTGGAGTGCTGTCGGACGTTATACTTCAATCTACACAAGGACCGTAAACGACCAAAGCCATGCTCTAGAACTCCTTGCCACAGGAATTCTTGGACAGCCATGTGAATAGCATTTCTGCTCATAGTGAGGCCTACATAAATGTCATCGGCCCGCACATGCCCTAATGGGCGGATTTATTTTAAACAGCAAAAGAGGAGGGTGTTCAATTAAAACAACAATGTGTTCACCAAAACAATATTTTTTGCCTTTTTGTACTTCCTATTAGCTCCACTAGGCCCTATTACCACCACTAGGCACATATTAGCACCACTAGGTACCTATTACCACTCTAGGCTTCCCAATTGGCTTCCTGTTTCACGTAGCTTGTCGAATGTTCATTTTTCATTTGAGGCACTACGAAGCAATTACTCCATTGTACCTAACGGAATTAATTCATCTCGAACTATCCGTAAATTGTGGACGTGTTTGTATTACGATAAAATTCAATTAACGGTAAGAACAAAGCAAATAAACAGACAGTCAAGGCGAAGAACAAATATGTATGGAATTCTTAATCTTGATCATGAGGATACGATTGTTTTCCATGCTAACTCTAACGTGAGTGAAAAAGTAATTATGCCCTTAATAAACCATTCTCACCAATCAGTGCATTCACAGCAATCTTATTTTAAAATAATTTTCAACAATTAAAAGCACCTATGCAAATTCTAATCACATATTCACATTCACCCAAATGGCGCGCATGTCAACACATGCCTTTGTTTATTTCATGACAAACCAAACTTATCATTTCAGAGGATGCTATGATGCAACCAAATTTGAATATAAAACCAATTACGCACACATGTAACGGCAGAAATGGAAAGACAGTTAAAGTGTGTCCAAAACAGACGATAGGCGACGCAGTGCCTGGCTCCAATCGAACAAGGCAAGAGATTAAAAGAGGGTGGGCAAGGTCACTTTTTTATACCTGGTCGACCTTCCGAAGGCTGCGGATAGGTGGCAGCAATTCCAAGTTACGTGTCAAACATGGCTGACACTCTTGTGCAACAGAACCGAAGAACAAGACCAAACGGTAACTATCTCGTGTTCACCGTTGGGTCGCTTCACTCAGGGTCGTAATGTTTTCAAGTTATTGACATTTGATTATTCAAAGCCGAAGAAAATTCATGAAGCTTTTCTCTTCTTTTTTCAGGGAGGGATCAAGTTCAAAGAGGAAGTTCCAGCGTGATTATGAAATTAAATTATGCAATATACCCCAACAAATAAAACCGTTTTGAGAGAAGAACATTTTTGTTTTAAATGTTACTTTAAGAACCTTCTAAGATAATTTTATAGCCAGTTTGTACTGTTATGAAAAAGTAGGTTGACAAATTTTTCTATCAACTTAGTATAAAAGACTATCAATTTATGTTTCGAAACAATGTTTATTAAATTATTAGAGTAATTAGATGTAGTAGTTAAAATTACTACTCGGTTTGGGGAACATCAAATTTTCGATACTAGAAAATTTCGTTGAAAACATTCTTAGTTTCCTACAGTCCATTAGTTTGCTCTTTTTTTCTAACATTAGCCATTAATTGTTTCGACGGCTTGACTTTTACAGTCGATTTAAATATCTTTTTGAACATTTAGTTTAAAGGTAATAATATTATTCAAAATTAAAAAGTATCTCTGGAAATGCAGAGTTGCAATAGTAAAAAGGCTTAAAATGTGAGTTTCATTGAAACGTCATCACCGGAAATACCTCTAAAATATTCTAATTATTCTATGGAATATTCGATGTTTCTAAGCCAACATCATTCTTATTAGACCAGGCCTCGAAATATATATTTTAATTCAGGTGCACCTTGTGCACCTAAGTTTTTAAATTAGGTTCACAAGGTGCACTGCGCGCACCTAGTGGGAAAAATTAGGTGCACAATTATATTTTCATGTGCACAGTGCACCTGTGCACCCGGGTATTTCGAGCCCTGTATTAGACAGAAATTTAAGAAATGAACAAATTTGTTATAAAAGTTATGTTAGTAAAGTGGTTGTTTTGCAAATTCTGGAAAATTATATGTTCTATTTTCTTGTGAAACAAGCAATATATGAAAAATTGTAGTGTATAAAATATAGCACTTTATTTAAGTTTATTACTCCCATATCAATTCATGTAAGAAACGGCCCTAGAGATATATCTTAGCTTTTAAAAAAATAAGTTGCGCGCGTATTTAGAAAGTTAAAATAACCGGATCTTTCTAACTCAAATTTAAATCTTTAATTATTTTCTTCAAAATAATTTCTTAGTGGTACATTATTATTATTTTTTTTAATTTTACCAAATTAGGCTATCTTAAATTCGTTACTTAAATATATGCATGGTTATAAATATAAAAAGTAATTCAAACTATAAAAACAACAAAGTACTTTATCCCCAGCTAATGCTATAATTACAATATTTGACACAAATATTTCTTATAATATTCTTATATTGATTGGTGAACATGGTGATTCGAAATTCCCTGACAAAACTTTCAGGGATGAAATTATGTATTGAGGATGTCTTTATCTGCTAAGGACTGAGCTGGAAGGATCAACTTAAGTAAGCATCTTTTTTCGTAGTCTTGAACACAGCAATACTGACGAAACATGAACATAAGTGCAAATTAAACAGAGTCCATACTCAACAGGAAACAGGAGTATGGATATGCAACATAAAGTTTTGTCATCGCGACTTCACCATATACATTTCACAATAAGAATGTTCAATACATCACAATGTCAAAATAAACCTTTTTTATTCAAAGAATATTTGTCCACAAATGTACGTGTAGGTGCTAGATAGCACTGATTGGTGCAAAACGTCAGTGAATGCTTCCTTTTCCAGGAAGTTGGAACTTTCCGGCCAGCCCGTGTTATGCCTGCATACATGAAAACTTCCGGTTTCATTGATGGTGGTACAGTACAATTTTTGAGTAATTCTTATGTTAATATTTGGCAGCCCCACATGTAAGATGCATATTAGCCATCTTTGAATTCTTGTAAAAGTCAACACGTCCGAATTGCACGTTGCGAATGAAGATTGAACTAAGGAACTATTTGAAAACACCACCAGATTACGTACTCTAGCATCTATGGGCAACAGTTATAGGCATGCATTCTTCGACACAAAAAAAAAAAAAAAAAAAACACGATTTATTTTGGTGCACCTGAAAAGTTTGTCTACAGAATTTTGAATCACCCAAATCTGTCAACTCAACTTATAAATATTGAACATATGGCTACTATAAAGTTGTACAAAGACTATTTTTAAGTATTCGTTGACACGTTTCAGCTTCATAGTTTACAGTTTTATAAATTAAAGAAGCTGAAGTAAAGAAGAAACAAATGTCCATGAACAAATGCGCATCTGTTTTACAATCAGGTATCTTATAACTGAGGTGTCTCTTATACTCTGTCAAATTTCAAAATCGTATTGATTGTGCATGCGCTCACAGGAAGAGGCCTTCGATTTATAATCAATAACAAGGAAAACAAACAACCGAAAACTCTCCAATAATAATAAATGCTAAGAAAGTTTGGAATTTGTTTGACGTCCTTGGATGATCGGCGTTACGCCAAGTATAAGAGGGAAGTATACATCTGGCAAAAAATCTTTTTACAAGGCAACTGGTAAAACATCGTTGGCAAGAATCATTAATTGATCCTCCTGATCTATATTCACAACAGAGCTTTACAATTTGTCAGTCATACATGAACCCGCGCACTTTAAATTTATCAATTTGATATAAGTTCGTGACCTTTAAAGCAACAAAGGAGAATCTTGGAGCCGAGATTCAGACAGATATGGCTCCCTGTTGTTCAAGTAGACAGAATATTCAAATGCTGTTTGCTTCTGTATTTCGCATCATATGATTCAACTACCATTTATGTAACTGCATCCAAACTGTTTTATATGACTTGAAATTTCTTTATCCTTTTGTCTCTTCAATTACGTTATTATTATATCTAATTTCTGAAAATAATATATTTTTAACCTTTTCATGCCGAAATATTTAACAAGAATATTAGAGCCAGTATCACATATAATGTTTCTGCTTCTTGGAGAAACATAGCATGTATCACGACACGTTAGGTTTTCTAAATACCTTTTAAATTTAGAAATCGTTTGGGGTATTAAAAATAAAATGTATTAATGCGCGCATAGCTGAATTAAGTCATGTAAATGCTTCTTAGGGTAAATTATGCTTTCAGAATATGTCCTTCTCATCCTGAATGGATAGCTGTGAGGAAAATGTTGCTTTCCATGTGACCATATAAAGTGGTAATAACCTAAAATAACCTTAGAAGAGATCAACAACGGAACCTCCAAATTGGTTTCTGGATCTTTATGGAAACGTGTGGAAAGAATGATGTAAAACGACCTAAAGTTTTTTCGCTGACCTAGGATTAGATCAATAAGCATTCATAAGTTTAATAAGATCAATAAGTTTTTATTAGTTTGAAAACACGATTGCTTTTTTAAATGTCGTGCATTTTAAGAACTTTGCCAAAAAATGTTGGACAGCGAATTCAGAAATTCGACTTATTGGCTCCATTATCCCGACATGCAAACTTCCAATTTCCATAACTCTGAAATATTTCGTTAAATTTACGTAACGCAAGAGATTCTATTATAAAATTATTTCACAAATACCTCATAGACTCTAGACAAACGACTGATAATGGGCTTAAGCCACCTCTAAAGAAATAGAAATATTAAGTTTTTATTAGTTTGAAAACACGATGAACGTACTAAAAATTCTAAACCAGTATCAACTGAAAATTTAGATTCATGAGTAAGAATAACTAATGATACACTCCCTTTTTTTCAGTTTCCTTTCATGTTTGACGTGAGGAAATAGGAAACACAGCTTGACTCAGGAAGAAACTTGTTGAGAGGCGGAAAAAAAATTTACAGTTTGGTCTTCCAAAAATATATTTTAGTTTTCAGGTCAAAAATAAAATTATAAGCATTTTTAAAGTTTTGTTTCCAACAGATTATGTAATGTGATATATTTCCCTCTCTCTTTCATCATCATGACATGAAAGCAAGCATTTGGAGTTAAAAAACGCATTTTCGAATAAATGAGTTTCTGCTCTAAGCCAACCATATATCTCATTTTACGTTATGAGGACAATCCCGATTCTGGAGCACAAAATTCCACCTTTTTTCTTTAACATTACAATTGGTGGGGTGGTCGATTGGCGGTAAACAATTTCAAAAATACTGTATACTGTCGAAACTGTATAGATCGTATACTAAATGGTGAAACCGAAAGTAACACGTGTTGTATGGATACTTTTAAGGAATCGATGTTCTTTTCCAACTAGCCATTCTGTAACGCCCATAATATTAAACAGAGTGAGGGCATAATATTTATTATGATCTTCATAACAGCTTGCGAACATCAAAAACGAATTGTTTATTATAAAATAGTCATTAATTTCTTGGCTAAAATTTTTCAGAAATATGCTGGTACTTTCCTGTCTTAAAAAGTCTGTTATCAAACCCTCTCAAAGAAAAATATTAAAAAGATTCAATTTTGATTAGCATCGCACTGGAGTAACACAACAGGCTATTGGCGACTTTTCGAAATCAGTTTTGAAGGGAAAAAACCAAGAACAACACCTTGTAATTTTGAATCATGGCCAGATGAGACAGTTTGGATTGTGGTACTACGACTTGCAGATCAGAGTTGGTATTATTTCAAAGCGTTCAAACATAGGTTAAAACGATGTCAATTTTGTGTTCATTCTCCTAATTCCTTGGCATTGTTAAATCTGTTCATACGAAAGCAATTTTTAAACATTCTAGTTTGAACCACTGTGAAGTATTTTTATATGCTTTGATGTGCACCAGAAAAACTTATTTGGACAAGCCTATGCACAAAATACATAACAACGCAATCTATGTACATCATTGTTTGAGGGAACACTGCCTGGACACTTGATGATTGGAAATGAGTACCCTGGTCAAATGGAAGAATGTGTTTGATAAAACCCAATGAAACCATGGATCCCGCATGTTAACAGGGGATTGAACAGACTAAAGGTAGGGCTTATGGAGTTAGTTCAGCTGGTATTCAAAAGGGAACTAGATACGTCCACAGACATCTCTGACTGGTGAACGCTTTGTGTGCATCCTTTCTGACGAGTTAAACCCGTTCATAGCATGTGTTCATTTTTATGGGTTTGGCTTCTTCCAGAAGAACAATGTGCTCCTAAACAAGTCTAGACACACCAAATTATTGTTAGAGAAGCACTCAGTTGTTTGGGGGTTTTCCATTCAAACCTAAGTCTCCATATCTCAATGCTATCCCATACATCTGGAATCCAATGTAACGCACTGTGGAATACTGAAATCCTGAACTCTGGAATACAACATAATTATGGAATGCTTTGCAGGAAGTACGACTATTCAATGTGCACAGGAATCTTTCGCAAGCTCGTGGAGTCCGTGGGCCATAGTATTTCTACAGATCTATGCTCCTTGTGAGACGTACTAAATTTTCGACTGGTGTACCTATTTTTAGGGCACTTCACTGTGCTTGTATCTCGTCAAGAGCTTTAAAATTATACCACACCACACGTGCGTTCGCGGTTGTGGACATAAACTGAATCAAACTCAGCGACACACCCAGAAATATTGCGTACTTTTCTCTGCCCATGGGGAGGGAAATTCGCGTCGTGCGCACTATATATTGCGCAGCATACAGAATAAATGCCATGCTGTTTACGAATATGCTAAAGCGATTTCTATTCGACTTTATTTTTAACGATATATAGCGTTATCAATTAGGACCTATTTTGTCATGGACGTTCGGCAGTGAACTGTCCCATAATATACGCGGAGTGTTACAAGTAGTGCTACGTCAAAAGTCTAGATGAGCGGCTATAAAGCAGCAAGGTAAAATGAAGTGGACCCAATTCATACAATACCTGATTGCATTTACAACAAATCCTTGAAAACATCAACCTATATTTTACGAATCCCAGTTGGGGTTGCAATCTTTCTATTAACCCTCTGACTGCTCAATTTGTGGACCAAAATCGCTACAAAAATCGTGTTTTTTTTTTTGCATATTAAAAATCGAAAAAAATTGGAGAATTGAAATATGCATTTTTTTCTTTCTAGAAAAGACTTTTTATATAGATTTTTATCATGAGAAACTAAACTGTCAGAAGTTATTGTTAGCTATATGCACAGTAATTCCCGGATTTCCACGAAAAGGAACGGGAGGAGGAGGTGGAGGAATATTCTTTATACCAATTTTGCACCACTGCCTAACGCTTTGCAAGTTTATTGAATCATGATCAGATTCATCGCTATCTGAGGAGCAGTCCGAAAAATCTATATCACTATCACTATCAAAACTAAAATCACTTTCAGAATCTGATAAATCATCATGAATATATACTCTGTCAATCGCTGAACGTTTTCTAGCAGCCATTTCTGATTAGAAAAAGGCGCCAAACAAAGGCGCGAAGTTAGAGCGGTAAATACAAAGTACCTTCAAATGCCGCAATTTAGTGGACGACTAGCGACAACTGTTGACCAAAATCTAAATTTAACGTCTAACACTGTATGTAATTTATTTCATTGGTTAAACGGTGAAAAAGCGGGATGCGCTCCTCAATAAAGATAGAAAAACACCTGCCCGCGAAAATCGCGGGATGAGCAAATTTTGCTACATTTGAGTTGCCCGTGGAAATCGCGGGATAATCAGCCAGTGGGTTAAAATTCCAGTGATACTACCCGTCCCCATAACGCTGCGTTTTCGACTATCTGGAACACCACAGCTGCCATGAATTTCACAGTTATTTTTAAAAGTGACCAGATGCTATTCATAAAACTGAATCTGGTTCCGTTTCCGTGTCTGCATTTTCCGGCTATTTTTCATCGGAAAATTTAAAAGGAAGGCATCACTGGCGACAGTCAGGGTTATATTCGAATGGCATCATCACAACAAACGCTCGCACCAATAACAGGATGAAAACGCACAGCGTGCAAGGACGCAAGGAAGGGAAGGTCAGAAATGGTTTGACCTCTCCCTCTTTGACCCAGACCTTGCATGGGGATGTCATGAGGGACGTCTCATCATTCGATTCATCAGCCAAATCGAATACTCAGCGAACGATGCGCAGAAGAAGCCAGTAGCGAGAGGCAAAGGTGCTGTTAAAGTTGACGAAAGGAAAGACGTACCCTTAAGAAAATGTATTAAAACATAGGTTTAAATTAGCATACTTTGAATTACCATGCTATTTTTAATTAAATCCGAGACTCCTGATGGAAATTTCTTCAGACCGGGACCTGGTTGTAATTTGATTTAAAATCTGTGTTTTGGAGCATCATAATATCCCTTTTTATGGGATAGTCTTTTATAGAACACCTTTCTTACGTAACTATTTAAAGAGCATTATTTTTCATTGGATTAAGATGCTTTGAATCAAGTAGAAATACTATCGACAGATATTTTCTAGGACAATATTTAAATTTTTGGTCAAGTAATGGCATTGCAGAAATCATTAAAACTATTACTGCCATACACACCCCTTGGTCTAGTGCCTTAACTCTTCTGTTTGTTGTCTAGACAGGGAATCTATTCATTATCAAAGCTTACAAAATCTTGATGGACGAGGTGTCTCGTCATTGGAAGAATACGGATCAAATCTTGATATCGTCATTATCAAAAATAGGCAAACTCCTTGAAGACAAGATATCTTGTCATTAGCAAAATTAGTCTCATCTTGATGAATGGGATAAATCGTCGAAACCACCTGGAGAGCTAATGTTCACAAGTAATACGGTTAAAGGAAAATTCTGACCAGGATCAAATGACCTACGGACAAAATCCATCTGGGAACACTTCCTTAAAACCAGGACAATCCCGGCCAGACAAGGACGGATGACCACTATAAACATCTATAACATGAACTCACTAGTCAAAAAATAAAACTTTGAGGCGAGGAAGGAAACAAAATTCAAATTATATTGCATGTGGAAGACTCTATTGCGGTTAGAATTATTTCGACAGCTGGATATAAGACAGACTTGTGGCGCTACTCGTCCTCGTAGATATTAATTTAAGTATGTTTCCTTCGAACTTAACCTTTAGAAGCGCATTATGTCAAAAAAGTTTTTTCTGGAAAAACCTCTGTGGTGTGAAGATCTACCACCGGATATGAATATATATATATATTTTAACCATAACAAAAATGTATAGTACTCTTCTTGTTTTTTCAAGAGGTGGAGGGATTCTATAGATTCTATCACTAATCCATCACATTACAATTTCAAGTGAAATTTTAGCCTTAGTATACCCAGAATATTAAAACCCTAGTCTTAATCCATTCAGAGTTGGTGGGACAGACTTTGACTGGCACTACTCCAAACTTCCACATCGTGCCTACGTAAAAAAGCATTTGAGGCCACGAAATATTTAACGTGAACCAGCCCTCACGACTAGGGTCTGAAAGATTGAGGGTGGTGAGACCACAGCCTCAGAAAGAGTTAACTTGTAATTTGCGTTTTTGAATTGCGCGCGTCACCTATTCTATATTCCATTGGTTTACCTGGTTTGTGGTCTTAGCGTCTGTCAAAAAAAAGTTTGTTAAGCTGTCTTTTTTTATCTATCCCAAATTTCCGGGTTTGTCTATCATTTTATAATGTTCAAAAAGAGCTCACAAAAAGCCGGCACATAAGAACATTTTCAATTTGAACAAGTCATTGAATTTTATTTCTCTTAAATTAAGTCACAAAGTAAGATGTGTACCCATAATGCGCTTAAAACTCTATAATCAAAGGATACAATAGACCCTGCAGCACAGATATTCTGCGTGGATGTACTTTATAACGCTAATGTGATTGTGGAAATTCTTGGGTATCAGCAATTTCGTCGATTGTTTAAAATGATCTCTCTAAATATTTATAGCTCTCTCTCTCTCTCTCTGAATATATATATATATATATATATATATATATATATATATAATTAGTAATTTCTATATCCTTTACAATTAAATCTCTTCGGTTTAATGACAATAAGAATCAGGTTTTTCCATGATCGTTCCAGGCATCAGAGAAGTTTATAAAAGATAAATTTATGTTTAGGAAATAAACTAGTAGTTCCCTGTCAGGTTGACCTTTAATTACGAGAGTACTATAAGTAATGTAATTAAAAACATTACTCATACTTATCCTATGTTGTGATAGAAAAAAAATTATGTATACAGATCTATAAATTAAGATCTAGAATATACTTTACATGATCTACGCACAATTTTGAAATTAAATCATTAATATAAAATCCATACTTCTAGAGCATTGTTTTCCAAATTAGTCAATTCACTTCAATCTTAAGATATTTTTTAAATAAATTCAAAATTTTCTTGAAATATTATATGATAGTATTGTATATAAACAATTATTTTCCTCAAACCTTTATAGCGGTGAAAAAAGTTCTCAAAGAACAGGCTCCTCAATATGATCGAGGCATTCAAGTTTCACTACTTACAATTTTAACGTTCTTTTAGACTTTAGATGAAACAAAATCATTGTAGGTATATAAGTTCGTAAGCATTTAGAAGGAAAGTGAACGTAATTACTCTAAATAAAAACGTTACAATGAATTCCACTGAATGAAATCTCGTTTCTTACCCTTGTTAATGCATAGTTCCTTGACTATAATTACAAACTTCAACTCTCGTCCTTCACGAGATGACTATAAATCTTAAGTTTTGTTTTAGCCATTAAAATTATAAAATACGTTCTAAATCATATTTTATTTAACAAAACACAGGGATGGCATGCGTTAAAACTTCATTGCCGCTCCTTGCTGAAACCAGCACCGGTTCTACTTTATACTAAGGAAGGAAGATTTCTGCCGTGATTCCATACAAATTGATTCCAAGAGCATCTTTGTTTTTCGTTTTCCCAACGGAATTCAATTATCTGAATCCCCGTCTGCATCATACTCCAAAGGTGCAGAGGGTCAAGGTGCAGAGAAGTTCCGTGTGTCTTCAGGTGGGTAAGATACGAGGCTAAAGCAATGTATCAAAACTTACTCCGCGTGATATATATAACTATGAACTGTTTGAAGTTTTTGAACCTTTTGTTTGTTTACTTACTTCAGTGCCTGTTCGTTGCAGAAAAGGGGGGGGGGATGTAGTCGTCTAACTACGACTCAATGTACGCTCGTAGAATTAGTCAGTTTATCCATATTGTGAATACATTTCAGAAAACGCAACTGTGCAACTTTATTTCATTTAGTGGAGTTGGTTAGGTTTTAAAGCAATGACAAGGACAATATTTGGGGCAAAATGTGCCCAACACCAGATAGAAGACATCACACGCAGGAACCCACACACAATGAAAGTTTATCTGACAAAGATAGACATACACTTTGTAAGTTAAAGGGATGGAACCTGCGCCGTCTACAACATGTAGATTGTTAGCACAATTGGTAAACCATTGGAGCAACACATTCAGTCGGTTATATAATTGAATGTTGGTGGACCCGTCAGTTTTGAAGTTCACTTACGAGGCTAAAGCAAGACATCAAAAGCAACTCCGATGCATATAACTATGAACTGTTGGAAAAATTTTTATCATTTGGTTTTCTTACTTATTTTAGTAACCGTTTGTTGAAGAAAATATTAATACAATCGTCTAACAACGACTCAACTATGAATTATTGAATGTGAGCACGGAGATTTAGTCTATTTATATAGATTGTGAATTTACGGCAGCAAAGGCTGTGAAAGTGTTTCTTTTCATTTAGTAAGGATAACAATTGAAAGCTTGGTGGATCATGTCCCTGTAGGTGCATGTGTGGTACTAGACAATGCTTCATAACTACTTTTATATTTATAATATACGTATGAGCCGAGGTAGCTCAGTCAGTAGAGCGGCGGGCTCGCATCAGAAGGGTTGTGGGTTCTGTCCTCGGCGGAGCCTGTAATTCTGATGATTTCGAGATCGGCGCTTCGACCTGGCTAAAGACCGTCGTGTTCACTGATGGTGACTGGGGCACGTTAAATAGGTCGTGGTCACAAAGTCCCCGATGTTCCCATACCAAATCAATACCTCTGGGGGTACCTGATCAGGGGGTTATCGGCCTCTGATTGGGATCTAAATTACGATATGTGTGAGTGAATGGATGTATGCAAGGGACCTTCCTGTAAAATGGAAGTGTCATGTATGTCGAGCTAAGTCGGACTTCCTCCGAATGGGGCTCAACAACATGGAAGGCGAACCTCGCCTCTCGGTCTGCCAGTGTAGGCGGCATAATAAACAACAACTATATATATATATATATATATATTAGGGTAGTTCGAAAAACACTTTTTTTCGAAATCGCTATTCTAATAGTGCGGAAAGGGTTCTCTCTGGGTTCAATAAACACGGTGTAAAATATTTTTTTGATTGGATAATATCTTCTGCCCCCGCATCATACTTGAATTTTCGAAATTTGAGTAAAAATTGCAATATTTACTCAGCGTAGGAAACATAATTATTTTTCAATATTGCTATTCTAATTGTGCGGAAGAAGTGCCCACTGGGTTAAATAAGAAAGGTGTAAGATATTTTTTCTATCGAATTATATCTTCTAGTCCCGTATAGCAATTGAAATTTTGCATTTTTTGAAAAAAAGTGCACTTTTTTATGTGTTATAGAAATAAATAAAACATGAAAAATAGATGGGTTCAAACAATATTTATAGCTGTATTGTACTGTACATTTGATTATATTGCCTAAAAATTATTAAATAATAGCTGAGTCGCATTATATTAATATAATATTTGTTAAGAATATTGTAACCATAGAATGTATGACATGCCAATACCAAAAGTTTAATTACACTTAATCAGCAGGAAGAGGCTTGAAATCAGCCTTATAATCGAATTCAGACATATAATTAATCGGGAAAAGAATGTGGATATAATGAACCCGTCTCTACTTTGAAACCCATAAATTTTTGTGGATGCTTCTGTCATTAACTTGACACACCGTTCAACGGCCTGTATGTGACATGGGAAGTGAACAAAGTCCCATTCAGGATTTTTTTATCACGCACAATGGAACTAAATATAGCAGTAGATGTATCACGGAGGATAAGTGGAGAATTAATAGTAATTGATGACCAGTCATTCAATTTAGTGTAGTCAACAGCTTCAAAATTCAGTTTTGGTGGGAGAAATACACGTACTGACTTTACATTGGAAGATGACTCTCTAGACTTAATTATACGTCGTGCAGCAAGTTCTCTGATGTGCGGTCTTTCATCCTTCAACATACACATCAAGATATTCTCGGGATGTGCAAAGAACGAATTTTGACAAATTACTCCATCAACGACGTCCTTAAGGTCTTGAGATAAATACCTGGATCTAGAAATACTATTCCACACATGCTTAGCTCCATCTTTCAGCAAGTGTTTAGACTTTATATCAAACCAGTTTGGAGTGTAAACTTTCATAACAAACTCAGCGATTTGTTTCAACTTCAAAGAAGGATCTGGAGAACTAACATATAGTCTTAGAACTCTGTTCGCTGTTGTTAGCCAAATAATGGTAATGGACCAGGACTGCGTCGAGAAAGTTCATCAGGACAATTACCCAATCGTACCGCTTGAGATATTTCTAGTAAGTACATTTGATCCTTGCTTAAGTCACGTCTATCTGTTATTGGTAAATCGCCGTCAATAATTTTGAAAGTTGTCACTGGCAAAGTTTCACATGTAAGGAGCGCCTACTCAATATTATCAAAATATGATTTTGGACCATTTGCTGGCCCATCCAACGTTTCAAACAGATGCCTCAGAGTTAGTTCTTTAAAATGCAGGAGACATATTACTCATTGCAGAAGTTTATCAAGTTTCATTTCCTAACACCGAATTACACCAGATTTCCATCCGGTATTAACAAATGTGCAGTCACAGCCAATTGCCAGAACCTGAGAAAGATCTATTGTGATCCCTTCAAATATCCGATAATAGTCGCGGAAATCTGTTTTGCGGTGCCAAATGATGTACTCAAATCAGTAATTTAACGTGAACCTGATTCTTCAATAGGAGATAAATGTTCCTCTTTTGCTTTTCTCGTGTATCTTTTAGTATCTACTATCTCATCTATCAATGTAAAATCTTTGCGACCACCGAAATACAGCCCCATTCAACAGTAATGCCTGAGCTTCACTTTAAAGCTTGAAATTTTAAATCCTTTCTAACTTTAGCCTTTTCTCTTCGCAGCTTGTTTTTGTAAACCACCAAATCTGAGTTGTTGCTAGTTATGAGATCAACGTCGTGAATAACTCTTGAAGCAATTGCAACCACAGCCTGGTCCGAGACTCCAAACCTGTCGGCAACCACAGCAGTTGAAGGAAGGCCAAGTCGCATTTCTGATGATTTAGATACAAACGGAGTTAATTGTCTGTACTTAGGATCAGTAAGAGAGTTTAAACGGTTCTATGTCGATGGTTTGTAAATGTCCATATTTAAATCTGCTTCAGATATATCTGCGGAGTTATATGAATTGTGAAACCTCCCTCCACACTCTCATTTCCTGTCAGATACAAATAGCATGAAAAGACAAGAAAAAGTGCATTTTTCTTAAAAAATAACAAAATTTCAATTGTGATGCGGCAACAGAAGATATTATTCGATCGACAAAATATTCTACACCATTCTTATTAAGCCCAGTAGTCACCTCTTCCGCACTATTGGAACAGCAATATTGAAAAATAATTATATTTCCAACGCCGAGTAAAAATTGCCAATTTTTACCCAAATTTTCAAAATTCCAGTGCGATGCGGGAGCAGAAGATATTATCCAATCAAAAAAATATTTTACACCGTGTTTATTGAACCCAGAGAGAACCCTTTCCGCACTATTAGAATAGTTCGGCCCACCCTTATATATATATATATATATATATATATATATATATATATATATATATATATATATATATATATATATATATATATATATATATATATATATATATATATATATATATATATATATATATATATATATATATATATATATATATATATATATATATATATATATATATATATACGTGTGGCACTCGAAAAAGACGTTATTTGTTATCGCGTTTGGACAACACTGCACGATTGTTTGTTTTCCACGAAGTCTCGCGTATCAATTGAGTTTATAGAGCTATCGGATAAAATTTTATTTAAAGAAATGAATATTAGTCGAACTGTTGCAGCTTATAAACGGCATGCTGAGTATTCGATTTTCAAAGCAGCGCTCACATTTCGACTCAAAATTTGTTCAAAGTCTTCATTTGAATTCCAAATTGTTCAAGTTCTGATTCTAGAGGTACTGTATAATTTTTCTGTTGTACAACAAATTTATATTTGATAGTTATTTTTTTGGAATATCATTTTTTGAAAACAATGTCTTCATTGATACGAGCGATGCTAGCAAGGTTAGCGCAGCGAACTAATGAAGATTGCAAAGTAATCCTCCGGGGGTCGGCGAGCGTTAGCGAGATGGGGGAGGGCCCCCTAGTATATATAATTATTGAACTGCTTTAAAGTTTGGTACCTCTTGTTTATATACTTACTTCTGTAGCTTTTCGTTGCAGAATATTGAGTAATGTAGCAGTCTAACTAGAATGCAAGTGTGAGCTATTCAATTTATACTAGGAAAATCAGGCACTGCGAATTTGTGACAGTGAAATCTACTAGAATTTGTTCATTTATATGGGATACAATTGAAAGGTTTGTGAGTCCATGTTATACGCGGGCAAATTAATGTACCAAAAAACATGCATGCCTATTAACTGTTTGCGATTTTTGAATCGTTTATTCACCAACCTATTGTGGTACTACTTCGTTGGGGAAAATGGAGGAATGCAATGGTCCAACTACGATTCATGTGAGCTATTCAATGTACGCTCTGAGAACTATTTGATTTATTTTGTTTGTGAACTTACGGCAGACTAACGCTGTAAAGAAAATTATTTTCATTCAGTGAGGAATACTGCAGATGGATTTCGGGCAACGTAGTGATAAAACACCTTTTCTCTCAAAATTTTCAGACTAACAATTTTCAAATTTTTAAAAATTCAGAAAATTATTGATTTATTCACTATTTAAGCGGTTGGATAGGTTAACAACTTAAATTTTCAAGCATTAAGAACTCATCCAATCAGGAATTAATTTGATCTACTTGAATATTTTATTTTTAATTTTTTTTCTTTGTGAAACGTATTTCTGTCGTTTTTATCATTTCGTTGTCCTGAGGTCATTCATTTACAGGTTGGTGAATCCGTGTGTCTTTAGATGAATACGATACGGAGTTAAACCAATGTATCAAAATATATATAACTATGAACGGTTTGAAGTTTTTGAACTTTTTGTTTATTTACAGACTTCAGTAACTCTTCGGTGAAGAAAATGGAAGAATGCAGTAGTCTAACTGCAACATAACTGTATACAAAATATTCTCATGGAATTAGTTAGTTTATATAATTGTTTATTTAAGGCAGCAAATTCACGGAAGAAATTTAATTTCGTTGAATGTAAGATGCAATTAAAAGACCAAACGCTTGATTATTACTTATTATGCAGTCATCAAGATCTACTTTTCATAAGGGATTTCAGAAAAGGAATATTAATTTAATGTGCCCTACATGCAGTTATTTAAAAGTATAAATTACGTATATATTTGAGTTTCAACAAAGAAATTCCAATTACAATAGTCTTAACCATATTTCGAGTTAAATCTCTCATATACATCTTTCAAATATTTGTTACAATATTAATATTTCATGAATTGCTACTTTAATTTATAACAAACATAATTGTTAAATTAAAATTTCATTTCAATTCATTCTGTAATATTTATAAATTAATAAAAGGAGGGACTTTAAAAATGTATCAACGATGAAAATATATTCTAGAACAAAATAGTTTTTAAATGGTATTAAATACATCTGATGTTATTTCTCTTATGGTATTTTTCAAACCAATCCAACAGTCCAAAATATTACCTCCTTCAATTCTTCAACTTCTTAAAACAGTCACTTCTACAGTTGAACATCGAAACACATCTGTCTTTATCGGAAACTATTAGCCTTATTTAATACTAAATTTCTCACGCATCTTGTCTAATACTATCAAGCCATAGTTTTAAGTTGATGGTTTAATTTCAAACCGTTTGATGGAAATGCGTCATAAGCTCTTGCAACATGTCAGCAATATATAGAACAAATAAGAAAAGAACTGTACTCGTATGCATCACATTATTCTTCTGATCTCCAATCAGTGTTACATTTTCAGTCTGTGGTTCAAACAAAGCACTTCCATGTGTGGATGAATCTCAAGCTGGAAATGATTCGAAGCGTGGACAATTAGCTTGTATTACAGATGAATCAAACCATGCATTTCTCGAACACTGCATGGAGAAGAGAGTAAATAACTTTTTGTGTCCTTATATCATAATACAATTGATCTTGAAAGCTTTTAGAAGCGAATACATCAATATCAAGTTGTTAAGGATTTCATATGAAGGTATCAGGTGCTTTGACACAATTTATTACATAGAAATAAACTTAAGTATTCATTGAAAGAAATGTATCAAAAAAAGTATTGGATTAATACCTTCTTCAAAAGTACCAAATCTGTTTTTTTTTATTCACGAAACATTTTTTATAGAAAATAACATACCAGACAAGATAGCCTTTTTCTGTTAATCTTATTGTAGGGGGCAGTAGTGTTTCCTGTGAGTATTCGGAAAGTGAATTCACTCTATTTATTTTTTCGAATACGCTTTCAGAACTTCACCTAAAAAAATTCCAGAGAATAAATTCCAAATTGATATAAGAGACACGGTAGCTCAGTTGGTAGCGTCACAAATTTTAACAACCAGAGGACTGCGACTTCAAAACTCGATCCATCCAAAGACATTCGTGTGCGTAGGGGCTGTAAAATCTGTGTGTCCTCAAATGTCCTTACGATGACGTGATATGGAAGTTTGGAGAGTAGGGTTCGCTTTTGACCTCGTCATGTGACTGTGGCTCAAAATTACAAAATGTTGTCCTCAGATCTTTCTCCAGATAACTGATCCCGGACCTTTACCAATAGTCTGTTGTGTTGCTACAATGTGATGTAAATTCAACTGACCACCTACTAAATTGATGTGATAGTTGATTGGTCAACCTCAATTATACGATATTTAACGGAAAATGGCGATTAATTATATTTTTAAAAGCATGCATTTCTTTCTATCGTGGCAGGTACGTATCATACGAGGTCATTTGCATAGCTGAAATAAAATCTTCACTTTCCCCGATTTGCTTATTTACACTGAAAATTCCTCTGATTGACATGATTTACTAATGGCAGGCATGTTATGTATTTAGAAAATATAAGACAGCATTAATTTCT
The DNA here is from genome assembly GCA_947359465.1 of Metellina segmentata. Taxonomy (NCBI): domain Eukaryota; kingdom Metazoa; phylum Arthropoda; class Arachnida; order Araneae; family Tetragnathidae; genus Metellina; species Metellina segmentata. The sequence goes on along the minus strand of OX375882.1, from coordinate 42,208,872 downwards.
AATGTTCTAACTTTATGTCGAATGTTTTTTTTGTATGATATAATACTTAATACACATACAGTATTTTAAGACTTCTTGCACACTTCTGACACAAACTTTAAGCAGGGATAGGGAACACAAATTAAACAGTATTCTAAGAGATATGTATGCTCCCAAGTAGTGCTCTACCCGGGTATGCTAGAAGTTACACTACAGTTCAGAAATGAAAGACAGCAAGCGAGCCTCAGTTTAACTAGCCCTAATTTTATTTTCACAGTCAGTTCCCTAAGTTTTGACTTCCAGCAGCAACACATACCTAACGCATATATTGCGTGCGTGTTCAGAAATTCTAGCTCTTCCACGAACACGTGCTGCCGCGACGAATCTTGTGATGTGGTCAATTTCGGAGTCATTGGGAGGCTTGTGTTCACGATATGTTTATAATATCTCCCGAGAAAGAAAGTACGTTATAAGTCGGGATATCTTGGTTGACGAGTGAGTTAAGCCTGGGAGAAGAAAGTGCTTAAAACTGCGACTGAACAAAGTCTTTGTAGAACATTTTTTCCTTAATTTTATCAAAATTGCGGCCAATTTTTTTTAATCATAAGTTACAATGTTCTGCAGTGCAAAGCGCGCTCCTTGACACACTTTTGTTTCTTTTCAAGCTACGAAACAAAGTCCCTACGCCCCCCCCCCCCAAAAAAAAAAAAAAAAAATTTCCGCAAACACTTTATAAATTGCACATCTTCCATGTCACTGACAAAATATTTAGCTTCAAATAATTGATCTTCAGAATTGATATTCTGAAAGTATGCCTTGGTTTTAAGTAAAGTAAGTCAACTAATTTTGATGTGTGTGTTTTATTATAAATATGTAATACATATTTAGCCGATAATTGTGTTTTATGTCTGTTTTTGATTTGACTGCAGGTTTCAAAAGTCGGACAAATGCCTGCAGAACAATTGTAATTGCTTGGAGTTGTGTTGCATAACAATGAATATAATTCTACTCCTGTGGGGGGGGGGTCAACCTCAATCAATCCATCGAGCATCTTGCCCCTAGACAAACCAACTACATACCATGGGAATACGGTTCAGCTTTGTGTTCCCTGTACACCAGAAAGTTTGAACAGGAAGTTCTGAAATACCCTGTATAAATATAGTATGACGCACAATGTGTGTGCGTTTTTCACAAATCGTTTGTTGGTGCTTACCCCATGGTGCTTGATAAGTTCAACACCAAGACATGGAGGTTGTGTAAAATAAGTTTTTCAGCCATTGCAGTGGGGTTGGAGAAGCCTTTTTGGTTGTTGTGTTGACATTGAAACAATGTTGGATGTGATAAGGAGAGGATAGCTCTTTTGCTTATTCCTCTGAGAGGGCAATGTCACTTTTTCTGGTTCCATGTAGCTCCTTTGCCTTGGGATTTCTAAAATTGTTTTTGTTCCCTGAAATACCAACATGAGTATGTATTCTTTGGGAAAGCTTATTAGGATACTGGTAATTCTATACAGGGTGGTCCCGAATTCATGGTACAAACTTTAATGGTAGGTACAGGACATTGTAACAATGATTTATTGTATAGGAATGTATAGTCGCAAGTGACGCGGTGAGGCGTAAACAGGGGAAATAAAAGGAAAGAGAAATGGAGTGATCGGTTGGTATCATTGCCGGTAGAGGGCAGTAGATGTCTAGCCGCTGTTGAACATGATGCATCGCAGTAGGGAAAAGCGCCATTCACAATTGTGCTGCCGTAGACGATGGGTGACTTTACGTATGCAGAAAAAGCAGACATGCATTACATGTACGGCCGTGCAAATGGTAACGGCAGAGCTGCGTTACGAATGTATCGCGCGGAGTATCCTGATCGACGAATGCCGGATCATAGAATTTTTCAACGGTTACATCGTCAACTTTGTGAAACAGGTGCGTTCGACGTCAACAGACATGGCGCTGGTCGAGTAAGAGCTGTACGCACTCCAAGGCTGGAAGAAAGCATCTTGAACATTGTGGCTGATAGACCCGAGTCAAGCACAAGAACTGTTGCGCGTGACGTAGGTGTGAGTCATCAGACTGTATGCAGAGTGTTAAACGAAAATCGCTTACACCCCTTCCATTTTCAGAAAGTACAAGCATTGAATCCGGCAGATTATCCTCGCCGCGTGAACTTCTGCCTGTGGGTGATGCAGCAATGTGCGTTGCAGTCGGATTTCGTAGATTATGTGCTATTTACAGATGAAGCGACATTTTCACGCGAGGGTGTCTTTAATGCGCACAATTCCCATGTGTGGGCAACCGATAATCCACATGCAACGCGTCGACATGCGTTTCAACAACGTTTCAGTATTAATGTGTGGGCTGGTATTGTGAACGACTTTTTGATTGGCCCATACTTACTACCCACGCGGCTCACTGGCGGAAGCTATCTTATTTTTCTGAAAGAAGTGTTACCACAACTGCTGCATGATGTTCCGATCGCCATTCGTAACCGCATGTGGTTTCAGCACGATGGGGGGCCAGCACACTTCAGCATTGATGTACGGAATTACCTGAATGCCACGTTTGGTACTCGATGGATTGGGCGTGGAGGACCAGTCCCTTGGCCACCCCGATCTCCCGATTTATCGAGCCTCGATTACTTTTTATGGGGACATCTAAAGCATCTTGTTTATGAGACTCCAGTTGACTCAGATGAGGATCTCGTCGCTCGCTTATCTGTAGCTGCTGCAGGTGTGCGTGAAATACCAGGCATCTTTGAACGTGTACGCCAATCGCTCCACCGACGCTGTCAAGCATGTATCGATACTGGTGGACGCAATTTTGAACAATTACTGTAAACATGACACTTGTCAACAACGCTTTCAATAAAATCTTTGTTTTTCCTTTCGGCCGTTATTTCCCCTGTTTCGCCTCACCGCGTCACTTGCGACTATACATTCCTATACAATAAATCATTGTTACAATGTCCTGTACCTACCATTAAAGTTTGTACCATGAATTCGGGACCACCCTGTATAAGAGTGCATCGTTAACTGTGGAAAAGATTTGGTACCATCGGTGAAGGTCACGTGCTTCAGGTGTCCAGTGTTCTGTCTTGTCAACATGGAAAAACTCTTCTCGACATATTGAAAAGCTCACCCAGAGACACCCTAATACCAATGATATGAAGGTACAATTTTTCTACGGGTACAATTCGGGTTTCCACGATGAACAGATGGTCTTGCACTATGTTTTTAAAGTAGCCATCTGTTGTATCGCCTGGAATTAAAATTTGAGAAGGGATCCATAAAAAGAAATACTGAATTCTTTGTGGAAGCTTATTAGGAGGTTTACAAGTCTACATAGCAATGGATTGAAGTTGGTGAAGCATACCTCAACAACATGGATAACTTCCAGTCAATCTTTTTAAAATTTTAATTTACTGGTTTTGAGACGATCCTTAAGAGATTTAACTATTCTGTTAATTGTGTGTTTCACAAATACTGTTTAGAAACAAGCTGTTTATGCACTACATGTTTTATTTTTATTTCTAAGTATTCAAAATCTGTAAATTTTTCATCTGCTTTGAGAATTGTTAAGATTTTAAATTATTCTCTATATTTTTAAACATTAGTTGGTTTGCGTAGAAGTAAAGCCAAAAATGGCGCGGTCATTTAACTTTCAAAAGCAAATTTTTTTTACAAATTGAAGTCAGATCTGCCAGGGGAAAAATTTACAAGTGATAAAGAAGTCATTTCTGCAGTTTTATGCCTTTTGAAGAACCGTAATCAGATTATTTTTAGCCGTCTAGAAAAGCTAATAAACCACTAAAAATGTACTAAAATGTAGGGTGATTATACTGAACAATAAAAATATTATTTGATTCTTTTTCCTATTTAATGCCCCTGAGCCGTAAACATTTTGACCTTACGACATACGTCTGCATATTTTATGTTAAATGTACCTAAATGGGTTGTTTGTCATTATCAGATACATGACGATATACTCATTTGAAGTTCTCATAGAGTATATTCGTCAGAGTATATGCAGTCAAGGAATGTATGCTACAGTCATTTACATCTAAATGCAATTAAGTTTTCAGACACAACTAAAAATACCTCTTTACTTGTAGGCGAGATAGAAGATCACGTGACATTTTTAACAATGTCCAAATACCAAAGGTTGATCCTTCGCTTAAAATAATGTAAATTAACGCACAATGCCAAATTTGTATACCTTTTAAATTATGATCTATCAATCCCTGAATATATGAATGGCTAATCAGATGATTTTGTTATAAATCTGCCTCCCATCCATCCTACTCTAGTAATAATATTTGGATATCCCGCTTGAGGAAACATCAACTGAAATACAATTATTTTCCACGAAGTCGGAAATGGCCTTAATGAATTATTAATTAAAATATAATTACCAAATTCTTCAGGCTAAAGCTAGATCTATCATCTCAAAATGTGACAAATCATAGAAGCTGATGTCAAAGTTAAAAAGAAGCCAGACTTGTTTTCTCTGACCACTGCATATAGTACGTAGGTATCAAGGTTGGGATTCTGAGGCTCTAGGCGATTTGTTAACAAAGAACCCCGCCTTGGGATTTCCAATAAAAAATATAATATAAGTTCTGATATCGTGTGCCTTATTTAGCCTTACTCGAATTCAAATCGAGCTTAAAGATGAAACGATTGGAGCCGTAGTAAACTTGGAAGAACTGTACGGGTGGTGTTATCCAGTTACTGAGTATCAAGTCTGGATTTACGCATTGAACAATAGAATGATGAATGATGCTGTAACAAATAATATATTCTACTAAAATATTCACATTTCATTAAAGGTTCTCTAAATGTGACGCAGCTGAAATTTTTTTAATTTGATTAGACATATAGATTTTCTAACTTTATCATTAAAATCTTTATTTTCTGGGTTGAAATTAAGATATTATGGTTCTTGTGTGTATTGGTTCATTTGCTTGTTCACTATGGGCAGCTGCCACACAATATTTAATAGTTTTTATCAAATAAAACAGATGAATTTACGAAACATAAATTTATAAAGAAAATAATTTAATAAAGAATTTAAGAATATAATTTAATAAAGAATTTAAGAATATAATTTAATAAAGAATTTAAGAATATAATTTAATATGTAGAGCATATGATTTAATAATCAATGTAAGAACGTAGTTTAATATAGAATACATACTATAATAAATAATATTATGAATAAAGAATATAATTTAATTTTGAATATAATTAATAAATAATATAATTTAATTTTGAATATTATTAATAAAGAATATAATTTAATTTTGAATGTAATTAATAAAGAATATGTTTTAATTTTGAATATAATTATTAAAGAATATAATTTAATATAGAATATATAATGTAATAAAGAATATAATTTAATATAGAAAATATAATATAATAAAGAATATAATTTAACATAGAACATATAATATAATAAAGAATATAATTTAATATAGAACATATAACATAATAAAGACCATATAAAAAATAAGGAATATAATTTAATGCAGAATATATAATATAATAAAGAATATATAATATAATAACGAATATATAAAATAATAAGGAATATAATTTAATATGGAATATATATAATGTAATATAGTATTTATATCTATAATTTAATATAGGATTTATATCTATAAATTCATAAAACTTATGATTTAATAAAGAAAGGACCTTACGGAAGTAAAAGTTATTTAAAAATTTTGGTAAGAGTTAACTGGATGTCAAACATTTTTTATCGCCCAGGATAATGACTCTAAATCATTGGGTAAACATAATCATATAATGCCATGGTATTGCACAACCATAGTTTACCGAATTGGGAAAAGTCGCCCTTGGTGACATTTTTTAGTTCAAACTGGCGCTATTGTAACACACACCCTATTTCAACCAAAATTTTTATTCTTGCTTTTTACAGGTCACTTTTTAGCAGCTTTTTCATCCTTTCAGATTAGCTAACTGAAATATATTAAAACATCAGGACAGTTCCATTTGTTTTGGAGCTCGGTTGGAAAAGTAACGGCTTAGCAACTGGAGGGTTGCGAGTTCGAATCCAACCAAAGACCGTCATGTACAAAAAACACAGATCGACACTAAAACTGTCGTAGCCTCAAATGTCCTCAAGTTGGCGAGGTGTGGAAGTTTAGAGGGTCAGGAGTGACAGCTCAGGTATTATCACATCATCTGAAAGTGGTCCAAAATTACTTGTTGTTGTCCTCCGATCTTTCCAATTCTGGTTTGATCCCGGACCGTCACCAATAACCCATTGTATCGCTCCAGTGCGACTTTAATTAAAATATCTATCCATCCGTTCAGTTATTTCGGAACTACTTTTCAAAATTAACTGCAACTGTGTTCTGTCTTTTACCTTTCTGGTGCAGTTTAGCCAAAACAGTCTCTTCCGCCATAAAAATCAACCAACGTTTTTACCTTTTGAATATTTTCGCAAAGAGTTCACTTGCTAGTCGTTTTTTCTGAACGTAATATTCAACTGAAAAACTAACAGCAAGATGTGATAGTATAAGGGAAATAATACATGCTTTAATAAGGGGATGGTCCCCACGTGCTGCAGTTACACTAGCAAACCTTCTGGGCATACTTTCAATAAGGTTTTGATACACAGCTATGGCTATTTGTATCCATTCCTGCTGCAAGAATATCGCCAGCTTTGGCTCAGCTGTAGATTTCGGACGTGGTTCCCTGGTCCGTAAGCATCGCTCGAACACTTCCCACAAATGTTCTATGGGTTTGTCGGGACTCCAAGCAGGCCAGGGAAGACGTTTTACATCCATATCTTGATACCAATGCTTGACAGAGACTGCAACATGACATAAAGCGTTGTCGTCCTGTAAGTAACATTCGTCCATTCCATAAAATTGCCAGAGTGTAGGAAGAACCTGATTGTACAAAATGTTCATATGGCCTGATCATGTCTCTAAAATTTTATAAACAAGATATCCCTGATCTATATCCGTCATGTGACCGTGGTTCAAAATTACGAGGTGTTGTCCTTGGATCTTTCCCTTAAGGGGCTGATCCCGGACCGTCGTCAATAGCCCGTTGTGTTGCTCTAGTACGACGTTAACTAAAATTACCAATTACCCTGATCTATATCATACAAGATTGGGTAGCAAAAGTGAAGACTTCAATTCCGGTCAGGTTTTTTTTTTCACCTAAAATCTCTCTCTTAGAGAGAGATTTTCAGATTAAACAATCAAACCAAACGTTCTGAGAATGTTTTACTTCCTGCTGTTCAAAAGTTCTCGCATGTTGCATATTAGGGTTACCACATGTTGCAGATTAGGGTAGTTTATTGACGTTTGGCGTCTAATCTAATTGGTGTTGACCAATCAACTCTCATATATAGCAATTTTGAATTTTTTTAAAACAATTTTTATTTCTAGTGTTGATGTATTTGATACAACATCCCAAGTGACGTCACGTTCAGGAAAATATATCGCCGCAGAAACAAAACCATCATCTATATTAACTTAGCAGAAAATGCTTCCCATAAAAGAAAATGTTTTAAAGAATAAAATTCACTTAAAATTTCAAAATGTTTAATTTTGGTATTTTAAAAATTTTGTGCTAATGAACGTTTTAGAAACATCTGTAGTTTTAGTCGTATTCTGCTATATGGTTAGTTCTAGAAACATTAGTAGCACAGTCGTATTCAGAAACAGGGAATAAAAAATTGCATTTTTATGACGAAAATTTTATGTTGAAAAAACAATGACTTTTGTTTGTTCGCATGTCCATTAAGCGATCTCGTATCCGTTGTAGTTAGAGAGTGTTTATATTTACTTTATCTATGACAAGAAAGGTTAAAACGCTTCTTTTATAACGTTATCGCGATTGTGGCAGACAAATGATGACTAACGCTTTAAGTTTCGCGAAACGTGAAAAGCATCAAGTAATCCTTTGATGGGAAAAGCGACCTTCAAAAATACAAATAAAACATTATGTTCGAATCGAGAGGAGAAAAAAATGGACGACAGAACAATAATAGCAAGGACACGGGAAAACTCAATTCCTGCTACCACGCCTCCAAAAAGAATCTTTGCTTCATTATCCTCCGGATAAGAATCAGGCGTTAACCGAATCCGTAACGGACCACACAATGGATCGCGCAAAAAGAGTTTGAAAAATCTATATCGTCTGAACCTTGGCCTACATAACTGGATCATCAGTTCGATTTGAGATTAAAGAAGGCCGGACAAATTTCGGGTAACAACGGACCGGTTTCCGGAACATTCCATTGATGAGAACACTCGAAAATGGTATTTATTAGCTCTTGTGAAGATAAGAGGACATATTTAATAAAGGTTTTTTTATAGTAAAGTGAAATACTTGAGGGTCGATTTATTTTTAACTATGATTTATATAGATTCTCAGAATTTCATAGAGCTTTCGTAGTTGGCGGCCTTCTAAAATGTGGATGGGTAGTAAAAATCAAAACATCTGGAAATTGACTTCGTATGTTGATGTTGATTTTTTCTGTGCTCGACTACTGAAAGAACCCTTAACTGTTCGTTACGCTGTTGAACTTTCACACAAAAAGTATGTGATAAAAGGAAGACTTATTACTTTTCTGCATTTTAAGTTGTGTCGGTCCGTCACTTTTCTTATATTATATATTGTTCTGTTTATGGTTTTGAAAGTAGATTTTTGACAAATTGAGAGAGAGAGAGAGAGAGAGAGAGAGAGAGAGAGAGAGAGAAGGGCGTAAAAAATGAATTCTACATTGTTCGAATAATTCCACGCAGTTTACGCTCCTTGAACTTTTAGCACTTTTACATTCTTAGCTTGAAGTAATGAAAATCGTTTGAATTTGCAAGGCTGAGAGAAAATTAAAAGGAACTATCTAGAGTTCAGAAAATATTAATATTAAAATCTAGAATGCTACAGTTTTACAGTGTAGGAAAATAACATGTGAGGGGGCGATTTCAGTTTAAATATGAATACCTTCCCAGTACAATAAAACTTGGGTTTTATAATACACTTAGCTTATTATAGATTTCATTGATGCTATTATAGTGAAATTTTAATATTTTTGCTGACTTATGACTCAAAAAGTTAGAATACTTCAACGTTTTTATGGCCCAATATGAATTTTTAAGAGCTTTATTTTAAAATCGGATTCTTAGTTTTAAAATTGTCATTCACCCAGTTGCACTCAGCATTTTTCATCAAATCCTTTTAAACTTAAAATCTTTCTTTTTTATCTTTATCCAAAACGGAATGAATCATTGCGATGCCTAGTTTAAGTATGCAGTAACGTGTGATTATGGGATACCTATTCAAATTGTACATAGTTTTACGAAGGGATACATCGTTGACATATAACAGACTTATCAGTTGACATTTTTAGGAACGGCATTTTTTTACTCTAAATTATTATTTCATGTTGATGAGACATTGTCATTGTTTAAAAGAAAATATAGCGCTATCAAAATTTTTAAAATTAAAAGTAGTGAACAATTTAACCCTTCTTTGCATAATGGTGGAAATTTCCATCATAACATTGAATGCCCAAAAATTATATAAAAGAACAAGTTCACTTTAAGTTGATCGTGTCTGGATACCTTTTTAATGTCCATTGCATAAAAAAAAAACATAGCTGTCAAAAATAAGCAAGTGTCACTATCAGTAAAACGAGCTTGAAGTTGTCATTCCGCTGTTTGTTGTAGTTGCAATAAACGTATGATTTCGTTTTTAATTTTGTTTTATTATATTTGAGTTTCTATCGCTAAAAAAGTGAAAATGAGTGGAAGAAAGGTTTGTAACATGTGTTTCTGTTATTTTTAGAGCAATTTCTGAAAAAGTTTGCGTTTAATTTAAAAAATACCACATGATACCATCATATTGTTTTTTGCTAAATTTATACTATAAATATATACTAAGATTTTTTTTAACCATTTTTCCTTTAATTTTGAACATGAATTATATCACCTTGATTTATTTCACCAATAAAGAAAAAAATCATGCAAAGAAGGGTTAAAAAAAACTTTGCTGAAGATTTAATATTTTGCCAGTTAATGTGTGTGAGCTTCTGTTCTAAGCCGTATATATTTTTAGTATTTAAACAAAATTCTTTCAAAATCACACTTACGTTTTCGAAACTTAAAAAAATTGTTTGGAATTTAATTACAAATACAAATATGTCCAAAATCTATGTCTAGTCATTAAAATGTATAATTTCGATACATTCTCTGATTTTCAAACTTTTTAATACTAATCAAGATAATGTTTACATTTATTATGAACTAGCTGTATAACTGGTTAAAATAAGAGAATACACCGGGCTCTAGGAATCACTTATTACTGTTCAAGCACTTATTATGTTTTGTGGAGTAATCGTAAATACTAAGTGGAAAGCAATATATTTCATTGTTCATGAATACTTACAACTTGTAACACTCTTCTTCGGATTTCGTTAATAAATTGTAATTTGTATTTATCTCATGTACTACCGCACTATAATAAAGGTACGCAATTCTTAAGATACAATTTCACAGAACTAAATAAATGTAAAATTTAACACTTTAAACTTTTGTAAAATTTATATTTTTAGTAAGAAATAAAAAAGGGTCTCTAGCGTGTGCCAATACTACCCAGAAAGCATAAAATAATTGATAGTTTGTATATAAATACATTGTATGTCTTTAGAAAAAGGCATTTCCAAAAATTATCATACAATGATACAGTTGTTTTTAAATAAATTAAGGATCAACAGTTCCTTAATACCTCTGACGATCTTGACGCTTTTTTTTTTGGCACACTTTTTATGTCGTCAAGGAAAGAATTATTTAAAAAAATTTTACTACTGAAATTAACAGCTTAACGGGGGAAAATGGAAAAGTTTGAAAATGTATGTTATATCACATATAAAACCATTTTCAAATACGAAAAAGGAAAATATTTTTTCAAAAGATAATATGAATACAACCGATGCTGAACGTTTGAATTCTTAGAATTTACATGAAACGGAAAAGAACTGTAGGAAAAAATTTAAAAGAACCAATTAAAAAAATTTAAAAGAACCAATGAAATTTAAAGACAATTTAACAGATATGAAAGAAATTTCTGAAATATTCAAAATGAAAACCGGACTAAGAATGCAGCTGTACTAAATTAAGCAGAATTAAGCTTATCTTGATTACGGATATTCAATAAAATACCTCAGATTTTAAAATACAGATACATCCTAAAACGTAGATTAATAAAAAAGCTTTCAGCGAAAAGAAATTAATAACTTCTGTTTTTTCACAACAAAAGGGATTCCAGTGTTATAAGCAAACGGATTACAGAAATTAAAAAAAAAGCAAACGATTCATAATGATTGTTGAACTGATTCCCCCCCCCCCCCCCCCCAGTTGCACATTCCAAAAATTATTTTTAAAGATGCAAAGGTTGCCATATTAGCGACCATTCCTATTTTAAAAGGTTTTGTGCGGTATATTTTATTCTCGATATCGCCCAATATTAGTCATGCAACACGAAATAAGCTGAATTACGCATGCGCACTGACAGGCTGTCGGTACAGAAACGAAGTATGCATGCGCATGTTGGATGGTTTGATGCATGCAATATCAATGCTTGACCTGTCTTATTACGTCACTTTTTCAAATATAATTCTATATACCCAGAATTGAACACCTGTAACTCCAATTTCGTCAATATGTCTATATAAAGAGATATATTTACAAAATTGGTGTTATATATCTGTACCCCGGAGGTAAACAGTCAAAATTTAAATTTTTTCAATCTCTATCAATCTCAATATTTGTATACATATCGCACCCCGGCAAGAAAAGTCAAAAAAAAGAAAATTTTTGATGTTATGTCATTGAAAAATGTTTATGAGGTGCCCCAGCTTGTTATATTACTATTCTATAGAATATAATAGAAGTTACCACCATAAATACTTACCTAAAATTTAAAACAGCAAAGCTTATACTATTTCATTATAAGTTTTATAGTATCCTTTAAGTTTACTCTCTTCTCTAATTCTTCAATTTTGAGTTGTGTCACTTTTCTTGCCGGGGTGCGAAATATTTGCAGAGAAATAAAGACAGAGAGAGTAAGATTAAAAAATTTCGAATTACGATTGGGGGAGACATTGATTATGTTTACAAATCGATCAAAATTTAATATTTCTATAATTTTAAGGGGGCTGAAATCCACCATCTACAACTTGGATGCGTTATTGAACTTACATCTGTAAAAGTATTTTTGGTAACACAAACTTTTTACTTCCGAGTTTTAAGTAATGATAAAAAATAGGAGTGAATTTGTTTTTCGATAACTATGTCATGATGCCCACAAATGCGAATATAGAGAAATGAGATTCGAAGACCAGAATACAAAATAGGTGAAAACATATTTTTTTTCGACCGCAAGATTGGATTTTGAATACTCTTTATTCTTTTTGTCATGAAATTTATTTTTGCAAGTGAATATTTATAGGATCTCCGTGTGGTTTAAGAGATCACCCGAAGGACACTGTATTGTCCTAAATCGTTTTCTTTTTTCGGTTGGAAAACTTTCTGGCTAAAAATGTCATGCAGATTGCAAAAGTTCCTGATTACGTGGCTTCCTTAGTATGCATAGAAGAACGGAAATACGTGTTACCTGTGCAGTCAATCTAAATAAAACCCCTTATCTGAGAAAGTCAAAATTTTCTTTTAATGCAAATGTAACCCCTATAATAAAAACTACATGTTTGTTATACATAAACTGATATTTTTATAATCAAATGTTAGTTTCTTAAAAGTGCTTCTTTTGTGTATTCCTGCGAAGGAAAGCTAATGCTGCAAAATAATTTTTAAAGGGAAAACGCAACAATTTTTTTTACAAATATATCCAACTAGGGAGCCCGCCCCCTGCTCGCTAGCGCTCGCCAACTCCCGTCGGATTGCTTCGCAAACCTCATTGGTTTGCTGCGCGAACCTATGCTCGCTTTGCTCGCATCAATGAAGACATGTGTCCTAGCAGAAGGGATTGTTGAGGACAAAATATGATATTCCAAAAAAAAAAATTTCAAATCTAAATTTGCTGTATTACAGAAAATAAAAATATAGTACATCTGGAATCAGAATTCAAATGAAAACTTTGAGCAAATTTTGACTCGAAATGATAGCGCTGATTGGAAATCGAATACCCAGCATGTTGTTTGTGCGTACATTTACCCAAGCACTCGAGCCACTCACACTTTTTCACTGAGTTTGCTGTTGAAAATTGTAGTGCAAGCGTCTTGTTGATCTATAATTGTTGGCACTGAAAAGGGCCGTTTTTTAAATGACCCTGAAAAGATCCTCCGCTTCCTTTGATTTCTATTAACTGCAACAGCTCGACTAAAATTCTTTTTTTTTTCAATAAAATTTCATCCGATAACGCTATAAATTCAATTGAGGCGCGAGGTAAAGTAAACAAACAATCGTACAATGTTGCCAAAACGCGATAACAAATAACGTCTTTTTTGCGTGCCACGTAAGAGAATTATATATATAGATAGATTGAATGGGAAGGTTTGTTTCAAATGCGTTTTATACGTGTTTATTTTTAAACTATCTATATATATATTTCTCTTACGTGGCACGCAAAAAAGACGTTATTTGTTACCGCGTTTTGGCAACATTGTGCGATTGTTTGTTTACTAGGAGCCTCGCGCCTCATTTGAATCTATACCGTTATCGGATGAAATTTTATTGAAAAAAATGAATTTTAGACGAGCTGTGTTGCGGTTTGTAATAGAAATCTAAGAAAGCGGAGGATCTTTTCAGGGCTATTTAAAAAACGGTCCTTTTCAAGGCTAACAATTATAGTACAACAAGACGCGTGCACTACAACTTTCGACAACAAACTCAGTCAAAAAGTGTATGAGTGGCTCGAGTACTGGGGAAATGTACACACAAACAACATGCTGGGTATTCAATTTCCAAAGCAGCGTTCACATTGCGAATAAAAATTTGCTCAAAGTTTTCATTTAAATTCTGATTCCAGAGGTATTGTATATATCTTGGTGGAGTGGTCGTTCACGGTACGAAGACGAGGTACAGCTACACTCTACGTTTATGAGTGATGGCAACGGCTTGGCGATTTTTTTTGGCGCACTTCTAGTAGCGAGTTACGATAAATTAAGGTAACCCATCTTTCGTTGCTGTTGTTGTGGTTTTCACGGCAACCTCGGCAAACGGAAACTTTCAATTTTCATTTTGAATATTCTAGAAAGTTCTTCCAAAATCCGTTAAAATCGTTTGATTTCATTGATTTGTTTGAAATTTTTTCTTTTCTCCCATTGGTTATTTTGTTTTTAAAATATCCTTTGATTGCATTGGTCCGTTTAAATCGTTTTCTGTGATTGGTCCATTTATTTGTATTTTGACAGTTGTGGAATTTTTATTTTGTTATAATAGATTTCACGACAGGATTAAGAGTTTTGTTTTTTTAACCATTTTCGTTTTCATTATTTTTTTACGAGAGAATTCTGACGTTATCGGGTATTATTTCTTGCTTTTTTTCTTTTGTAAATCTTTTTCTTTTTCAACATGCTCACTGTATTTAGTGTAATTGATAAGTTTCAGGGTATTCTTACCATTTGTAGCTTAGTTTCTCTGCTGGTTCACAAATGTGTTTTGATATGTGATTAAGCTTACTACTTTTTATGAATTTTTTTTTAAATATACTTTTTAAAACGTTCTGAAATGTGCTTAAAAAGTGTGTTGTAAAAAGAAAAAAAATTGTGACAGGAAAAGAGTGAAGAAATAATTTTTTCCTTGGCGAGTTTAGAAGTGCGCCAAAAAAAATCGCCAAGCCGTTGCCATCAGTCATAAACGTAGAGTGTAGCTGTACCGAAGACGATTTGTCGCCAAATATGGTAACCTTCACCTTTTGCGGATTTTCTTCACATCTGCCGTTTTTGTTATGGCAACTCTATCTGCTGTTACGGAATTCGGCCGCCATCTTGATTTGGCGACAAAAATTAATTGGCGACAAACGTCTTACCGTGAACGACCACTCCACCTATATCTTTTATGTAATACAACAAATTTAGATTTGAAAAATATTTTTTTGGAATATCTTATTTTGTAATCAATCCCTTCTGCTAGGACACGTGTCTTCATTGATGCGAGCGAAGCGAGCATAGGTTCGCGCAGCGAACCAATGAGAATTGCGAAGCAATCCTCCGGGGGTTGGCGAGCGTTAGCGAGCACGGGGCGGGCCTCCTAGTAGTTTAATATTAGCTTTCATTTTCTGTATTGGACACTGTTGTATGTGATCTATAACTGGTAGAAGGGCTTGGGGCAACATAGTGATAAGCCACAAAATAAAAATTCAAAATTGAAAAAGGAAATTAAAAACGAAATATTTAAGAGAATCAAAAAACATTTGGACTGTTTGTATGAGTGTGAAAGCTTGACGAAAGCGTGGTAGACGAAGTAGTGGATTTACCATTATGATTTTGGAATTTTTTAAAACTCGAAAATAGCTGGATGAAAATTTTGATAAGTGACTCTTTGATATGTTGCCTGGAAGCCTTCAATTCAATAAATATTAACTGTCAATTAGAAAACAAACATAAAAGAATCTTAGTTATTAGAAACTTTTGAAGTTCAACAAATTGTTCGCTAATACAATTAATGCTGTTTCCTCTAAAAAAATGCTTGAGGCCTAAGTCTGATTTGTCACTACTGAACTCATCGTTTGCTACACAAGGTATAGTTAGACCTGGGAGACATAGAGAGCTAATTTACAAAACTAAAGTAAATTTTTTTTGAACAGTGCACCCCCCATTTACGGAATAGTATATAAAGTCGACTGAAATTTAAAAATAGAATTTTATCGTTTTACATCTGTCCATCATAACGCGTGTATGTAGAAGCGACAAAAACTTGCGGAGAAAAATAACCTCAAAAAACATTTTCGAAAATTGATGAAACATCTTTTTATGTATCAAAATAGATACAAAATAAATTTGTACAGCTTTACAGTGCAATGTTTTTACTATATGAATTTAACCTTATACGACGATCATCACACCTAAACATAATCAGCAGCTCACAATTTCTTTAATCTCCCAGATTTTATTCCATTACCTGCAGTTTTTATCAAATAACAACATAAAATTATATTGTATTCAAACAAAATGAATTGATGTGATGCTTGAAAGAATTCATAAGTTCAGAATTTTTATTACTATTGGAAAAACATAGCATTTTAACGGAAACAAAGTATCAAACGTGTACAGTAACCTGGCAACGAACAAAAACAGCTAGCTAAAAGGATTTATAGTTGTTGAACGCTGCCTCCTACAGTAGATTTTTTGTATTTTTTCTCTTGTCTGATCAACGGTATTAGTCAGCTTACTTCCGCACATAAAACAAGGCCTCCACTGGTTTCACGAGCTGTACTTGATCTTCACTTGGAAAGGTTTATGATGCAACACTTTTCATTGTAAAGCAAAATATTACACCAGGAAATGAACAATGAATTTAGATATGAAAGTTTTAATTCCCAAAACAAACTCACACTTCATATTATTCTGAGTCAAAAGTGTCTGTTGCTACTCACTTTTGACGGCACTTGGAAACGTTTTCATGTGTTAGAAGACTCATATTGCTAACAAAAACAATTATTACATGAAATATGAACAGTGAATGTAGATCTGAAAAGTTTTATTTCACTAAATAGACTCATTAATCATCATTTGATGTTCTGAGTTTTACACAATCCAGTCACATTAATGTGACCACCACCTACTTTCGACGTCAACGTGAAATAACCAATCACAAAAGGCAGGTAGCAGCACATTGCAGTGAAGGGCATCGGAAAGCATTTCAATCGTTGGCGTAATGCAGAAACGTAGCGATTTATCCGACGTCCAAAAAGGCATGATTATTGGCTTTCGGGCCAAAGGTGGAAGCATTTCGGAAACGGCTAATTTTGTGAACTGTTCGCGCACTGCCGTGGTAAAAGTATATCGTGCATGGCAAAATGGCACTATCCAAAATCAGCGGCGTGGCACATGTGGTGCACCACGGGCTATAAATTACAGAAGCGAACGAATGCTACGGAGATGCGTTCGGGCGAATAGACGTGCAATTGTTGAGCAACTGACAACCCAGATGAACCAAGGTACTACCAAGAGTGTATCCTCAACAACGGTTCAGCGAACGTTGCTGCGCATGGGCCTCCGCAGCAGACTCCTGGTTAATGCACCTATGCTGCTGACTGCTGTTCATCGGCGACGAAGGCTGGAATTTTCACGCCAGTACCGCAACTGGACGTCCACAGAGTGGCGACATTTGGCTTTTCCGATGAATCACGTTTTATGCTCCATCGGACAGATGGACGTTGGCGTGTATGGCGTGAAACGAAACGTCTGAAAGCAAACACCCTGCAACAATTGCCGGAAGGATGCAGGCTGGAGGAGGGAGGTAATCTAGCGCAGTTGGCCACGGTACTGAAGTCGGCATGGCTCAACATCCCAGTGAACACCTTCAGAAACCTAATTGACTCTCTTCCTGCACATCTCGCAGCGGTCCGCTCTGTCAAAGGTGGTTATTTTGTCTTTTGACAGGTGGTCACATTAATGTGACTGGACTGTGTATATATCTGTGGAATTTTTGTTTCCAACTTTTGAACGGTTCATTTCAAACTAAATCGAAGCAAGAGACTTCCAACGAAGCAAGGTACGTACGGAATTCAGCATATCAGAACCAGGTATCTTTCACCTGCAAAAGTGAAACAATTCGAATTTTGCATTTTTAGAAGAGTGTTTTTCAAAATTTATGAATTTAATTTTGGAAGTCTCATGACTGAATTTTAAATGTTTTTGGTTTGCAAATCGAACAATTTATTTTGTAATTGCATGCATTTCTCATTAGAAAAATAAATTTAACAATCTATTTAGAGATCAAAATATGCATAAAAACGTCAGAAGTTTTATCCTGTCTAGTTTTAATCTTTATTTGTATGCATAATGACTATTTCTAAGCAGTTCGCTGAGATTAAGCACATATATCGAAATTTATTATTTAAGTAGGTATTTAATTGACGTCGTACTGAAGCAACACAACGAGCTATAGCCGACGGACAGGAACCACTCCCCAAGAGAAAGATCCGTGAAAAACCACGTAGTTTTGAACCACGGCCAGATGACGAGATGATCACCTGAGCTGGAACCCCGCTCTCTAAACTTCCACGCCACGCCAGCGTGAAGACATGTAAGGCCACGACAGATTTAACGTGCACGAGCTACCACATAAACTCCGGTTGCTAATCCGTTACTCATCCAATTGGGCTATCACGGTCTCAGAATATATTAGAAAAACCTGTAAGCTGACTATTATTGAAAAAAAAAACATGTTCAAATAAGTTCTAATAAATTTAAAGAATTCACCCTTTAAAGAAACCTGTATATTAATTATATTTATTCAGCAATATCAATTTCTATAATTGTCTTCTTTTAGTTCTATTATTGAAATTAAACTAATAATAAACGTTTCTTGCCTGCCTCTTGTCCATTTGCCCTTGTCATTAAAAAAACAAACGTCTATTATACCTATGAAGTAACTAATTACTTTACCAGTTCACCTTGTTTGTTGCACACGCATTCATGGAAGAATATATATATATATATATATATATATATATATATATATATATATATATATATATATATATATATAACGCCAACAAAAAACCTATTAATACACAATCATAACTACGGTTTTTAATCGCAATAGCTATTTCACAATACAGTGAAGTCTAATTTGTATTTACTTTCCCACCTTCCTTACAAGTTTTCCTTTAAAACTGAAAGAAAGTTTTTTCGGTTTGGTTTATCGCTCTTACGGTTGTTTATGCTACAAGAGGGCTAATTAGACTACGACCTAAGGCTTAGAGTTCAAGGGGTGGGGATATGTTTACTAATAAAGAAGTAGAAGTATAGACATATAAGTAGACCAACAGACAAATGGTATTTAAGTCAAACAATTCAACATTCTGAAAAACATTCATTAAGTGAAATAATCTGCACATTTGTTTTCAATGACTTGGGTCTAATTAATCTTGGTATTGCAAAAAGTAATAGTAGAGCGAGAAAATAAACCTAACCAATTTGTCATCGTCTTAAGTTATACCACTTTGGTAACAGAGTGCGATGCATGAACAAGCACATCGTGCAACCCAATCTAAGTGGGGAGATTTTAAAGACTAATAAAATGATCGAAAATTCAAGAGTGAAACTACAAGAGCGGAAAACACATGAAACCCACAAGAGTAAAACCCACGTGCTGTTCATGGATCACGTGGGGTTCACTCTTATCCTGATATGTCGTCTTTCATTTCAATTGCAAAATTCAATCTATTTGTATAATTGTAAACTGTATATTTGGTAAACAGTAATTAAACAACAATTAATTGAAAGGGATACACACGGTTTTCTTTTCTAAGCAGCTTTGCTCTTTCTTCAGTTCTTTTAATCATTATTGTATCTTAATTTTCTAAGATAATCATTTTTTTCTAAGATAGGTATGCTTCGGTAGCAAACACACATGAAAGTTAATTATTATAGCATGCATCACTACCTTTGACTTTGTTCGAGAGGTTTTGACGTAAAATACGTCTTAACTTTCGAAACAGGGATACCCCGCTTGATTTGTGAAGATCACAAAAAACATAAATGCAAAAAATTTAATATATTGGAAAGTATGAATGATACATAAATGAACGATATCAAGTTAAAAGAACATTAAACAAAGTATGTAATGAATGCTAATTAATTTTGCTCTGACGTCATCGGCTGATGCAATCGCAGTTGAGTCACGAAAATGCGCACTTCCGCTCACATAAATTTAGTCTACCTCCGGCCTCCTTTGTGTGAAGACGACGTTTGAGGTGTCATTTATTTCGTCTCTTTGAGCTTTATAAACAATAATGGAAATAAAACTTCAAATATTTAGTACTTGTTTAGATATCGAACCCCAAAGTGTGGAATGCCCATATATATTAATATTAAACATTAAAAAAATTACAGAAACATCAACAGGAAGAAAGATAGGGAAATGGGAATCCAAGAAGATCCAGATATCTGATGGTGAGTGTCAACGGGCTCGGCGAGAGCGCTTCAAAATTGAGGCGTCGCGCCGCTCATATAATTTAGTCTCTTCCTTTGTGCGAGCACGACGTTTGAGGTGTCATTTATTTCGTTTCATTGCACTTTATAAATAATAACAGAAATAAAACCTAAATATTTAATACTTGTTTAGATATAAGACTTCAAAGAGTGGAAAATCGCAAAAATTTCAAAATGACCAAATATATGCATAATAAACACCAGAAGAATTATAGAAAACGTCAACAGGAAGAAATACCAATAGTCTGTGCCACGAAGATCCTGATATCCGATGCTGAGTGGGCTAGGTGGGCATTCTGGAAAGTATAGGCGTAAAAAAGTATACCTTCAAGGAGAACAAATTCTTGCACGAATGCGTCAAGTACCTCCACCACTCAGTTCCAATCAAAGATTGCACTGCTCATGACAATTTTTGACCTTTTGTGTTCATTGATCTCGTCTTGCGTAATGCTCTCCATTAAATTTTAGTTGTATGATTACAAGAAAACGAAGAAGTGAGCTGAAAATATTTGTGTCAGACCAAAAATCCCCAACAGAATAAAATCGCAAATGTCGTGAAGTCATATCACTGCATTCGAGAGTGTCCCTTGCTGCTTCAGACAGATTTGTTGGTTTATATGTATATATAAGATTACAATGCTTCCTATGATTTTATCAACACTTAAGTTTTTTGTTAAAATTAATTTGAGATTATATTTAAGCTTTACGAACACTGCTGGCCATGGCGTAAGAACTTAAGTGTCAGGGAAAACTGAGTAAGAGATCTGCCTTAGAACACACGCAGCCTTCTTTCCGAATTGATCCATATCTTAACGACTCAGCCGTCCTATCATGTCTCAAAGCAGTTCTACCTGCAATACGAATGATTTCAACTGATATTCTCAACCGGAATGTCTGGAGCCGGTGTGAGCCGATTAGGAGCAATTTGCAGATGGTGACATTGACCCTGAAAAACCCACACTTTTCCTTCACTGGGTATGACAAATCTTATCGAAAGCCCACGTATTGTTTGAGGTTGAAAACAACAGCAGGTGTACTTCGATTGTCCATGAAAGGAGATATAATAACCGTTTATACCCTGCGACCACTTCTCATACATATTAATACGATAGAAAACTGAATTATCAAGTTGAGAAAGTCATTGTTGACAGATGGATTTATGCGATACATATCTTATTTTTTCAGCAGATACTCAGACACATAAAAGGCACGGAAACTGTGAATTCAGTAATTTTTATTCGACTCTCCACCTTGTCGTGTATCCAAAGGACAGTTTAAAAAAATCTGGAAATTTATGTTGAACTTGTCTTTCTGACTAACTCATATTCTAACATTTACTTCCTCCTTCCTAATGTATTTAAGCATTTTACATATCCTTCTTAAACTTTCACTCCTAGGAAATCACCCACTCACATTCAGTTCATTTCAACTTTAAACCTCACACTATCTAAACTTACTTTCAGTCTATCTGTGTCGTTTAGCTTTCATTATATATGCAAATGGACATACTCTTATGGAATTAAAAATAATTAGGCACTGTTGGGTTCAGGATTAGGGATCTTTTCATGCCTAGTTGGTATGGCTAATACAAAAACGCGTAGTAATATATTTTTCAGAAGTATCTTCTTAATAAAAGGTGCTCTTCGACGAGCAGTTGAAAAGTGTAATGGGCCCTTACAGAATGCAGATCACCTATTTCAAAAGGTCTCACCGGAGGCACATGTTTACCTATATCTAGAGAGGGATCTTATTTTAAATCTACGGTGGAAGGCTTTTAGTGATCCTTGACAGCTGTTTCGTAATTGCATTGAATCCAATGTGATTTCAATCCATTCAGTACCAGAATCAACCAGTTTTAGTATAAAGTAACTTTTGTACTTTTGATGTAGAGCATCAATTTTTTATCGTTTCCATTGTACGTTTTCAATTATTTTTGATTGAATTTAAATTCATACCCAAATATATTTCAAGTTTTTTATATTTAGTGACTGAAACTTACACATATGCATCAATAATCATTTCTCCAATATATTAGTTTTTGTCAATGATATTTTGTTTACTGAAGCCCACCCTTTAAAATAAAATATATAGCTTCCAACATTTCTTTCAGTAACATTGTGATTCTTCCTCCCAAACCTGCTAGAAAAAATAAGAACTTGTGAAATCAATGTGCATTGAAATCCAATCTTTAGCATAGCAAGCACTGGAATTCATTGTTTTTATGACTTATTATGGTATTGGTCAAGGAGAGTTTTCAACTATTGATGACAAAACCTTAACCCCTCTGAACTTTTTTGCGTATCTATTCATCCATCCATTAAGCAATAATTTAATTTGTTGCTATTTACTTTTTCATGCTGCTTTTTTTAAAAGAACTCCATTTCTACCTGTTATGTCAAAGCTAAAAAGCTTCCATAAGTTCTTAAAGATGTTGTGAGAAGTGCATGGATGTTTGTAAGCGTATGGTATAGATATGGCTGGTGGCACCTTAAATCTGTTATGGCCGAAAGTCCTCACGTTGGGTTGGTGTTGAAGTTTGGAGAGTGGGGTACCAGCTCAGGTGTTGCCTCGTCATCTGACCGCGGTTCAAGATTACGTGGTGCTGTCCTCGGATCTTTCCCTTAGGGGATTGATCCCGTACCGTCGTCAATTGCCCGTTGTGTTGCTCTAGTACGACGTTAATTAAAAATTACTATATATATGTATACACTACCCTTCAATAATGGACCAAACGCCAGCGGATTTGCAAAAAATCCGACTACTTGTTTTAGGGTGTTTTTCGTGGAATGGCCTGGGACCTTTGCATGTTGTTCCTGATAAATTGAACGCCGACGCCTACATGAACATTTTGGACAATCACGTTCTTCCTACACTCTGGCAATTTTATGGAATGGACGAATGTTACTTCCAGGTCGACAAAGCCCCATGTCATATTGCAGCCTCTGTCAAGCAGTGGTATCAAGATATGAATGTAAAACGTCTTCCCTGGCCTGCTCATAGTCCCGACCAAAACCCTATAGAACATTTGTGGAATTTCAAGTACACTGGAAATTCAAAATAATTACAAGAAGTAAGTGGTAAAAAATGAAGAAATGTTGGTGCATCAGGGCGTCATCAGGTAGCCTGACCCAGACAGATGTTTTCTACAGCATTAGGCTGAAAATTGCTAATATACTTCTCCAAACACCATTAAGAAGCAAAAAAATATAAAACAAATCATTAAAAAAAGAGTAGGATATATATATCATTGGCCATAGCCAATTATCCGAAACGGCGGTGATCTGCTTTTTTTAGCTAATCCCAATATGAGCCATGCGAGAACATTTGGGAAGCGGACGTAAAACTTACGTATTCCACCTTATTTGTTTGTTTATACTGAAAATCCCTCATGTAGCTTATATTAGTACGACCTTTTCTATACTAAAGTCATGAAAGATAAATTCTGTAATTTCCAATGCTCTACCATAGCCACAATGGGATTCTTCCTTCCGAAGTTTCCAGACAAAACAAAAACCAACGAGCGCTTTGCATTCACTGCTACTAATGCGTGCATTGTGGATTGCAAATAATTCGTCAATGATAAGGAAGTGTTCCATGTGGGAAGTCGTTGAAGATAACATTCTGTCCAGCACATGAGGCCCGAGGTACGAACAGAAATCTTAGGTCGGGAGATCACAGGTCATCCAATAACTACCCTATTCTAATGTTCTGGAGGGGATTTCTTTCTTCCCGATTTCTCTGGCCGGGATCACGTGGGGACACGCATGACTGTGCACCATGTCTGGCATCTGGACGTTCCAAATAGATCGCGGATGGAAGATCGCTATTGAGGTCAGGTGTAAGAGTTTTCCACCAGTGCTGTCAATGAGGTTTACTACTTTCTCTTGGAGTCAGTAGACCCTCTCTCCTTCCGCAAGTTCTTTGTTTACAAACTTTTCCCCTTTAGCAGAAGGGGCTCATTGTGTACGACCTCAGGAACCACTTACAATACATGGGAACGGACTTGTTCCAGACAAACGCGACAGTGATAGGGAATTGTTGCTCCCCCCTCCAGACGCGGGGCTGTTCTCATTGTTGCGCAAGGGCGTTTTTTGCATTTCAGATGGCCATTCAATTTAACGAGTGATAAGACGCGAAGGTATGGGTACTTTCGATGTGGAGCAGTTTTTTGAAGACTAAGCCCGTGTTATAAAATGGAAACGAATAACTGTCCATTTCAGTTGAGTGTATTTTTTTATGAAGTTGGTTCGCACACATATTTTTCAGAGATTCCATAGCTTTTATAGCCGGACATTCAATTTTACGAAAGATGAAAGGAGAAAAGGATAGTCCGTTTGGGGATACACCACTTTCTTGTAGATTAGGTCCATCTGTTATCTAATGGAAAAGCATCACTGTCCATTTCAATTAAGTGTATTTTTTAATGAAAATGGTTCTCAGTTGTATTTTTCGGATATTCCGTACCTGTTATGACGGAAGCGTAGTCAGAAACTCAATTTAAAGAGCAATAAGAGGAGTAAAATATAGGCAATTTGGATGAAAGATACTCTCTTCTAGATTAGGCCCACGTGTTATTAAATAGAAAAGTACTACTGCCCATTTCAACTGAGTTTATTTTTTATGAAAGGAATTCTCAATTCTATTTTTCGGATATTCCGTACCTAATATGGCTGAAGAGGAGTCAGAAGAAATTCAATTTAAAGAGCCATAGGAGGGAAGGATGTGCAATTTGGATGTAGGGCCATATGTTATAAAATGTAAAAGCATCATTTTCCATTTCAATTGAGTGTATTTTTATAAAAGGGATTCTCAGTATTATTTTTCAGATATTCCGTACCTTTTATGGCCAGTGCATAGTCAGAAATTAAATTTAACGAGTATGAGGAGGGTAGGATATGCAATTTGGATAAAAGGTACTCTCTTGTAGATTAGGCACACGTGTTATAAAATGGACAAGCATTTCTGTCCATTGGAATTGAGTTTTTTTTATGGATGGTTATCTTAATCATATTGTTCAGATTTCATGACTGTTATTACCGAAGCGTTGTCATAAATTTAATTTAACAAATGATAAGAGGATGGAAGATCAGCTATATGTTATTGTAGGGCACTTTCTTGTAAATTAGACTTTGTGTTATAAAATGGAATAATGTCACTTTCCATTTTAATAGAATGTATTTTCTTAAGAAAGTGAGTTTCAATCATATTTTTTGGCATTCCGTAACTGTTAAATCGTAACCAGTCATTCAATTTATTGAGTGATGAGAAAAAAAGGATAGGTAGTTTCGATGTAGGGCATACTCTTGTATATCAGTCCATGTGTTATAAAATGGACAAGCATCACTGTTCATTTCAATTGAGTTTTTTTATGGAAGGTACTCTCAATCATATTTTTCAGAGATTTCATGACCAGAGCTAATCAGAAATTCAATTTAACGACTGATAATAGGAGGTAAGATAAGAGATTTTTATGTAGATCTCTTTCTTGGGTAAATTAGTATTCGTGTTATAAAATGGGAATAATATCACTTTACATTTAAAAAGAATGTATTTTCTTATGAAAGTGGGTATTAGATCTTTGACGAGTTATCCCGTTACTATTATAATTCAGTACACAAACTTCTCCATTAAAATTGCTTTTCTTGTTAATTCCACTTACAGTGTTATGAGAAAAAAGGGTTCCGCCAGAATTAAGGTCCTTCCATTGTCCTCTCAGAATAAAACGTACCTTTCCATTCTAACAGTTGAACGAATTCTAACAGTTGAGATAATTCGATGATGATGTTCGACAGGAACCTAATGTCTTCTATAAATTCAAATGCATAAAGTTTGCATTGAGGCCGTCTTCATGTTAAATTGAGCATCAACTTTTTAAATTTTCTATAGAAAACTCCTATTTCAGCACACAATTTAGAGTTCAGATCAAAACTTAATTTTATATTCCAAATTTCATATCACTTGGTCTTACCGTTTCTAAGTTATAAATACAGAAAGATTGGAGCTCTTAATGTTAAATTAGTTTCCAGACTTTTATGAATATCTTCTAAATAATATTTCTATAGTGTTGATATTTTGTGCCATGATACTGTTAAACAACCCAAACAAAAACCCTCTCATATTTTATCTTAAAAATAGTTTTTGGCATGCAATAAAAATGATTAAATTAATGTTTAAAGAAATTAAGAATTGGAACCTTACTATATTTTGATTGGAATCGATCCGAAATTCCAACTTATTTCAATGGTTAGTTTTTGAGTTACATTGAATTTTCCTCATTATGGTGCTATTTTAGGGAACAACCAACAGGTTTAAAAATAGTTTGACAAACCTTGGATAATAATTCTAATGTCATTTGCACTTGCATAACAAATACAATAACATAATTTTAAAATAATTTTCACTTGCATAATAAATACAATGACATAATTTTAAAATAATTTTCACTTGCATACTAAATGTATTAATTCTCGAATCGTTTGCACGTGCTGCCATATACGTTTGAAATAGTGTTCTAATTTGAAATTCTGGTAGCTATAACCACAAAGTAAAATACAGAGGGTTCACTGCCATAGGAAGGGATGGACTTCTAAATAACATGGGAAATGACATAGACGCTGACGCCCTCGGTGCGGGTCACTTGATACTACTATGGCGTAAAGGGCTCCCTAGACGATCAATATTATTGTCAATGTGATTGACAGTTTCGATTGATATGTGTTTCAATTTAGTTTCAATCAACCTGTAAATTTCATTCGGTCAATGTTTTTCGAAGGGACGTGACTTGTTTTATTTTTGAGTTTCAAATTATTTCGAATTCAGATTTGGGTTTTCTTGCTTTGACTTTGGCTGTCTGCAATCGGAAGAAAGAAAAGGAAAAGACGCTGGTCCAAAGAGGGGTATAAACTAAGAAGACACTTTATTCACAAACATTTACTAAACTTTTTGTGAGTTACTAAATTGTACGCATAATATTAATTTTCTGTTTTAATTTTTCTCAGTAGTATAATCTCATTTGTATTGTTTTAACATATTAACCATATTTTGCAAAACAATTGCTTCTTTCGTTTTGTTTAAATATTCACTTGACTTCCACAACTAAGGATTATCACTATACAAAGTAATTAAAAGCATCACAAACTCACGTTCCCAGACAGAATCGCTTCTCGTGATGCTCGATGCATTCGTCATGTCTGTTGTCTTGAGCAAATCTGTCAAACGATTGACAATTGCTTGTTTTAATTAGTGGGCAGAGTGGTTTGAATGTCAACACAACGAAACAGCCTAAATTTCAATTAACTCGTTTCAATTAACTTCAATTTATTAATAATCATGGAATCATTTAAAAATCACCTGCGGTCAAAACAAACAGGGACAGCTGTCAAAGACCATCTGCGCGACCAGGGTTGCTGACAGAAGGTTTCAGCTTAATTGAAAAGGGCTTAAACATTTTAGGAAACATAAACTCCAGCGAAAAAGAAAGAACGCGTTATAGATACAAAGCAACGAATACAAAAATTATTAGCTTGCTACGAAGAAATTATGCGTGAAAAAAGAGATGCCATTGTGTCTTCGGACGAATTTATTAGATTTTATGAAGCCATCGACATCGAAATAACTTTTTTAATAGCTCATTAATTTTTTTAATATTGTGTTCTAGTATGTATTAAAAACTGCAATTTTATTAAATATTTTTCTTCTAAATCAGTATTTTTGTTAGTCCTTGGTCCCAATTCAATAACATTTACATATATTTATATGCAAAGTTGTACCCCGACTTGCATTTGTATTACTTAAATTCGTATTGCGAAAATATAAAAGTTTGAATTGGAAATTTATTTATTAACAGAACTTTACACCTAACGTATCTATCTGGTGTAAAACTTTCCGCAGATTTCAAATCCGTTGAAATTGTCACTCAATCTTTAACTACGTCGATGACCGTCAATCAAAATATCTATCAATGTTCGTTGATCGATTGACAATCGCCTCCTGCGTGATCAATTGTTAACTTAAATGAGCATCATTGACAATAATATTGATCGTCTAGGGACCCACTAAAAGCTAAATATCCTTCAAATATTTTTTAGCATAAATGCTTAAAGGTAACAATTTTTTAACGTCTTCTGAACTTAAAAAGAACCTTAATCTATGAAATCTTACTAATTATGAACTTGTTTCTTAAATTTTAGTTTATTCTTTTATATGAATGTTTCGTTTTAAAAATACGAAAATATTCCAATACAAGCCCTTTTTCGATTTTTTTTTGTTTGGAAAATTGTTGATCTCTGTTGATATAGTCTGAAAAAATTATTTCAACAAAAAAATACATTATAAAAAATTTTTATTCACCAAATCAGGTATTTAGTCTGATATCAGGTACATCATTCATTTTTGAACAAATTATACAATTTGAAAAAGGAACAGAAATGTAGTATTTATATCTGACACTTGGGAAGAATAGTACAGAACAAAACAATCATTCATTATCACAGAACTGTTCATAAAAGCCTTTGGAATCAAACTTTTAAAATTAATTTTCTTTTCTGTATTAAGCTCACAGTGAAAACGTTTTCTATAGTATCACACAAAAGCAATCCAATTTTGCACAAAAATGTTTATAAATGTTGAAATAAAATCGGTTATAATACAGAAAAAGGTCAATTTTAAGTACACAAAAACAGAATGTAAACAATAAAATCAACAATTACACAAAATGCAATATAATAAACAGAGCACAATTGTACAGAATTCTGAATACCACATTTTTCGTAAATTTAAGAAGGATCAATTTTGTTTAAATATAAAAAATTCACAAATTAACACTGAAAGATTGTTAAAATTAATTATCTTAAGCTAATAGTCTCTGTGAGTCTTAACAGGAAGATTATAAATAGAACGATTTATTTTCCCTTCCTTCAATTAGGATTTAAAATAAAAGTGTAATTAACTTAACTTGATTGTAAAACGATTTTTAAAATAGCACATAATTCGCATTAGTGGCTAGAATATATTACGTTATGAATATATTTTATGAAAAACAAAAGCAATTTACCTGTCTGGAAACCTAAACAAAACGGCTTTTCTGTTAATGATATATTTCTAATTAACGTCACACTGGAGCAACACAACTAGCTATTGGTGACGGTCGGGGATCAATCTTTTCTGTTGATGGATCAAACAGTTTTAAAATATTATTAAAATGTGCTGCAAAGAATATTCAGCTGAATGACGCTACAAAAGTCTGCCGATTAGAAAATGGCTACCACTCTGAATGAAGCATGTCGAATTCCGCCCACAATTAGATACAACTAACACCCATCGAGGGTGCTATAAGTCATGATTTTAGTGAACCCTCTGTCTTTTACTTCTCTGTGGCTATAACTATTGTTAATCTCGATCTACGATTAAGGATTTTCAATGTGGAGATCATCAGGTAGATTGACAATAACGTTAACATTAAATATCTCCAAATATAAAGAATGTAAAATCGTAGAATTTCATATTCATTCTAATGTAGCAATGCAGAATCTGATTAAGGCATCAAAAAATGGAATTTCTATTGGAAAGTTTATTGTTTGGGAAAAATTAAATTTGAAGACGTCCCCTTATGCAATTTTCTTCTGCATTTGAATTTGTAGATGTTATTCCCAATTGTGAGTGATATCTTTGAATTTACTTTTCTATGAATAGTGCTCGAAATAAAGGAGTGGTTCTTTTTTTCCCGCGACTGGTATACGTCAACAGTGACCACCTCTTGATCATCCAGGAGTTGCCTTGCTTCATGAAACCCGAAATTCGGATACTTCCACGAAGACAAAGAGCATGAACTAGTTGAAAAGATCCTTTTAAGAAAGAAGAAATTGTTAAATAAAACGAGAAAACAATATTTATCTGTTAATTTACCAAATTGTTTTAAAACCGCGGTAAACATATTTTCATCTCCCAATACAACTGCAAAGATATAAGATCTGAAGAATAATAATGAGCGGAAAGGGGCATAGTTTAGTCTCAAATTTTAAAACAACGAAAAACAATGCTATTGACATGGTTTATTATCCATAGTTATGCATTCACGTTTTCTTCGCAAGATTGAGGCTTATTGCCTCTCGATCTCCATCCTGTTAGCATAAGGATTCTCATAAAATCACGAACTCATTCAGTCTCGACTTCGGGTACGGAAACTATGAGAAATTAAAGGTTATAAAGGTTAAAGACAGGATGTCATTCTAGGTCTTTAAGTGACAGACAACCATTCCATCTGAAGAATTATCTTCTTTAAAATCGCGTTTCATTAAATTCAAAACGTGCATTTAGGATTCATTTTTCGTGAACTTGTTTTAAACATGAGATGGAATTCACGTGAGAAAAGAAATATTTGAGGGAATTGAGGACAATAATTTTCGAAAAATGCTCGATTATTCAAAACATTTTATATTTATCAGATTATTTGGCTCTTTAGGTCAGAAAATCAATTATTTTTCGATTTCTTCCTTCTTTTGTGGTTCTAAACAAATAATATGACGTTGGTGGTAAGGATGGTAAATTTCTTTCACATCGTCACCTCAATTCATGAGCTAACTCAATTTTGTGGGTTTTGAGATGAAGGAAAAGTTTATAGACCTAATACCTGTTTTATTTGTTCATTAGCTGATAGGTACAGCTTAAATGATCACAACATTACCTAGTTCTTGCATTAAATCCGGTATATCTGAGTAAACCTTTTCTAACTCGAATATGACTCAAAATACCTGTTTTTCTATTTACCCAGTTCTCGCCATTCAGGTAACGATATAAAAAGAAATGTACTATCTCGTACTCTACAGAAAATTTGATTCAAAAGTAATTGACGGTGAAACAAGGAAATATGGAAAACTGAGAAACCATCAAAGAAAATTAGTTCATTTAACGTTGTTTAGCATAGATTTTTGTTTTTTCTTAAACCGAAAGCTTGAAACCTTATCAGCATAATGAGGTAATGATAAATAAAAAGTTTAGCGTTTCAAAAATAAGTCAGTGTATTATGGGAAGTGATTTTTTTCACTTGAACAACAGGCCGACGAAATTGTTTTGGATTGAAAACTATCTTCCCACTCTGTGAAATGTTTTCAAAATTTCCATTTTTGTTTCGGCTCACAAGAATATGAAAAATTTGATTATTTTCTATACCAAACTAAACAGCTATACCAATATCGTAAATGGAAAAATATATTACTTTGGTATTTCTAGAAAAATCCAAAATTTGCTTGTGAGATAAACTATTCGCATCTCATTTAAAGAATATAACCTAAGGTATATGCTCACATATGACTCCCACGACATCGAATAAGAACAAATAAATTTTACGCTAATACGAAATTATTACATCAAGTCTTGATAGAAAAGGGAAGAAAATAGTTTGTGAGGATTAGAAGGTGTGTGTGTGTGGGGGGGGGGGTTATGGCACAAAAGCCAAATTTGGCCAAGCTAGAATCCACGAACTATGGAATTTTGGAGTTAGTACTGTCTAAATATTTACAAGATGAAACCTACATTACAGACAGTTGCATATTAAGTGTACTTTCATTAACTGGTTAAAGATGTTTCAATGAAAAAAATGTATATATCCATGGACTTGTTTGTTAGAATAATTGTAAGTATGAATAATGTAATTATAAATTGCATTTTTTCCATACCAGTAAGATTCAAGCCTTCGTCATACAAAAATACAGATATAAATTTTTTTGTACATAAATGAGGCGTCCAGACGAATAACAATCTGTGTTACATATCCCAACACGAGGAGCAAAAACGTTTCTTTCATTTATAATATCAATGGATGTTACATAGCAAAGTGGCAGATGAACACTTACACCATTCACCGTTTGTACATTTGATGAAGCTTGTTAAGATGACTGACAACACATCCTTCCATGCATGAGTTTCTAATAAAATGGACCAAATATGGGCATGCAGATTCGTTAGTTCTGCAGATTTCTCATGTGGTCGAGGAATAATCCATAAAAAAGCATAAATCCTAATGTTGATCAAATTATTGATTAGCTAAAGTGATAATCCAACGTGATTAAAAACACTAGTCTGCTCTACGGTAGCCAATTGTCCCAATTCAATAAATAAGCTCATGTGACCAGCCCTTCTGATATCTTACGGATCAGTCTATGTTTACCTACTCTGTCTATTTCATCAAAACGTCGATGCTTGCATGATGAAATATGTATACCTTAATTCAACATGAAATATATCTTAATATATCTATTGTAGTGTGAATTACACTACTCTACAATAATGGACCAGACGACTGCGGATTTGCATGAAATCTGACTACTTGTTGTGGGGTGTTTTTCATGGTATGGCCTGGAACCTTTGCATGTTGTTCCTGGTCAATTGAACACCGCGACCTACATAAATATTTTGGACAATCAGGTTCGTACCTACGCTCTAGCAATTTTATGGAATGGACGAATGTTACTTCCATGACGACAAAGCTCCGTGTCATGTTACAGCCTCTGTCAAGCAGTGGTATCAAGATATAGATGTAAAACGTCTTCCCTGTCCGACTTAGAGTCCCGACCTAAGCCCCATAGAACATTTGTGAGACGAGTTCGAGCGACGCTTACGGACCAGAGAACCACGTCCGAAATCTACAGCTGACCTAGCGACATTCTTACAGCAGGAATGTCCACAAATACCCATAGATGTGTATCTAAACCTTGTTGAAAGTATGCCCAGAAGGGTTCCTAGTGTAATTGGAGCAAGTGATGGACCATCCCCCTATTAAAGCATGTATTATTTCCCTTATACCATCACATTTTGTTGTTCGGTCCATTATTGTAGGGTTGTATATATATTAGTGTAAAGAAAAGGATTAATGAATCAAATCTCTGCAAGAGCGTGGTTTAGCGATTACTTAACCTTCCGCTAAACAAATACGAAAACGGCATTAGCGATTGTTTCCACACACATAGACCGTTATTCCCCAATTGAGAGCGTGATTTCACGTTAGAGGCAAACTTACACCATCATATGGTTTCCTTGGAAACTAACTGTAGGCATCAATGTATATATACTAATGTATACAGACCATTATTCCATCAAAATATCATTTTTACAAAATTTGAATAGGCTTTGATTTGGCGGACGCTTCAAATATCATAATACTGCTTGCAGATGTAATGATAATATTTATTTAGTTATTGTTATGATACAAATGACATAAACATTGAATTCCAAATATTTTAGCAAACAAACAAAAAAGACCAACGAAAAACATTTTCGTAGGTCATTATTTCACATCACAATGTAGTGCAGATCAACGGTGCATTTTAATTGTATTAATGCTAATCCGCTTTTGCTATTTCTGTGTATTTCTAGCATTTTTTAACGAACTTCAATAAAAGTACAAATCTCGGGTTATTGAGCGTGGTTCAAAATTGCGAGATGTGTCTTTGGATATATCTTTCCCTTTGGGATTCAACCCGGACAGCGGCCAAAAGTTGTGTTCCTTCAGTACGACATAAATTCAACTACTTACAAAAAGAGTTATCAGTAAATAATACACCATTTTTCCAAACAAATTCGCATCAAAATGAAACCTTTGTGCAAGGTTCGCTGAAACACTTTAACTCCTGTAATATTTGAATAGAAGTATGGATTAACTTTAATGAATATATGTTTCAAACTAACGTTTTAGAGCATAGATACTAAAACCTTTACTTTCAGGTTTAGAACATCCTTCACTGCAAGATCAACTGATAATTCCACATCAAAATGCCATGAACTTTTCCGGTCAAAAGTAAATCCATCTGCATTTATATCACGTTTGAGATAGATGGATGCGCGGATGCAATAACTGTAACGTAAAGACCGTGCCCGGTATGCATATGGTATAGTATCTGATAACAGAATTTCTCTTCGTGGATACTGCAGTTTTATTTTTCTTATTTAATTTTAGGGTATTTATTCTAAATAATATTTAGGGTTATTATTTTACTTCTTCAGTTGAAGGCGAAATAAGATAATACAGATTGACCTTGTCTTATGTGAGACTTAAAAAAATCTTAACTTCAACTTTAAAAAATAATCCAATATAGTAAAATAATACTATGATTTTATTTCAGGTTTAATTCTGAGCTGATTCGGGCGAATAAATGTGAAAAGGATTTTCATTTGAAACTAAAAACCGGACGGAGAGATTATATTTTACTACTGATACTCAAATACTCTCACTTGATACACATAGGGGTTATTTTAAAATGTAGTTTATCGTTGTTTTGGTGACGTTTGGTATTAAATTTAATCGGCGTTGACTAATCAACTATCTCATATCAATTCGGAATTCATTCTTAGTAGTTTTTAATGGCGACGTGGTGAAATCGTGTTCGAAGAGCAAGCCAAGTGAAGTCATATTCGAAATAAGCACAGGAAGCGTATTGCACTTCAGAAACACTACTACCACCGGCATTTAGCTTGAAAAAAAAAAAGAATTTCATACCTAAGTTGCTGTAAATGCCATCATTGGTCTAGACACTGCCGTTTTAGTCAAGGAGGCAGTGTCTCCAAAGATTGACTCCTCTAGAGTTAAATATTGTAAATATACTGCGTACCTGATGACTCACAGTATTTCTACGGGATGCTTCGTAATGTTTAAAAACAGCATGTTCAATCAATAGTTGAGTGAACATACATCTAGTATGGCTAAGTATGAGGTACGTATATCCGCAGCATGCAACAATTGTATTCTCGAAAAGACCAGACTTGGTTGGTTTTAGAGCGCAAGAACCGTATTTGTCCAAGCTGCGTCATACACTAGATAGACAATGAGTACCAGACCTGGACGTACTGCCATTTTGTTTAGCACTGCAGTACAATAATCTGAATTTTTGATTATTTTTTGTCTTGTTTGTTTTTATGTATGGAGGAGATGAATTCGTAAGTGGGAATATCATTCTGTCAACACGAAAACGTAAAAAACTACCAGTAAGAATGCAGTTTTTGGAGCCTACTATCCAAACTGCTGTACTTCGTATAAGTAAATGGCCAAACATTGGAAACGATTCCTCAAGGATTCCATGGTTAACTAAATCCACAGTTATTCCAACACCATTATGGTCAAGAACTAAAATTGTTCAACTGAATCTCCTCCCAGATTTAATGGTTAACCCAATCAACAACCACAGTTAATCCGACTCCATTGTGTGCAAAGGAATCATGTCAGCCCATAACTTGCATTTCTACGCGAATCACTCTTATGATACAGACATTACATAACAATTTTACCATACAGATTCTAGAGCTTGTGTAAGTTTCTCTTCAAGAGGTGTCCAATAAACTACTAAATCCTCCGTCGAGGACAGGTACGAAGGCGTACTTCGTGATATGTATGTTTGTATGCACTTTAGATGTTGGATTGTTGGCGCACACAACAGAACCGCCAACTCATAAAGAGTGTGTGGGATGCAGAATAAACTATGCACACTTATTTTCACCTTTACAAACATACTTTGCTGCTCTTATGTAGACCGACTCAATGAGTTATATAAAACGACGGAAGTTGTCAGATTTGGAACATGAAAATATCGATGTTTTTAAAATTTCCCTGTTATTTAAATTCTATACAAGACGATCGTGTTTAGCGTTTGGTATGATTATTCCTAGTAGAAAACATTACCATAGAGTTAAAATAAACTATACTTTAAAAATATTTCTTCATCTAACATGTAAAACTTAAAAAGGAAAAACTAATTTGAATGATATTGAAAATTGAAAGTTTGAGTTTCAATTTTAATGTGTGGCATGTAAAATTCTAAACGTATGTTCTAAACGTTTTAATTCAAATAAAAATAATTTATATTCATCATTCGATTTTGATATTTTTTACTCTTTCTCTTCGGACGATCCATCCATCTATCGTATAATATAAGCCAAGAAAACATTTTGGCAATTAATCTAATTATATATATATATGCACATTTAGGATATATTATGCATCCTGAGCCAGACGTGAAAAATAAAAGCTTTGTACGTAAGCGGAGATTGAAACATGGAAATAAAAGCCAGAACACGGTTTTAAGATGAAAACACTACGTAAACAATGAGATGGTAACTGGCAAGAAGGTAACTCTAGCTTCGTGTTGTAGCTGAACAATGGACTGCTTGAACTCGGAGGTATCCTTCAGATACTATCAGAGATGACACGAATCACGATGAAAAGCAATGAATTGTCCTAGATCTGCGAACAAACTATGATCTACATAATAGGATTACAAGTGTCTGACGCAAGTCCTCAAAGCTTAGATCGTGTAGCCATTATCTTTTGATACTGGACCTTTCAACGCGTTTAGTAGATGAAAGTATTCTTGGATTTATCATTACTTTTGCTCAAGTTCATTTGTTATGGACATTAAAAGCTTTCAACACATCCATATTAGACTATATTAGAACAACTGATATCATCATATGGGGGTTTTCAAGTTGAAATTAGTATCCATATATATATATATATATATATATATTATATAGACTTTAGGGCACAGGGTTCATATTTGCTCAATGATTGAGTACACTTACAATCCGATTAAGGCGATTGATAAAAATGATCTACTTTAAACCGTCGTCGAGGATTGTACATACATACAAAGAAAGCTTTTTTACTGGCACATTAGAGAGAGAGAGAGAGATATTGTACCATATGGTACTAGCCGACCCTTTTCTCTAACTCGTGGACGCTGGAATGTGCTCAACAGCCAGACGGTGACGAAAACAATTTCAGGCTTTGCAGTGCGGGTTTTGACAAAATACAGAAAGAGAGTCTCATCGGTGGCCCGGCGTTCCGTTTGATCCACCAACACAGCTGGAGTTTCCGCCGGTTCCCTAATCCCATGTCTGGGATGAAGATTTGCTGTTGGGAACCCAAGTCGGTTACAAACGGTTTTTGCATCTGTGTGGGGGTGTCTTGAGTTCTGTGGAGGACATAAACATCTCTTGCCAGGGCTGGGAATTCACCCCCTCTCTCGTTGGCAGCTGCGGTTCTGTGGAACCAAGAGAACGTGGATTTTGAGAAGACTGATTCTAGATTCGACGAGAGACAGACGTCTCTGTTTGCCATTGTTACTTTGGATCCAGGCAGGACATCGATGGTCGATGGCTGTGCCCTTAATTAATCTTGTAAATTTAAATGTAAATATTTAATTTATCTAAATAAATAGTTTAATTTTAAACCAGCTGTCCGTCTAATTCTTACATGACGGTACAGTATGTACTCCCAGGGGGAACATAACCAAGCAGGAATCGAAACTGAGCCTACAACTCGAAGGTTGCTAGAGCATTGGGCATACCCACTGAGTCACGACGCCCAGTATTTGTCTAAGTTATGCCAAACAAAATCAAGTAAATAGACCGTTGGAAGGAAGGTTTTACTAACAAGAATGGAGAGACACATCAAGGAAGGAATCAAACCTGTTCAGCCTAAATTACAAATAGTGAGTCCTCTTGAATGTACGTCGCACTGGTCCGGGATCAAACCCGAAGGGAAAGATCCGAGGACAACACCACGCAATTTCGAACAACGGTCTGTCAACCAGGTCACACCTGAGCTGGCACCCCACTCTCCGAACTTCCATACCACGGCAACATGAAAACATTTGAGACCGCTATTCGTATTTTCGTTTGCTGACCGTATGTTCCTGACCGCTGTATTTATCGTAACAGCCCTCTTTTATGCAACTGCCCTCTTTGTACAAGGTTGGACAAGGCTTTTATTTGGTTGGATTCGAACTTAAAATAATGGGAGATTCACTTATAGGAAATTTTGTAAACTTGTTTTGGGGGACTTGTTGACTTTACTTAAGGTTGAACCAATAAAAGGATTCTCTTTTACGAAAGAAGGTTAATACTGAAGAATGAACAAGTAGATAAGGAGGACAATTTTTATTCAAACTTGTTGAATTACTTTCATATGAACCAACAAAGATAAATCAAGTATCATCGTGTTCCTCAGAAATGTTTATTATATACAATTAATTATTGTTGTACGTGGTCTAATAAACTTGCTTTATTTATTTTCCCAGTTGATTTGTTTAACATATGGTGTTGTAGTAGATGGAAAATATCTTAAGCCCGGTGAACACATCCGGCTTTTCAACGTGCGCCGCCGCTGCGGCAACGCAAATGCGGGCTGATATACATTAGATCCAATGGAGTAGTGCACACATGCTTCCGGCGACGCACGTCCAACTTACGTGCAATTTGTACCGCCGTTCCCCACTGCGCCGCACACGCTTCTCCGGTCCGAAGTACGCCGACCAACCGGTATAGTGGTTAAGGTGTTAGCCTCTAGATCAGAAGGTTCCTGGTTCAAATCCGGGTACGGGCATGGATGTTTGTAAGCGTATGGTGTAGAGGCGGCTGGTGCACCTTAAATCTGTCGTGGCCGAAAGTCCTCACGTTGGGTTGGCGTGGAAGTTTGGAGAGTGGGGTGCCAGCTCAGGTGTTGCTTCGTCATCTGACCGTGGTTCAAAATTGCGAGGTGTTGTCCTCGGATCTTTCCCTCAAGGGACAGATCCCGGACCGTCGTCAATAGCCCGTTGTGTTGCTCTAGTACGACGTTAACTAAAATTACCATTACCATTACCGGTCCGAAGTACCTTGTTTTCATAAATAAATGGAATATAAATAATAATTAATACATGGTTGTATCCAGTAACGTCTATTATGTTTCAAAATATACATTTTTTACACCAAGTAAGCGAAATAAACACGTTTTCTTCGATAGAATATTTATCGTAAATGGCGCGAAATGAGTATTTGCGTCATTTCACGGTTATGTGTGCATAGTTGAGCTTCGGTGCCGCAGCAGCGCAACACGTTGAAAAACCGGTTGTGTGCACCGGGCCTTAATCTACCACTTTAACTTAAACTCTCTTTACTAAACTAAAAGATTGAAGAATGAACAAGTAGGTTGGGAGGACAATCTTCATTCAACCCTGTTGACTTACTTTCGCGGTGAATCGACAAAAGCACACCAAATACAAATAAACAAGTCGCATCATGTTCTCCAAAATTGTCTAGTATGTAAAATTAATTGTTGTAGTATGTGGTCTAGTGATCTTGCTTAAAAATATTCCTAGTTGTCTAGTTATACGGAGTTTAAGTAGTAGAAAAAGATCAAAGTAGCACTTTTAAATTTAAATCCTCTTCATTAAACTGCTATTCTATCATGCTTGTCAAGAAAGCAACACATCCCAGTTTGATCTTTGCAAGTTGATGGTTGATAAAATTCTACATATTTTATACTTAACAAACACTAAATAGCAGCATGATACCCTCAGTCTAATGTTAATTAAGCGGGCTCTGACTTCTTTTCAAGTCGTTTTGAGACCACTAGAAACTTTATATTCAAATTTTAAACAATAATTAACCCTAACGACACAAATTCGGAGATACTTTTTGACTAGTACGGTGGTATTGTATCTAAGAGATTCTTCCTATCTGTTCTCAGAGTAATGTAAGTAATAAAGGAATTCTCTATCTTTTTCAAGGAAAGTTATAGCAGCTCTTGGAAGTTACTAAACTTGCTGATATTGAATTAATAATAAATTGACATATATTTCATTATAATTACACAATTCTTGATGCTGACTTTTCTCTCTTTGTAGCAAATGGAAAGGTAAAGTGAAAAACAAATCTACTAGTGTTGTTGATAACTTAAAAATAAAGATTGAATACTATATTGTGTCTTTATTTTAAAATGTTCTCCCTTGGTAGGGACAAGCCATTTGTTTGGATTTGGACTTGAACAGCATTAAAAATATTTTTGAATATACTTATGTTCTTAGTGGCCCTTGGAAACATACTTTTATTAGTGTCTTGCATCCCACTAACTATCAACGATGTTGAAGTTGCGTGAATACATCTATTAAAAAAATCTCCAGAGCTCTTTCAACATCAAGACGTTTAATGATAGATAATTACGAGTGTGAATACACACCCATTTTATACACACAACAAACAAAACACAGTTCTGTTTACAGTCATTTTTTTACCTCAGTTCAGTTCATACAAAAAAAATGAAAATAACAAATTCTTGATTAATATTATAAAATTATTCATAAAAATTAATAATAATTATTAACTTAATAATAATTATTAAAGTAACAAATTTAAAATTATTATTATTTTACTAATTATATTTCTTTTTTACTTTTCGTAAAATCGATAACAGTTAACTGGTTATGATATAACAACTTTATTAGTTCAGCCATT
Organism: Metellina segmentata; assembly: GCA_947359465.1. NCBI lineage: Eukaryota > Metazoa > Arthropoda > Arachnida > Araneae > Tetragnathidae > Metellina > Metellina segmentata. The sequence goes on along the minus strand of OX375882.1, from coordinate 42,168,469 downwards.
TATCGGCAGGAATAAGAATTATTCTGTCCCAACACTTTTAAGAAAATGTTAGGGTAAGAAAAGTAACTTAAACTGAATAAAATATGTTCTTAGTGGCCCTTGAAAACATACTTTTAAGAAAATGTTAGGGTAAGAAAAGTAACTTAAACTGAATAAAATATGTTCTTAGTGGCCCTTGAAAACATACTTTTAAGAAAATGTTAGGGTAAGAAAAGCAACTTAAAATGAATAAAAAATGTTCTTAGTGGCCCTTGAAAACATACTTTTAAGAAAATGTTAGGGTAAGAAAAGTAACTTAAACTGAATAAAATATGTTCTTAGTGGCCCTTGAAAACATACTTTTAAGAAAATGTTAGGGTAAGAAAAGTAACTTAAACTGAATAAAATATGTTTTTAGTGGCCCTTGAAAACATACTTTTAAGAAAATGTTAGGGTAAGAAAAGTAACTTAAACTGAATAAAATATGTTCTTAATGGCCCTTGAAAACATACTTTTAAGAAAATGTTAGGGTAAGAAAAGTAACTTAAACTGAATAAAATGTGTTCTTAGTGGCCCTTGAAAACATACTTTTAAGAAAATGTTAGGGTAAGAAAAGTAACTTAAACTGAATAAAATGTGTTCTTAGTGGCTCTTGAAAACATACTTTTTAGAAAATGTTAGGGTAAGAAAAGTAACTTAAACTGAATAAAATATTCGAAATGCTAATTAAAAGAAAAAAATCGTACATTTTAATTGCACGTGTTTAAAAAATACTTATTCGCAGGTGAAAAAATTCATTTTATAGACAATGTTTTAAGGGCTCGTTCCCATTCGATACGTCTCTCTTAACACAATTCCTAGTCCCATTTCTCTTCAGTTTGTGAACCTAAGTCAAACATTATGCCTAGAGAAGGAAATGCTTGTTATTTACGTCATGAAAGGGTAGAGATCAACGAAATTTACCCTAATGATTTCAAGAATCCATTAAATACCTATACGTATTCACTTTTACTGATATTTTATTCGAAGTTATGGCACTAATGTTGTTTAGTTTTTGTAGCTAGATACATTGTAGTCCGATAGGTAAACCAATACGGAAAACCGGATACATTTTGATTCAGGAAGTAATAACATTTTTCCCATTGAGAATTAATGAAAGGAAAAGTCATATCCCAAACACATTACACTAGTAAAAAGCTTTTTTTAAACAAAATAAAATGTAATTTCAGAATACAAAAATAAAGATTTCCAGCTATACAAAAAGTTTGCTCTAATCATTGAGGTTGTGTAGTAAAGCCGAGCGTTTACACCGGAGTTGCAAACATCGAAATGTTTCCAAACATCGAAGATATTCTGAGAAACGGCATTAATTTTATCGCCAAGATCTCGTGTCGGGGTGGCGAGTTTGCAACTCCAATTGTGTTTCCCACCAGGATTCGGTAAAGATCAAAGGACTGCAACTTTTCGAAGACATTTCTCCAAGACGAAATTTGGGATGAAAATGCTCCCCCTTTTCGTACCCTTTCGGTATTGCAGAAAATCACCACTCCCGTCTGCCCTTCGGCACCCCATGGTCACTCACGCCGTTTTTTGTTCGCTCACTGTGACATTTTGCCCTCATCTCTTGCCTTCACCACATCTCCATCCAAATTTTCAGTGAAGTGACCTGTTCGATTAAAATGGCGTGAACGAGAGAGCTGGTGATAATATTAATTAGACTATTTAGAGAGAGAGGCCTGTCCTTTCGAAGGCCTGTCCCCTTTCTGTTGCCGATAAAAATCGACAAAACGTTTGCACCGGAGTAGGTCGTAAAAAGGGTCTGAAATGGGTCGTAAAACGTCTTCTTCACAAAAAGGGGAGAAAAATATTTGCAACTACGGAGTAAATGCAGCTTTAGTCTGCGATATCAGTCTTTACTGGAATCATAAGAAGGTCTGTCCAGAATTATAAGGTGGTCTACATATCGCATCCCGGCAAGAAAAGTGACACAAGTCATAAAATAAAAATGTTGATGTTATGTCATTGAAAAATATGCATGAGGTGCCCCAGCGTGTTATATTACTATTCTATAGAATATAATATAAGTCACCACCTTAAATACTTACCTAAAATTTAAAAGAAGCTTATGCTATTTCAATATAGGGTTTATAGTATCCCTAAAGTTGATGTTTCTCAAATTCTACAAGTTTGAGTTGTGTCACTTTTCTTGCCGGGGTGCTATATGAGAAAAATATTTTACCTTGTACAAAAATTTTGTATTCATTCAATCTACAGGTAAGAAAATATCACTTTTAGAATCCAAACCCAGTCATCTTAAGACTCCTGCAGGAAGGTACGTATCCAGAGGTGTCCTCTAACGTTTTGTAGTTGGGTCTCACCACTTAAAAAGACTATAAGGTACAGATATAGAAAAATTCAAGGTAATATCAGGGCTGTCACATACAAAGAACATGTGAAAGTAGAATTAGTAATGATCTAAGATCGTATATCCCGAAATATCTATCCAGATGGTCCCCGTCCAGTTCAGATTATCTTTATGGGGTGTATGACGGACCCATTGGATTCGACTGTACTCCGTGGACAAGAAAGCAGAATTTGTCAATTTGAACAGTGCAGACGTGTTTAGAGTTCATAACATAAATTTCTGAAAGTAGTACCAAAAACCGCAACCTCTTACACAAAGTAGCAATTTTAGGTGCTCATATCAAAATGATTTGACTAAAACACAAAAATTGTTAATTAAGTCTGAAACAAACGTTGGAAGATCTGGCCAAGAAATTTAAATTTCAAACATAAAGGGTAAATATTTGTTTTTTAATTTTCACATGACAATTTAGCTACTATAGATTCCGATGAGGTTTTTTTTGTTTATGGTTGCCATGACTTGGTACCAATATTTCAAGATTAACGACCCCTAGAAAATTGCGTTCCTAAAGAAAAATTTGAAAAATATTTTTTTCCGTTCGCTATTAGAAAAGGACTAAAAAATTACTATTTTGGGTAAAAAGATATTCCTTGTCACCAAGTTTGAAAAATAAAAGCAAAAAGTCCCCTTTTATTCCCTTGTGGAAGTATTTCAATATGGATTGTCGAATATAATGGATAGCTCAGCCCGACTTGATTGATCGTATGACTCTAACATCAAAAGACAAAGCCACCAATTCTTAGAGACAATATCTTGGGCCCCTGATATTTTCACGCTTGGGGCGTGGCCTACTTCCCAAGATTGATTCTACACACAGATAAATATGTGTTGTGAAGAGTATAAACAAATTAATACTGTCATGAGCGGAAGTGTGCAAACAATACGCAATTGAAAGAAAACAAAGGGATTTCCGGGTTCAAAAACGCCATTAGAGTTTGATGGTAGATGGTTTGAGATACGATATCTTTCAGTAACCTTTTTTGATTGAAATTTTATGTTCTATTTTGCATATTTAGTAATGGCATATCGATGAACGAAGATTTTGTAACACATCATAAAACATAAAACACGGTGTTTATTATTTTAAATAACTATGGTTATATATTTATCATTATACTTCGGTTGTGCTGTTGTTGTATATCTCTTTTCCAAATAAACATTTAAATATAAAATATTTTTATTAAACAATATTTTCCATACTACTCAGATAAATGTATATACGAGGTAACTATTGTATTATAAGCACGATTTTCAGTGCAAACGATCCAGACAGTCTAAGATTTTACTTCTGCTGTCCAAATGCTCTTTCATAAAATATATTGGGATTATCTAACAATGTAGTTTATAGCCGTTTCACAACGTTTTTGTTTTTAATCTAATTGCTTTTTACCATACATCAATTTGGAATTCAATCTTTGACATTTTTGTTGGCGAAGTGCTGAAATCGTATTTGAAAAAAGCCAAGGGACTTCTTGTTCCGAATACGTACAAGAGAAACGCGTTTCGCTGCAGAAATACTACCGCCACCTTCCGTTTAGCTTGATGCCTCTAATGTTCTCCATCAATAGTATTTCCTAGTTGTCCGCACTGCACTTATCCACCTATCCGATAATTTCCTCTCAATGACCATTTGACAACTCAAATCCTTCCTGCCGTCATTACATCTGCAATACCAGCTTTGATCACTTTATCAGAAATATAAGTCGTCAGTATAAAACCGGCATAAGATCAGAGGGATTACATTTTACTTCAAATAAGTACGCCATTCTTTATTTACCTTCTATACTTTATTCTTATTCGTCTCCTATTGGAAGGATTTCCATTGTTAACTATCAAACCAGAAGGTAAAAGTAGATTATACTTCCTATTACCCAAATGCTCTGCATGATGCATATCGGATTTACCTTAAAATGTAGTTTATTGCCGTTTGAGGTTTAATCTAATTGGTTCGTTGGTCAATTTACTATCATATATCAATTCGGACATTGTTTCGAATTTTTATCGACGGGGCATGTTGACGTCCTATTTTTAAAACAAGTCAAGTGACATCACGCTCGGAATACTTATAGGTAACACGTTCCTCTGCAAAACCGATACAACCACCTACATTTAGATTGACAGAAGAGGCATCTCGTATTTCCTTTAATGTATTTTCTTTGTAAATTCAAGTCGACTGATGTGGAATTGCCCAATTCCATACTAAACCCTCCAAGTGGTTTTGACGAGATATCTCGTCCATCAAGATCAGATCAATTTTGCTAATTACGAGCTAACTCGTCCATCATGATATTGCTGATTTTTAGATAACTAGATCAAGATCTTTTCAGTTTTGCTAATGACTAGATGCCTCTGGGGCATTTCACAGTATTTGAGACATAGGTGTGTCCGTAACAAAACTTAATAAAATTAAAAATTAATTACATATATTGAGAGAGCACATTCTAAAGGACATAAATATCACATTCTTTTCTTATTTTACTTCATATTATGCATCGAATTGCGTTTAGAACATCAAAAATGGAGTTTTTAATGTTACGGACTCTACAGTAAATTTTAATTTTTTAATGGCTTGAACAGATTTTTAAACCAAAACTTAAAATGGGGACAAATAATGTTCTGTCACATCTCTATTATGGCTAATAATTTTAATTCATTTATGTATTTTGTAAAAATTAACAGCTTGTGAAAATGAAGGTTGTAGAGTCCGTAACAAAATTAGAATGAAAAGTTTTGTTAAAATTTTTAATTATGATTTTATATTTACCAAAATCAATATTTTCTAATTCCAACAATAGTGCTACAATATTGTTAACTGATTTCCACTATTATTCAATTCTATTATTTTTTATGAATTTCTAAAATTTTGTTTCGGACTCTACAAAATGTTAAGGACTCTACATTTGGCAAGAATGATGTTTTTTGTCTACAGGGTTTCCATTTTACTATTTGTCTGCACACAAAATAAAACAACCAGAACTTCAATTTTAAAGGTAAATGAAACTTTTACTTCAAAAAACTACTTCAAATTTAACTTTTAGATGTTAGTTTAAGTTTTCCAGTACTTGCATATCTTTATTTCTTTTCAACCTTGTTTGAATTTGATTGAAGACATACCAATTAGCTATTTTCAATTGGTTACCAGTGATGGTCAAGTAAGAAAGGAAGCTGTTGAAATAGATTTAGTTAAAGGGATACAAGTTCTTAAAGAACAGCTGCACTCATTTGCCCAGCAATGTAAAAGGGCAGCAAGAAAACATGCAATATCTAAAAGAGAAACTGACAGAAAGTCAGATTATCATTCAAGAGGATTTTGCAGAAAATAATAGCCTGAAACAACAAAATGAAATCACGAAAGCTAACTGGTCACCAGAGAAAGTGACTATATTTACAGCTGTTGTATATTATAAGTTTGGGAAGAAGTGCAGCATATTTCCTATGCAATTGTCTCGGATGTCCTAACCCATTGCACAAAAAGGAAGTTTTCATCTTTAACAGAATTATTTTTGGATGACGTAAAAAACAAACTGAAAAAACTGTTTACACATGTTCATTAATGGTCAGATGGTTGTGTTGGTCAATTTAAAAATAAGAATAACCTTGTGAGCAATTTAAAAAACCACATGGAAGACCACGGCTGCACTGCTAGCTGGAATTGTTTTCCTACAGCGCATGGAAAAGGACCAGTAGATGGTATAGGGGGAGAAGTAAAAAGATGTGCCATTTAATGCCTATGATTTCTAAGTCATTGCTAAAAGAGAGGCTAAATCAATAAACATTCTTATATTACCTGAAACTGAGGTGGTAACAACTGTTGAATGGAGCTCAGTCACATCAATCCCTGGCACCAGAAGAATGCACAGTTTTTATGTTGATGATGGCAAAGTATTTTCAGAAGTTAACTCCAAATATATTGAAAAAAGATGTGGGGGATACTGATAGGAATGAGAATTCTCAATCATTAATCCAAAGCATGTCCAAACCTGACATTGAAGTAGGAACTTGGATATCTGTACTTAACAGTAATGACCGGTGGCCAGGGCAAATAGTGAAAATATTACCAGAAGAAAAATTGCTTGTTAAGTTTGAACTTAAACCCATATCAACAAACAAATTTAAAGCTATGCCAAAAGCAGAGTTTGAAGAAATTAACCAGGACACTTATCTGTCAATTCTACCCATTGACCCACCATCAATTGGTTCTTCGGCACGTTGTTTTGCATATAATGAGGAAATAGCCAAAACATTTCATCAATCATAGACACTATTTAACAGTAAAACAATTTTGTTGTATTAGTTCTGTTCACAGTACTGTTCTCAGTATTTTCATTAATATTCACAAGAGACAAATGTGTAGATTCCGTAACAGGCTTGTAAACAAGGAGTTATGTAATAAATAATTCATTTAAAATTGTTTTTGTCCTTTCCAATTTTTATTTTGTGGTGCAGATATTTAATATATGAACTAAAATATAAAAAGAAAATTTTAATAGATAGAAATAACAGCTAGTTTCAGAGGGAATGCCATTTCCATTTAAGTAAAAAAATCCATGTCCCTTTAATGTAGAGTCCGTAACATGCAATATAAATCTCTATATTTAATAAAAATTTGAATTAAAAAAATCTTTTTCAATGCTAATGCTTTAATTACATACTAAAACATAAAATTACTTGAAGTTCAGCTTAAACATGTTCACTGTAAGAGAATATAAGGATAAAATATGTTTCTGAAGTGTAGAGTCCGTAACAACTTAATACTGTGAAATGCCCCCTCTTCCATTAAGATATTGCCGATTTATGGATGATGACTAGATTAGGATGTGAGAAATTTTGCTAATGTGGAGATACATTCTCCATCAAAATATTGCCTATTTATGGATGATGACTAGATCAAGATCTGAGCAGTTTTGCTAATGATGAGATGCCTCATCCATCAAAATATTTCCGATTTATGGATGATTAGATCAAGATCTGAGCAATTTTGCTAATGACAAGATACCTTGTCTGACAAGATATTGCTGATTTTTGGATGACTATATCAAGATCTGGTCAGTTTTGCCAATGACCAGATACCTCGTCCATCAAGATATTGCCGATTTATGGATGATGACTAGATCAAGATCTGAGCAATTTTGCAAATGATGAGATACCTCACCCATCAAGATATTTCCGATTTATGGATAATTAGATCAAGATCTCAGCAATTTTGCTAATGACAAGATACCTTGTCTGACAAGATATTGCTGATTTTTTGATGACTATATCAAGATCTGGTCAGTTTTGCCAATGACGAGATACCTCGTCCATCAAGATATTGCCGATTTATGGATGATGACTAGGTCAAGATCTGACCAATTTCGGAATACCTTGATGATGAGATACCTCACTCATCAAGATATTTCCGATTTATGGATGACTATATCAAGATCTGGTCAGTTTTGCCAATGACGAGATACCTCGTCCATCAAGATATTGCCGATTTATGGATGATGACTAGATCAAGATCTGACCAATTTTGCAAATGATGAGATACCTCACCCATCAAGATATTTCCGATTTATGGATGATGACTGATCAAGATCTGAGAAATTTTTCTAAAAACGAAATACCTTGTCCCTCAAGATATTGCTGATTTTTGGATGATGACTAGATCAAGATCTAACCATGTTTCAAATGACAAAAACACTCGTTCATCGAGATTTTGACGATTTATGGATGATGATTGGACTGGCCAATTTTGCTAGTGGTGAGATACCTCACCCATCAAGATATTTTCGATTTATGGATGATGACTAGATCAAGATCTGAGCAATTTTGTTTATAAGCCTTGTCCTTTAAGATAGTGATGATTTTTAATGACTAGATCAAGATTTGATCAGTTTTACCAATGGCGAGATACCTCGTCCATCAAGATATTGCCGATTTATGGCTATGGATTTATGTTAACTAGATCAAGATGTGACCAATTTTGCCAATGATGAGATAACTCGTGTCCATCAAGATATTGCAGATTTTTGGATTATGACTAGATCAAGATCTGGTGAGTTTTGACAATGACAAGACACCTCTTCGAGAAAGCCACCAAAAGAGTTTACATAAGAAGAGCAATACTGTGCACATAAATATATATCTACTGTGCCTCTTATAAGTATTGGAAAACAATTTTCAATACTGAAACCACGTGAATTCCTATTTCAAATAAATAGATATTTCAGGGCCTCGACGTTATAAAATGCACTAATAAGGATTTCCAGAAGAACATTTATTTCAAACCCTATGCTCTTGAACTCTAAAGCAGTCGACATAGAACACAAAGTAGTTCATTTCAATATGTTAACCAATCTGAATAAAATTAAGATCTGTTGTGAAAAACAAAATTTGTCTCTTAAGGTTATTCTCAAACGTGTATTTAAAGCCAGTCGTATTTCAGAAGAAAAACGTCCTTGTCGTGAGAACAGTAACAAAGTTATTTGAAATCGTTATACCTTTTTGTACCGTCTGCTTCAACTTATACTTTGTGTTGAGAAAAAACTGCTTTGAGCAATCAAATACCATGAAAAGTCAAGATCAAAAAGATTGTAAAATTTACATCTCGTAGACACTACCAGACGTACTATGTGAAAGGAATTTGAATGTGGTGATTTGTGGAAAGTGAAATTAGCTGTTTCATTAAAATTCTTGGTTGTTTCACAGTTTGTATGTTTTTAAAAATGGAGTTGAAAGACTGAGATAAAACCTGAGCAAACTTTAGATTACTTTTTTAATTTACGCGATTATACATTGTTTCAGGTTCTCTCTACAATGAATGCAACGTCTATTTTATTGAACAAAGATCTATTGTACAAAATTTTGTATTGTTATTACGCTACAAAGACCTGTTTTACAAAAATTTGTATTTGTTTTTACGCTACAAAGACCTATTTTACAAAATTTGTATTTGTTTTTACGCTACAAAGACCTATTTTACAAAAATTTGTATTTGTTTTTACGCTACAAAGACCTATTTTACCTATTTAATTTATTAGGATCAGAAAATTTCACAACACTTCAAACTTCGAGCTTAGAATGGTATATGTAATGAAATATTTATTTTCTCAAGGCTACATAATACGTTATCTTAGCTCGATTAAAACTGCTTCTTGTAAAGTTCTCAAAATATGCTACACAGATAATTTTATAGGTATAAGAAATGGATTAATGGAATAATCTATTTATAAATGGTACTGAATAACTTAATTTAAAGAATATTCGTATCACATTCGTTGATTACAGAATAAAGACTTACGTTTCACTGTACTGTGAAGAGCAAAAAAAAACTGTATATACAAGGAATACAACGTCTATTTTATTGAACAAAGATCTATTGTACAAAATTTTGCATTGTTTTTACGCTACTAAGACCTATTTAACAAAAATTTTTAGTTGTTTTTACGCTACAAAGACCTATTTTACAAAAATTTGTATTTGTTTTTACGCTACAAAGACCTATTTTATCTATTTAATTTATTAGGATACTGAATAACTTAATTTAAAGAATATTCGTATCACATTCGTTGATTACAGAATAAAGACTTACGTTTCACTGTACTGTGAAGAGCAAAAAAAACTGTATATATGAACTTGGTATGCACTTTTTTTTCATTTGTCAACTATTAAAAATGTTTTTAACGCTGTAGTATCTATTTTAGCCTCTGTACTTCCCACTTTAGTGCAAAGAAACAATTATCTAGTGAATGGGTAGCCTAAAAGGCATATTAAAACCTAACTATCCACTAATAAATCTTAACTATTCAGAATACCTGTTTGTATTGGGATCAAATATGATTTATGTCGCCATTGCTACAACACGACACTTTAAGCACTCGAATTCAGTCTAGACATTTATCAAGCGATGGTTATTCCTTGTAATTAACTTGTAAGACTTGTTCTCAACAAGTGACTCGGAGATATCGTTCGACAGTTCCGAAAGATTAAACAGTCTCAGAACAATAAAAGATGACTGATTTATCAATCCGAAAGCGTTGAAAAACGAAGTGGGTCAAGTTATTAGTCGGTTGTCATAGCTGGACAATGGACAAAACTTCCGATTTCCATCGATACAGTTGAAGAGTATTACTTTTGTATAAACCTTTGGACAGAACATGTCTGTTGAATGCTTAGTTGAAATAAGGAAATTACTCTCTCTCGATTGCCTCCTAAACCTCTCTTCTGTGATTATAAAACTCTTTTTCCAATGCTACAGTGGCTGCGGATGCCCAGTTGGAAGCGCAACGGATTAGCAACTGGAGGGTTGCGAGTTCGAAACTCGGTCCAGACAAAGACCGTCGGATACACTTTAAATATGTCGGGACCTCAAATGTCCTCACGTTGGCGTGGTGTGGAAGTTTTGTGAGTGGAATGCCAACTCAGGTGTTGTTCTCGCCCTCTGACCGTGGTTCAAAATTACTAGGCGTTATCATTGGTTCTTTCCCTTCGGAAATGATCTTGGACCGTTACAAATAGCCCTCTGTGTTTCTCTAGTGCGACTTTAATTAACTACCTACCTAATGCTAGAGCTGAAATTAAAAATTTGTAATACAAATTAAATTTATAGTGTAGCAGAGCACCATTTTTTTTTTTTGTTCTCTACTCTCTAATCAGAACGAAGAACTGTTTATCAGCTGCTTCCAAGAACGCATGGTTCGTGCTCTCTTCTGTGCATGTGCCTCGTTTTGAAAATCCTCTGTCGCCTGTTTCTGTTTTGTTAAGAAACGAGAGGTAAATCGTTCTGTTGTCCGTTTGGAGATGTGTACCGTTTTCGTTTCGTTTCTAAATACAAATATTGTGTCTGGTTCTTAGATTTGATTTGATTTTTATATAGCTGGCCTGATAATTTGCTATAATAGAAAATTTGATTGTACTCTAAGTAGTATAAAACATTCACCGAAAATTGTTGGATCTATAAAAGAGATTTTTTAGGCTAAAGGATGTTTTTGTTTTCAATTGGCTTGAAATTATATGGTATTATAAAGGTTCTGGGTAAACCCGATTACGAAAAGTGAAACTTTCAACACACTTAACATTGCATCTTAATTTTCCTTTTTTCATTCGTACATATTGATGTGAGAGGCTTTTTCTGTCAAGATAAATGTAGGTGGCATTGATGTTTCTGCGGTGGAACATGTTTCCGGTTCATATTCCCAACATGACACGTGACGTCAAAGCTTGTTTTTCAAACACAATTTCGGCACTTCGCAAAAAAGATTCCTAAGAATGAATTCCCAATTGAAAATTTATTGGTCAACGCCAGTTAAATCCCACGACAAAGATTACCAAAACGGCGATAAACGACATGTTAAAGTACCCCAGCCGATATGTAAAATGGGAGAGCATTTGGGAAATCTTTGCGTTCTGTCTTGTTCCCATAGGAGCTATAGACATGTTGTTCACTTGTAAAACAATTGTGGTATCATATTTAAAATAAAAGTAATTTATGAATCGTGACCACACAGTATTGACCTATGTATTCTTTTATCACGAAAATTATTTTGATACACTGATTGCTTCCAAATATAAGTAATTCTTAATTTTATGTCATTTTCAAATTATCATTTATGTTGAACTAAAATTCCATAAAGCAGTGTTCCAATTTACAAAATCAAACTAGATTTTGAAAGATCATCTCTATCTTTCCAATGCTTCTAAAATAGCCCCTTTAATAAATCTTTACTATACTTGCCTTACTTGTGTATTTTACATAATTGCGTTCAAATCCTTGAAAAAAATCATTTATGCAGATTAATTTCTTTCCAAACATGTGTCTGCATAATTTTACTTCAGGATTAGCAATCTCAAACTATACATGGGTATTTAAGGATATGGGACATAATGTATTTATACTAGATTAACCAAAGATAAAGATGTTCCAATCTGGTCTTTTGTTTTATAAACAGGTTTCATTGCGAAAAAGGAACAGTAGGAACAAGATTCACTGCAGTGCTTTACCGCCTTTATGTAAGCAATTACACAACTTGCATACAATACCTTTTCTAAAAAATACACATAACTCAACCTTGTCCGTCTCAGTGAAGACATGCACGGTTATCCTGTTGCATTCATGTACAACATTAAAAACTTCATTTACCACGCGATGGGTTTTTTTTTCAGATGGGCATGTTTATTCTAATGTTCCAAGGTAAAGGCATTGTCAGGAAGGAAAAAAATTATGTTTCCAGCTTTGTTGACTGGGCTGAAACACCAAGTAATCGTATAGCAACAGACCATTTGCAGAACAAAGAAAAATCTTGGATGTCTTCCATGGCAAAATGTTTCGGTCATCAACGATACATCAAATTTCAAATTCACTGATATCATCAAAAAGAGCAACCTTGAACGTCTCCAAAACTTATTCCGATGATTTATATCGATATGGAATTACGTTGCTGCTTCTGATTATGATTAATATGCAGTGTGATTCGAAATCGTTACTGCATTAAGCGCTATTGAATATTAATTCCTGCGTTTCAAGGTTGATTTTAATACTTCTATTGTGGTGTAAAAAAATAAAAGATAGACATATCATTTTTCTAATTGGGTTTTTATTAATAGCGGATTGTAAGAAGTTCAAGGTTTAAATTCCAATTAAGTGTCGTTCTTAACGTACAAAAAGTTGGTAGCAGTTGAATATTATTTATTGTGGTCAAAACACATCGTTATGTTCAATAGAATACTTGATTAGTTTAGAATGCTAAAACGATTATTGATTTTTACTGTCGTGACAAGGTTGAATAATTGCTGAGAACTAAAAGCATTCTAACTTCTAAAGAAGTGCGGCTGTATTTATGTAACAAGAAGATAATAGGTTATACCTCAATTGTGATTTAACTTCCCACTATGACATCTAACTTTCATGATATTTGTTTGTAATTATGAATTGTTCGACGGCCACTGAAAATTGGCAGTCGAATCACGGGGTTTTGAAAGAATATATTAATCAAACTAGGAGGTTGGTGCCATGTAAACAAAACTATTTCTCAATGGACGTTTTAAGTGTTGAATTCTGGTTCGAAGTTAATCATTTGGTGTTGAATGAGGTCACGATAACGCGTTGGCTAGCAGAAACCATCTGCGGCGATTTATGATTTTTCGTATGGCCATTTTCTCCTAATACGCTTTCACACCTTTTAAAAAATCGACTGTCCCATGGTCGACTGCCTTTTTGTCGGAGCCACACTACATCATCTCTATTCTGTAAGGCAACTATCACGGAGCAACAAACCAAATAGCACACTGGATGCTAAGAGTTGTGTCATCGGTAATCCTAACATTGCAAAAAGTAGGATAATGCCTAATTTCACCCATTTATAATTAATTACTTTTAACTATAGAGAGGACTTTTCAAATTTTTTAGTCTTGACTCCTTTTACATAAAATCTTAGCTACTTCTTTTTATAAAGAAACACATGTGAAAGAATTACACCTTAATTAGATTAAATATTAAAATAACTTTTTTCAATCATCTAAAATATATGTATTACTTGTATTTAACTTAATTGTATCAATTTAATTACATAAAATTCGTTGCATTTTGATTTAATATTGTAATTAATGAACTTTAACAAGAAATATTATGACATAAAATCCGTGAGAAGGGAGCAGCACTTATTCATCAGTTTTTCAAGTCGGGAAACGAGTTTAGAAGCTGCGATTTGTATGTCTTCAGGTGCGTTTAAGAGTGATCTGTATTTACTTTTGGTTGATTCTACTACTAAACATTTTCTGCTTTGTTATCTTCTTGCATTAACAGCCTCTTGTAGAATTGTCTTAGTATGTGGGCGGAGTCTCATCGTAAGATCTCAGAAATGTAGGTCACTTAGGTTTGGGAATCTTCTCGGACCGATTGGTTATCGGATCGTTAACTACTGTTCAATCAGGAGAAGGAACGCGTTTCCTGTACATATTCCGAACGTGACGTCATTTGGCCTGTTTTTCGAATACAATTTCAGTACGTGGCCAGTAAAAAATTCCAAAAAAATGAATTCCGAATTGATAGTTGATTGATCAACACCAATTAGATTGACTGCCAGACATCATCAAAATGGTGACAAAGAGGTGAGAGAGCATTTGACTTGAAATAAAATCTCAAACACAGATTACCTTTAGTTTTATTCACTATCTTTAAAACAAATAGCTGGCTAAAAGAGTATAATCCACAGTGATAATTGCCTCCTGTGTTCTAAGTTTATTACAGTTGAAATAGGTAATTGCACAATGTCTATTATTTTATAATCATGATCCATCAAAATAGACAGCTCTCATCTATCAAGAGAAACGACTTACTTGAAACAGTGTACTTTCAAAATCAGAAGGAATAGAACTATGTGGCATTCTATTAACCCTCATTGCATTGTTTTCAAATAAGATTTTGCGTGCTCAAGCAGAAATGTTAAATCATTTGAAACTTTGTTTTAAAATTAGAGTAGAACTCCAATTATCCGAATCAATTGGGACCAGACCTCATCCGGACAATCGAATATCCGGATAATTGGATATTTCACGAAAAAAGGATATTTCTTGGTAAAAAACGAATTTTGCTTTTGTATGTAATGTTATTTAATGACTATGGAAACAAATTTGCTTACATTTTGTACTTACATATTGTATTAAAATGTATATATATTTGAACATATCCGTGAAAGTTAGTTGTTTTGCTGTCTTAACTCGTTTTCGTGCATCCAAGTCTCGCATTAAATTGCGGTGAGTAGCTGTATATGGTCGCACTCAGGCTCCCGCTCCATCCATTTTAGCGCCGTGTCAAGGCACTTCTAGCTGACTAGCCTTACTAGCTGACGATCCCGCGTTTGGTTGAGTATCAATGCTGTCGTCATCTTTCGGGTCATCAATGAGTTCTTCTCTCGTGTTTTGAATGAGTTCATCGCCACTGAGAATTTGGAGTCTAGGGTACGAAGAATCACACACCAGCCACTCGCCTACGTCCTCTGCACTGCACTAGGAACATCCAGTAATGTTTCTTATGTCCTCAATTGACGCTTCGTTCTCTTCGTTTTCGTCATTTACCGACAAGAATTGCGAATTTTTGTTAATTTCTTTTTTTCTCAAAGCGATCCGGATAGCTGGAGTTCGGATAGTTAGAGTTATACTGTATTTTGTTTAAAATAGAGAACAAAAAGACTGAGTTAAATTTTATTTCATGCGTTTAATCTTTGTCTTTGAGTATTTTAAAAGAGTGTAGATACTATCTGTATCAGATGCGAAAGTTTTCTGTTACAAAATAAGAAAAGTTAAGCTTATATTTTAATGAAATATATTTTTCCGTAACAATCAGTGTAAAATACATAAAATGTTACATGGAATTCTCCACTTATTACACTGTCGTCTGAGTAAAAAGGAGTTTATCTATTTCCGAAACAGTAGTTTAAATTTATTAAGAACCAATAAAAAAATTTTGCTGCACATTAATTTAAATTAGGTTCAAATACTTCTGTGTGTTAAGGCGTCCAGATAATACCTGATCTAAATAATAAATTTTACACTTAAAGAGAAATACATAAAGGTATCGGAACGTTGTGCATTTTTACAGACATACGTACCTTACATGACCTTAAAGTGACAAACCAAACCTGTTTGTACCATCGTAGTATTTATTCAAGAATGCTCTTTGAAGTGGACGAACATAGTTGCAACAATACTCAATTGATATTCCTCTGTGGAGATTTTAGAACTTAAACTTTATAGATTTTGAGAGTACTTTCCGAAATGTAGTATTCCACTGAATCTACCCTTCTATTCATTTTGCGAGTAAGTGGATTAGTAGTAAGTTATTTTCGTTTTTGTGTGTCCTTTATACTAGATACGCACATAAAGTTTGGACAGTGCAGTCCAAGATGAAACCTGTGTCAAGTACCTGCACCCATGTACTTCATACGAAAATTAACATTCCACAAGCTATGTTGAATTAAATCAGATCCCCCATAATGCCGTGTGGTGCTTCTGGAAATTAAAGAAATGAAAAAGTCCCAGTGGCTTTTAGCATATTAGGATTCAGTTATTGAGCAAAAACATTTTGTCCTGGTAAAGCAACCTAATAGGGAATATGTCGTTCTCTGACCCTAATGCAAGCATCACAACGTGCAGATATGTTTTCCACGAGGTATTCTAAGAGTTTCTGTGACAAGAAGTACCTTATGGTATCCTTGGTGGTGTCATGTAGGCTACAGTGGTACTATGTCCGAAAGATCTAGTTGTTCAAAATTGAGTGGTATCCTTGGATCTTTCCCTTCGGGTTTAATCCCGGACTGTAGCCTCTAGCCCATTGTGTTGTTCCAGTGCGACGTTATAAAAATACCTGCCGAGGCACCATAGGATTGAGATCAAGTAACATTACTTGATAGGAATTCAATGTTGTCCTTAAATTTTTGAATATGTATGTAGGCTTTTAAATTTAAAGAATGTATAATTTAAATCAAAATACCATTTCATATTGATCTAAATGCAGTGTTAAGAAAACTATAAATAAAACCTTATGATGTATCATTTATGAAATATAAATATATATAAATTTTCATAGCTAACTTATGTGTCTAAAACAACTATTTTCTAACCAAATGAGTCATGTATAATATAAATCCATACTTATTTTCTTCCATGTTCCAGTTTTTAATCAAAACTTTTATTACCTTTGATTAATACTGTGTGTGTGAAAAATATACCTGTAATTTTGATATAAACGTATAATTTATTTTCAGAGGAGTGGAATGTTTGTTGTTGTATTAGACATTTCATTATTAATCGAATTCTCAGAATCCCTTACCTTGCATTTCTTTTAAATAAAAGGTCAACCACTTGGATTGTATGTGAACCTGCTGAAAAGCTTATTCTCGTGTATTAGTATTGAAGCATAATAGAATAAACATAAAATTACTTCCTCAAACTGAATATTCGAGGCCATATACATAGCTGGATGATTCAGAATGGAGTCTTCAATAATAAAATTCACTTCTATTGAAACAATAGCATTGGATTAAAAACGTTTTCTCTGTTCGCCTAGAATCAGATCATAAAGACAATAATCTTATCGAATGAAAGGAAGCAATTTTCGAGATAATAAGTATGGAATAACCGATTTAGGATTTAATTATATATTGATCTTTGATTTCTCGCATAGTGCGCATTCCTCCTAAGAGACTGAAAGGTCCGATTTTAATGTCTTGCAAGAATGTGAGAAACTGCTCTGGTCGAATCAATGAAAACAAGTTTGAAGTCCTTGTAACACAATTACTCCAATACTCGAAATAGGGATTAGTGAAGGATTGCAACTAGACCTTGCTCTGAAGAAGAGTCGTCTTCTATTATTTTTATAATTGTGTGTGTGTGTGTTTATATAACATATCTTTGAAGACTAACAAAATACAATACTTTTCGATTACGCTAAGTTTCGAACTATTGGTTATTTAAAAATGCCGAATTCAACCAATGTTAATAACTATACAATGATAGTAGGATATTAGTGACAGATGCGATGACAAAAATGCTATAGAACTAAGTAAAAAAGAAGAATTTACAATAAAAAAAACTCAAATTTCTCAATTAAAAAACCTTTTATAAAAGCTTTTAAAAAACTTTTAACTTTTTGTTAAACCGTGTGCACGTGTATAGGGTACACATAAACAGACAGGCTTTTTAACAGACAGACCAGACATATAGACATACCAGACATATAGACAGACAAGATAAACCAGACATATAGACAGACCAGACAAAACAGACAGATCAAACAAGACAGACAGAACAGACTTGACAGACGGAATAGACAGACAGAACAGACTTGACAGACAGAATAGACAGACAGAACATACAGACAGAATAGATAGAGCACGCAGAACATACAGACAGACAGAATAGAACAGAACAGACTTAACAAGACAGATCAGACAAACAGACCAGACAGACTAAACAGACAGACCTTACAGTTCCAGTGAACAGACAGACAGGACAGACAGACTGAACAGACAAGACGAAACAGACAAGACTCCTGTAAAAATTAAATAGAAGACAATCACAAAAAATTATACCTAATATCTTTTGCATTTTGTCTTGTTTGGACTATTTTAAGTGTAAATATAATTGCTTTCACAAGATACTTGGTCAAATAGAACCAATTTCCGTTTGAAGATAGATTTTCAATGCATTTCACTCTATTTTATGGCAAATATTTATGTTTTTAGCATTTTCACATAAAAGTAATGATTGGCTCGTTGAGAGGAGGTATGATTGTAAGTCGTTTTTATCATTTACATTGCCGGCTTACAACACAATAAAAAAAATTTAGTTTTAATTTTTGTTTTTGATTTTTAAATCAAATCAAAACTTTTGAGGTATGAGGTTTTTTTTAGCTTTTTTAGATCAAAGAATGTGATGATATTTAGAATGGTGAAGTGTGTATGTTCACTACGTAACTTTTATCTTTGCATGAAGGTTATATTTCTTCTTCAGAAGCACATAAAGCAATATTAGCTTATCGAATAGAATTTTTTTTCCCTTCGATGAACGAGAAAATGGTTACAAACATGGCCTAATACACTTTTATGACTGACTGTATATCAAGTAAGACTTATTCCAAACGAAAAATATAACATATATATATATATTATTTTTCAAAGCAAAACACTAAGCACCTGTCATAGATAAAGTTGTTAAACCAGTGTTTAAAACAGTTCTTATATAAGTATATCTAAGGCATTCTTCATATGCAAATGACTTTTAAATACCGGGATCTTCCTCTTATGTTCCTTTATCTTTCGATCTTTATATTCTTCGATTCAAGGTTGATCCTACCAAAGCTGAAATCTCGAGGCACAGGTGTAATTAAACACATAATCCTTTTGACCCCCACCGTGATTTGCGGCACTCTGATTGAATCTCTGTTATCATCGATATTAATAGAACTAGCTGCTCTCAAGGCTTTCATTACAAATTTACTGAAACTACAAGAAACAAGATCTAAAGACTAAAGTTTATTGCTTAAGGTATAAAATACTTAAATTAGTACATTTACAAATATGTTGTAGGATAGATTTTTCTGTCAAGATAAATATTGGTGGCGGTAGTGTTGTGCGACGGAACGTGTCTCCTGTACGTATTCTAAACAAGAAGTCACTTGGCTTGTTTTTGGAATAATTTTAGAATAAAAATAACGAAATATGAATTCCATATTGATCTGTGATAGTTGATTCGTCAACGCCAATGAGATTAACCATTAGATAACGGCCGGTACAGTAGTTGTACCTTAAAAGTTATAAAAATCGCGCCAAGAAAAAAATCGCGCCAGTGGTATCTATAGCCGTAGTCAAAAGGTTAAACACTTAACGTCGCTAAAATGGCGATAAACTGCATTTTAAATTAGCCCCCCGATACGTATCAATCGAGCTCATTTGGGTTGTAAGAAGTATAATCACTGTCTACCATTTGGTTGGTTTGTTTACATTGACTATCTCTCTAATATACAGAGTGCTTCTAATCCTTCTGTATAAACTTAAAGTGGAGGTAGGGAACGAAATGTTAAAATGTATCCTCAATGGATATATGCCTGCAAGCACTTCCCGGATGTATTAGAGCATTAGTACCCTAAGTATAGTCCGTGGAGCCTCAGAGGTTATCCACAATGCTCAAGAGGATCCGTAGCAAACACATGATACGTCAATAACCAGAATAAAGAACTTTTAAAAAATAATAAAATATTCCATTTTCTTCCTTTCTTTATGTTGTAAAAACTGCACTTACGGATAAGTATTTCCCAGTGAAGGATATCTCGTGTTATCTCCCTCCTGTTGAAATACTGTAATAACTTTTTTTAAATGAATTTCTAGTTTTATGTACAGAAAGTAGGTATTTGAATTAACGCCCCACTGGAGAAACACTATATGTTCTTGGTCAAACCCGAAGAACATCTTGCAATTTTGAACTACGGTTAGATGACGAGGTCAACACCTGAGCTGTCCTCCCACTCTCCAAATTATCACACCACCACTGAGATTGCTATCTTCCAGATTTTTCATTGCTTTCTGTAATCATAGTGCTAAACATTTTCATTAGAATAGAGAGCTATTCCATGCAGCTGTAGCAAAACTATGCCAATTCCATAGCTCAAATCGAACATATTTAACTTAGCGGTGAATTTAAATCGATAAATAAATCCTGTAACGGTCGATTTTATATATTGTTTACATCCGTTGTTACCATTAGACCATAAAAAATAATGTCGATTTCTGAACGGCGAACGCTAATGAAATATTATACCTAGATATCTAAAAATAGTGGATAGTAAGAATCGAGCGCACGCAGCTAAATATACAAAGCAATTCGATCTGACTCAAATACGACGTAGGACCGCTGCATCAGAAGTCATCTATTGGATATTGACTCTACTTGTGCGGGTTCTATAACCTTAAAGGCAAGTTATGCTGAGATGGACTTCAGAACAGTTTATAACAGAATTAGTTTCAAAGACACAGTAATCATTACCATCCCCGACGTTGATAAATTCGTCTAGTTATGTGGGTTGTATTGATGGTGCTTCTACTCCTCTGCTCTTGAACGCCTTTCAAAGTGCGACAACCTACGTGTACCAGTTCAGTGTTCCATCCCTTAAAATTACATTGAATACGTGCAGTCGAATGACGTTACTTGCTGGGATTTTTACATATCGGGTCATTAACTTTCAGGTAGAAAGTATCTTTAGTAATGGTATTGCACTTTGAAACGTGTTTACAAGACGGGAAACCAAAATAAGGTGGAGAAGGCAAGGTTGGTCGGGATTTATGGCGTAATAACCATATTTGGCCAAGTTGTGCCAAGCATAACACAGACAATAATAACACTGCGAATGCTTTGATCAACAAGGTTATCGCAGACAACAAGCATTGGGCATACATACACAAGTATAGGCTTAAGTATACGGTAGAGAGAAATGGAATCAGGGAAAGTTGCAAGTATCAAACCGCCTACAACTAGGGGACATACTATAACAAACAACAGAGGGGCACAGCATACGACCGCGGCCCGCATCCGGCCCACAAAGGTCTTATGCTGAAAAAACTGGATAAAATACACAGTCCAGTCACATTAATGTGATCACCACCTACTTTCGACGTCAACGTGAAATAACCAATCACAAAAGGCAGGAGGAAGCATATTGCAGTGGAGTGTATATAAAGGATGTCCTAGGGCATCGGAAAGCATTTCAATCGTTGGTGTAAAATAGAAACGTAGCGATTTATCAGAAGTTCAAAAGGGCATGATTATTGGCTTTCGGGCCAAGGGTGGAAGCATTTCGGAAACGGCTGATTTTGTGAACTGTTTGCGTGCCGCCGTGGTAAAAGTATACCGTGCATGGCAAAATGGCACTATCCAAAATCAGCGGCGTGGCACATGTGGTGCACCACGGGCTATAGACGACAGAGGCGAACGAAGGCTACGGAGATGCGTTCGGGCGAATAGACGTGCAACTGTTGAGCAACTGACCGCTCAGATGAACCAAGGGGCTACCAAGAGTGTATCCTCAACAACGGTTCAGCGAGCGTTGCTGCGCATGGGCCTCCGCAGCAGACGCCTGGTTAATGCACCTATGCTGACTGCTGTTCATGACTGCTGGCGATGAAGGCTGGAATTTGCACACCAGTACCGCAACTGGACGTCCACAGAGTGGCGACAGGTGGCTTTTTCCAATGAATCACGTTTTATGCTCCATCGGACGGATGGACGTTGGCGTATACGGCCTGAAGCGTCTGAAAGCAAACACCCTGCAATCATTGCCGGAAGGATCCAGGCTGGAGGAGGGAGGTAATCGAGCGCAGCTGGCCACGGCACTGGAGTCGGCATGGCTCAACATCCCAGTGAACACCTTCAGAAACCTAATTGACTCTCTTCCTGCACGTATCGCAGCGGTCCGCTCTGCCAAAGGTGGTTATTCTGGCTTTTGACAGGTGGTCACATCAATGTGACTGGACTGTGTATTTTCAATCTTAATAGGTATTTAATAAATTTATCGGACAAAAGTTTCAAAAGGCAGAGAGGAGAATTCGGTGAAATACAAAAAAATATATATTCTAATAATATTCTTAGAAATGCAGGCAGTATGTCTGAGAAAGTCAAAGTCATTTTCCTAGGACTAAGGACCAGCGTTTCTGGATTACGTATGCACCGGCCTCTAACTGGAGATAACTGATCTTCAGTGTTGAACGGCACAGGCCAAAATTTAATCATATTGTAAGCGCCGGAGGATTTATTCCAGTAACTTACCTTGGGTTTATTTCTCTCTTCCGTGTCATTAAATCTTTATTTGTATATGTATGTTTAATATTTGTCGCTTCTGTATTGCGTTTGGCATAGCTTGGCGAAATATAGCCAAGCACCATAAGACCCAACCAACCCTTGATACGAAAATCAATGGGCTCATACATCCCTGCATGGAGACGAATGTTCTTTATTGTTCCAAATTCACTTTAAAACAGGTCCTAGTCTAAATAGCCCATAGACGTGAGATATAAGTCAACTGAGCATTGCTATTGAGAGGAGCTTCAAAACGTGTGCCCAGCAAGACGACTAGTAGTCACATGACTGCTTGCGAAAAATTGACTTGGTTGGTCGATTTGGCATCTTATATCTTCATTTGGCGATACAACATCTTATAGCAGGGTAGATATGTGAATGCTCAATTCTATTGAGTGGTTTATTCTACTCAATTGGTTAAAGTGTCAAAGTCTACGATTATGCCGGGCATATCAATCAAATAGCCAATGGACGAGTGTCTTCTCCCATCCCGAGGACCAATTAGATGATGAATGTTCCTTTCCATCCGGCAGACGAAATTAGGCTAACGGTCAAGTAACTACTAGTTTTAGTCATGATTCTGAGCACATAGAAGGATTACCATTACTCACTCTACTTTTATATCTCCTTTACGTAGCGCCTATTCGATACCTGTACCTTGCCGTGGATGTATTTCTATTTCAGAAAGTCTTTGCATGCGTATATTTCCATTATTTAACGTTGTAGGTTTTGTGTTTGCTAAATGTGGCCTTTGCGTCATAAAACCCTAACCAACTCTTTTTATCTCTATCTCTCTCTATGTATATATATATATATATATATATATATATATATATATATATATATATATATATATATATATATATATATATATATACATATATATATATATATATATATATATATACATACATATATATATTACATATATATATATATATATATATATATATATATATATATATATATATATATATATATATATATATATATATATATATATATATATATATATATATATATATATATATATATGGGTTCTAATCCTGTATGAACACGAATGTTTGATCTTGCTATATATTCACTTTAAATCTTGTCGATATAAATATCCCTAGAGTGTAGCAAAATTTAAAAAAAACTATGTCAATCAATCGTAGATCTCTCTTAATGCACCTTAGGCTAAGGGGAAAAGTTTACATTGGAAAAAAAGTACTGAAATATTTCACTAAACCAAAAGGCAAATTTACTAGTTTCCTTACGCCACTCAGACAAAGCAAGTAAGTCATTCTATTTATTCAAAACGCGCCTTCACCAAAAGTGACTCAAACTAGGTCACCATAAAGAATGTTTTACCTACTTTTGCTTTAATTTTCGGATGCTTTTATCTAATTCCCTCATAACTTTCCCCCTTTCCGAAGGTAAGAGCGAAAGTAATTGGGCAACTCATTTGTGCCTTATGAGAGTAGTTTAGACTTTCACTATCAACGCTGCTTGGCCTTCACCACTCGAATTTAGCGTGAATTTAGATTTTGTGCATGAATTTGAGACCGCTTGGGTGAAAAAGTCTCATAAACTGGGATGACAGAGATCGAGAAGAGAATGGTAATTGAGTAATTTGTCTTGGCGACCCAAATCTAAAGCCTCTCGTTTTTATATATGGCAATGGAAATAAAAGCTCTTGCAGAAGACTCTTGTATTCAAATTTGTATATTTCATTGCGAGTGCCTTATGACGGAATTAAGGCTATCAGAGATAGCTTTGAGAAAGTAATGGAATTAAAATGCCCTTTGTCCTCTATTAAGTCCAAGAAAAATATAATTACGTTTCGTAAGAGATTTCAGCGATGTTATGTCGTGAAATCAAAGACTTTTAATTGGGATATAATTCTAGTTTTAAACTACTGGAAAATCTATAAATATACACTACCCTACAATAATAGACCGGACGCCAGCGGATTTGCATAAAATCCGACTACTTGCTTGGGGGTGCTGTTCGTGGTATGACCTGAGACCTTTGCATGTTGTTCCCAGTAAATTGAGCACCGACATGAACATTTTGTAAATCAGGTTCTTCCTACGCTCTGGGAATTTTATAGAATGAACGAATGTGACTTCAAAGACGACAACGATCCATGTCATGTTACAGCCTCTGCCAAGCAGTGGTATCAAGATATGGATGTAAAACGTCTTCCCTGGCCTGCTCAGAGCCCCGGCCTAAACCCCATAGAACATTTGTAGGACGAATTAAAGCGACGCTACGGACCAGGGAACCACGTCCGAAATCTACAGCTGAGCTGGCGACATTTTTACAGCAGGAATGGACACAAATAACCATAGCTGTGTTTCAAAACCGTGTTGAAAGTATGCCCAGAAGGGTTGCTAGTTTAATTGCTGCACGTGAATAACCCCTCTATTAAAGCATGTATTATTTCCCTTATACCATCACATCTTGATGTCCAGTCCATTATTGTATTGTGGGTACTAGGGTAAGAAACAGGCATTATTGGTATTTAGGTGAGGGGCAGCAAATGGATATAAACAATATAAAATCAATGATTATGGAAATCACTCGCTAATTCTGTTGCTTGTTTTTCATTTTCTTGTGTAATAGTTAAGTACACGGTACAAAGCACCAACTATTTTTTGTCGCCAAGGTAAGTGACGCGAAATTCTGGCTAACTATAACCCTACTGTATTAAGGTACTACAAATCTGTAATGGGTGTCAAGATTAAAAGCAATCACTCTTGATCTAAACATATTAGGTCCCCATTGGCACTGTATGTTTCATTCTAACCAATACTTGATTTCAACAGTAAACCCACATGAAAAAGCTCTTGATCTGATGAAATTATTCAGTTGTCTGATGACAGAAGGCAGTGAGGAATCTGGATGATAGAAATCAGTTCACAAAAGAAAATGCGGGCAAATGCAAAATATATATAGGTTCAGACATCAAGAAATTCCTAAAACCTTGAACACAGTGCAGATGAAGTGGACATTCAGAGGCTTTTGGGGGCACCATAATAGAGGTGTGAACCTTTTCCCCTGCATTTTTAAGAAAGATTTGATATCAGTGAGAAGCTAACTCACAAATGTCTTTTCATATTTTTGACTGATTTCATAGTTAATGGTACTACCTTGAGATTATTGTTAGTTTTTAGTCACCAGGGAGGGAAAAGTCGGCGTCCAACATTCATTCTGGCAATACATATATAGTAAAGGATTAGAACGATTATAATTGGGAGTGTTTCTCCCATATAATAGCCAAACCAACGTCAAGGCCATGCGGTCAGTTATATTTTAACCAATTTTGTTTCATTCGGAGGATTTATACGTTCATATCGATGCTTATATTAGTTTGATATGGATTTAAATCTCTATTATTATGAAAGGAAATGTTTGTTTGTTTGTCTGTTTGGGGCCGCAAAATCTTAACGATTCTATGGCACTTACAGCAATGAGATTTGGTACACAGGTAGTCCAAATTATTTGCAATTTTTGGGTCGCTGCGAATTTTAAAATTCAGTCTAGAAGATTTTTAAATTAATTTAATAGTTTTATTCATGGTCTGGAATCATGCCAAGTTTTTTTCATCCGCAGAACGTGCAGAAAAATTTTTTTATTTCCGCTTTGATTTTGCGCGGACGAATAAATTTCCAGCCAGACGATAAATCTTAACTGGAGTCACAGTTCTTTTTTTTCTATCTCCAAGACCGTTAAAGATAGAGTAAAAATTTCAACAGATTTGAAATCTGCGGAAAATTTCAGTTTAGATTGTTACCTAAAAATATGATTTTTTTAAACAAATAATTTTTTAATTGAATATATCTTCTACGGATTTGAAATCTGCGGAAAATTTTACACTAGATTAAATACCTTACATCACGTGCACGGGCAACGCCGGGTTAGCCACGCAGTGGCTAGTAGGATATAAAATATGAGTAAAACGACCCTGCTATGAATAGATACGTTATTAAAGATACTTTAGCACAGAAGTTATGCCCGCAATATTTCTAGTTTCAATTATTTTCCTACCATAAAAATCAATCAAATACATGGTAATTAATTCGCACTGGAGCATCACAACGGACTAAAAATCAATCAAGAAACACAAATTAGTGATAATACTTGAGAACATGGTACACACTTAGTGCCAAACATTTCTTTTGTTGCCAAGGCAAATTACACAAAATCTGTGGTAACCATACCCACGAACAGTCACTGGGTTGTCAAGCTGAAAAACAATCCCACTGAGCGACAAATGTTTGACGCCAACTAACACAATTACATCACATACTTTATTCTGAACAAGTTAGTTTCTTCATTTGAAGGTACATAAATACGCATCGGTGCTATTCATATGAGTTTTTGATTCTATGTGAATTGTTTACGAACACGTCATATTTGGAAACACATTTCTAGACCGGAAAGTTAACAGTTTAGGAGTGGCCATATATTCACCAAAGGAAATGTAATTTCAGTGGAAGGAAATATAAACGAAATATAACAAATTGTACAAAAAAATTGGATTTACATCGGTGGCACCATATACACAGTCCAGTCACATTAATGTAACCACCTGTCAAAAGCCAGAATAACCACCTTTGGCAGAGCGGACCGCTGCGAGACGTGCAGGAAGAGAGTCAATTAGGTTTCTGAAGGTGTCCACAGGGATGTTGAGCCATGCCGACTCCAGTGCCGTGGCCAGCTGTGCTAGATTACGCGGTTGAGGATCCATGGCAATTGTTGCAGGGTGTTTGCTTTCAGACGTTTCATGCCGTATACACCAACGTCCATCTGTCCGATGGAGCATAAAACGTGATTCATCGAAAAAAGCCACCTGTCGTCACTCTGTGGACGTCCAGTTGCGATACTGGCGTGCAAATTCCAGCCTTCGTCGCCGATGAACAGCAGTCAGCATAGCTGCATTAACCAGGCGTCTACTGCGGAGGTCCATGCGCAGCAACGTTCGCTGAACAGTTGTTGATGATACACTCTTGGTAGCCCCTTGGTTCATCTGGGCGGTCAGTTGCTCAACAGTTGCACGTCTATTCGCCCGAACGCATCTCCGTAGCCTTCGTTCGCCTCTGTCATCTATTGTCCGTGGTGCACCACATGTGCCACGCCGCTGATTTTGGATAGTGCCATTTTGCCATGCACGGTATACTTTTACCACGGCGGCACGCGAACAGTTCACAAAATTAGCCGTTTCCGAAATGCTTCCACCCTTGGCCCGAAAGCCAATAATCATGCCCTTTTG
Source organism: Metellina segmentata (assembly GCA_947359465.1). Lineage (NCBI taxonomy): Eukaryota > Metazoa > Arthropoda > Arachnida > Araneae > Tetragnathidae > Metellina > Metellina segmentata. The sequence continues at coordinate 42,140,483 of OX375882.1, read as the reverse complement.
GACATCGGATAAATCGCTACGTTTCTGCATTACGCCAACTATTGAAATGCTTTCCGATGCCCTAGGACATCCTTTATATACACTCCTGCAATGTGCTGCCACCTGCCTTTTGTGATTGGTTATTTCACGTTGACGTTGAAAGTAGGTGGTAGTCACATTAATGTGACTCGACTGTGTAAAAGATAGTATCTTAGTAATGAGTGTTCTGAAGCTAAGGGAGTCCCGATAAAGGTAAAAACTTTCTTTATTAGTTCATTCTGTTTTCTAAATTTAAACGTGTTTATTAAATTTATGGTAATGAAAACTACAATTTTCAATAGAAATATGAATATATTTATGCAAGTTGAGCATTGAATATTTGACATAAATTGTACTTCAGGAGCGGACCGTCTTGCTACTTTGTTCTGATGTTGAAATTTAAATGGGGTGATCGACAAAAAAAATTTTAAATGTTAGAAATACAATCTGAAATCATCGATCATTGCAAATTATAATTTTTATATCTATATTCCTTCTAAAGACTAGAATATTTAAAATATAAACTTTCTTGTTAATATTTTCTTCACAAACGAATTTTGACGAAAGATAACCTTAACATTCTCAGATCCAAAGATTGTCTGAAACAATTTTGAAACGTTATATATGGACTCTCGTTTTACTCTTAATTTATTACCGGTTCAAATGAAGGTAACATGGTTTGTCTTAGATATATAAAGAGAATCTTTGATTTCAATTACATTTTTGAGAATTTCGTTAGAATTTCGAGGAAATTATTTGAAGTTGATTTATAAGATCTCTTATATTTCGTTCTTGTTTTATTTCTGTATTTATCTCTCTTACTCTTTTCCTTACTGCTTTTTCCTTTCTCCCCTCTTTTCCTTTTTTCTTTCTCTTTCTCTCACCAGCAGCTTAGAATAACTAGATATTTTGTTCGTAGGTTGGTAGTTGAATTTACTTCGCATTGGAGCCTAAAGCAACACAACGTATTATTGGCGACTATTCTTTATCGGAAGGAAATATGAGGGGACGGCACATCGTAATTTTAAAATTTTTTTTAATTATGACGAAAAAAAAACAGTTAGTACCCCACTAACCATTCTTCTACAAAATCCCAATATAAGAACATTCGAGACTCCGATAGATTTAAGGTGCATCATCTCCAAGTACACGAAGGTCTTTGGTTGAATCTAGTTTCGAACTTGCATTTCTACTGTTGTTAATCCTCTAATCTTACAACCGGGCTACCGCGGTCACTCTTTGTTTGCTTACTGCACTAGCAACTGCTGCACCAGCAAGTTCTAGGGTATCAGGTTCTAGGGGTACTCGTACTATGGGTATCAGGTTCTAGGGGTACTCGTACTATGGATATCAGGTTCTATCCCTGTCGGATTTTATTCTTTGTCTGGGTGTATTTCTATTCTCATGTGAGACAGCAAAACTTTCCTTGTCTATTTACTTGACGTATTTCGGCGCTTCCTGGTCAAATATGATCCTTGCTACATAAAACCCAAGCCAACGTACCAAAACTAAGGAAACAAAAAGAAAGATACATGTTAAAACAACCTAACATGCATACAAACGTATAAGCAAAATTTATTACACGTATTGTGATATATAGAGGATAGTATAGAAATTAAACTTTCGGTAGTACATAAGTAAGACTGGTAAATCACAAAATGGACTTTAAATTTGCTTAAAAAATACTTTGGGATATGATTTTTTTAAGGACAATTTGAACCATTGATTGATACAGTGGAAATTGGTGACACTAACTTTATTTGAAAATGCGGCCCTAATAATATTTTCACATACAAAAATACCAACCAAATTTATATTTATTACATAACCATTATATTACTTTGCGATTGAGTAGATACTTCCTGTACGTACCTTGTAGAACCTTGACTTAATTTCAAGGAAGAAATCTAGCTTAGAGACTAGTTTAATGATGTTTTACATCTCTCTCTCTTGCTCAATATCACAAAAAAGGAAGTCCATAATTTTATGAATTGCTTCAAGATAATGGGACTCAAAATTCGCTGTCGAACTTATGTCACCATATAAGCGGTCTGCGAGCCAACCATTCAAAATGTTCGTGACCATGGCCTGTAACATGAATAGCGATGGATTTCAAACAGTTCCGCGTTCAGCAAATGCGCGTTTATTTCCTGAATAGGCAAAAAAGTTGCGGCATTCTTTTCTTTGTGGGGAAATAAACCCACTAATTTCAGCGTAGCACATCTTTTAGAAGCCTCTTGGAGCCGCACCGTTGACTCGATAAAACATCACAATCGTCGCATAATTACTGTAGGCGGTTGAAAGAACCGTCAAATATCAAGGTCTCCGAGAACCCGTCTGGGTCAAAATAAATACAACACGCCTGACATACGCTGACGAGTGTTTGCACAAGGTCTATGGATAGCCCTTATGTAGCTATTCCGATTGCTACCTCAAGATGAAGACGTTAAGTGAGTTGACATTACACTTCCTCCCTCCCATCACTGAGTGTTAGGCACTTAACATTTAGCAGTTTCCTGTTGGGTTTTACCCTTTACACCAACCAGATGGATGGTAATAACGTTTCCCCAATCACCATTTGGTGGTATGTCATTAGAGCTGTAAGAGTGTCGAAGCAGAAAAAATACTCAACGCGTGAGAAGTGTTTTGCCGTCATGAACTCTTTTAGCGATGAAATCACTTGATTTTTAAAATAAGGAGGATTAAATTAAGTTTTAGGTCTCTCATATTTTGTACTTTATACTCCAGAATAGAACAGAGGATCCCTGTACTACTTTATATAGCAGGCCTTTGACCCTTCCTTTGACAGGTTTACACATAGTATCTATGCATTCTGCAACATGATGTCCTCTTTAGCCATGACTTGAAACTAGTTTTGAAGGTAGGTTTGACCACTGAGTTAGCAATCTGTCAGCTGTAGCACAATTTCCTTCATAGACCGCGGGTTTCGATACAATGTCACCAGAGAGTCCTCCATTGCAGTAACCTGGAAGGCCATGGTATTTGGTGACTCAGTGTTCAAGCTTGCCTACAGCTAGCAGGTTGCTGCCACACAGAGCACCAATCGTTATACTATGTCATAATAACAGAAATTATAAGCCTGCAGTCGTTGCGAAGTAGCAAGAGGGGTATTAGGCAACCGAACGAGAATGATCCGTTGGTGTGGACTGTAATATATATACATATATATATTTTTTTCTTACTTTAAATCTTTTTGTTTTGGCTACTGCCTGCTAAGCCTCTATTTGGAAACACTGCACTATTTTTTTTTCTTAATGTAAATTTATTTAATTTACAAATCACTCCAAGACGATCTATAATTATAAAGAATATTTATGTATCTAGCAAGAGCGAGATTGCCTTGAATCATCTTTCAAACCAAAAATTCACTTATGGAATGAAGCTATCTCTTCATTTGGCAATACTGCTTTAATTATTAATTATTTATTGTGCTGTTTGTGGTTATTATCAGGAAGTGATTTGGTGTACGCTTATAATGTGTTTATATTTAATAATTTAAATTTTTTAACCAATAGTTACAAACTTTGATACACTTATATTTGCCCCTCTAGGCCTCTACCTACTCATCCAATTTCGTAATACTGCAATGCACTTGAAAATATGTTCATCGGTATTTTCTTAATTTAATTTCAACTAAATGTCACTCCAATACGATTTACAAGTACAATAAATATTGATACTTTTAGTAAGCAAGTAATTTCCTGGAAATGTCAACATCTTGCAAGCAAGATAAAATTCACTTATAGAATGAAACCATTTTCATTTAGTATTGCTGTCATTTTAATTGCTAAATTGATTATGTTACTGTTTATTACATGTTTTATGAATCCATAAATGCAATGAACTCATTAGCAATTTTAATGCACTTCCAAAACGTATTAGATTCTATGTTTCAGACTTAATTGTTTGGCCAAAATCCCAAACTTTGCAACGCCTAAATTTGGCGCTCTAGGCTGTAGCCTATTTATAAATACGTCACTTCTATTAAAAGCATTTCACCATCCTCTCTTAACTTCATTTCAACAATAAATCATTCTAGAAACGATCTACCATTACTAAAAATATAAATCTAGATAACAAGTTCGTAATTGACTTGACGAGTCAACATCTTAAAAGGGGTAAAAAATCCACCATACATGTATCGAATGATACCATCTTCCTTTGGTGAAGTAATGATAGACCGGCAGCTAATTTAGAGATTCCAGTCCTACGAGGTTTTTCCCGAATATATACAGTGTGGGATTCGCCCAGTGCAGAGAATCTTCATGTGATGAAAAAACTCGCCTAAAGGGTGAAGGGATTGACTTATCCTTCCCCTGGGTAAGAGGTGTGGTTCGGGCAATGGCGATCAATCAGATTGGTAGCGTTTTGACAGTTGAAGCACTTGGATTCCGGGGATTTCCACAAGGTCTATCGAGCATCCATGAGCTGTTTGGGTTCGGTTAATGACTGGGTCACTTTCGTTTTGGATGTCAATGTAACTTCCCGGATCTATGGCAAATAATAGAGAGAGGATATAGGTAGGCGGGTAGTTGAATTAACGTCGCACTGGAGCAGAACAATGTGCTGTCGACGCCAGTCCGAGACTAATCCCGAAAGGAAAGGTTCGAAGGCAACACCTCGTAATTTTGAACCATGAACAGATGGCGAAGTCACATCTGAGCTGGCGCAACTGACAAGCTGACAAACTTCCACACCACATGCCAGCGTGATGACATTTGAAGCCGCGACATATTTAGTAGTTTGTGCAACAGCCCTCATATATACGACGGTCTTTGATTGGATCGAGTAGAGAGAATGTAGGCTCTGAAATCTCAAAAAAATGTCTGTTAATTTCGTACTCAATATTCACACGGCCCTCACATGGAGGGTCACCAGTACCATGGTACGGGAGTACAAGGGTAATGAAGTATCCTGGTACAAGGCCATAGAGTAATCATGACTTATTTTACTAATGACAAAATACTTCGACGAGACAAAACTGCTCTGTTCCTCCAAGGGTAATGAAGATTTAAGTAGTAAAGAAAATTTCCCCTATCCCAGAACTGGTGAAAATTTCAAGCAGGTTTCTGTATCAGAAGTGGCCACTACAGGCACTTTTCACACTTATATAAACCACCAAGAGGGTTAAGATTATATTGATTAATAACGTGTTCCATACAATATAGTCGTCATATTTGCACTCTAGGTTCCAATACCTGGGGAGATGATAGACCCTTCATGAAATAAAAAATATTTTTCTAGATTTTAATGTTTATGTTATTATTACTCCAAGGGGAATAAAGACTTATGTAGTGAAAGCAAATTGCTCCTCTCCCAGAACTGGTGAAAATTCCACACACGTTTCTGTATCAGTAGTGGCCACCTACAGGCACTTTCCACACTTAGATAAACCACCAAGAGCCTTAAGATCAGATTGTTTACTAATGGTGTTCCGTGCAATACAGTTCTAATATTTTCACCCTAGGCCTCCGCAATACCTGGGTACATAGCCGACCCTTTATAAAATAAAACATACATTTTCTAATTTTAATGTTTATGTTAAATCGGGACTGATTGTGGATCTCTATTAAGAAGTCTATAATACGACTGATGATCTTAAAAGAACAGAATAAGGTTTTAAAATAGTTTCATTTTAAGAATTATGAATTCTAGGCATACATTCTTCTTTATTACGAAATTATTTCGGTTTCATTACTTTGAAACTCCGTAGAGATATTGCATTAACAAAAAAATTACAACCTTCTACATAACAGAATTGACTCACACTTTTAAGTTACTTGTAATGATTTTAACGTCCTTTCGTATCTAACGAGAAACTGTCAATTCCTTTTTGTTAAACCTTTTCAAGAGAATGCACGCAACAATTTTGTTACAAATAGATTTTTTAACGGTATACTTACTTCTTGGAGGTTGATATATATGTTTATATATATAATGATTTCAAAACAATAATAAACAACAAGCAATCTGCTTCTATGAAGTGATTTGTTTTATCTATTTTCCAAGCGTACTTATTGTCTTTTTTCGTACCTTTTTTTGGATCATATATTTTTGTTCTCCGTAATTGGAAATTTTTTGTAGAGAAAAGCGATTAAATAAAAAATAATCAATGGTTAACTTATTCTATTGTATAAAGTTTTCACTTTTTTTCGACCTGAGTTCTCTTTTTATAAATATAATGTAAAATATGATTGGTAACTTTTTTAACTTAAAACAAACTGCCCATTGTAGTACAAAATATTCAGCACTTCCCACCCTTTCCTGCTTTTGCAGTTAGGTACACCAGTACCAGTTTAAATGACTAAAAAACAGGTCACCCCAGTACCTAGTTAGATGACTAGCATAAAACTAGGTAGGTGACGAGGAAAGTACTACATAAATTAAGTAGTTCCAATTTAGATGACTAGTTCCTTATTAAAAAATACGTAATCCATTTAACAATGTTAAACCTTCCTGATAGTTGTATCGACAAAGCATTTGTCGTCCTTACAAAGAAACACTGACCAGATCTTTACCTCGTTATGTTCAAAAACTCGCTTGTATCCTTATGACAAGGTAACTCTTCTCATAAGCAAAATCGGTCTAATCTTGATAGACGAGATATCTCGCTGAAACCACTTGAAGAGTTAACATGCTAACATCAATGTACCTTTTTTTGGATCATATATTTTTGTTCTCCGTAATTGGAAATTTTTTGTAGAGAAAAGCGATTAAATAAAAAATAATCAATGGTTAACTTATTCTATTGTATAAAGTTTTCACTTTTTTTCGACCTGAGTTCTCTTTTTATAAATATAATGTAAAATATGATTGGTAACTTTTTTAACTTAAAACAAACTGCCCATTGTAGTACAAAATATTCAGCACTTCCCACCCTTTCCTGCTTTTGCAGTTAGGTACACCAGTACCAGTTTAAATGACTAAAAAACAGGTCACCCCAGTACCTAGTTAGATGACTAGCATAAAACTAGGTAGGTGACGAGGAAAGTACTACATAAATTAAGTAGTTCCAATTTAGATGACTAGTTCCTTATTAAAAAATACGTAATCCATTTAACAATGTTAAACCTTCCTGATAGTTGTATCGACAAAGCATTTGTCGTCCTTACAAAGAAACACTGACCAGATCTTTACCTCGTTATGTTCAAAAACTCGCTTGTATCCTTATGACAAGGTAACTCTTCTCATAAGCAAAATCGGTCTAATCTTGATAGACGAGATATCTCGCTGAAACCACTTGAAGAGTTAACATGCTAACATCAATGTACCTTTTTTTGGATCATATATTTTTGTTCTCCGTAATTGGAAATTTTTTGTAGAGAAAAGCGATTAAATAAAAAATAATCAATGGTTAACTTATTCTATTGTATAAAGTTTTCACTTTTTTTCGACCTGAGTTCTCTTTTTATAAATATAATGTAAAATATGATTGGTAACTTTTTTAACTTAAAACAAACTGCCCATTGTAGTACAAAATATTCAGCACTTCCCACCCTTTCCTGCTTTTGCAGTTAGGTACACCAGTACCAGTTTAAATGACTAAAAAACAGGTCACCCCAGTACCTAGTTAGATGACTAGCATAAAACTAGGTAGGTGACGAGGAAAGTACTACATAAATTAAGTAGTTCCAATTTAGATGACTAGTTCCTTATTAAAAAATACGTAATCCATTTAACAATGTTAAACCTTCCTGATAGTTGTATCGACAAAGCATTTGTCGTCCTTACAAAGAAACACTGACCAGATCTTTACCTCGTTATGTTCAAAAACTCGCTTGTATCCTTATGACAAGGTAACTCTTCTCATAAGCAAAATCGGTCTAATCTTGATAGACGAGATATCTCGCTGAAACCACTTGAAGAGTTAACATGCTAACATCAATGTACCTTTTTTTGGATCATATATTTTTGTTCTCCGTAATTGGAAATTTTTTGTAGAGAAAAGCGATTAAATAAAAAATAATCAATGGTTAACTTATTCTATTGTATAAAGTTTTCACTTTTTTTCGACCTGAGTTCTCTTTTTATAAATATAATGTAAAATATGATTGGTAACTTTTTTAACTTAAAACAAACTGCCCATTGTAGTACAAAATATTCAGCACTTCCCACCCTTTCCTGCTTTTGCAGTTAGGTACACCAGTACCAGTTTAAATGACTAAAAAACAGGTCACCCCAGTACCTAGTTAGATGACTAGCATAAAACTAGGTAGGTGACGAGGAAAGTACTACATAAATTAAGTAGTTCCAATTTAGATGACTAGTTCCTTATTAAAAAATACGTAATCCATTTAACAATGTTAAACCTTCCTGATAGTTGTATCGACAAAGCATTTGTCGTCCTTACAAAGAAACACTGACCAGATCTTTACCTCGTTATGTTCAAAAACTCGCTTGTATCCTTATGACAAGGTAACTCTTCTCATAAGCAAAATCGGTCTAATCTTGATAGACGAGATATCTCGCTGAAACCACTTGAAGAGTTAACATGCATAAGTACTATATTTTTAGGGTGTGTAGTTCCTTAATGTAGGGAAATGTCAAGTTCTGCATATGGGTTACAGGAAAAGTGGAGCCTAGTACAGGCTGCAGGGAGTAAAGGTAAATGAGGGAGAAACAGTCAAGGATCTTGGGGTGATAATTCACAGGGATTTTAAAATGGGTCATCAATGTTCATCTGCGTGTAAAAAGGCTAATAGGTTACTGGGGTATATTAAAAAGACTGTAACTTCAAGGGATAAGAATATAATCTTGCCGTTATATAGGGTTTAGTAAGACCACATCTAGAATATGCTGTACAATTCTGGGCTCCATATATGAGAAAGGACATAGAATCAATTGAAAGGGTTCAGCACAGAGCTACAAAAATAATAAAGGGGCTAGCAAATTTCGACTATAATGAACGTTTAAGTAAGCTAAACATGTATACACTTGAAAGAAGAAGAAGGAGGGGGGACTTGATTCATCTTTTCAAGTTTGTAAAACAAGGGGACACAGAGGGCTTAAATTTCAATGGGGATAACAGAACAAGGGGTCATGGGTATAAATTGAATAAGACACATTTTAATCGGGATTTAAGGAAAAACTACTACTTTAATAGGGTAATAGACAGTTGGTACGCGTTGCCAGAAAATATAGTTAATTCAAAGGGAGTGTACGAATTTAAGACACAATTGGATAGTCAGTGGGAATTGGGGAGTTCATAAACAAAGGACCAGCCTTGTTGGGCTTGAGCCTGTAGCTGGTAGTCAATATTTGTATTTGTATTCCTGTACAGCTTCATCATAAAAACTATCTGAATAACCCGACGTTGCTCGGGTTTGAAATATGACCGCGACAGCTAAAATATGACCGCCACATTTCCCTGGGTTAACTCAAATGCGTAAACCCTGTAGAGCGTGTTTCCTTGTCTAAGCCCATTTATTGCAGGAAAACAAACTTTAATTTTTAAAATTGGGGCTTCGAGGGGCACTTTTAGGACTACCCGTGTGGGCCATATTTGGCCATGCTTCACACAGAAGGACTTAGGGATGGTATAAGGAAATCTTTCAGTTTGTAGAATTTTTAAAAGAATAGGAAAATGATCACACATAGATCACGATAAGTGTCGTCAATCCTAATTGATCAGTCTTTTAGTAAATTTAACATTTGGAAACATTTTAGACAACAATATTCTTATTTGACTGTTCAAATAAATTTGACATAGAAATTTTTAATCTGTGGGAGCTGACCAATCAATTATCGTCTCCCAATTCGAAATTCATTCGTTGGAATTTTTACTGGCGAGGTACTGAAATTGTATTCGAATAACCAGTCAAACTGATGTCCATCCTCTCTCCATTATCGCTTTCTTTATCTTTTTCTTTCTCTCTCTTTCTTTCTCTCTTTCTTTCTCTCTCTTTCTTTCTCTATCTTTATTTCTCTCTCTATCTTTCTTTCTCTCTCTTTCTTTTTTTCTCTATTTTTATCTCTTACTTTTTCTCTTTCATTATCTCTTTCTTTCTCTCTCTCTTTCTTTCTCTCTTTCTTTCTCTATCTTTATTTCTCTCTCTATCTTTCTTTCTCTCTCTTTCTTTTTGTTCTCTATTTTTATCTCTTTCTTTCTCTCTTTCTCTCTCTATTTTTATCTCTTTCTTTCTCTCTTTCTCTTTTTTTTCTCTCTCTCTCTTTCTCTTTTGCGCTCTTTCTCTCTGTCTCTCTTTTCTATCTCGATTTTTCTCACTATATTTCTCTCTCTTACTCTGTCTTACATTCTATTTCTCTCTCTCACATCCAATCTTTGGAGATCTTGTATTGTACTCTCTCTCTCTTTCTCTTTATATCTATCTTTCTCTCTCTCTATCTCTCTCTTTCTCTTTATATCTATCTTTCTCTCTCTCTATCTCTCTCTTTCTCTTTATATCTATCTTTCTCTCTCTCTCTTTCTATTATATCTATCTTTCTCTCTCTCTCTCTCTCTTATCCAAACTTTGTAGATCTTGTATTTGACTAAACTAAAATAATATCAAAATAACACAGAGAACTACTAAAGTATCGTAAGGCTAGGTGCACACATACAGTTTTTCAATGCCGCCGCCGCAACGCAAGTGAAGTCTGAAATACATTAGATTCAATGAAGTACTGCACACATGCTACCGGCGCCGCTGCGGCGACGCACGTCTAACTTGCGTGCAATTTGTACCGCAGTTCCCCACGGCACCATTCTCCGGTCTCAAGTACCTTGTTTTCATTTAAAAAATGGAATATAAATAATAATTAATGAATGGTTATATCCAATAACGTCTATTTTGTTTCAAAATATACTTTTTTACACCAAGTAAGCGAAATAAACACGTTTTCTTCGATAGAATATTTATCGTAAATGGCGCGAAATGAGTACTTGCGTCATTTAACGGTTATGTGTGCTTAGTTGGGCTTCGGTGCCGCCGCAGCGACGCCGCACGTTGAAAAATCGGACCTACACTGGGCCTAAGTACGTATAAAAGCACACGTTATTATTAGCTAAATAGTGAAAGACGAATTCCAGTTATCGTGTTAAAGTGTTTCAAAAATGGCTACATCATCATCCAGCTGCAATTCGAACTTGTCTTTCCAGCTAACTCAGAATGCAAAACTCGAAACCCATATTAAAACAAAGGAAATTAGGCAAACCTTAAGGCACACAGCAATGGTCATTCTCAAACCTCAGTTCATAAATCGTTCTAAATCTCACACACAGACCAAACAAAAGGCGTCTTTCTTGAAAATTCTACAAAAAATGAATTATCTTGCACGTGCTTTCGATGAACGTGCCAGCAAACTATCCCTTTTCTCCTTCAGAAAAAAGAAATAAGTTCTTCCAATCGTGATCTCTTTTAATATAAAAACCCAGTTACCCTTCTTTCACTTAAATTAATGGGATTCATTGACAAAGGATGTCCTTCTCGAAAGCATATGCGAAATTTTTCGTTTTCAACTCCGGACTTGTTTTCAGGAATTCGGCCACCACCGAAAGAGAGCTTCACAATGCGTAATGGTATTAATTACAGGAGAAAAACGACTTCAAATACTAAACTGTAATTACATGGCTTGGGGAGCTTACGGAAGATTTTCTTTCCGCCTACACACACCGAAGCATATCCTTCAGGGGAAGAAAACGTTCTGCTGTGTGTGAAAGAATTCGAGCACAAAAAACAGGCAGATCTGCTTTGGGAATGAATAACTGAGATTAAATAATGGATTCTTAGTGATTAAGAACCTCGGTTTTTATTTCAGTCTCCAATTTCACCGACAGCTTTTCATTCTTCGCCATGCCATTATTGTTGAAACAGAAGATGAAAACAGTCTAGTTTTTGAAAACTTGAAGTTATTATTTATTTCATTAATTTGAACTGCATGTACAGTGAGTCACAAATCCGTTAGGGCACAACTAAATTTCGATAATTTTATAAAAAGTATACGTATTTTAAAGAAAAAGTTTTTTCGTTTTAAAAAATAACTTGGGAATAAAATTATATTTAGCAAAAAATTAAATATAGATAATAATGAAGAAGCATGGAAATCTTGTACATATTGTATATATAATGAGAATAAAGGTAAAAAAGTATTGGGACATATATTAAATGATTTTTTAAACAGTTAAGGAAAAATTAATACATTTTTGGACCTAATTCACATTTTAAAACCTCATGCAATCTATTTTTCACTGGTATTAAATTATTTTCAAAAATCAGTTGTTCTATTTTCCTCATTCTGCAAAGAGATAGTTATTCTCAAAGTTAATTTATCAATTAACTTTCAGAATAACTTGAACCGTTATTTCTTTAATTCTATATTGCAATCAATCCCAAATATAGAGCAACAAAAATTATAGTGAATAGCACAAATTAATACTTTAGTAGCCAGCTAGTTTAGGTTAAACATTTGTTTGTCAAGCGTATATGGCATTACTCTCAGATATATATATATACACTACCCTACAATAATGGACCTGGAGCCAGCGGATTTGCATAAAATCCGACAACTTGTTTTAGGGTGTTTTTCGTGGTATGGCCTGGGACCTTTGCATGTTGTTCTTGGTAAATTGAACTCCGATGCCTACATGAACATTTTGGATTATCAGGTTCTTCCTACGCTCTGGGAATTTTATGGAATGGACGAATGTTTCTTCCAGTACGACAACGCTCTATGCCATGTTGTAGCCTCTGTCAAGCAATGGTATCAAGATATGGATGTAAAACGTCTTCCCTGGCCTGCTCAGAGTTCCGATCTAAACCCCATAGATCATATGTGGGACGAGTTAGAGCGACGCTTACTTACCAGGGAACCACGTCCAATATCTACAGCTGAGCTGGCGACATTCTTGCATCAAGTATGGACACAAATACCCATATCTGTGTATCAAAACCTTGTTAGAAGTATGCCCAGAATTGTTGTTAGTGTAATTGCAGCACGTGGGGGATCATCCCCTTATTAAAGCATCTATTATTTCGCTCACATCTTGCTGGCAGGTCAATTACTGTAATATATATATATATATATATATATATATATATATATATATATATATATATATATATATATATATATATATATATATATATATATATATATATATATATATAAACTGACTCCTTTATAAAGATTTGTATCCTATCATTACCTTTACGAGTAAACATATAAAAGTCACACATTTTTGTGTCTTAAAATGGTGAAATCCATTGAAAATCTAAGATTAGAATGAAATGGGTTCCAGTTTAACCAAATACCTGGTGTAAACTATGGTATTTAGATTTGAAACCTTCTAAAATGTAAAAAACAATGCTTAAGAAATGTTGTAGACAGTGATTTTAATGGTTTTGTTTAACATTTCTACTCTTTATAATAAATGGTCAAATGCTTTTATGTGTCTGATATCATGGATTACGGAACACTTTAAATAATTTAACAAATCTTTTAATAATTATTTAATTATTTTGATGTGACGTTAAAACAAAAAAAATTATCCTGTAAAATTTTAAATCGTAATGTTAATTACATCCTTAAAAAATTATTGAATACAGTGCAGAACGTGGAGGTGTGCGACAACGACTCTATTTATGTTCGCATTTTACAATACGATTTTATTCCAAGGTTTTGATCAATTGATCAGTTTGTTCCTGCTTTACACTTTTTATTCAAAGTAATGTAGAAATTGGCAAACAGGTGTACGAAAACAGCAATCAGGTTACAACTTCCATCTGTCATTTTCGAATGCCGTTTCTGTTAGCGATATATGTACGTAGTTAAGACTCATTTCATGCGCATGATGGCTATGCGATTCTATTCTAAGGAACGATGTGTTAGTCAATCTATCTACTAATTTACCTCCCGCTTTCTTTTCACCGCAATATAAAAATTTGTGTATGATAACTGTAACCGTATTTAGGTAACGAACTGTAACTGTGTGTAAGTAACTATAACTATTCGAATCTACAATGATGTGATACATGTACGTTGTATTATTCTTATATCGTCATAACTGTTAATTGTAATAAAGTAAGTCAAGTTATTGATATGTGTTTTTATATTACACTAAGGCCCGGTGTACACATCCGGTTTTTCAACGTATGGTGCCGCTGCCGCAACGCAAGTGCGGTCTGAGAAACATTAGATCCAATGGAGTAGTGCCGCTGCGGTGACGCACGTCTAACTTGCGTGCAATTTGTACCGCAGTTCCCCACGGCACCGTTCTCCGGTCTCAAGTACCTTTTTTTCATTAAAAAAAATGGAATATAAATAACAACTAATGAATGGTTGTATCCAGTAACGTCTATTTTGTTTCAAAATAAACTTTTTTACACCAAGCGAAATAAACACATTTTCTTCGATAGAATATTTATCGTAAATGGCACGAAATGAGTACTTGCGTCATTTAACGGTCATGTGTGCATAGTTGGGCTTCGGTACAGCAGCGGCCGCACACGCTCCTATGGTCTGAAGTACCTTGTTTTCTTAAATAAATGGAGTGTAAATAATAATTAATAAATAACTCTATTCAGTAACGTCTATTGTGTTTCAAAGTATACTTTTTTTTACACCAAGTAAACGAAATAGACACGTTTTCGTCAATAGAATATCCATCGCAAATGGCGCGAAATGAGTACTTGCGTCATTTAACGGTTATGTGTGCATAGTTGGGCTTCGGTACCGCAGCGGCCGCACACGCTTCTATGGTCTGAAGTACCTTGTTTTCTTAAATAAATGGAGTATAAATAATAATTAGTAAATTGTTCTATTCAGTAACGTCTATTGTGTTTCAAAATATACTTTTTTTTACACCAAGTAAACGAAATAGACACGTTTTCTTCAATAGAATATCCATCGCAAATGGCGCGAAATGAGTGCTTGCGTCATGTGTGCATAGTTGGACTTCGGTGCAGCTGCGGCGGCGCACGTTGAAAAATCGGATGTGTGCACCTAGAGTGCCTATATAATAAGAGTGGCGACATACGGGAAACACTTTTTGATTGGCTTAGAGACCTTTTCTACCGCCCGAGGCGGTCTTTTCCTAGCTCCCGTAGACTTAACATGGGAACTTTTTGTGTGTTCGAAAAAAAACTTGTGTATATTAAATTCAAAAGAAAATATAGCTTATTCATGTTCCTTTTCGTGTTCTAGAATGTTTATTTATTATTATTTTAGTGTTTTGTAAGCATAAATTTGAAGACTTTTTAATCAAATAGCTTTTTTTGAACAACATGGTGTTTCCCGCAATCTAAGTTAGCGCGTTGTGCCATCCATCTCATCAATTACGCATGTAATTGAGCGTTTATATGATTCAATTATACCGCTTGTATCCATAAGTGCCGTTTACATGACCAAACCAATCGACCCGGGTAATTCGGGGGTAAAAGGGATTTTCGAAGATTACACGTGTTGCATTATGGGAAAGGAGGGTAATCTCAATGAAACCGGACTTGACTAGGGTTGAAATCAACCCTCGTATTTCCTCGCTTTTTCCCCACGTAGGGGAAGCAGAGTAGAAAAAACCGGTTTTACTCTCCTTTTACCCGGGTATTTGGTTCATGTAATAAACGGTACTATATTATAACTATAACATGCTTTTTGTTCTCCTTGAAAGGATGTATTAATTCGCCCAGCAACCTACTTTGAGACGATTCTGGTAGAAAAATGGCTGCCGCGCATGCCCATTGAGCCAAATTTGGTCCCTTGTCGCCACTCTTATTATATAGGCACTCCATGTGCACCGGGCCTAATACAACACTGACAATCCACAAGACAATTTGCACGCCAGTGTGAAAAAAGGTGGATGAAGTAATTACGTGATGCAACATCACTCCATCTTTGCAATAACATGTACGTGGCATTGTGATAGAGTAGGACCGTGTATACCAAAGTATTGACTCCCACCAACAATCTCTTGAAAGTACAGCTATTATTCATCCGCCATTTCGAAGTAGCTCGGCATTGAAGAATGACGAATTCCCCAGTTATATAAAACCGCCCGTTTCCCCCCAAAAGCCTTGTCATTTCCATACAAAGATTGCTGACTTGGTGTTGTGAAACGACCGAAATATCGTCTCCAGACAGACTGAAGAGCCCATAAAGAACCGCTCTCGACACCCGAGTGGGGTCGGATATAAAATTCGCATCTAGTAGACGATTGTGACACGGAAGCCCCAAGTGGAACCGAGCGGATTTATGACAATCTTTCACCAAATCCCAAGCGCTTTTGCAATGGCCAACGCTTAAATTCCGCAGAATTCCGCCGTTTATTGTTTCGCATTACATTGAAGGTTTTTATGGAAATGTCTTCAAGGTACCTCGCGTTTCTGGCCGGAGACTCCACCGTGGTTATGCGGACATCTCATTCTTCCTCAGTTATCTCTCTGTTAGTTTCGTCTCTGCATTGATAGTATTAGTGAATATTGCTTTTTTTTGCGAAAGCAAAAGCAGAGCAGGTATAGAGGATCGCCATTGTGATGGCTGTGGTTGAGTACACAAGTGGGACGAATGATAGCTGCGGTTTTTATTGTTTTGGGCTGTGATGAATATTCCCTGCTGCATTATTTTTGAATATTTGTTCGTGTTTTTAAGTATCGGATAAAGGTCAATAGCGTCTCGGAAGAATGCAGGGCTATCGTTCAGGAGGGAGATAGATCGATGGGTTTATTGCTCTGAACAATGCCATGTATCGAGGCATACGACGAGTGTCGACAGTATGAATCATAGCAAGTTATGCAAATTTTATTTTCAAGGATTCACCTTGAGCAGGCATTTTGTTCAGGGGAAATAAATTTGATAGTGCTTCTATTATTTGGGATAACCGTTTTATTGTGTGTGCTTCTTGAATTTATATATTTCCCTGCATGTTCTAGGTACAAAAATCAGAGAATGGATGGATCAATGGTTGCTCTCATCAATGGCCATGTATCGAAGCAATCGAATGAGTGTCGACAAGATCATCATAAGAAGAATCATTGGAAGAATCATAGGAAGTTAATGCTAATTTCATTTATAAGGATTTCAGAGTTCCGTTTTGCTCTTTTCTGGGACAACAGTTTTAAAGTGCGAATTTGCTTGAATTTACTTGTAAGCGAACTTATTTTCTTGTATATTTGCTTTTAATCCATCTTGTAACTTTTAAGTACCTGAAACCAGGTTGTCTTATACTGTACTGGACTAGTTCAAGGTACAAACATGATAAGTGGGATAGGTCGGTGGCTTTATGAATTTGATCCGAACCTGCTACTAATTCGCAAAATGAATCTTTGTTAGTGAATATTCAAAATTGCATTTTTTGCATTTGAAATAATAATTTTAATGTTTATCAAAATGTCAGGAATTAAATAGGAAAGTTCGATGTCATGGACTTAGTAGGGGGATCCGGGAGCCTTCTCTGTAGCGGTCCGACTTAGCCATCCGTTCACCTTCCTATGTTAGCCAGGTAAAACAGCACAGCCTTCACGCCTTCCCTACCAGGAGTATATACTCCCAACGTACTTCGTCTGTACTACCCGTTTTACCACGATTATGAATAGGATGGGACTTTGAACAGATCGGCTTGAAGTCATGGAATTCAAAAACACTTTTTTCAAAAAAACAATTTTATAAATTGCTTTTTTCTTTCATGGCTCAGGTATGGTAATGACTCTCTTTTACATTCTGCAATGAAAGCAAAACACGAAATAAGTATTAAACCTTCTATAAATTAATCGACGGGAAGTTAAGAAATAGTTTTTCTAGTTTATTAAATTAAGCTCAAAAGTTTAAAATTTATTGTAACTCCCCTCTTCAAATTTGCAAATCCAGTTAAAGTCCGGAGGTTTTTGGCTGATTTCAGTGTATCTCCTCTTAGAAAATACTTAAACTACTGGTTTGTATATTTTGTAGAAACTAATAGACATTTACTTTTGTATTTAAATAATGATTAAGAATGAAAAATATTTCCAATATTTTTTTCTAAATAATTATATAAATTTTACATGAAAACCATAAAATTTTGTATCTTTGTTCTTAAAAATGTGTTACAAATTACAATAAAAATAATTAAACAGTCACTTCACTATAATCCAGGGCTCGAAATACCCGGGTGCACAGGTGCACTGTGCACATGAAAATATAATTGTGCACCTAATTTTTTCCCACTAGGTGCACGGAGTGCACCTTGTGCACCTAAATTAAAAACTTAGGTGCACAAGGTGCACCTGTATTAAAAAATCTATTTCGAGGCCTGCTATAATCTATCAATGTAGAACATATTATTCAATTTTTATTTTCAGGTTGAAATACGTAGTTTCTAGAAGAAGAAAAAAATATTTTTCCTAATGTCTGATCACTGATCCATTTGGCCTTCTGGACAAGAGGTGAACTGACCGCTACTTGTGAAAGAGTGCCCGGTGAATAAGCCATTGCTAATCCTAAGGCAAGCCACACATCGGTCATATATTAGTCCTTTGACGCTACGCATGCGCACCAGTATGTTTTCTACACAGATATAGAGTACGCATGCGCGTGTCGTATGTTTTGTCGCATGCTGCTCCAGTTTGTGGCCAGGCAAACAAAGACAGTCAGCAACATCCATGTGCTTACAAACCAAGAGTAGAACACGAGATCTACTGGGTGGGAGGCAAATGGTGGTAATCACTACAATAATTGTATGGTAGATCGAAAATTTCCGGCCTTGGGTGTTAGGTTTGATGGATCTTATGGGTACAAGGACCATATTTGGTCAAACTTCGCCAAGCACAAGGCAAACTACATCGAGCAATGGACATACACACTAAAATTTATACTTGAAAGTTATAATGGAACCTGCGCCTCCTACAACTCGCGGGTGCTAGCACAGTTGAAAAACCCATTGAGCTATGGCGTCTACAAAAAAAATCGAGTTTAAAGTTCAAAGTTTGAGTTTAATTTTAGTTTAATAAATATAATAATAATGAAATTTTTTGAAACTTCTTACAGGAGATGTAACAAAATGAAATATTTAAAAGTGCATAAACTAGACATTCAAATGCTTTAAAGGTCTCAAAATCTATCTTTAAAAACAATCCTGAGCAAAGATTTCACAAATCCGTCACTGTAGTTCCATGATGACTAATATTCAGATTACACTGAAATCGGAAAAAATATGTTTTGAAATTTTGATTCCAACCCCCCACCCCCACCCCCGTTAATATATTCAGCTAACAATTTTAATTTTAATGGAAAATGAACCACTTTACACACATTCCTGTGCTAAACTTTTTTCCCTTTATTTTAGTTACACAACTCACACCGTTTATTTCTTATGGTACTTTTCTTCATATCTTAATTTTTTCAGGAATTAGAAAAAATATATTTTGAAATTTTAATTCCGACAGTTATGCATTCAATTATATTTTCATTTTTAATGGAAAATGAACCACTTTATACACATTCTTGTACTAAACTTTATTACCTTTATTTTAATTACACAACTCATAGCGTTAATCTCTTATGGAACTTTTCTTCAGATTTTGATGACTGACCGACTGCACTTGAATTTGGCTACAAAATCCGGCGATCACGACTTTCTTCCTGGAATTAGACTCGCGATTTCAGCTGGAGGTGAGAAAATACGAAATCTCATGCAAATAAGCCAAAAGAAAACTAAGCATAAATGTAAGCATTGAAAGTCTCGTGTTCTCAATGTCTTGGTCACGCGGAACCTATGTTTGAAGTCCTCTTTGATGTATTCTCTTTTTTCATCATACCTTTTACCCAAGTTACATCCTCATCTTCTTCATAATGGTGAAAAGCTGACCTTCGGAAATCGCAAATTCTTCGCCGACTATCCTTGAGCCTGTCGGAACTTGTATGTAAAATTCTAAAGGGATTCCCACGGATTTTCCCGTTTGCTTTGCATAGTTGTTCGAGAAAAATAAAAAGTATTCCGTACGATAGTATTAGCAGAATATTGAGTCAAATTACCGTACAGGATTCTGAAAGGAAACACATTAGAGATGTATCAATTAGCAAATCTTAACCGTCATCACTTAATCACAGATGTTACAATGTTTCATCATATACTTTCATGAAACCTGATTTAAAATTAGTATTCTTGAAAGAAACCACCATGAAAGTATCAGGTAAAAAATTTGAGAGCTCACTTGTTAAATCCTTAAAAGGGCATTATGCTAGCAAAAATATTTTTTGGGGAAAAACTTTATGAGAGTACACCTATTATCTCATAAGAGTGTATTTTTTAAACAAAAAATTTGGCATTTTTAAAGTTATTGAGGGAATGTAACGGTAATTTATTAACATCACACTGGGGCAACACAGAGGGCTAATGGCGACGGTCCGGATCAATCCATAAGGGAAAGATTCGAGGACAGCACCACGTAATTTTGAACCACGGCCGAGGTCCAATACCCGAGCTGGCACTCCACTCTCCAAACTTCCACACCAACCCACCGTGAGGACTTACGGCCATGACAGATTTAAGTCACACCATACTCTTACAAACATCCATGCACTTCCACAACATCTTTCAGAACTTATGGGAGCTTTTTAGCTTGGCCATAACTGGTAGAAATGGAGTTCTTTTCATAAAAGCAGCATGAAAAAGTAAATAGCAACAAATTAAATTACTGCTAAATGGTTCGATGAATAGACACGCAAAAAAGAAAAGAGGTGTTAAGGTTTTGTTATCAATAGTTGAAAACACTCCTTGACCAATACCATAATAAGTCCTAAAAAGAATGGATTCCAGCGCTTGCTATGCTCCAGATTGGATTTCAATGCTCATTGATTTCACAAGTTCTTGTTTTTTCTAACAGGTTTGGGAGGAAAAATCACAATGTTACTAAAATAAATGTATAAAACAATATATTTTATTTTAAAGGGTGGGCTACAGTAAACAAAATATTATTGACAAAAACTAATATATTGGAGAAATGATTATTGATGAATATGTGTAAGTTTCAGTTTCTAAATATTTTTCACTTGAATTATATTTGGGTATGAATTTAAATTCAGTAAAAAAATATCTGATACAGTGGAAACGATAAAAAATTGATGCGTTACATCAAAAGTATAGAAGTTACTAGTTAGGACATTTGAAGCTACTCCAGATTTAATGTGCTCCAGCCCCCGTGTATGCGACGGTCTTTGGTAAGACCTAGTTACGAACTCCCACCCCTCAGATGGCTAATCTGGTACTCCTCTAACTGCGCTACCACTGTTCAAATGTTTTAGCGGAGAAACTTCACGAGTGTAGACGTATCATCTATGATTGTATTTTGCAACAAAAATGCAGCATTTTTAGTAGTGTTGAAAGAGTGAAATGCTGTTCTTGACATCATCCATTTAGAGCAGGGGTTCGCAAACTGTGCTTCGCATGGGGTGTCGCCTGCTTTGGTTCGGGGCGTCGCAGGTGTAAGGAAAAACTGAAACTCATAATGTACAATTGAATTTAAAAGAGCTTCCAGGAATGAGAACACTTCCTATAGTCTGAAGGAAAGTGGTAACGCATGAAATCCGAATAAGTTTTAAAGGTCAGCCACCAATAAAACGTTCTGTTACAAAAGAAATCACGACTAATAAGAACACTTGAATGGTGTTATTGCCAAGGTAAATTTTATGTTTGTAGGTCAGAGCAAGAATTGCCACATGGAAAGACTCCTTGCTAGTTCGGTACACGATTAATATAAGCAACATTCATGTGCTTACTCGTAGAATCAGCCCATTTGTTCTTTAGAAGCGGAATTCTTTTCTAAATAATTTTGAAACACTTCATAAACTTCGTGTATCATTTAGCAAGTATCTTGGACAAGATGAATGCCCAGGTACAGAATTATATTCAGTGTTCTGCAACACAACTCCAAGCAATTGCAATTGTTCTGCAGGCAGTTTGTCCGAATTTTGAAAACTGTAATCAAATCAAAAACAGACGTAAAACACAATTATCGGCTAAATATGTATTACAAATTTATAATAAAACATCGAAATTAATTAACTGCCTTTATTTGAAACCAAGGCATACTTTCAGAATTTTTAATTCTGTCGATAACTTTTGAAGGTAAATATTTTGTCATTGCATAGTAGATGTGTTGTTTATAAAGTGTCTGTGGTAATTTGGGTGGTATAGGGAGGTTGTTCCGTAGCTAGAAAAGAAAAAAGATGTGCCAAGAAGCGCTCTTTGCACTGCAGAACATCGTAATTTATGATTGAAAAAAAATCTGCCAAAATTTTGATAAAATTAAGGAAAATTTGTTCTGCAACATACGTCGCAGTTTTAAGCACTTTCTGCTCCCGTGGATGAAGTTGGGTTTAATTTTTGTTTTGTTTAATTTAAGTTTTGTTGAATTTACCGAACGGAATAAACGTATCAATTATTATCAATCTCTCTGAAAATCGGGATACCTACACATCAAAATTAATATAAAATTTTATAGCTATTTAAACATTTCTATACGAGACAGAAGTTAAAGAAATATTATTTGCGTTACTTGCGAGACGTTAAGACGAAATTGTATCGTAGAAACAAGCGAGATGACGTCACATTCGGAATACACACCGTAAACACGTTCAAAATACTACCAACACTCACATTTGACAGAAAGAGCTTCTTATACACTGGTTTTATAGAGTAAAGTAAAGAGATGTTTCACCAACCTTGGATCTCATTCCGTTTAAAAATCAAAATAGTTTTATGGAAGACTTGTGTAAATGGTATTCGATAAACAAGCCAAGTGATTTTACTATCGGAATACGTACGAAAAGCACGTTTCGCATCAGAAACATTACCCCAACCTACATTTAAGATTGATGGGAAAGCTTTTCATAAGCTTACTTTATTTCAATTGAATAAGTAACCCGTTGTGTTTCTCCTGTATGACGTAAATTCTACCACCCAACTTTATTTGAATTAGAAATATCCCTTATACAGAGTATTTCGAAAATATCTGGCCAAATTTGAAAAGTGATTAGAGAGACCAAAAATAAAAATCTTAAAATTAAAAAAATATATACTTTTTTTTAATGAACAATTGTTCTTTTCATTCAAAAAACCCCATACATCAGATTCATATCTGTGAGCTCCGAATTCGTGCAGCGATGCATGCCGTTGAATATCCGAGTGAGGAATGACGCCTTACGCCACAGAAACTATAGTGTAAGGCGACAGAAACTATGTTATCGTCTCACCTAGCGAGACAAGTTATTATTTGAAGTTTCCACCTTCCAATTTATCCAGATATTTTCGAAACGGCTTGTATATGAAGCAAATGACTACTCTTTAAGGATTTTGGCGATCGTCGTGGCCCAGTTAGTTTGCTCACTGTGTTAGCAACATGCGAGTTGTAGGCAGTGCATGTTCGATTTCTCCTGGTTGCGCCATCTTCGCTTTATAGTAACTTCGTGTAGGTCCATTTACTTGATGTCGTCGGTCACGTGTTTGGTGCAGCTAAGGTTTTCTGCAATTGTTTCACACGAATAATTTAAAATCAAAGGGAATCAATCAAATGCCGCCAAAATGGCGACGTCTGCATCACGCTTTGGTTTGTCGATTCGCTTTACAGCAGCGTTTCCCAAATGGTTGGCCGTGAAGCTCTTGGGATCCTATAAATTTAAATGCAGCACCTCCGTGCAGTGAGTTTTAATAATTTCCCAGATTAAGAAATGACAATTGTGTCGGAATTCTAAAATCCATTTAAATCTGACCAATACACAAGATTTTGGTACTGGCGATTTCATGCATAGCTCAGAGGTAGGTAGGTAGGTATTTTAATTTATTTATTTTCTTTTCTTTTTTCACATCCCTATGAGGAAATACTAAAGAGCCTTTCTGGCAAGATCAGAGTAGGTAGTCGTAGTAAAACAGGGGGCGGCATAATCGGTATTGCACTCAGGTGTTCAAACAGCTAGCGGCGGTCCCGAAAGGCAAAAATTTGAGGACAACAACTCGTAATTTTGAACCACGGTCAGATGACGAGGCAACACCTGAGCGGACACCTCATTCACCAAACTTCCACACCAAAATAACGAGAGGACTCTCGGCCACGACAGATTTAAGGTGCAACAGCCGCCTCTACACCATACGCTTGCAAATATCCATGCACTGTTCCGGATTCGCGCCAGAGAACTTGAGATCTAGACGCTAACACCTTAACCACCTGACCGGTTGGTCAGCTGCCCCTTTTGGAATATTCATTGTAAATAAATAAATCTGAAGACCTGTGAAATTTTTATTTCTGCGGTCTAAATGCTGTCAGATGAAACAAATAGGTATGTAGGTAGGTTGGTATAGTTAACGTTGCATTGGAGCAACACAGAGGGCTATTGACGACGGTCCGGGATCAATCCTCAAGGCACAGACGGAATGCGATGATTTTACTTCTGCTCCCCAAATGCTCTAGCATGATACATATCAGGGTTACCTTAAAATATAAGATATTACAGTGTTTTTAGGTACTGCTCTAAAAGGTTTCGTTTTGTTGTGTAAAAGATAACATAATTCCTCCACTAAATTTTAATTAAGTTCATTCCAAATTAATTCTTTTTAGTCTTCTAATGCCTTTTAATTTTAAGGAATTATTTTAGTTCACGATATTTTTCTGTGCACGAGAGCTATATAGTCAAGCACCTGTGTAAACATGTTAAACTATTTTAAGCCTGTTATTATCTCTCTTATTGTGCTCTCTTGAAAATAAAATTCCCAAGAAATGAAACAAATAAGATATTATTATTGATTTTTTTTACTATTAACAGAATCCATATTTCATGACTTGGTTTTATATGAACAGAAAATTGACAGTATAATAATTTTTGTAATTTTACTTCACATGGATATAGAACGATAGATTTTTTTCATTTGAAAAAATTATCATCAGAACAGTGATTAAAATTCGGAAAGTATCAAGCATATGGACATTATCATTTACAGGGCTTCTGGCAACATAAGCCACTTTTCAAAATTTTCAGAACATTTATCAAACATTAAAAGGTTTTAAAATTATAATGGTTTGCCCGCAATTCAAGATACGTTATTCTTCCAATCTGAGGAAGTCATTAAACACTCATTTAAACAAAAAATATTCTTTTGACTCACTTGGATACTTAATTTTAAATTTTTTCTTTACGGAACATATTTCCGCGTCTTAATTATTAAATTGCCCTGAGCCCTTCAATTCATGACCCAACTGAGATTTTTTCTTCCAATTCAAACAGCGAAAACACTTTTCCTTTCATTAAGCACTAGTATAATGCCTTATAATTTTTTCTACTTTCATTTCAGTTTACATCATTCTGCTCTTCACAATTAATCTTAAGTTATTCTTTATGATGAGCTAAAAAATATGTTTTACCTGAAGTAAAGAAATCTAACTGCTTATGTAAATCTAACGAATATTCCTGAAAACCAAATATTCCAAACCCCGAATTTTTTTTTTCATTTCATTTTTTTTTTAAATTTAGTCAAGTAAGAAATTTCCAAAACAAGTAAGGAAAGTTAAAACGTAAAAGAAAATAATGACGATCTGGTTTAGTATATTACTTTTGCGGCCTTTCTAGACACATAATAAGGCATGAAAAAATAATATAAATTAAAATGAAATAAAAGAAATGTTATACGAACTACTCTATCAAATCACATACCATGACAGATCTTGAAGATATTAGTATTATAGAAATGAAAACACTACCATTTTTATTTTTAAATAAATATTATAAGATTATAAATAGTTATTTATATTTGCACTGCTGTGTGTGTGTGTGTGTGTGTGTGTGTGTGTGTGATTCCAACTATATATACTTCAACTTTTTTATGCCATTTATAAACCAGCCAATTTACAAGAACTCGCTAAACATCTCTGTTCTTGTGTAAACAACCATGTTTTCAAGATAGTTCTTACAAACATTATTTCCTTCATATAATTGTTAAAATATAAATAAACTAAAAAATATATCGATTTAGTTTCAATTTCAGATACATAACGTTTCTGCTGGATTTAGTGTAATAATTCTTATTGCATTTCTTCGCAATAAATGTTCTTCATTTTTTCGTGACTGTTTCTGTGACTTAGCAGGCCGCAAAAAAATGACATTTCGTCCCACGTGTGTCCAGCAAGCCTCAATGTGGTCAGTCCCGTTTCAGATGGAATGTAAAATGTAGAGGGCGCCTGCTACCTGTGGAATATATTTGTGGAACAAACGCGAATGTCATTCGGTTCACCCGAGCGGAACGGAGGAAATGCAAGTCGTCACGTAGGCTCATCCCGGTTCATTCAAAGGTGTCCTTCTTCCCAGAGATTTTCAATGACGAGATAGCAACTTTTGTTCGTGCATTTGCAGTTCGTTCTGCAACTTTATAATTTAATATGATGTTCAATGAATATAACTGTTCACTACCAGGGCCATTGTAATTCTTATTTTTGAAGTTGCGGAATGTTTTAGAAAGTGTGTTAGAAATGGGAAATATATTATTCCTGTAAATTGTGTTTTTTAAATACCACAATTTTATCTTTATCGCTTGTGGCGGCATTCAATATCAGATTGTGAGATTCTCAGAGAGAAGTGTATAAAAATCAAACAAGATAACTCAGTTTCATCCATTAGTTTTTTTTTTTATATATATATAAGTGAAACTAAGAATATAGTTTACCAAACGATATTTATTCATAAGTAAAAATTCTTATTAATATTTTATCAGACGACAATAATTCATTTAAAAGTACAAATTTATTACAAGCTTAGCAAACAACATGTCGCACCCCGGCAAGAAAAGTGGCATAAGTCAAAAAATAAAATTTTCGATGTTATGTCATTAAAAAATATGTAGGTTAAAAATAAAAAGGTGCCCCAGCGTGTTATATTACTATTACGTAGGATATAATAGAAGTTACCACCGTAAATACTTACCTAAAATTTATACTATTTCAAAAGAAGTTTTATAGTATCCTTTAAGTTGATGTTTCTCAAATTCTGCCATTTTGAGTTGTGTCACTTTTCTTGCCGGGGTGTGATGTATTAACGTTTCAGTTTCCTTAATTTCAAAATTAATTTAATGCATTTATAGTTATTGATATTCTTTTGCAATTTACAGTAACAAAAAGATAAAAAGGATGTTTTAAAGATGTTTCACAAAAATGTCGGCAGGAAATGATTCTTAGAATTTGTTTTAATCGGATATTAATAAGGTTTAAGTAAAAACTATTCATTTTATCACGCTTTCCTACTGAATTGCCGAAAAGAATATCTTTAATCACGAACCTACACTTCGTTTGATCGTCATGTTAGAAAACAAGGACACCAAGTCCAAGAAACACGAATGTTATGTATCTCAATATTTTTCTGCATGAAGTAACATCTACCACGTACAGACAACATAAGGGAGAAATACAGGTTCTGTATAAACAAAATAAAGAGTTCCGAAACCACATGAAAGCTTTGTAGGATCTTGCCTCTCTTCCCTCAATAATTTACTCGTAATAATATATACACAGTCCAGTCACATTAATGTGACCACCACCTACTTTCGACGTCAACGTGAAATAACCAATCACAAAAGGCAGGTGGCAGCACATTGCAGTGGAGTGTATATAAAGGATGTCCTAGGGCATCGGAAATCATTTCAATCGTAGGCGTAATGCAGAAACGTAGCGATTTATCCGACGTCCAAAAGGGCATGATTATTGGCTTTCGGGCCAAGGGTGGAAGCATTTCGAAAACGGCTAATTTTGTGAACTGTTCGCGTGCCGAAGTATACCGTGCATGGCAAAATGGCACTATCCAAAATCAGCGGCGTGGTACATGTGGTGCACCACTGGCTATAGATGACAGAGGCGAACGAAGGCTACGTAGATGCGTTCGGGCGAATAGACTAGCAACTGTTGAGCAAGTGACCGCCCAGATGAGCCAAGGGGCTACCAAGAGTGTATCCTCAACAACGGTTCAGCGAACGTTGCTGCGCATGGGCCTCCGCAGTAGACGCCTGGTTAATGCACCTATGCTGACTGCTGTTCATCGGCGACGAAGGCTGGAATTTGCACGCCAGTACCGCAACTGGACGTCCACAGAGTGGCGACAGGTGGCTTTTTTCGATGAATCACGTTTTATGCTCCATCGGACAGATGGACGTTGGTGGCGTGAAAAGTCTGAAAGCAAACACCCTGCAACAATTGCCTTGGATCCTCAACCGAGTAATCTAGCGCAGCTGGCCACCACACTGGAGTCGGCATGGCTCAACATCCCAGTGAACACCTTCACAAACCTAATTGACTCTCTTCCTGCACGTCTCGCAGCGGTCCGTTCTGCCAAAGGTGGTTAATCTGGCTTTTGACAGGTGGTCATATTAATGTGTCTGGACTGTGTATATTTACTCAATAATTTACTTCCTTCAATAATTTACTCAACAATCGCCTCTCAAAAGGAAATTTTAAAGACTACAGTAAGAAAACCTTTTTCCTTGCTGATGATACAAGGGACAAAATACCTAAGTTCAGATTGTTTGTGGTAAGAAAACTACTGTTACCATTCTCTCATCTTCATATTTGATGGGATAAGGTTTCAGTACTTACTGCAGAAAAGGGTTAGACTGAAGAATACGGTACCTTCGCCAATTGGTGGTAATAATGCAATATGGCAACTCATCGTAGGCTTATCCGAATAGCCGTTTGGCGACGAAAACTTTCGTTGTATGCAGCATAACTACTGAGTTAAAGGTTTTGATGAAACGATTGAGTTTAAAAGCTGAAGGAATGAAAACACTTGGTGGCATTAGAAAATCTTATAGCATACAAAAATTTTAAAAGATTTGAATTGTGGTTTTCCACAATCAAAAATCTTGGAAGTTT
The DNA here is from genome assembly GCA_947359465.1 of Metellina segmentata. Lineage (NCBI taxonomy): Eukaryota > Metazoa > Arthropoda > Arachnida > Araneae > Tetragnathidae > Metellina > Metellina segmentata. The sequence continues at coordinate 42,111,642 of OX375882.1, read as the reverse complement.
AAGAAGTAGTTGTTGAAAAAGCATTTGATAATAGAGTGCGATAGCATTTGGATAACAGAAGTAAAATCTTCGCAGACAGTCTGGTTTCTTCGTTTTACACTGAAAATCTCTCTCATATAGAGAGCTGAGATTGACCGGTTGGAAGTTTAACGGATTAGCAACAGGAGGTTTGCGAGTTCGAATCCAACCAATGTCCGTCGTATACAAAGGGGGCTGGGGCACATAAAATCTGTCGCGGCCTCAAATGTTCTCACGTTGGAGTTTTGCGGAAGTTTGGTGAGTGGGGTGCCAGCTCTGGCATGACCTCGTCATCTGATCGCGTTTCAAAATTACGTTTTATTATCCTCGAATCTTTCCCTCTAGGCTTCATCCCTTACTGTCGCCAATAGTGCGTTGCTCCAGTGCGACGTTAATTAAAATACCTACCTACCCTGTCATATAGAATTTTTTTCCATACATGAATTTGACTTAACATTTTAGATGAAGTGATGATTTTATCCCCTCCCCCCTCCTCCCGGACTTATGTACCTTTTTAATCACCTTTTCCGGTCACAGGCCGTTACAGTTCCTGATGATGCACCCTGATTTTGAATTCGTCTGTATTCTTACAATGAAATAATAATATTCGTTACTTTATGATCATGTTCCAGTTTTAATTACTGTAAGAAGAAAGCGGTACAACTAAAAAAACACGCATTTAAAGTGAATTTTATTTATTTATTTAGACAGATGAAAAAGGACCTCTCAATAGTTTTCCTTAGTTGGCATCTCTGTTCAGAATGATTAATGAATATGGACTTTCCATTGAACCTGAGCGGATGCTCAAATTCTCAAATATATTTACCGCTCAAATGAAACTTGTAAAGTTTTTTCTTTTAATGTTTTGAAAATAAGATTACAGTCATTGTTTATTGAATTTTATGCGTAAATTCCAAGTCTGGTCTGTTTATTTTCTACCAGAGCCTTTCGCCACGAAGTTATAAAGCGCACAATGATGTCCGTTATGCTCAGCCTACTCAGCTCTTAAGAAATTATTGGCAATTCAAATCTTTGAATAATTAAATAGCACCATTGTACGCTATTCTACGGTAGTTAAGTTCTGTGCCTCTTTTTCCCTCGCGCATAACTATCCACGCCATTTAATGATTCTAGAAACAAGTTAGCTTCCAGTCGTCCATTGAAACACACAAAGAAGATTATCTTCAAGTTGTAGAGCTCCTGAATCGAAGGGAAATAAAGAACACCACTCTTCAAAAGATCTTTCAGAATGGCTTTTGTGTTCACGAAACTGGCAATACTTAGTTTCAGACAAGAGAATGAAATTCCAGCTATTATCAAACCAAACAGACGTCGTTCCAATAATTGTTTAGTGACGCAATGTATCACAGCGTCCATGCATAATGTGTTTTAAATAAATCACAAATTACCGTGAAGGTCTTTGCAGATTCATGGACGGTTGATTTTCCTCCTTAGCAGACAAAGAACCTTGAGACAATCCCCGCATTATTAGCAAGGCATGATCTCTCTTCAACACCAGCCGTATTCTAATGAATTTTTCTATCTCTCTCTCTCTCTTTTACTGTAAGGTATTTCTGATCCAAGACCAAAAAAAGAAGCAAAGTCAAGGTTCCCGAGCCTTTGTACATTTTGCAGAATCGCGTGAAGGGCAAAGAAGGAAAGGGCAAAGTGCAGAGATGAAACCATATGGGCAGGCTCGAGTTATGTAAATGCATCAGGACAAGTGAAGTTCACAGTCACGGAGTCACTTGAAGTCATGGTGGAAGATAACGTTGCTAAGAAATTAGTTGACTGAATTTAGAGGTTTTTTTGTGGGTTTTCCTACGGATATCATCAGCTCATTTACACATGTACATCAGTGTACACTTCTGTGAGTTAGCTCGTTCGTGAAAAGTTATTAATAGGTCGAAATTTTAAAACTACAAGCACTACAGTTCCTTGTAATTGTTAACTAGTATTCCTCATTCTGTTAACTTACGCTGATCATATTTTCTCGAAGCAAAAACGGGACATTGAAATGGCAAAATGGGACGGGGGTTAGGCCAGGGCTCGAAATACCTGGGTGCACAGGTGCATGAAAATAAAATTATGCACCTAATTTTTCCCACTATGTGCATACAGTGCACCTAACGTTAAAAAAAAAAGGGGGGAACGTGTTTTATGTTATTTTGATGCCTTAACAAAATATTAGTATCGACATCTCTCGCTCTAAAGAAACGTAATTAAAATTCCTAAATACACACTAAGCGGAAATAAAATCGCTGTGCCCTAACGGGCTTATACAGGAGGAAGGTGTATTGTGTCACTGCCACCAGAAATTTCCGATGATCGAAACATTTTCCAGATAGCTTCTGTTTAAGCGATTGTCACGACAGCCGTGCGCCGTAGAATTTCGATAGGTTTAAACATTTTTTATTTACTTTCTACTACGAACCTATATAAACACACCCAACTAATACAGTAGTTTACATAACATTAATACTCTTATATTACCTTTTTTTTTTAATGTGCACCTAACATATAACCTGTGCACCTAATTTAAAAACTTAGGTGCACAGTGTGCAACTGTATTAAAAAAATCTATTTCGAGGCCTGGGTTAGGCAGTATTCTGTATTTATGACAAAGTAGGACGATAAAAAAAAAGTTTTTATTTCTTAAACATATTAAGCTTACCATTATTCTTCAGACACAGAACCCATGCAAAAGTTTAGTTGGTAGGTAGTTAGATTAGGTAGACGTAAAGGGTAGTTTAGATAGACGTAGAGAAGGAACCTTCAGGAGTTGGACAAAATAATGTGAACACCTGTGAAAAGATCATTTTTTTTATTAATAGACCGTTGATCCTCCTTTTGCATGAATTACAGCTTGTATCCGACGTGGAATTGACAAATACAAGTCGCGTACTGCATTCAGAGGACTACGTTACCACTCAAATTGCAAAAAAAAGTCCCTAATTCAGAAAGTGTCCTTGAAGGGGGGAATCGACTGCGCAGCTTGTTTTTCAAAATACCCCACAAAGGTTCAATTGTATTGAGAACAGGGGACTGAGGGGGCCAGATGAGGTGTTCTATTTCATCGTCGTGTTCATAAAACCAGTCTCGGGCAATTCCACATTTGTGAATGGGGCATTATCATCTTGGAAGACTGGTCGTTTATCAAGAAACATAGTTTGCACCATTGGGTGAAGATGGTCGACCAGAAGACTGACATAATCCTCTCCTGTAACACGGCCATTCAGAACAACAAGTGGGCAAAGACCACGATGCGATATCGTACCCCAGATCATCACTGATCCGCCGCCATACTTAACCGTAATCCGAAGACAGTCAACTTGATAGGCTTCTGGTGGCGTTCTCCAAACGTAAACACGTCCATTTGTCGGGAATAATGTGAACGACGATTCGTCTCACCATATTACATTCTCCCATTGTTGTTGTGTCCAATTTTTATGCTCGCGACACCATATTCGTCACTTCATGGCATTGCATGGTGTAATCAATGATTTTGAAATAACAGCTCTACCATGAATATCTGTCATATGCAGTTCACGCCGGATAGTTTTGGATGAAACTGCTTCCTGCAGACGGACCCCAACAATCATGCCTCTTTCGAAATCAAAGAAGTCAGCCATAACGCAATTTTAACACAGGAATATATTTCGCATACGACTTCAATCACTGCTAGTAGCAGACTGATGTGTGTACTTTCTCATCCGCTAGGTGGCACCCTTCACCGCTAGAGGGCAGGAGTATACGAGAGGTTTCTTTCGAGTGCTATTTTTTCACAAGTGTTCATATTATTTTGTCCAACCCCTGTTCTTCGCCACAATCATTTTTTTCTTATGCATGCCTTATGTTCCTTATCCTTAACACGGTGAAAATTTCAATTATTTGATACCTTATATTAATACTTCACATACTCTATGACACAACTTTGTCTTACAACTAACATAGCCTTCGTCTTCTCAACATTTAATCTAGATTTCTCTTTCGAGCGCATGCTGTTCTCAATTGAAAATTATTCTCTCAACATGCACTGTACTTCTTGCAAACAAATAATAAGCTCTACAATTTTTACAAGCCTTGAAAGTCAATCGTTTTACGCTTATTACAGAAAAAAAAATATATCTATCTCTCAGGTACAGGAACGTTTCCTGAGAAAAGCAAATTTGTATTGCGAATCCATATGGTTATACAAATAACGTATCCATGACTCAGAAAAAGGACTCGACAACATTTGTACGTTGTAAATATTCTCCTTGATCCTAATTGTATATCACTAATGTTACAGAAAACGAGTAATATGCTATTAGATAACTTGTCTGAGTGGCAACCATTTTAAAATACGCAGTAAAATAATTGCCCAAAATTTTCAGACGTCGTGTTCTTGTTTAGTTGATCGCTTAATGTGCAACCGTTTTTTTCTTTTATGGGATGACATGTAGTATTGGAGGCAACGGCGATTTATTGCCAAACATGGTAACCATGTTGTTTTGATCCAGCTTAAAGGCAACCCCCTATGCAGGGAAAATTTATTTAGATTCAAACCAATAAAATTTCGTTCTATTATTGGTTAAAATTTCGATTCTTCCAATTATTCCTTACTTTAATTTGTTTATTTGTGCTTTCCTCATTGTTATCTCCGTATTGCCAAGATGGTCTCCATCTTCATTTGGCGAGAAAAATTACTTCGGAACAAACATGCCTCGGAAGTACACGTTTACCTTATTCTGTGCTATACAATGAATGCTGTCTCGTCCCAAAATTTAATTCATTTATAGCTAGCTTTATAAGTTGCTACAGCCCCTTTTTCTCGACATAGAGACCATACGATCTAGTTAGAGAGGTCGAGTGGGTGACCCTACACGTTTGGCTCCCTGAATTATCTGTAATTGTTATTTATCTATCGTTTGTAGGGCCAGGCTACAACTATGAAAATATTGCAAGGAGGAGTGACTAGGGAGACAAGCCTCTAGAAGATGGCGCCCCTGGTACCTGCTTAACTTTATCAAATGGTTTCGACGAGATATCTCGTCATCAAGATCTGAACAAATTTTGCTGACGATGAGGTATCGTAGCTGTGTTGCCAATTTTCTTATGATGATGAGATGATCTGGTTAGTTTTCTTCTAATGACGAGATATCTCGTTCATCAAGATATGGTCATGGTTTTTTTTTTTTTGCTAATAACGGGATACCTTGTTGAGGAGGGTTAGGTGTGACAAGCAAGATTTTATTCCCCCGGTAGTTTTCAGAAGAAGTATCGCAGAGTAAAATAATAGACAGGTCCATAGCTTTATTATGTTGCATATCTTTGCGAAATATGTGTGTGTGGTGCGAGACATTGCAGTCATCATTTATTAGGTGACAATTCACGGCACTCTACAGATTGAATAAAATCATTCGCTGCTGACATAGAACAGACATAGGAGGAGCACAAAGTGCTTCTTAATGCTCACGTTGAAGGCATAATTGTCGTAGCTGTAGCTTCTTCACAATGCCGTCGACATAGACGGGTACGTGGATTTTTTTTTTACCTATTATCTTATAAGTGCCAGTCTCCTTCGCAGTGATGAGTCTAGCAAAATATGTCGTCATTGTATTCGGCTCACATGATTTTATCGATCTCAGAGGACAAAGACGTAATTCTACATCAATACACAGTTACAATTTCTAAAGGTTTTTAATGTTTCAAAATTTGTACTTTCATCAAAAAAAAATTAAAATTTACTTGTAGTATAATGAATAGTGAACGTGAGAATTGTCAGGGTTGGTACCTTTTTCTCAAATTTTGAACTTGTGTCCTGCAAATCCCCTTTCGTCTATTTTATATTTACAACAGATAAATATTTATTTGTATACAAATTTTTTCTGACAGTCGAGATTTCAACAGCTCAGAAGATAAACGCATTATTGTTGCTTAAGACTTAATGAGATAGTACGCTTATTAAGATTATCTTAATGGAGAGAAACGTGGCAGAGAAATAGCATATTGAGAGAAAAGAATAACATAAAAAAGAAACTTCCAAAATAATCATCTGCCGTTCCTTTTACTTTTTATATGAATATCATGTATTTATACATGAGTTCGTGTTTTTTATTTTCGTGCTGCCATCCATCAAAATTATAGAAGATAATGAACGGTTTGGGATGCATTATCGAACAGACAATTCATTACGTGTAACTCATAGTTATCGGATTTGTGTTAAATTATATTCAAAAAAAGCACCCATCAAAGAGTTCCGAAAGGCTTAATGTGAATATCAAAAACGGAAGTGATTTAATTTTTGGTTTTGAAGGAAGAATCCACATTTGTTATCACTACTACAAACAAGGAACTTCCCAAACGCGAACTGTCAAATTACAATATCTGCTAATGCGATCTGTAAAACTTCTTCGAACCTGACAACCTCATGCTATTTCCTTAACACTCATCTGTAACAGGAGGAAATGAACAAATAAAAGTTTTCAGTGGTTTTCAAGGTTGAGTAAGGATCTAATGTAATAAACATTTCCAAGAATTAATGGAAACGATGTGTGACAGACATCATATTGAAGACTTGAAAATCAGAAAATTGTAAAAATAATGACGACAGATTTACGCCGCGATTATGTGGAAAGACGTTTTGTAGAAGTTTTATAAAATTGCGCTTAATAAATGACTTTTTTAGTATATATGTCAAGGTTTGAGAATAATATTCAGGTTTTTATAAGCTACGCGAAATTATTATATTTAAAAAGGCGTAGCAAGAATAATCCTGTAGATCAAGGGTTCCCAACCTTTTAGTAACTGCGTACCACTTGAAATTTTTAGAAATTTTTGGCGTACCAACAGTCCTAATTTTTTTAGGAGCATATATCGAATGTCAGAAAAGTGCCCAATGGCTTTGTTCTATTTTAATTAAAATACTAAGAAAGCTTCATATTTTATGGTTAATGCACTTGTATTTCGTATTAATGATGTTTTAATAAAGGAAAAAATAAAACAATTATTGAAAATTACAGTTTTAATTTTTACTCACAGGTCTAAAAACAAATAATTTTAAATAATTAATACAAACTAAGCAAACAAAGATTAACATAATCAAAAATCCATTTTAGTGCGAAACTTGTTGTTTGTCTTTTATTAAAATATCAATATCAGGAGCAATGGAGCTTTTCTTCGCTCTTAAGTCCTCTTCAACACTTACTCTGTTTCTATATTTATTTTTTGTATACAAAAGTTCAGAAAAACCACTCTTACACAAGTAACTAGTAACAAATGGCATAACACAGGGAGAGATATGAACTTAATTTCGCCGATATAGCCATTGAATAGAAATAGATAATCAGCAACAAAGTTTCTCTTTAAATAATGTGCTACTGTTAGCGTTATTTATTACAATGTAATAAAAACGTTAATCCCAAATTGATTTCATATTATCCCATTTTTCCTATAACGTGGTTGTACATACTAAAAAATCGAACAAACTTCGTAGAATATTTGGGTTGCTCGTATTATCCTTGCGTACCACCTGAAACGTTGCCGCGTACCACCGGTTGTGAATCCCTGCTGTAGATTCTTTAATATTAATCTCAGATTTTTCTTACATCGAGTACGATACGTTGTTTAACTATGCAATGTTCTGTTAAAGTCATTACTCAGTGTAAAAAGGTCTCTTAATCTCAGGTGGGACTTGAAACTTATCTTTATATGAATCCATACGATGTAAGAGAAAATTTTCAAAACAAATACGGAGAAATTGTTATTATTGCCATCTCAAATTTTCTTCTTACAACTGTAGAACATTTTGAAGTGTAAATTGAGATCGCTGTAGCCTAGTTGGTAGAGTCTCTTTATAGCAACCAGAAAGGGGTGTGAGTTCGAAACAATCCAAGCAAAGACAGTCGTGTACATGGGGACTGGTGCACATTAAATCTGTCGAGGCCTCATTTGTCCTCACGTTGGAGTGGTGTGGAAGTGATTGTCAACTCAAGTGTTAACCTCTTCATCTGATCGTGGTTCAACATTACGAGGTGTTGTCCTCGGATATTTACCTTCTGTATAGATCCCGGACAGTCGCCAATAGTTTTATTGTTCGAGTTCGAAGAAATTTTAACTACCTATCTTCTGTTAACTTGTGTTTTCAGTCATTATATATATCTTAAAAGGTGGACAATGGCTCTTCGAGGGCAGTTGGAATAATTTAAAAACTACGGTTCTTACTTCTGGGTTTCTAGTCTCAAGAAAACTATTCCTAGATTTTACAATTAAGTGCTCGGGATGTGTAAGACTTGTTAGTTTCCTCGTGTTGGAGGATATCATCCTTTTTATGTTCGCATCCTGATACTATGTTAAATTGGATTTTCCAAATTTCTACCGACAAAACCGATATTCTTGAGAAATATTTCCGTTGTGTTCCAGTGAGTGAATTCAACTTCCTAGCTCTAATGCGTGAATTCAACCACTTGCCTTATAAGAACATTTCCGTTGTGTGCTCTAATGCACAAATTAAACTACCTGCCAAAAGAAATATTTCCGTTTTCAAGTGTAGGTTTTGTCTGGTTTTCAATTTTTGTTTCTGTTATTTTTACCACTTAAGAGCTAATTACACCTTTTTCGAGTGGGAGAATTAACGACTGCATCGTGTTCGAGTCCTGGCTATCCCACACACTTGATATATAATTATATTCAGGGGGAATTCGGGAAATAATTACAGTAATTACTATTGTATAACCAAGAGCAGTTTTATTATCAGCTGCTAAAGACAGGATTGCAAACATACCCGAAAACAAAAAAAAATCGAGGCACCAAGAAGCTGCAGAATTACAGTGGTGCCGGGCTCGATTAACTTGGAACGACGGTTACTGGGGACGTACTGTCTTTAGTGACGAGTCCTGTTTCCAGCTGTGTCCTGACGTCAACCGCAGACGTTTATGGAGACGTCCAGGCCAGCGTGGGAATCCTGCCCTTACTATCGCAAGCCATACATTGCCCCTAACAGGTCGTTATGGTCTGGGGTGCCATCTCCTTTGATAGCTGGACCCTTTTGGTAGTCATTTCTGGCACACAGTACAGCGGTGCGTAGACGATATTCCACATCCGGTTGTGTTACCGTTCCTTTTGCGACAACCCGGGCTTACTTTTCAACAAGATTATGCTGCCCGGCCGCACACGGCACGTATTGCTATCAATTGTCTTCAAGCTTTCCCAACACTTCCTTGGCCAGTTAGGTCTGATATCTCTCCCATAGAGCACAACTTGGGACGTAACGGGAAGGCGATTGCAACCATTCCGGAATTTTGACTATGTAGCCCGACAATTGGACACAATTTGGCAAGAAATACCGCATTTCACCATCCGGGAACTTTTTCAGTCTATGCCACGCAGTGACAGCTTGCATCCACGCAACAGGTGGATCAACGTCTTATTGACTACCTCCCTTTGTAACGGTCAAACTCCGAAATAAATCGTTCAATTGTTCTGAAATGGTAATCGTTCGTTTTTCTATACAGGTTCTTCACATCCACCAATTTTTATCGCAATCGGACAACTCCTTCTTGGTACGTCAAGTTTTTTGTTATAGAGTGTATTTTTTCATTATAGCTATCATACAATAATGTGATCATCCAAAGCCAAACAATGATGTCACCAAGGCAAACGATAATATCAATGCTTTAAATATTTTTTTTAAAGTCAATGAGTTTGCCCACTATGAATAGTAACATGTGAGTTGAAGACGGATCACGTTTTATTTCTTTCTAAAACCCGGTGCACACATCCGATTTTTCAACGTGCTGCACCGAAGCCCAACTATGCACACATAACCGTGAAATGACGCAAGAACTCATTTCGCGCCATTTGCGATAAATATTCTTTCGAAGAAGACGCGTTTATTTCGCTTACTTGGTGTAAAAAAAAAGTAAATTTTGAAACAAGATAGACGTTATTGAATACAACCCCATTTATTAGTTATTATGAACCTCAACCTAGCCAAAACCTTTTTTATTATACGTTAGATATTTCCACTATTCTAAAATCTGAAAGTTTGCAATATAGAGAACCGTCGAAGTTTAAAGTGGAAATGCACATTTTAAGTAAAGAGGAACCTCCAAATTTTGACCGCAATCATTGAGAGGCAATTAGAATTGCGGTGTGATACTATACCCTAATATAAACTTTGATATATAGTCCTAATTATATATACTTTTGAGGCTATTCTACCACACGAACATGTCTTCTTCTTTATCATCTTAAATTTAAGTTGGTGTATCACCTTGATGTGCACGTATACACTAGAAGATTTGTTTGTTAAATTTGAACTTACAAGCCCAGTTTTTTTTAATATAGGCAATTGGTGTATTCTTAAAATCGTGTTAGGGAGAAAAAAATCAGATTGTGAAAATAATTAATTATTTAATTAAGATGTAATTAGCAAATTAGCATGTTTTTTCTAACGTGATATCTCAAATTCTAATTTGTTAACAAATTATTTATAATATTTCATATTTTGAACCAAGAACCAAGTTGCTAGAAGAACTAGTTTTTTTTATATATTTTTTTAATCAAGGAAGAATAAAAATAATTCAACATTTTTTCAGGAATTTCAACAGTTTAAATTCAATTAAAAATAATTTCTTGACTTAAAATCCACTGTATTATTTAAATAATAATGATGCAAAAATAATTATAATAGTTGAATTCATGGGGGAGTTATCATGTTTTGAATAACGCACCCTAATGCAAAAATGCAGTTCTTCAGAAGTCGAGTCAAAAGTTTTGGAAACATGTCTATACATAGTGACGGAATCTAACGAAAACCCTTGTAACTAAAAATCTATTTCGAATATTTGCAAGATCTTTGCATCGTTGAAAAGTGAAAGAAAAGGCGTAAAAAATTAGAAAATATTTTAAATTGGTAAACCAAATCAAAAATCATCAAAATATTGATATTCTGATTCAATTTTCGGTATTTCTAGTGTATACACCGTAAAAGCGTTTGGATAAATCGTTGCTTCATTACTCTACTTTTCGTAAACAGATCATAATCAATAAAAATCTGTATGTTTGTAATATTTATCCCTCAGGTAGGAGAGAGAGGCCCGTAAGAGTAATGAATGCAGGGCAAGGCTCCCTGGTATGGGAATTTGATTGAAACAACTTATTTGATAGCTCTTTGGTAATGTCTTGATACTCATAACCTTCCCAAGGTCTCGCTCTATATTAATAGGGAAGGAAGAATTGATATCCACCTGCTTCTGATACGACAAAATCGGAAATGGAAAATCTACATACTCTTACTTTACAAATAGTTTGTAATTGTAACTTATCTGATATTGTGATCTGGAATATGTAATGAATTTTAACACGATCATCCTACGCTTGATCAAATATGGTCCCCTTGCGCCATAAAACCCCAAAACAACCAACCCGATCGCCTTACATCGACTTCCTAATGAAATAGACGGAGCATGTGGGCGGAGTTTCATGTTATTTCTGCCGATCACTCGGTTCGAAGATCTATCACGAGGTATTGGAAGAATTCGCTAGTCTTAATTTAGAACGAATTGTTGACTGGTTAAAACGATTATCTGGCATGATTAAAAATTCTAGTTTGCGCTTCCATAGTCAATGGTCGCTTACCAATCCCACGTGATCCCACAGTTCTGAAATCTTACAAGTGACTTCGTCCACATGCTCTGTTTCATTGGAACGTCGACGTATTAAAGCCTCTGACTCTCTGGTTCCAAAATTTCAATATGCGCCAATTTTCTACAGAATACCCCGGATTATGCAAATCACCACAGGTTGTATAGTTTAATTTTGAGGTTGAACCTTTAAAAATTATGATATGCCTTATAATTTGTGCACTGTTTAAGTGTCTAACTAATAGTAATGTAGCCCTTATGTGTTAAAAGTAGTTCGAATTATCGTTTGTACATTAGTTGCTGTTATATTTTCGTATTATCGTTTGTACACTTATTACTGTTATATTTTCGTATTATCGTTTGCACACTAGTTACTATTATATTTTCGTTTGATAAGAATGGCAACAGTATGAGATAATTTGTGCACTGTTTAAGTGTCTAACTAATAGTAACGTAGCCCTTATGTGTTAAAAGTAGTTCGAATTATCGTTTGCACATTAGTTGCTGTTATATTTTCGTATTATCGTTTGTACACTTATTACTGTTATATTTTCGTATTATCGTTTGCACACTAGTTACTATTATATTTTCGTTTGATAAGAATGGCAACAGTATGAGATAATTTGTGCACTGTTTAAGTGTCTAACTAATAGTAATGTAGCCCGTATGTGTTAAAAGTAGTTCGAATTATCGTTTGCACATTAGTTGCTGTTATATTTTCGTATTATCGTTTGTACACTTATTACTGTTATATTTTCGTATTATCGTTTGCACACTAGTTACTATTATATTTTCGTTTGATAAGAATGGCAACAGTATGAGAGAGATCGCTCAGCTTCTGATTCATTCCAAAAAAAGAATGTCTGATGAGGTAGCCGTGTAAATATTTCTATGAATGGAGTCAGATAAAATAAAGTGTATTTTTGTAGAGAACGATTGAATAAATTGGTTCAAGGAGAGTCTCGTAAGAGCATGGTCTTTCCTTGAGTAATTAGTAGCAACGCTAATGAAGACCATACGGCCAGTTTTCGTCAAACTCTGGCCCGCAGCACTCATGTACATGTGCACCCTGATACAGAGTATTATAAATAATGTTTATAGAGACCTCTTTTCAAAAAGAAATCATCCCCTCAAGAAAGTAACAGAAAGGGGTTGACGCCCTGATCACAGATGCTGCATAATAAAGAGACGAATCGCCAATGATGTAACCCATCGAAAAAAATTCGCTTCCTCCTCTCTTGGAGCATTCTACAATCAGAGTACCATTTACTTTTTATCAGATCATTACACTCTATTTTTCTAATTGCCCGCAGAATAACAGTTTTATTGCCGTCCATTACACCAGGAATGAAGCGAGCTTTGTTTCTCGAAGTGTTACATTGGTCCCTCTGGCATCCGTCTCCTTTTATGATTCGAATGATGCGCTGGTTACATCTCCGTGACACCATTTGTACTTGCTCCGCCGCGGCTGAGGAACAGATTGAATGCTTCAGGAAAAAGTTTCCGATAGTGATCTTTTTGTAGATGCGTCCGTCGCGGTTTGAGCAATTACGCGAACGAATTCTTGGTGAGCCATTGAGCGCAGTCAAGGATCTTTTATTATGAGCGGCATTTTCTGTCAAAGCTAAATGAAAGTAGTGGTAATGTTTTTGGTGGCTGAGCGGGAATCTTGTACGTATTTGGGATGAAGAGACGAGACTTCTTTTCTGGAGATTACTTTTCAAAGCATGATCAAATAAACCGTCCCCACAAATATTTCCAATCCATTGGTTTACCCTTTTCTTTCTGCATTGATATTTAAATTTGATGTGTTTAACAGATGACCATAAGTTTTATTGTATCCTTTAAGTTGATGTTTCTCAATTTCTGCAATTTTGTGTTGTGTCATTTTTCTTGCCGGGGTTGCGATATATGGAAGGTATTAGGTACAAGAGGCATTTTCTGACAAGTTAAATATAGGTAGTGGTAGAGATTTGGTGACGGAATGCGTTTCCTGTCGTATTCCGAACGTTTCGTCACTTGGCTTGTCACTTGAGAGCTCTGTATTCGACATTCATTTCTGAAATGAGTTCCCAGTAGGGATGTGACATTGAAAGCAAAACATCGATGTTCAAAATTGAAACAGCGATGTTGATAATACATCGCCCCAAAACGATGTTTTTAAACATAGGTGTTTTTAAAATTCAGTGTATTTAAAATTTTTCCCCCATTTCTTAAAACTGGTTTAGCAACTAGTGATGCGACATCGGCTCCAATACATCGATGTTTTTAGTATAACATCAATGTTTTGAAAACTTCGACATTGATGTCGCATCCCTACTTTTCAAACCCTCCATCCTTGGCCACTTTGGTCTAAAAGTATGTTCAATTTTCTGATTATAAAAATTATGCTACTTGGTTATTTTTTAAATTTTTATAACGGTACTTTTTTCATTTAAAAACAAAACATCGACAACGTAAAAACATCGACAAGTATAAACATTGATGTTACAAAAACATCGACTCCAATACATCGATGTTAAATACATTGATGTTTTTTTTAAAAACATCGATGTTTTGAAAACATCGACATCGATGCCGCATCCCTAGTTCCCAGGCCAGGCTAATTAATCCTGACTCTCTTTTTCACTCTATATTCGGCACTCATTACTCAAATGGCCTTCCAGCCAGTATCATTATTAATCCCGAAACGCTTTTCTTTGACACTATATCCGCCACTCATTTCTCAATTGCGTTCCCCGGTCAGGCTTATAATTATATCCCAAAACTCTTTTTATTAATACTCTATATTCGGCACTCATTTCTCAATTGAGCTCTCAGCCAGGCTCATTATTAATCCCGAAATGCTTTTCTTTGACACTATATCCGCCACTCATTTCTCAATTGCGTTCCCCGGTCAGGCTTATAATTATATCCCAAAACTCTTTTTATTAACACTCTATATTCGGCACTCATTTCTCAACTGAACTCCCAGCCAGGCTCATTATTAATCTCGAAACTCTTTTCTTTGACGCTATATCCTCCACTCATTTCTCTATTGTGTTATCCGGTCAGGCTTATAATTATATCCCAAAACTCTTTTTATTAACACTCTATATTCGGCACTCATTTCTCAACTGAACTCCCAGCCAGGCTCATTATTAATCTCGAAACTCTTTTCTTTGACGCTATATCCTCCACTCATTTCTCTATTGTGTTATCCGGTCAGGCTTATAATTATATCCCAAAACTCTTTTTATTAACACTCTATATTCGGCACTCATTTCTCACTGAACTCCCAGCCAGGCTCATTATTAATCTCGAAACTCTTTTCTTTGACGCTATATCCTCCACTCATTTCTCTATTGTGTTATCCGGACAGGCTCATTTTTAACCCCAAAACAATTTTCTTTGCTACACTATGAACGTATTTCTCAAATGAATTCCCAGGCTGGGCTAACTATTAGTTCAAGTTCATACATTCCACTCTCATAAATCTGTGAACAAGATCCGAAATTTCTGTGAACCACCTTTCCGAACAGTACTAGCCGTTTCACTCATACCTTTTGTTCTTCTTACTCCCTTAGGTCGGTTATTCACAAATCATGTTTATAATGTAATTATATTTATTGTAATAATTTAATGTAATCAAAATATTTGCTGGATCATGGGATTATCTATAATGTCGAGTTGGGTGTAGAATTTATTTGTGAGTTTACTGAAAAAATACTTGAGTTCAGTAAATTTGAGATCTTTGCGAATTTTATTGTTTTTGTAATACCAGGGTTAACCACTGATAATACGGAGAGTATAATTTTGAAAAGTTTCTAACATAAGGATGTGACTTTTCGCTACATATCCTCAGACAAGACTGGCGTAGCTAATTTTTGGTCGGATCATGGTTTTGTAAAAGAACAATTTATTGTCAATTGAAAGTATGGAATAGCAAGTATGGTAAAGGGTTCTTCTAGCGGCAGAGGTCTTAGCTTTAAGGGAGGAGATGTGGCTTTCAGGTTAAATGAGAGTCCAATGTGACTCCAAGATAATTCCAATTAGAGGACCAGGGAATCTGATATTCATGAAAAATAGGGGGGTCAGGAATATTTATTTTCCAAGTAAAAAGTATAGCTTGGCATTTGTCAACATTAATTTTAATTTTCCAAGCAACAAGCCAAGTTTCAAGTGAGTGTAGGTAGTTTGTAAGTGTTGTCATGACATCTGTAAGATCATGGTCTCTGGCTAACACATCTGTATCTTCTGCAAACATGGAAATCATAGATGATTGATTCCGTGGTATGTCGTTCACATACAGATTAAATAATTTGGTTCCTAAGATTGAACCCTGTGGTGTGCCATCCTGAATAGCATGAGTGGTAGAAAGAGTTTTGTTGACACGAACGACAAAATGCCTACTTGACAGGTAGGAGAGAAGAAGTCTGTTGAGTGAGGTAGGTATGCATAAAGTGATTAATTTGTAAATCAGACCTTAGATCCAAACCCTATCAAATGCCTTTAACACATTTAGGAAGATTGCTCCAGTGCTTTCTTTGTTTTTAAAACCATCCAGTACATGCTCAGTAACTCTGATTATCTATACACCTTAATACAAATACAAATACAAATATGCAAATACAAATATTGACGACCAGCTACAGGCTCAAGCCCAACAAGGCTGGTCCTTTGTTTATGAATTCTCCAATTACCACTGACTATCCAATTGTGTCTTAAATTCGTACACTCCCTTTGAATTAACTATATTTTCTGGCAACGCGTTCCAACTGTCTATTACCCTATTAAAGTAGTAGTTTTTCCTTAAATCCCTATTAAAATGTGTCTTATTCAATTTAAACCCATGGCCCCTTGTTCTGTTATCCCCATTGAAATTTAAGCCCTCTGTGTCCCCCTTGTTTTACAAACTTGAAAAGATGAATCAAGTCCCCCCTCCTTCTTCTTCTTTCCAGTGTATACATGTTTAGCTTACTTAAACGTTCATTATAGTCGAAATTTGCTAGCCCCTTTATTATTTTTGTAGCTCTGTGCTGAACCCTTTCAATTGATTCTGTGTCCTTTCTCATATATGAAGCCCAGAATTGTACAGCATATTCTAGATGTGGTCTTACTAAACCCTTATATAATGGCAAGATTATATTCTTATCCCTTGAAGTTACAGTCTTTTTAATATACCCCAATAACCTATTAGCCTTTTTACCCGCAGCTGAACATTGGTGACCCATTTTAAAATCCCTGTGAATTATCACCCCAAGATCCTTGACTGTTTCTCCCTCCTTTACCTTTACTCCCTGCAGACAGTACTGGGCTCCACTGTTCCTGTAACCCATATGCAGAACTTGACATTTCCCTACATTAAAGGACATACCCCATTTTACAGCCCATTCGGATATCTTATCAAAATCTCCTTGTAAATTTCCTATCTGTAACTTGGTATCCACTGTCCCCCATATTTTTAAGTCATAACTTTTTAACAATTTATTTTACGACTTCTCCTGAAATGTTTATAAAAATATCCAACATATGTATGAACTGTATCTATTCTTTCCGCCACGGACCATTTGATTGATTATATTTTATGTGTTTTAACAACATTGTCCATTCTAAAACCATTTTATATACACTCATGTACGAAATAATAAGCCCACATAACACTGTAAAGACATGGCTTATTTCACAATAATATGGCAGCAGTATTGACAAGCTACAACAAAGTTATTAATGTGCGTAAAGAGTACCAAATAAGATATTTTCATGAAATATGTTTGTGGAAAGTGTTTAGCAGAGCAACCTGGCATCTGTAAAAAATGCGACAAATGAATTCCTTTCATAGGTTTAGCAGAGTTTTTAACATAATCCCATTTTTTAAAGTTCTATTCTTTCCAAGTTCTATTTGGTCAACAAAATATATTTTCGAAGATTTAAGCAGATACGAAATACAAATCTAACACAAGAAAACCTTTCAATAGTTCAAGTAGTATTTGTAATTGAAAAACATTGCTGTATTCGACAAATATAGTACTCCTTTCTAAAAATTCACTTCATACTTATGTGCCATTTGGTAATGAGGAACCGATGCAAAATTTAGGTATATAAAGATTGGTGTCCCCACAAAATACAATTTACATAAATACGACTTTAATATTTCGTAATTAATGCTGGATCAAAAAAAGTTATTTTGCATTGAAAGAACCGTAATTGTTTTTAAAGAATGTAAAACTCATTTGTACCATTTATTGGGTTATATTTGTAGAGATATTTTCAAAAATGAAAAGTCAGCGGCTTCAAAGATGCTCGTCTTAATGAAAGCATTGATTTCATGGCTTACGCCATTGCTATACCACCTTTTATAAATTGTAAACTTATAATGCAGAAGAAGTTAAACCACTGGTCAGAAAAATTAATTTACTCTTTATGCTTTTTCTCAACATTAAACTGCACTTTTAATAAATTGATTGATTGTTCGCTAATATTAATACCCTTATCAGTGAAATTTTGCAAAACTGTTGTCAAGTAGAATTAGTTTTTATTGCGTTGACTACTTTCATTACATTGCGATTTTTTTTTTTTTTTTGGGGGGGGGTTTACAGAATTTATGCTGAAACTAATCTTAACTATATCTTATTTTTTACAATTTGTAGTAGATATTTATAGTAGATGGCAGCACAAACTTATGATAGCATTGTAATGGTTGGTTTAGAGTGGGGGTTTTTAAGGGAAGGTTGGCCCTCTTCTCTTTAGAAAACAACAGTTCAAAATGTATTTATATAAGAAAACATATATCCCACAAATATTTCGCCTCGAAAATTTTTTAACGCAGTATCTTGCAGGGTCACTGAGAAATAACAAAGTTTTATCCGTATGAAATTGATCCTCGGTTTTTGGAAGCAACTAAACCAAAAAGAGTTATTGACTAATAATTTGAAAGATAATAATTTTTGCTTCCATTGATGAATAACGTTCGATGTGAAGCAAATGTGTTTTCCACCCCTTTTGCAAAATAAGATAACGAATTCCCAACTGATTTTTACTTTATGAAAACACAAAATGTACTTGTCGAATTTAAGTGGTGCTGCTATCTAGTGTCAAAAGCGAACAACTTTTCTTCGTAACAAAAGCAAAAAGAATCAGGTTTCAGTCTGAAACTTCAGCTCCCATACTGAAGTGGAGTCAGGATAGTGTCGAAGGGTCAGTTAACCCCCTGACATCTGAAATACTATTTCTGAGTGCTACATTAATTTCTCATTCCAAATAAAATATTATTTATTTATAAGATTCTGTTTTTCATGATACACACTTGTGTAGAGTAACAGCGAGTAAAATGCTCATTTAAAGGAGTGGTGTCATTTCAGGAGGGAAGATTAGTTATGTCCCACCCTGAATTTAGTATTTTTTTATTCTTATTTGAGTAGTACTACTAAATCTTAAAACTGTACTGTTACTATTCAAACGTTTACGAAATGAAAGTCGAGACCACACCTTTATAAAACGCTTATGAAATAAAGTGCGACACCACTTTTTTTTCTACGCTTATGAAATGAAAGACTAGGTCCCTTTTATAGACGCTTAGAAATTAAAGGCGAGATTAGGTGGGAATAAATATCGTGTTTGGAATGCTTCATAAAATTCATGAAAGAGATTGAAGCAATAACGTCGCTCAAAAAACAAACCTAATGAGGTAAGGTCGAATTAAAATGAAACCTAGTGTACACCCATTGCTTCGGTAATGAATTTTATCTAGAGTATAAAAATATATATTATTTTTGTTAGTTTAAATTAAGATTTCTTTATTTTTATATCAACTGCTAATGTTTTCATTTGGTTGCACCTATATCATATTAACAGCGAGAGCTTGTACAGTTCGTATACGTAGGATAGCAAATAGAAACCATTGCATGAAAACAAGAAATGTATAGAAATTCATTCAGCAAATCCATCAGGGAAATTCATGTTGAGGAATAGGGAGAGAGTACGTACCAAATAAGATCATCCTTAAAATGATTTTTTTTTAATGGACTAGCCTGCTACTTGTACAATAGGGTAGGATGAATATTTTTTATCTCGTAATTGATTTTGAAATATGGTATAAAAAGTTGCCTCATACCTTTAAATAAATGCTTAGATATTTTTTTTGTCATTTAATGTCTTACGCCCACTCTACCAAACGTTAAATATTGACAAAATGGGCTAAGAATTTTCGTTCAACTTATCTACTTGGAATCAATGTTGCAGATGCAAACATTTGAGTAGCTAATATCAGGCCCCACTCCTGTACCAAAAGTCCTAATACCTTTTACAAATGAAATCTGAGAGCAATACTTCACTTGAATATCCAGCAGGGGCTAATATTTTGCAGAATATTAAAATTAAATTGAGTTATTCCAAAACTGCGATTATGATAAGTCACGTAGAATGCCCTATTTTTGGCACTCCCCTTAAATTTCTACCTTTAGTTTCATCTACAATCGAGTACATTTTAAAGTATTTTTTATCTACTTAAATGAATAGATACGTATTGGAACTCGGTTTCCTTTCTGCCATTAGGGATTATTTTTATAAAATGTTAGCTGGAACTTCTGAATCAATCAAACTCTACTTAACTCATACACGACTGTTGGAACAAAAGAGTTCTGGAAGTGTGTCTGAAGTTCATTGAGGAGGACTGTTTCTGAAGCCTCTTTAGTGCGTTAGGAATCATTGGGAAAATCTTACTCATCGTACACATCGTTGTGTTGCTCTTGGTTAAACAATTCACTGGGGCTAAGGTCCCCCATAGAGGTGTACCATGAAACACGAACATGATTCGGTTTCCCTTTCTATCAAAGGTGATTCATTTTTATAATATATTAGCTGCATTTCTGAATCAAGCAATCTGCTTCAACTTACGCATGGCTACTTAAACAAGTGTTAATGATTTGTGTCTGAAGTTCATTGAGGAAAATAATTCCCAACGCCTTTTAAAGGCGTTCGACAGCATTGGGAAATGTTTGCTCATCGCTGTGTTTACAGAATATGCCATGCGCTAAGGTCGCACATAAGGGTGCCACCGGCACCATAAAACACGGATATAATGATCACTTTATAACATTCCTTACAACTTCTGAAATAAATAAATACATAGTAAAATTCGTTTTTTTTTCTACCATTAGAGTTTTAATAGGTTCAATATATTTGAAACGAATAAAATCTTAGAACGGGAAAATGTTGGTTGAGAGAGGGAAGAAAAGAGCATAAGGTGTCTATAGCTTCCAAATGTATCCCTGACTGCCAAAGTAGTGAAAAAATTACGTACTGCTGCCAAAAGTTACCAATATTACCGACTCTAGAGAACCTAAACTTTCGTTATAAAAAATAATGGGACTTAAAGTTTCTATTACAAATAAATTGCCCGTAAATAAAGTACCAACTAGTAAAAATAAGATAATTGTAAATGAAGTTATAACTGTTAGGAAATAAATTAAACCTTAAAACACTTACAAGGGTGTGTGAACAATAGAGCTCGGCTTTTGCATATTTTGCATATCTTTTTAAGCCCCTAATGTTCATAGAAATCCATATAGTGTTTTTTTAGCAATTTACAAACAAAAAACCCGCAAATGTCTTTGCACATTTGGGACCATTTTGTATAGTTGGAGTTTTCTGCATATTTTGTGAATATCTGGACAATTTTTGTTCTATTTTCAAATATTTTTACATTAAAAAATTCAAATTTTTTTCAAAGAAATTTATTTACTGCGTTTGGAAGGAAGATTTTCAGAAGCAAAACGCATTTAAGTTGGTTGGCCTCACCTTTTTTTTAGCCAAAAATGTATAGATAAAGATAAGATATGAGCAGGGGTGGCCAACCTTTTACATACCATGCGCCCATTAATTTTTATTTCACTATCGAGTTCAGATGCGACATAAAACTCAAACACCTATTCTACCTTCTTACGATCATATTTGGGGTTGGAAAATAGAGATATGGGTAGGATTTGCTTCACTTAGGAGAAACTAAATTAGGTTAGAAAGTCAAAATTGTAATTTAAATGCGAATCCAATATCCAGGTTAACGAAAGTGGTGGTATTAAGGAAAAACCTTCTAGATGCTTTCATTTTAATCCACATTTTTCAGTTATGTAATGTTTGTATATTTTTGTATATACACTACCCTACAATAATGGACCTGACAGCAATATGTGATGGTATAAAGGAAATAATACATGCTTTAATAGGGGGATGGTTCCCTACGTGCTGCAATTACACTAGCAGTCCTCCTGGGCATACTTTCAACAAGGTTTTGATGCACAGTCATGGATATTTGTGCCCATTCCTGCTGCAAGAATGTCGCCAGCTCAGCTGTAGATTTAGGACGTGGTTCCCTGGCCCGTAAGCATCCCTCTAATTCGTCCTACAAATGTTCTATGGGGTTTAGGTCGGGACTCTGAGCAGGCCAGGGAAGACGTTTTACATCCATATCTTGATACCACTGCTTGACAGAGGCTGCATTATGACACGGAGCTTTGTCGTACTGGAAGTAACATTCATCCATTCCAAAAAATTTCCAGAGCGTAGGAAGAACCTGATTGTCCAAAATGTTCATGTAGGCGTCGGCGTTCAATTGACCAGGAGCAACACGCAAAGGTCCCAGGCCATACCACGAAAAACACCCCCAAACAAGTAGTCGGATTTTATACAAATCCGCTGGCGTCCGGTCCATTATTGTAGGGTAGTGTTTATTGCTTCGCATATTTTCTACTTATCTTTATCTGCGCTATAAAAATAAAATTGTGAATTAATTCAAATAAAGTGTGGCTTAATTTCTCATTTATCCTCCTTACTATCCTTTTTGCAAGAATGAAATTGGTTTTTTGCAATTTCGAATATTTAGGGGGGTTTAGTGCATATTTGGGGATTTTGTAATGCATATTTCAGGTCATATTTTTGCATATCGATCCGAGCTCTAGTGATCAATATTGTGTTCCGGATAGGACTTGCCAACGAATTAATTCTGAAGCACTTAATTCAGGGCTCGAAATACCCGGGTGCACAGGTGCACCGTGCACATGAAAATAAAATTGTGCACCTAATTTTTTCCCGCTAGGTGCACGCAGTGCAACTAACGTTAAAAGAAGGGGAGGGAAAACGTGTTTTATTTTATTTTGATGTTTGAACAAAATATTAGTATCCACCTCTCTCGCTCTAAAGGGCGTAATTAAAATTCCTAAATACACACTATGCGAAAACAAAATCGCTGGGCCGTAACGGACTTATACAGGAGGAGGGTTTACTTGTGCCACTGCCACCAGAACTTTCCGATGATCAAAACATTTTTCAGATGGCTCTGTTGAAGCGACTGTCGCGACAGCCGTGCTCCGGATACCTTGAAAAACGAAAGTTTTGAAAGAAACACGACACATAATCCAACTACGCAGTTCGCCGATTGAAGACAGATTTAACTCCATTGTTAAGAATCCACTTTTGTCAACTTTTGCTGTCTTCGAGCCATGTTATTGGCCAAACAATGAAGAAATTGAGAACTATGGGAACCAAGAAATTGAGAATTTATGGTTGTATTTTCAAATTCCATTAGAAGTAATAATTTCGCAGATAAAAAAAAATATTTAAATATTTTTATTTACTATTTACTACTATCCTATCTAAACATACCCAACTAATATAGTAGTTTGCATTACATTAATGCTCTTAGATAACGTTGTTTTAAATGTGCACCTATATATAATCTGTGCACCTAATTTAATAATTTAGGTGCACAAGGTGCACCTGCATTAAAAAATCTATTTCGAGGCCTGACTTAATTCAACCCTTGGAGAAAGCCTCTGAAACTCCTAAAGAATATTAGGGAGCAAACGAGAAACCACGAACCAAATACGAAAAACTTAACGTACACTCTGTGACAATTTCATGCTATATATCCGAGGTCGACCAACTTTATTATCTTTAGAATAATGATAGTTATACAAAATTTGCAAAGCTTTTTCCTCTAAACAATGTTATTCGAATTAAGCTCATTATCAACCTGCAGAATTATTACAGACTAGGTGAATGACAGCAAAAAAATCGCATCCTAAAATATTACATGTGTTATAATCCGTCATGGAAAATTATTTCAAAATTTATTTTAGCAGTTTATGCACTAATGTGGTATGTGATATAGTGTCATACTTAGTGAAAAGAATAAGCTTTGAATTTTTTAAAAACGATACATGCATCCTCGTTTTTTATATAAGAGGTGATCTTCATCCACACATCTGAAGACCGTCAACCTTTTGTGATTGACTACGAAATTTTCTATAGTAACCACAGTAAAGCTCTAAGCAATAATTTCTCACCACCCTTGCCAACGTCGAATCACCAAAAAGTAGAGCTATTTTTCTTTCCGTTTCATTTCGCCCAGCAGAATGTGAATGGATGTGAGCGCTAGAAAGAAATATGAATCTGCGAGAATATGCTTCATCTATTTCATCAGAATGACGGTATAGCACAGTAAATCATCTGTCATGATATTTATTACATTTTAATCCTTTTCAAAGTAAAGTATTTCTTTCAGTACAATTTCAGCGTGTTGTTTTTGGCCAACTGTGCTGCACAACTAAATGGAACATTTTGTTGAGTCAGCTTTTCATTTAATAGCGATTCAATGAGATAAACTTTTTGGTATGCAGTTAATTTATTCTCTAATGTAAGTTTTGAAAAGATTTTAACAATTTGTCTGTAATACGCAATTCAGTAACTCTTGCCATTTGCCGTATCTTTCTGCCTTAAAATTACATTTCTAAATGTTCCTTTTTCTACGCAATAAATATTAATGCTATAGAATAATTCTTCCCTTTTTTGAGCACAGTTGCATGCTTCAACAACATGCTTAAATTTGTATTGAAATAGATACTTTGCTTTTAGAACGGATTCCAACATGCCAGGTTCATAGCTTTACTGAGCTATACCGACTTCTGATTAAATAAATGGAGCATATGTTCGCAGCTTCATATTTATCATAGCGCTCACATCCATTCACGTTCTGAGAGTGTCATATGAAAAGGAAATAGCTGTATGGTTTTGATGTTGCTTGGGAGCTTTCTCTGTCTTAACGATAGAAAATTTCTCAGCCAATCACAAAAGGCAGACGGATTTTCACCTCCGTGACGCGCAGACGCTTAAGATGCTATACCCATCAATAAATGACAAAAAGATGGATTTGAAGGGGGAAATGTTTTGCAATCTGAAAAGTCACAGTTAAGCTGGCACATAATTTGGTCATGGATTATGGACTTAACGAAGCGAAGGGGGGGGGGGGTTGCTTCAAAAGTTAAATTTAACTGATCGATTTAACAGCACATGCTACGTAGTGAATTACAAATAAATCTATTGCACAATAGGACAGACACAAGAAATTTAAATGACTCTTCTCGAATTTTTAGAGTTCCATATATGAATTGAAAGTTTCCAGATGAGGATTATTTGAGCGTGGAAAAGGTAAATGTACCCAAAGATCTTGGGTCGTGGAACACTTTAGGTGTAGGCGGTGCTTTGCTTCCGTTCTAGATGTATCACTCTATTCTTTGAGCCGACCAACCGGTATAGTAGTTAAGGTGTTAGTGCTAGCCTCTAGATTGGAATGTTCCTGGTTCGAATCCGGGTCCGGGCATGGATGTATGTAAGCGTATGGTGTAGAGTCTGCTGGTGCACCTTAAATCTGTCATGGCCTAAAGTCCTCACGTTGGGTTGGTGTGGAAGTTCGGAGAGTGGGATGCCAGCTCAGGTGTTGCTTCGTCATCTGACCGTGGTTCAAAATTACGAAGTGTTGTCCTCGGATCTTTTTCTTAAGGGATTGATTCCGGACCGTCGTCAATAGCCCGTTGAGTTGCTCTAGTACGACGTTAATTACAAAATTATCAAATTAATTACTTTATTCTCTGTTAGTAAAACTTTCATTGTGTGTTTTCCTTGATGTTGTTAGTCTTTTGCTTGGCGCAGATTAGCCATATACGGTTCCTGTCCCATAAAACCGAACCAATAAGTGAACAATGGCTATTTATTGCGATTTAACGATATGTGACGCTAATTTCCTCCGATATAAATATTTCTCATGGAACACATATCTATTGGTCATGCTTTGAATTCATAAAAGGGATTGAAGGTTGGTTAACGGTTGAATTAGCCTTTTGACTATGGCTATAGATATAACTTGTGCGATTCTTTTTACTTTCAAGGTACAATTGATGCACCGGCCGCAGTCTAAATTCTTTCTTAGCGAGCTGTATTGGCCGTAGTCTATATTCATTGTTGGCGCAATCAAGGTACAACTACTGTTACGACCGTAGCCTAAGATTAATGTATGTATGTATTTTTAATTAACGTCGTACTGGAGCAACACAACGCTACTGACGACGGTCCGGGATTAATCCCAACAGGATGGATCCGAAGACAACACAACGTAATTTTGAACCACGGTCAGATAACGAGACAACACCTGAGACGGCACCCCAAACTTCTACGCGTATCTTTTTTGGGGATCTCTGGGGTCGCCGCAGGAGGTCAGCAGCAAATTATTTCTAAATAATTTGTGGATAAATTTTTTAAACTATTCAGTAGCCTTAGCTGTAAAGCAATTTCTTGATCCATTATGTTTGGCGATCACTTTCCAAAATTCTAAAGCCGCGTCCACACCGGAGAAGCAGAGCAAAACATGGATGATTGATTAACCCCGGAGACAGGTTTGATTGGCAGCTCGTTCAGTGTAGACGGTGAACGAACATTTTGAGCACGAGCAAAATGATCCGCTTCTAGTCGGTACATCAAAGGAAAGCAAGTGCTCGTGCTCGCTCTATTTGGACGGCGTTTTTTCGTTCCCTTGCTCGACGTTCAATCAATCACCGGGGTCATCGTTAAGAAACGGGTCGGGGATCGGAACATAGAAATATTTATATTTCTTCGGATTGTAAAGTGATACTATTATTTAAGTAGTCTATTTGTAAGCATTGTGTGTTTTGCTACATAGTTGACAATTAAAACTTAGTTGTGAAAATGTAATCTGCCCATATTAGTGTCAAAATTGATGTGTCCATCCATGTGTATTTAGATGGTCTATATTAGTGGTCTTGGGGAACTTTGCACATCAAATCTCTGCTATTATAAAATGAAGTGTCCGACCTCCACTACGCAATTTCCGGACGAATCTATTGCCCTTACAATAATGAAATTTGGCACACGGGTAGTTCGAAGTTTTTGCAATTTTTGTGTCCAGCCTGAATTTTAAAATTCAATCTAAAACATTTAAAAAATAATTTATTGGAATTTAATTATTATTGTCTTTTTTGGAATAAAAGTTGCATAAAAAGTTAGCAGATTCTAAATGTATTTTTTCCGCTTCCGATTTCATTTTGCGGAGAAAGATTTGTCAGCAGACTAAAGTTTTAACTTTAGTTATGTAGTTCTTTTTTTTTATCTCCTTGATCGTAAAAGATAGAGTACAATTTTCAACGGATATGAAATCTGCGGAAAATTTCACATTAGATCTATACCTAAAAATATGATTTTCGATAAATGAATAATTTTAAATTGAAACTTATATTTTTTCCAACACGAACGCCACTTTCTGTGAAGAATGACTTTCGTTTGATTCGAGATATCACAGATTTCATTTCCTACGCTCAAACCATTTCACAGCGAAGAAAAGCAAAACAAATAAAAAAAACATATTGACTGGCATTGTTAAGTATTTTTTTGTAAAATCAGGATCGTTAAAGACAGATGAAAATTTCAACAGATTTGAAATCTGAATAAAATCTAAACCCCTAAATCTCTACCTTCCATTTGATTTTCTTTTAATAAATAATTTTTCAATTAAATATTTATATTTTCGCAAGAAATTCTGACGTCACGCCGATTGGATCTCTTCGCAATTCGAATTTGGCAATGACGAGGTCATTACGGCGTTGCCCGAGGTGTTTGTTTGCGAAGCAAATCACAGTTCATGATATTCATAATTTAGTTTGCGAAGCAAATCAAATTAGAATTTGCTGGGAATCCATTCCAAAAGGCTACGAATTTCCATTTGGTTTGTGAGGCAAACCAATGCCATGATTGCTGTTATCCAATAGGCTTCGCAAACCAAATAGGAATTCTTAGCAATCACCACGCAGTGGCTAGTTTAAGATAAATAAGAGGTGGATATTTAAAATGTATTTAAACTTTTTTGCAATTAAAGAAAATTTAAAATTGTTGCACTGCAATATTAATACGTTTTACCAAAAAATGCAGAATTGAAAGAGACATTCAATATGTTGGAACATATGAGTGAAATATTCAGTAAGAAATTTTTATTTTGTAGGCAAATAATCTGCTAATATCAATTTTGCAAATACGTATGGATATAAATAAATAAATAAATATATATATATATATATATATATATATATATTAATAAAGTGGTTGCCGCAGCCGCCGTCGCAGGATTGAAAACACGGTTTGTTCAAAATTGTACAGGGTTAACGATGAAGTGGATTATTTTCCGAGGCGGCTATTAGTTTAGGGTTTATTAAGTGTCCCAGTAGGAAAAGCGTAATTTCTACCGCGTGTGAGCAAAAGACGTATACATTTTCAGTCTTATGGCTCCTGAGAATATTTTCCATCACCAATGTCGCCTTTTTTGGGAACTTTTCTTCCTATTTCTCTTTAATAAATCTTTAATGATAATATTCGCTGCACTCGCGATTATGCGCCGACTTCGTAAAGAACGGGACCTTAAAACAATTTGCTTCAAACAATAAGTTTGCAGTTTAACTTCAACACACAACCAACCAGATTGATCGCGAGCACATGGAACATTTTGTGTCCGAGCTGTCAAACCAGAAAAACCAGAGAGATTGATTCACCAAACCTGTCTCCGGGGTTAATCAATCATCCATGTTTTGCTCTGCTTCTCCGGTGTGGACGGATTCATTCTCCAAATTCCAATTGACAGGATGTGCCCCTCTCTAGGACAATAAAACCATCGTCCTTTGAGAGGGGTGTACAAAACCTGTCGCGTGTTGCAGCGCTCTTGAGAAAGATTACATTGGGAATATGAAAACGGAAATTTCTCAGAAGAACTGGGAATTTGTAAGAGGTGTCCATTTCCACTCTCCACGTAGGGACACACGAACGGACCGTCCGTGGTTCCAATTACCTCAGGGGACCTGACCATAGTAAAGATAAGAACCAGATGCGCGGAACAAAGAGGGAAAGCTATTCTTCCATTTCTCCCGTCTTAAAGCGAAATCTGGTCGAAACCTCTCCTTCTCGAAAAGGCTAGAAATCCACACATAGCTTCCTTCTCAGTTTGTACTTGTAAGCATTCGAACAGTACTATCGCACATCGAGTTGCAATTAGTTTGTTAATAGTTCGTCTGACGTTGGTCTAGGTTATCTGTCAGTGCAAAATTATGGTAAGTACCTACGTTTATTTATCGGCTTATCACAATAATTGCTGCGCCTAGTAATCATCTGTTTGTAGCACATATACAATTAAATCTTTACGAAATTTAAAATAAAAAACCGGCCAAGTGCGTGTCTGACCACACACAGGGTAGGGTTCCGTAGTCAGTACAGGCTATACAAAATTCTTACAAAATATCCGAGTCAAAACTCGATGTATTTTAGAAATACAAAGTTAATTTATACGGAATTTCTATAAACTTTTTACAGACTCAACTACGGGATTAAGTGGGTCGATTATTACTCGTAAATTAGAAAAACCTACTTATAGCTGATAGCATAAGGTTTAGTTCCATTTCTGTAGATTAATATTTATATGGTTTTACACTTAAGTAAACAAAAATAACTAAGTAATAAAAGTTTTTCTTTGTAATGTATTTCTTTTCTTTTTTCCCACCCCTATGAGGAAATACTAAAGAGCCTTTCTGGCAAGATCAGAGTAGGTAGTAGTTAAACAGGGGGCAGCATAATCGGTATTGCACTCAGGCGTACAAACAGCTAACGGTGGGCCTGCCAGGATCCGTCCCGAAAGGAAAAAAATTGAGGACACCAACTGGTAATTTTGAACCACGGTCAGATGACGAGGCAACACCTGAGCTGACACCTCATTCACCAAACTTCCACACCAAAACAATGAGAGGACTTTCGGCCACGACAGATTTAAGGTGCACCAGCCGCCTCTACACCATACGCTTTCAAATATTCATGCACTGTTCCGGATTCGCACCAGAAAACTTGAGAACTAGACGCTAACACCTTAACCACCTGACCGGTTAGTCAGCGGCCCCTTTTGGAATATTCATTGTAAATAAATAAATCTGAAGACCTGTGAAATTTTTATTTCTGCGGTCTAAATGCTGTCAGATGAAACATATAGGAATGTAGGTAGGTTGGTATAGTTAACGTTGCATTGGAGCAACACAAAGGGCTATTGGCAGCGGTTCGAGATCAATCCCAAAAGGAAAGAACCTAAGACAACACCACGTAATTTGGAACTGTGGTCCGAAAACGAGATAACATCTGAGCTTAAACCCCCACTCTCCAAACGTCCACACCACTTTAAAGTGAGGACATTAGCGGCACGACAGATTTAACGTACACCAGCCATTTCCCTTTGTACACGACGGTTTTTGACTGAATTCGAAATCGCAATAGTCCTGTTACTAAATCGTTCCTCGTCCAACCGTCCTTCAGGGCCACGGTAGCCCGGTTAAAAGAGCATCAGATTAGCAACCAGAGGGTTGTGACTTTAAATCCAGCCAAAGGTCGTCATGTATAAAGAGAACTGGAGCACGTTAATTCGTCACGGCCTCAAATGTCCTTACGTTGGCATGGTTTGGAAGTTTGTTGAGTAGGCAGCCAGCTCATGTGTTGCCTCGTCATCAGATCGTGATTCAAAATTACATTGCGTTGTCATCGGATTTTTCCTATTGGGATTGATCCCGCACCGTCGTTAAAAGTCCGTTGTATTGCTCAGGTAAGAAAAAAAAAGTTAATTCAAATACCTATCAACTAACCTTCCTCTCTGCGTGTATTTCTGGCATTTGTGTTAATAAAACTTTCATTGTGTGCGTGTCTATTACTTGATATTTTATGTCTTGTATCTGTTGTACTGTGGTCAGATATGGCCTTTGCGCCATACAAAACGCGTCTACGGACTGGAAACACGTATCTTTACACAAACTCTGTCGCCATCTATAATTAGCATTATCGAAAATTATTCCCTTCCTAAAAACTGAATGGCCCATTGTGTTGCTCAGTACGATGTCTATAAAATACCTGCCCTCTGAAAACCGACACCAAACAGATGAGAAGAGCAAGTAGAAACAGGAACTGTATTTTCTTCTTTGATTAAATCTTTATGTGTACACTGGAAACTGCTCACATCAGAAACATGCTAATGTTGCAAATGACATGCCCCTGAACGTGAAATGCGAATTGATTGAGCAAATAATAGGTAGGTATTTTATTAACTGAAGTAACGGGCTATTAACTGAAGTAACGGGCTATTGGCGAGGTTCCGGGATCAATCCCGAAGGCAAAGGTCCGAACATAATACAATACCACGTAATTTTGGATCAGGATTCGGTGACCAGATTGAGCAAGAAACTCCAAAAAGTACTTTGGAGAGATACGGCCCCTTGTGTCATAAAACTCCAAAAGAATTTGGTAATTTAGTAATTTTTTAGTTAACGTCGTACTAGAGCAACACAACGGGCTATTGACGACGGTCCGGGATCAGTCACTTAAGGGAAAGATTCGAGGACAACACCTCGTAATTTTGAACCACGGTCAGATGACGAAGCAACACCTGAGCTGGCACCCCACTCTCCAAACTTCCACGCCAACCCAACGTGAGGACTTTCGGCCACGACAGATTTAAGGTGCACCAGCCGCCTCTACACCATACGCTTACAAACATCCATGCCCGGACCCGGATTCGAACCAGGAACATTCCGATCTAGAGGCTAACACCTTAACCACTATACAAAACTCCAAAAGAATTAAACTACCAAAAGATACATCACGGTAGCGTGGTGTGGAGGTTTGGGGACTAGGGTGCAAGCTCAGAATTGACCTCGTCATCTGACCGTCGTTCAAAATTGTTGGTGTTGTCCTTAGACCTTTCCCTTCGGGTGTTATCTCGAATCGTTGCCTAAACCTAATTTATAGCTACAATGTGACATTCATTAATATACCTATCGACCAAAATTTACGACCAGAATGTCAATTTGTAGTCACGTGACTGCTCGGTGAAACATTGACCGTTGGCCGATTTGGCATTTTAACACTTCATTTGGTGATATAATATCGAATCATAAGATAGATGTGTTATGTGCAATTCCATAGAGAGCGCCCAAAATACATTCGACAAAGTCTACTATGTCGCTCGGACCAATCAGATGATTAGTATTAGTTTCCAATCCGCAGACAAAAGTAGCAAACAGGAAGTTCGTAAACCCACATAAATAGTAACTCCCTCTATATTTAACTTTTGCAGATGAAAAACTGAAAAACCTCTAATTTGGATACGAGTGAAGTGAATTGAACAGGATCCAAACTTTTATCAAATAAGAAGTGAAAGTGTACTTATGTTGAAAAGAATGCGATTACAATTGTGACGTTTTATGACAGGTAATTTGTTACTTAATACATGAAATTGACTTAATTGCGATTGTAAAGATTTATATGTTGAAGTTATTGATCTTTCATAGTGGGATGGCTATATAACCATATCATGTTCCTATGTAAAGTACATACACCCTAACGAAGTAAAATGTCAGTTGTAATTTTGTAAATCTTAAACAAATAGAATTATCTGTTGATTAAAGTTTCCTTTCCTGGAATTAGTTTTTACTGGTACGTTGACACGCATTTTCTACTACAACTTATTAATCGCAGAATGTGATAAAGCGTCAATTAACAACCAACTACCAGTATGACGTTGAAAGAGTTCTATGAACTTATGTGGTTTAATCTCTGCAACATGCTCTTTAAACATGTTTTCATGCATTTTTATTTCGAATTACACTTTTAAGAACTCCGTTTTTGGTTCTTATGCAAGCAAGATGAGGCGGTACGGGGCTTCTTTGCAAACATTATGCTATGCCCAACTTTAGATTTCGCAGTTACAGTCTCGAAAAGTTGCGAAATGCAAAAAGACCAATTGTGTTTGTTAGATATACTGTAATAAATCATTGTAATTGCCATATCATCTATAGCTTATACGTCTGATATTTGGATGGAAGGATGTGTGGAAATGGGATTATCCATTGAAGAATAATCCAAAAACTTTGGTTTGGTGCAGTTTGCCCTAATCTTGGACCTTATGCCATAAAATCCTAATAACCAATCAATGACTTGCCTGTGTACCACTTGATTACACTGTTTAACAGTGAAAATATGGAATGTCTGGAGCATCTCTGGATTATTCAGCAGAACATTGAAGCTGACAACCTTCCTTTGCAATACTGTTCCATTGCAGAAATGTCCTGATGGAATCGCTCTCTTTTTTCGTCACTGAAAGTGCCACAGTTCGCTGAGAGAACATCAATATGCCAATGCAGGAAGTGCACTTATGTGACATGTTGCATCCAATTTTCTTGTAAGCAGATGTAAGTTTTCCCACTAGGTCTAAAATGACCTTTGCAAATGCCTACATAAGTCCCAGTTTTATGTGCAACAGTGGTAGGACAATGCTGTTAGGGTTATGACTTGTAAAGGGGTGACTCCGAAGAGTGCCAGCACTGCGACTAATAGTCTATTGTACTGAGACCCCTCCTGATCCACTAAAGACCGATGGCCGAAATAAATTTCAGCATGTACCTGATTGGAATGTTTGACAGTTCCCAGGGTTTGATACAGTGGTATCCCAGATATTCAAATCGTTGTGCAGAGTAATGGTCACATTCATATTGAACGTGTACAGAACTCTCCTCTACCATCCGACAACCTTTACATAATGGGTCATCTAAAACACCCATAATGTTGAGGTGTCTATTCAGGGTACAGTGGCCAGTTAGGAGGCCAATAGCTATCCTGATTTCTTTCCTACTGAAATTCAGCAGCTCCCTTGATCTATCCCATGGAGGCTGCTGATTGAGCTCTGGCTTGTCTTTGATTATTAGATTGAAGATGCTGTTAGGGTTACTAGAGGTTTGTATAAAATGATTTTAATGCCAGGCAACAAAGCTGTTTGTAATGGGCATGCCTCGCGCAGCTAAGCCACTGGCATGTATAGCAACAGTACATTGTGTACCCACCTTGTAGACTGAGCACAGTTGCTATTATTTTGAAATCACCACATACTAACCACTTATGTTGACTGTAATTTATAAGATCCAGAAAGGGTCGATACATGAGAATAACTTTCTTTGCCTAGGGCTCGTAACAAACAGGGATTGATGGTGATATTTCATTATTTTTTTGGCAATAGCACAGCCTTCAGACTTGTTTTTGTGGTATTATCGAACTGGGACCTATCGAAACAATCTCCAGTCATCTGCTTTGCATGGAATGTTCAGTTTCGACAACAAACCTTCAACATCATTGCAAAATACTAAGTCATCATCACGGCTGAAAAATTTTGAAGGTTCTTATAGACGATCGCGAAGATTAGTTACCCTAACTGTATCCACCAGGAGGTTCCGCTGCTGCAATCTTGATGTTGAGAGTTCAGCTTTATTCTTTGGTAGTTCTAAATCCCTAATCAGGTAATGAAGCTCACATTGTGTGATTTGGTGTACATTACAGGAGGTACTTGCCGTTTGTGAAATGTCATCTGTGTTACTGGTGCTTGAAACACTAACGCATCAAGTTCACTTCCATCGTCCTCCACATCACTGTCTATTGGAATGTTAGCGGGGAATCGGGAACTGGCAATCCTTCTCCATGAACCACTAGGCAAATGGCTGATGGTATCACAGGGTATTCAATCTTTATATTAATTTCCTGAAGCATGGTACCATGCAGAAATAGCAGTCGGTTGTAGGATTTTTTGTTTCACGCCAAACGGTGGACATACCAATACACATGAAAACTTTTTCCCTAGCATTCAGGGTTGATGAGCAAATCACAACAAATGTGGGGAGTCGACGATTTATCCTGGTCTCCAATGCGACACCCAAAGTACAATACATATACCTTTTACACTGTAGGTCAATGTCCACTTCCTGGAACCACAAATCGCAGGAAGGGGACATTGCTACACATTCAGTTTACACAAAAATTTATGTAAAATGCACGAAGTCAATAATTAAACAAATCAGTAAAAAAAAATCATAAACAGACGATTCAATATAAACTCCTCCATGCACTACTACGTACTAGACAGGCGATTAGATGGATTGCATGATTCATCAGACTAAAGCCGGGAGCAACTGTGCAGAGTCTATAGCATCTTTATCAAGAACGACAGTGCCTGTTTAATTTCTTATTTTTAAATTTTTATTGTAATTATAATGTCTCATAGCGTTATATGTAAAATGTGAACATTGCAATTACTCAAAACTCTGAGCCAGGAGATAATTTTGAGGAAGATTTTCAGCAACCCAAAATTTATAAAAGGTGGGGTACTTTCATTTTGGTAAAAAATGAAAAATTGTTGAACAGTGTTTTCTGTTCATCACATTTTAATATCCTGTTTTTAATCGCCACAAAATCCTTTCTGATACTTGTATTGTAAGATTGCAGTGTTGATTGAGGTAAGATCCTGTTCACACACATTTTGGAATTTCTACATGCCATTGGCTTTTTTATTATAGTGCTTTTACGTTTAGTATCATAAATAGGAGTTTGCCACTTTCAATTTAGCAAGATGAACTGGCCCTCCCACTTGATTTTGGACATCCACTGAATCATCATGTGTTTTACCACTTTTCATTTTGATAGATCATTGATATAGAAGGTTTTTTAAAAGCAAAATAATAAGGTATTGCTGCTTTATATGTTGATGAACATGTCACTTCTACTTTCCCTGGTTGTTACATGTGTCGATTGAATTTTAATTTGCATTTTATCAGGATATGTCAATTTAAATAAGTTTATTGTTATTTTTTTACCCTCATAGAGTTCTGAAGTCCCTTAAAAACCCCTTGCTCCATTGTAGGTGAGTCGAAAGTTACTGGGTCTCTTTGCGGCTCCTTAAGGGAGTTGTAAAAGGTCATAAGTCTTCCATTCACATTTGACAGTGATATACTTCTGTTTTCTTTGGGATAGTTTTAATGGCCAACACAGAAATAGATGAGTTGCTATTTTATTTTGAAAAGTCATTCAAAGTGGAAGTAACAATTCTGAACAAAATTCTTTCGCTGTGCTATTGTCAATTTGGGTGCAGTTTTCCACCAGTTAGAACAGGGCTCGAAATACCCAGGTGCACATGAAAACATAACTAACTTGATAAAAAAAAAGTATAAGACCAACATTTATAATTTGAATTTTTTGAAAATACTTGTTTTCTTGAAATTGTTCTAGAAGATTTCTGAAAACGGCAGAATTTTACACATATCTCCTTGTTACTAAAATTATTTTTTGAGAAAAGTATGTCCAGAATTTTCATTAGCATGTATCTCAGACTTCAAAAAAATAAAAATTTTATTTTCCCCCGTTATTTATGAAAACTTGTCTTCCATTCTTTGTACGAAAAGCAAATTTGTTTTTCCAACACAATTCAATAGACTCAATACATTATGAAATATCTTAATACTCTGCTTTCAAAATACTTTGATATTTTAACTTAATAGAACTCCAGTCAAACCTTGTGAAATCTATTGAAAATTGTACTTGTTAGGTCTTTGTTGCTCAAAGATTTTAATTCACTTTAAAAATCAGTTTTAGGGATCTATTATACTAAAGAGGAATACATTAAATAACCCCGTCATAATTTTTTTATCAAATGATGTCAATTTCGTTTGTCTCCAACATGTTTATCTACTTATAGTATTCTTATTACAGTACAATTCTCATTTGATTTTAGAAAATCATTTTGGTTGCTGTAAATAACATATCTCTATAAATATTTCACACATACGCATAGGTAATTTTTGTGTATGGTTTGAAACCTGTATTTTTAAATTTGAAATACTTTTGGGTCCATGGTTCCATCTAAAACTAATTGTCATGTCTGGGGTTATGAACCTAAGACCCACATAAACAATTGTGAAACACTCCAAAATTCTACCTTCCATAACATTATGGACAGCCTATGATATTACAGAAATAACCAAATAAGATAGAAAATAGGAACTTAAATAAATTTTTGGCACAGTTAGTAAAACTTTTTTTTTTCTCCATAGCAATAAAAACTCATCTGTGTAGCACTAATCTCCAGATATGACCATAAATAACAAAACAAACAAAGAAGAGCTATTCTGAGCTATGTTAAAAATGTAAATAATAATTAAAATTTATACCTTTGATCTCTAATTTATCATGTTTTAAAATTTTTCTTTTTCATATTCCTCTTTAGAAAATCATGCAATTAAAATAAATTATCTTCTCTAATCTTTGTTCTTAGTTTGAACTCTGGTATTTTCTGAGATCTTACTGAAGTGATAGGCATGCCTACCACCATTTGTAATGTATTCTCTTACAGCATCGACTACAACTTCACCCCCTTGATCACCCGACGCCCTGTTACACCACTAAAGGTTTCTGCTATCCCCATCGTATTCTAAACTTAAAACTTTGTTATATGGGGACAGGGCTTTTGGCCCAGAAGCTTCATGGAAAATTCACTTGTCTCCAAAACTAATATTGAAAGTTGTTCTTGTAAAAACAAATTATTGGCATATTTAGAATAATTTTAAACTAATAAGATACCTTGTTACACATGAAAAGTAAAAACTTCGTTAACATTAAAATAACGTGAATGCTGCAATATTGAATAAAAACTTAAAAGCGTTCTTTACATGTATTCTTGTGTAACTCAGATTAAAATCAACTTTACAAATTTTACTAAAAATAAAAAAAAAATTAGAATGTGAATATTGGTTGTCAACATTAGTTACTAAACCTAGTCTAAATTATGAAAACAGTTGTGGTATATTTATGTCCCTATTGCGAACAATAAGCGGATTTGTATATCGCTTACTATTGCTTAACATTGGGTCATCCGGACAGTTTTGCAGTTTTTCCATTCGAACCGCGCTTTGTTATTATTTTACTACCGGATAAGGAGTGACCTTGATTGAAGCAGATGTGTAAATTCGTTCTTTTCTGCTTTCACTGCATAATTCTAGCTTATGTTTAGTCATAATATTTGTCTCACTGCAGTGCTAAAAATGGAATACCAGAAAGTTTACTTCCGTCATATGCTCTTTTATGTTAAGAAAGAAAGAAATTGCTAGTCGGACTGCTCGAAAAATGTGTGCTGCATTTAGACAAAATGCTGTTTCTGATGACACTGTTCGACATTCTCTGTAAAATAGGACCTATTAAAAGATTCTATTGCTGAAAATCCATGTTACACAGATTGGGAACTATCACAGACTAAATATTCCATAAAGTACAGTTCATGATCATCTGAAGAGGATTGGGTATGTAAGCCACTACAACGTAGGTAGTATGAAGTACCCCATACTTTAAGACAGAATATGCTTGCTTGAATTTCGACATGTGATTCTTTGCTGAAACAAAATGAAGTAGCTGCTTTTTTTAAACGGATTTGAACTCATTACTGGAGATAAGAAGTGGATAACTAATGTTACAAGAAAAAGATCATTGGATAAGCCAAAAAGAATCTCCCCAAATAACATCGTGAGCTGAATGCCAAAAAAGTAATGATTTGTGTGTGGTGGGGCTACAAAGGAATTGTGAATTGTTGTTACAAAATCAGGCAATAAATTTGGAAAAAAACAGTTCTCAAATGGCAGTATTAAAAGCAAAGCAGCCAGAACTGACCAATGGTCAAGGTGTTATATTCCAGCATGACAATGCACGTTGCAAAATGCATCCCTCACATTTCGCTGAATGTCAGACAATGACTTATTGAGTATGGCTGAGATGCTTTGTGTCACACACTCACCCATATTCACCAGACCTTGCCCCCTCAGATTTTCACCCTCTGGTCACTTCAAAATTTTCTGAACGACATTGAGTTCAATTCTTTGGAGACTCAAACAGCACCTCAATAACTTCTTTACAAATAAGCCTAATGTTTTTTTTTTTTTTTTTTTTGAGGAATTTTGTAGCTGCCAATAAAGATAACAAAATAGTGCTTAATTGATTCAATAATATTTTCTTATGTTTTTGTACTGAAATTAATACTATTAATTTTTTGGTATTTCAATCTAGGGTGCCAACTGATTGGATTACTATCCAAGCTTGAAGATGCAAGAATATTTGCAACTTGTATTTTTTTATAAAATTATTTTGCATCAAAGTTAGTTGTTAATCAATAAAACTACCAATCTAATTTAATTGGGATTAAGTTTTTTGTTCCTACATCGTCAGTGTAAACAATGTTAAAATTAAACTGCACAAATTATTTCATATGAAATTTTACTATATCCACTGTTCTATCCACTCTTATTTCCTTACAAAACCACTCCTAAAATTTTCATATTCTTAAAGCTATAACCTTTATTTTGTAATTGAACTTGTTTTGTTGGTGGGTGCTAAGGGAGATGGCTAATTTTCCACAGATTGAGTACAATTATTTTCCACATAAACAGTACACAAGGGATACTATATTTTGATTCTGAAATTTACTTAACTTTTTTTGGTATAAAATGTAAAAGGGCGCAAATTCTTCTGAAATAAATCCTACATTCTTGCCTTTCATTTCAAATTTGAATATCTTGTCTCATCTCACGATCAGTTAAGTGGTACTTTATATAATATTTAGCTACCGATAGCAATTTTTCAACAGCTGATTTAGTAACTTAAACAATTTTCTGTTCATATTTTGTCACAAAACTCGTAATATTTTGAAAAACTGGTAGCATAATATTGCATAGGGGCTGACAGTTCCTGGTCTATACCTAGAGTTAAAAGTGTAGATGTTATCTACACTGAATGTAACTACAAATTTTTTTTATAGCAAAATGTTACACACATTTCATAATTTTCCTGATACATGTGTAATGAATATGTCCATATTCACAAAAATGGATTTCATATCTTAAAATGAAATAAAATTATCTGAGAATATTTAAGAGCATTTTCTTTTGCTTTTATAGATTCTTATTTCCATTACAATGCTTGGCAAAAAATACCAGACATTTTACCACCATTAAGATTCCAAACGTCTGTCTCAATTCTTTCCTGATTTCTCATTGCTTTCTGTAATCAAAATGGAAAAGAATTTCAGTATAGTGGCTCCTCTTCTGATTAGTTTTAGCAATGTCATGCAGCTGTATATATCTCAAATCAAGCATATTTAAACTAACTAACCTACTAAAAATTAAGCAAATGAATCCTCTACCTGTCAATCATTTCCTATTTAGGGACTGCAGTGGCTCAGTGAGTATAGCCACTGCGAGCTGTAGGCAGTGCAGATTCTATTTGATTCGTCTCCAGATGTATTTTTAATGAACTTCAATTTTGTACCATGTATGTGTGAAATATATGTTATGTTTAATTAAAATTTTGTATAAGAAACAGTGGGCATCCAAAAAATATAATGCTCTTTTTGGTCATGCTTCTGCTCACTTCTTAATTTTAATATTTCTAATTGTAAATTTAGGTATTAAAATGTTATTTTTCAGTCTCAAAATCCCTTTACTTTGATATGTTACTTAATGTATTAAAATTTTTGCACCCAAATTCTATAAAATCTTGTAGTTAATTTGAAATTAAAAATTTTTACAGCAGTTAGTTCAAGGTGTAAATTTTATCTCTTGATAATATTCTCTAATAGGAAAATTATCGGCCAAATAAATTCTCCAATATCAGAAATCCAGAATTCTTTTCTGAAGGCTTAAAAAGATGCTGATGTATTTTTCATTAATTGAATGAAAAATCACAAGTTTAAAAATGAAATGCTTTCAAGTCTAACATCTCTACTATTATAAAAGGAAGTGTTTCTCTGTGTCCGATTGAATCTATGGCACTTACAATAATGAAATTTGCCACACAGATAGTTCTAATTTTTTGTGTCCTGGCAGAATTTTAAAATTTAATCTAGGACATCTTTTAATTAATTAATTTTTCCCCTTCATTCTTTTCGGGAATCTGACGTCATAGCTCCTCGATTGAAAAAATGGAAGAA
The DNA here is from genome assembly GCA_947359465.1 of Metellina segmentata. NCBI lineage: Eukaryota > Metazoa > Arthropoda > Arachnida > Araneae > Tetragnathidae > Metellina > Metellina segmentata. The sequence continues at coordinate 42,070,824 of OX375882.1, read as the reverse complement.
TTTTTCGTCTTTAGAACTGTGCCAAGTTATGACTTCGCATTGAACAGAGGACAGATGTTACGTTTTTCGTCCTAATGGCTTTGGAACCAACAGATTTCCTATTCTAGCTTGTTTTGATTTACGTTGTTGATTGGTAAAACTTTCTTGCTAGCTATTTCAACTTTGTCATGGGCAAAGACTAGTTTAGGTTATCTATCTTCGCAATCGTTAATGATAGGGGGAAATTTTTGACAAATTTGAAATATGTAGAAGTTCTTTCTTCAGATCAATACCGGGAATGTGATTTTTTTTTAAAAATAATTTTTCAATGGTAACTCGTATTATGTCGGGTGGTGGTGGAGGAATTCATTTTTAAAATTATCCTTTTTCCTTTTTAATGTTTTCAGTATCAGTAAACTTTTATGTGTCCAGCCCGATTTTTAAATTTTCGTCTAAAATATTTTAAAATTAATTTAATGGCATATATTTATTGCTAGCCACTTTGATACTTGCCTGTGAACACAGGTGTTGGTTAGCTTCGCAAACCAAACGGGAATCTGTAGCAATCACCTGGGTTGGCAAGCAGTGTTCACACCTGACCCCATGAAAAGAACTGTCACAGGCAATGCTATGCTAGCCGCAGAGTGGCTACTTATGAAAGAAAATAGTTATTTTTTTACTCTGCTCTTTTAACAATTCTGCTTGAAGTGTGAATTATTTACTCTGACAAAATGTGTAGAGTTATTTTTGCATTCATTCAAGAGTTTTAATGTCCCTAACCAATAAGTTTAATGTGTATGCTGCACAACTAAATACAGAAATATAAGAGTATGTTGCTTATCATATCTAGACTTCATCATGTCTGCATTATAGTTTTTTATGAAAAACATATCCTGGTTTTCATTTAAGACTAACAATTATGAATAATTTCAAAAATATTGCTTATATACGTTGCAAATGAATGCTATACAAATTAACTATGAATGCTATACAAATTTTCTGCATTCAATAAATTGATTTTTCCCGAAAAAAGAGGTTTAAAATTTAAAAATTCTCGAATATTCCCAAATTTTAATATTTGGAGAATATTTTCATTTTTACAGAATGTTCTGCTAACAACTCCTAGTCATGTATTGCACTTTGAAATTTGATTTCAGTGATCACTTTTTTCACTGCCTAACTTCGAATTTCTTGGTATAATGCTAAAAATTTCCTTTATTAGCAGACCTCAATGCAAAAAAAAAATGTCTGCCTACACGCATATTTTCTTTTCACTGTTGGGAATTTACAAATTACAAAATTTAGTACCAAGTACCACATTAGGCAACACATGAAATAATAACATTGGAAGCAGATTAACAAGTTGCCAGAAAAATGTGCTTTGTGCAAGTTGACGTCAGGAAATAAAGATTTCATACACACTCATGTCATGGAAAAAGAAAACAGAAAAGTTATTTTGTTTTCCAGTGTATATTGGTATGAATTCAATTTTTCTAGCATTAACAGAACTGTCCACTTGATATTTTTATAGAATTTAGTCATTATGAAAGACTAAATTTGTAGTATTTTTTCAATCGTCAGTAAGGTATCTACTGCACAACTTATTGCTGTGTTCGTTTCAAACTTCATCGTAGGTTTTTATGCTGCTAAAAAACTTCTAGGTCTGCTTTCCTGTAGGTTGGCAGTAAAGGTGAATATTAAGAATTTTTGTAAGTGGCCACAGGAGTTGTTTCATTCAGTGGCCACTTGCGAGCATTCGCATATTTTGTAAAAAATTTCACTCCGTGAAATACCAGCACTATGAAAATAACTCAGGTCATGTGTACACTCACTCGTATACTAATTTTCAGCCTTCTTTCCCTAGATTCCTTTGTTTTTTTTTCCTTAAATTCCAAATACTATCTTCTGTTTATATTCCTGTGCTTTTTTCTTTAAAAAAAAATTTTACGGTCCTCATAAAACAAAACGTAAAATCAGACGTTTGGCCAAACTAATGTTTTTAAGAAAGCATGGCAACTAAAAAATTTTTTAGTCTCCACTTTTAAACATTCAGTTGCCACGTGGCAACCGTTAATTTTCACTTTTTGTTGGCAGGTATTCCTACTGTTTTTTCGGTCCATACTTGTGTGAAAATAAAAAGGTATAAAATATTAGCTTCATACTAATGCATGAAAACTTTTTTTCTTTTTAGGAATCTGGATGATTGGATTCTGTTTGCTGTGAATTTAGTCTGGTGTATTGATTTAAAAGGCAATTATTTTAGTCATACTCGCCAACTTCATTTTGCTTGACTTTTGTGTTAAGAACTGTTTTTTTGTAAAGTGAAAGAAACTGGAGAAAAGGCGTCGTCTCTCAAACCAGGTAAAGAAAATGCCGCTGGTGGCTCTCTTAGATGGCAGAGATTGCTCTGTTGAAATGCCCGTTCTTAAAGATGTGGCAACAGTTGCATTCTGTGATGCTCAGTCTACGCAAGAAATTCACGAGAAAGTTCTCAATGAAGCAGTCGGTGCACTAATGTGGCACACAATCACCTTAACAAAAGAGGATTTAGATAAATTTAAAGCACTGCGAATAATTGTTCGAATAGGTTCAGGAGTCGATAATATTGATATCAAAGCAGCAGGAGAGTTGGGTATTGCTGTCTGCAATGTACCAGGATGTGGAGTCGAGGAAGTTGCTGATACAACAATGAGCCACATTCTTAACCTGTATCGACGCACCTATTGGTTGGCAAACATGGTGAGAGAAGGCAAGAAATTTCAAGGTCCCGAACAACTCCGGGAAGCTGCTAAAGAAGGCTGGCCACGAATTAGCGGGGATACCCTTGGAATCATTGGACTTGGTCGTGTCGGTACAGCAGTAGCTCTGCGTGCTAAAGCGTTTGATTTCAATGTCATATTTTATGATCCCTACCTTCCTGATGGTATTGAAAAGTCTCTATCCCTCACTCGAGTATTTGCATTGCAAGATTTGCTTTTCCAAAGTGATTGCGTAACTCTTCATTGTACTTTAAATGAGCATAATCACCATGTTTTTAATGATTTTACCATCAAACAAATGCGTCCTGGAGCATTTCTAGTTAATACAGCTCGTGGTGGGTTAATTGATGAAAATGCACTTGCATCTGCTTTAAAAGAGGGCCGAATCCGAGCTGCCGCTTTAGACGTCCATGAGAACGAGCCATACAATGCCTTAGCTGGTCCATTGAAGGATGCTCCTAATCTCATCTGTACTCCTCATGCTGCCTGGTATAGCGATGCTAGCTCCACTGAATTACGTGAAATGGCTGCAAGTGAAATCCGTAGAGCTATCATTGGACGCATTCCAGACTCGCTTCGTAATTGTGTGAACAAAGATTACTTTGTCAACAGTGGATATGGAGAAAGCATGAATGGAGCTGGCAGGTATAATTACAATCCCAAAGGGGTTCCTCATTCCACTACTTTAGAGCCCTTGCCCTCATAGTTCTGAAAACATGCAGACTTGTTCTTCTCTCTTCAACATATTCCTAATCATGATTCCAAAACAAGGACTCAGAAATCCATAAACTATTCCTCGGCCGAGTCATGAGTTGGCTCTTTTATCCCACCTAACTGCAGAAACTCTTGACTCTCTGCCTAGACAGCTTCAACAATGATTTGCTGTTTGCTATAAAAGTTAATTCATGTAGTCTATCACTTCAGGAGGAGTTATTTAGCCATCCAATCGTGGTTTGACAGAGCTTGGCCGTTAAGGCAAATGTCTTCTCTCTCGATGTTAAACACTTTATTATATATTTGTAATGAAAATATAAATCCATTGTTAAAATCCACAATTAAATATGAATTGACAACATGGAGTATGGTTTGCATTTCACAAAACTTAGTGGCTTAGGGTTTTAGATAATGAATGTTTTGTCTCTTTTGTGTAAGTTTTATTGTGTTATTAAATATTTTTAATTAGTTATGGTTTGTTATTTTCCACTTGACAACATGGTGTGGAACAAATGACATATCTGAGAGACACATTTTCCTTGTATACTATGCTTATTCATAATTATAAGTATTGTCTATTTTGTGTGAAATTGATTTGTGCAACAAGTAATCACCATTTTCGAGTTAGATGTCGCTGTGTGCATTTTCAATAAAGAGTGCAACAAGTTCAAAATTTTTTTAACAGCAGTTTTATAATGGGTTATAAGCCTTCCTATAATCCTCTCATGGTTAAAGATTTTCGTATAAAACAAAAAAGTATCATATAAGCTGATGTCTGAAAATTTCTAAACAAGTGCTGTGAATGTGGGCAAAAATAGTAACTTAAATTTGATAGGTATCAAAATGACTAGTTCTGTGACTTAGTTTGTGTCCTGTATTCAAAATCTTGCCTGGACATGCATATTTATAAAGGTTCTTATCACATTTCAACTGACTGAGGGTAGTGCACACATTCCATTCTATAAAATCTGCTGTTTAGCTTCTTTTTAGTCTTTGTTAATAGAATGTTTCTTAAAACACTCTTCAATGAATAGTTTAATCTTATTCATTAAAAGTGCTGTAGTGTAAAACCAATTGAACCCTTGTCAGAGTTCTCGCTGGCATTAGAAGGGCCTTTTCATTTGTTTTTAAGGACCTTATTATTTGCTTAGTTCTTAAAGCATTCAAAAATCCTTTTTATGAAAACAGTACATATTTCATTTTGTCTGCATTCAATAACCTTAGATAAGTAATTTGGCAAATTCCACTAATGAAGATCTTTCCTTGCACCTTTCAAAACTAATATCAAAGATATTTGACAATTATTACTATCCATGGAATGCTACCCATATGACAGGTTAATCTACTTCACCAAGTGCATAATTTTTCTTTTACTGAATTGTGGGAGGCCTGTCGACAATCTTGTGAAGCTCGGAGGGTTGTGCAATCAGCCTGTCTATTTAGCCACCACTCATTAAAAAATTATTAATGTATTAATATTTAACAGCAGGCACTTCAGTAAATCTCAAAATATCCACCAGTGTTGTTTCAACTTGAATTTATAAACTGTAAAATGCCGATGTCTGTATTTATGTAATGCACACCTTATTTACAATTGATACAGTAATAAGCAATTTCTTTACTTGACATGTTTTGTGTGTGCATTGGTTGCATTTAAATTACTTTTTTATTTTTCAATTTCTGCATGCCTAATGAATTTCCTCCTGATTTATAAGTTTGGTGCTTTTTTTCATCACTTAACATTTTGCTTGACAAAATTAATAGGACTGTTACTTTCACATCATTTTTACCACGAAAGTTTTCATTCATTCATTATATACCATTCTGTGTCATCTCTTATTAAATGAATAGTGGTTAGAAATTCTGCTTGTGTATTTATTTTTTTGCTGAGCGAAAGAGAGCTATTTAGACTGGGATATCTGTTTGGAGTTGAGAAGACACCAATGAACATCTTTCAAGGCGAATTTAGCTGTAGAATTTTTTAAATTAAATTGTACAGGTGCTTGTCAAGTAAAATGGTTAAAAGTTCTTAGAAATTTTCTTGTGACAAACGCTCCAGTTTCTAAATGTCTCCAACAGCCATTGAACAAAACTTGAAATGCTCTCTGACAAATAATCTACAAATATCTAGATATTGGTTATCTTAATTACAAAATAGTTCTAAATTTGATGCCTAATAGGTACATTATTCTGTATCAACATACATATCTACCCTTTTCAATGTGAACAGTAAAATAATTCAACATTGATACCAGTTATTCAAAAGCCTCCATATGTTTGATTCATTTGTTAATCTGAAATTTAAGTTAATGAGAAACTACACGAACAAATTTGCGTTTCTTATTTTGCAAGTTAGGGGGATAAAAATTGCAATAATTTTTAATCGAATCTGCCTTAAAATTAAGTACACATTCAGACAACTTATTTCAAAACTGAAAATTTGACACAATGGCGTAAATGTTAAAATTAAGTTTTCAAAAATGTATGTTAAGATAAGAGATATCTTCCAACACACACCTGGCAATGGAAAAAATATGCAGTAGTAGTATGTTTTACAATGGAATAAATACACTGATGGACAAAAGATTAGTCAAATTTATTACTCTGGTTCAATGATTAATGTCACAAAGAAGAAAAATGGTGTTATTTGTGAGAGTTACAAATTAAATAATGTGCTCATATGCATCCTAAAGCGCATTCGATACGTGATTCGCAGTGTTGCATACTTGATTTCTTGAGCTCCCAAGCTGTCAATGTCAACCTTTGCAGCCGGACACTAATTTTCTTAATTGTGTTTAATTAATTACAAGTGGTCTTCAGGATTGATTCCGGTATTGGTAAGGTGTTTAATGTACATCCACTTCCAAAAGTTAAGCACGAAAGGTAAAAACGACAAGTACAACTTTGACCCGAAATGCAGCAGGAAAAGTATCAAATAGGTTTATGCATGAAACAAAAAATTAAATCCGACATCAATGGGGTATTTGACCATGCCTTCCATGAGGTGATCAACCACCCCAGAGTCAAGTAATCGCCATTACCCCAAGATCAGATTGAAACTCGGTAGCTGGGGGCATCCCAAAGATTTTCAATGGGATTAAGGTCGGGCGAGTACGCCGGCCAAACCATACGCGCAATCCCCTCACTCTCGAGTTAGTCTTCAACGGTGCCAGCTCTGAGGACGCGCATTATCATCTATTAAAACGAAAGGAGGACCAATCGTACAATCTCAGAGTGGGTTCTAGGACTTCACAGAACCCAGTCAATAGATATGCAGGTCCACCTCGGAAAGCGTGATGATCGATTGTTCTGGGGCTGATTACGTGTGCCTTGTTCTCTCCAGGCCCTTATACGTTTGTCATCTGGCTGCAGGGCAAATCTCGACTCATCCGTGAACATAACGTTAGCCCAATCCGACACAGTCCAAATCAAATGTTGCCGACACCACTTTAACCGTGCCCCTCTAGATTGGACTAATAGAGGAACACAGACTCGTGGTGGCGTACAGTCCATTCATGTGTAGTCTTCGACGCACAGTAGTGGCAGATGTCTCGCCAATCGAAGCTGCAACCATAGATGTCGTACGTGTGGAGATCGTTCTTTAATTCCGCTTCGCTACAACAGCAAATATATCGATCTTCCGCGGAGGTCGTAACCCTTGGGCGGCCGGCCATAGGTCTTCGGACAACTGTTTGCCTTTGGAATCGTGGAATGATGAGCATCGAAGAAAATAGCAACATCAACGATTGATTGCCCTCCTTTCAAGGTGTCCCACAGAACGCCAGCGCTCACTATCTGCCATTCTTCTAGAAACACGTCTGTCTTGAAAACTAATCAAATGAGAGCTCTAAACACTTTATCAGCACTTAGATGTAGAGTGCCTATATAGTAAGAGTGGCGACAAGGGACCAAATTTGGCCCAATGCACATGCGCGGCAGCCATTTTTCTACCAGAATCGGTTGCTGGGCGAATATGTTTCTTCCATCGGTTTCCCACATTTCCTCCTCTCTCTTTTGGCGTTAGTATTTATGTCTCGTAATTTTTATGCTCACGACTTATTGAACTTGTTTTCGTGAATATTAACAAGAAAATGAATAAAGTTAAGCTTATAACTTCAGTGTTAAATAAAATAAGATCTGATGTGTTGTCTCTCTCAGGCACAAGTTTTTTCTTTAAATTCTTTCCATGCTGTGTAATAGAAGTTTGCGCATTAATTTTATAACATTAAATAAAAAATAGATTTGAAATGTCCTACCATTAATGGATAGTTCCTTAAAATAAAACTGTCTTTCAACCAACTGTTCAACACATGTAGTTTTTTTTAGTGTGATTAATCCTTTCCTTACATTAACCGAACCAGAAAAGATACTGAACATTTTTATTTGACCTTTTTAATACATAACATAAAATTTTAACCCACTTAAATTTAATTTTAAGTTTCATCCATTTATACAAGTCAAAAGACATTTAATTTCAAAAATAATCAACACCATCAGTACACATTTGTTAAAAAATCTACCACATTTTCATATGAAAAATAGTATTAACAGATTTAAACTAAATTATGAGCAAATATTGGCCTAAACATACAAGAATAATCTCAAGATAAAAAATAGTTAACATCATTTGTACGCATTTATATCCAAATTCACAGATAAATGTTGATGTGGTGGTTTTGTTCCGAGATCAAGCAGCAAAATAAAGATGAAAGTTTACATCAAAAATAACACTTTTATGTAAACATTTCTTTTATTCTTTTTATATAAAGCATTGCTACAATTTACTCTCTGCTTTTCTGATGATTCAATTCGACATAGGTTATTGTAAACCTTTAATAAGGAAATAGCTAAAAAAACAACGCATTATCAAAAGTTTAAAACTTGCTAACTGCCTTTGGCGCGATGCTTACATCGCCAAAGTAGCGGGAAACAGCATGTTGTTCAAAATAAAACTATTTACTTAAAAAGTCTTCAAATTTACACTGACAAAACAGTAAAATAATTATAAATAGACATTCTAGAACACGAATAAGCTATATTTTCTTTTAAATTTAATATACACACGTTTTTCTCGAACACACAAAAAGTTCCCATGTTAAGTCTACGGGAGCTGGGAAAAGACCGCTTCGGGCGGTAGAAAAGGTCTCTAAGCCAATCAGAAAGTGTTTCCCGTATGTCGCCACTCTTATTATATAGGCACTCTACTTAGATGCAACTCCTCTAACTCTTCATTTGTGTTGCTCTAGTACGACGTTAACTAAAAATTACCATTACCTCTAACTCTTCACAATGCTGGTTTGTTATACGACTGCCTTTTTTTTTTGTATATTTCTCGACAGGAACTATATTGGTTACGTTTCACTATATTGGTACGTTTCTGTTAGTAATGTACTAAATTGGTTACGTTTCATGCAGGGCTTATAACACGTCACTTTTTCTGGTGTTTAAGTTCTTAAATTCTTCTTGGAGAAAACAATTTTTGTGGGCAATTTAAAAAAATTCATATTTTCTTCCAAAAAAGATCAAATGTCAATCTAGTACATATTGTGTAATTTCGTCTTGCATTGGAACTTGTCTAGACTAGTTTCCTCCATGGCAGGTACGCCATTTGAGCGTCATTTAGCAGGGGAGGGGGAGCAATTCACCTTCCCACTTCTGAATAACACCTGTGTTTCCGCTAAAATCAAACCTTTTTTTTTTGTATATATTTATTTTAAGACGTTCATAATGTGATGCTACGGCTGCTATAACGTTGATTTTGGTTCGGAAAAAGAATTTGTGCCTCAAGTATCACCAAATAAGATAACCTTGCCATCAAATAACTAATAGCAACCCTCTAAATACACAGTAGCACACTATAGTTTCCTTCGTAATTTTCATAAAGGCAGTGGCACGTTGTTCCATCGAATTCCCCCACAACACACTTGGTCACATAGCCTGGTGCTAAGGAATTTGATATATAAAGAATGGAAATCGAGTTTGAAGCTTCGGGAAGATGTGTCTGAACTAGTTTTTTCTATTGCCGACCAACCGGTCTAGTGGTTAAGGTGTTGGCCTCTGGATCGGAAAGTTCCAGGGTCAGGGCATGTATGTAAATTGTACTGTTCTTTGTTAGGGGCAATGATTGGTCACCATACAAACAAATTCAAGGAGACTTGAAATTTCTCACTCACTATTTCATCAAGCAGGTGACTAAGCCTAAACCCAGCTACTGAACGGTTGCTTGAGCAGTGGATTGCAGTGCGAAAGTATTTCCTTCACTACATTCTAATAAAGAAGCCAAACATTACCCCAAAACCAGGCTACACGGAAAATTTTCATTTACTCGGAAGAGAAATTATAAAGCCTGAGGTGATATTTGTAGTATCAAGTACAAGTATAAAAATCGTGTGACCTAACTTCTTCAGAAAAAGGTATCCCTTATGCATAACCTTCATTCTCAACTTGAATTGTTGACAAAAACAATTTTGGGTAGAATCTACGAAGAGAAATTTATTCGCGATTTAAAGATGGAAGACATATGTCCTCAGAAACTGTTGCCTCTGGTTTATATTGAGATTGGAGATCAAAGTGCTTTAGAATATGAAAGAGAAGGAAATTAATTTCTTTTTTCTAAGGGCTCAGAAGCATTACATTGCTAGTGTTAAATATCTTTTGAAAAAGTCCTTCAGTTCATCTCTCCTTAAAAGTGTATTAGATCTTGGTCCTCTTGACAGACTCAGTGGTGAGAGTGTACGACAAGTATTAGAAGTTGCAAGAGCAATGCCGTTGGAGGTCCCTAGATACATACTAAGGTTGAGTGGTAATTACACCAAAGAGAATTTGAGGAAGAGGGATCTCTAGAATGAAGCCTATATTGATGTTTACTGGAACCAGGTTTTCAGACTGCGAGACATAAGGTGTGCGGATCCTAAATACCCAGTTGTGTCAAAGGTATTGAAGGTTGCTCTGTCACTTTCTCATGGTAGTGCTGACATTTGACGTAGCTTCTCAGCCTAAGGAAGAGTCTTGACAAGAGACAGAACATCAATATCAGAACGCACACTCAATGCATTGATGACGGTTAAAAGTAGCTTGGCAAATTTTGACAATCAACCTTATTTGTTGCCGATCACATCAAAGATAATGGATATGGGAAGGGTTGCATATAAAGCCTACAATGCCTATTTAGAAGATATAAAACGGAATCACAAAAAAATTAGTGGACAGGAAAGAAAAAAAAAGACTGGGAGCAGAGAAAAATTTTTTTAAGCAGCTGGCAAAGAAAAGAAAGGTAACAGAAGCACAAAAACTTAATTACGTACAGGGACGTGCCAATGTTTTGAATAGAGGGGGGGGGGGTTCTCCCGAAAAGAAGTACCCCTGTAAAAAGTGGGAAGAATAAATTAATTATATTAAAATTGATTAATTATTAATAATAAATTATAAGCAATTAATTAATTTATATAAAAAAATATTCGTCAATTAACATTTGATTTTTTAAAAATCATATTTTTTTCTTTATACAATATTTACTAAATGACTTTATGGTGATTTTTAAAACTTACAATACATTTAAATTAAAACGTCGATTTTTTCGTAAACCTTTCGATTTTTTTTAACTTTTTAGATTTATATTTGATTTATTTGAATCACATGGGTAAAAATTATCTCGATTCTGACTCTGCCGCCTATGAGTGCTCATAATTTTTTTAAACAGAATCTATAGTTAAAAATTCGGTTTCCATGAAGCACAGTAGGCAATATTTAAAAAACACAATGAAAGACAAAGATAAAAAATTAATTTAAAAAGTTAAAAACTAATAACAATAATTAAAATATAAAATGTATTTGAAAATTTGGTTTTAAAAAAGCACAATTGACAATAATAAAAAATTCCATTTTTAATCGAAACATTTTCCTCTGCATAATCTCGTATGAGTTCTTTAAAACACAATTTATATTTCAAAACTCATTTTCTATAGTTATAGTCAATCTACTTAGTCTATGTAGAGTTATTGTGGATCTGAAATAATTTTTGATGATTTTTAATTTGGAAAAACTTTTTTCACCACTTGCAACTTACATAGGCAAAGTTTTTAAATTCTGAGTGCAATATTAATATAAATATGATAGATAATAATAAACTCCTGCATAAAATTATATTGAAAATTCCCCGTTTTTCGAGAATGGGGAAATGAGTAAATTTTCTATTAATTAAATTTTAAGGCTCATGTGTCGGTAGTTGGTAATTATTAGTTAATGTCGTACTTGAGCTACACAACGGGCTATTGACTACGGTCCGGAATTAATCCCTTAAGGAAAAGATCCGAGGACAACACCTCGTAATTTTGAACCACGGTCAGATGACGAAGCAACATCTGAGCTGGCACCCCACTCTCCAAACTTCCACACCAACCCAACGTGAGGACAACAGATTTAAGGTGCACCAGCCGCCTCTACGCCATACGCTTACAAACATCCGGATTCGAACTAGGAACCTTCCTATCTAGAGGCTAACACCTTAACCACTATACGGGTTGGTAGGCGGCTCATATATCGGACGAAAGTTTGGAATATAATGGTTCAGGTAGCCAATTTATTAGATTTATAATTGCCTAACATTTATCAAAAATTAGTCGCAATTTTTACTGCTTAACGACCGCAAATTTTGTTCATACTGCTTATATGAAAATAAGAATGTTTTTGTTAACTACAACTTGGAATAGGTATTTTTATTGGAAACCCGTTTTTCAATAATTGAGTATTACCGTTGTTTTACCTTAGAAATATTTAAGAATCTCTCTATATTAAAAAGAGTTACCACCGCTAAAAGAGTTACTTATCTTCAAACGACATTTCTGTCAGTTGGTCAGGCGCTTCTTGTCCAGTTTGGGACCTAGCGCAATAAAACCCTAACATACAATCCGTCAGTCGGTCATAAAAATAAATCGCTTTTCTCAAGACATGCCGTCAAAGATATGGTCGAGCCCTCCAATACATTTAAAGTATCCAGAGGTGAAACCACTATACAACAATTTTTTCGAAAATGAGATAATCATCTCGTTGCATTCAAGTGCGAGCACCACGTGCATTCGTTTTGGGGGTAGAACCACTTTAAAGCCGTAAAACAAAGTGATAAAGTATCGGTATGCTGGGCCACCTTTCTCCACATATTCAGAGGAAGAATTTATTTTTTGGTACTTTGGATCTTTGAAACAATTTTTTTTTCAATTTTTGTTAAATATAAACTTTTACTACACAAATAAAATTTGTTCGAAGTTTCTTGATAAACTTTTCATACATTTACTTGTTAGGAAACTTTCAAATTCGTTATTTTCCAAATCTAATTTTGTGTTTTTTGCCCCTTGAACCTTCATTTAATACCCTTTTCGGGGTATATATTGAAGCTCTCAGAATGCCCCCATCCGTGCTTTTCTCTCTCTTTCTCTCTATATATAGTATAACTATATATTAAGGGCGGGCTGCCAACTGCGAAATTCACAAAAAAAAAGCGCCCACCCCGTGCATTTTTTTACACAAAAAATGTCCAAAACTATCATTTAAACAATTTTAAATAAATCCATTCAACAATGCGCTTGAGAAAAGTCATAAACCTTTCTGATAAAACCTTTGTAAGACGTTTTTTTATGTTTGTGGATATTGAGGCATGTGTGTGTGGAGATGTACGATGGAAATGACTGCAGTAATTGTTTTATTTTAATTAAATGATCTGCTGTAATTTGTCAATGTCGTCGAAGGGTCGCCCAACTTTCTTGAGTACATGCAGAGTGTTGACAATGTACAAAAACCTTCATGTCCTATAATTTTTTATTTGTTTTCATACATTATATTTTTTTTTACACTAATTATTGCGCCCCACCCTCGAAATCGGCTGCCCAGAGCAAATGCCAAGTTTGCACTCCTCTAGATCTGAGCCTGCATCTATTGACAGGAAATGAAATTAGAGTCAAAATTTGCTTTAACGGTACTTTTTAACGTTACTTTTGAAGTTAAAATGTTAATAATGTTCCTTGAAAATGCGTGTAGGGGGCTAAATATGGCTTTCGCCCCTTCGCATCAGTGACAGGAGGGACCAAATACTCACTTCCCCCCTGTTGGCACGTGCCTGTTTGCCCTCCTCCTGATATGGCCCTGCATCTATTGACAGGAAATGAAATTAGTCCAGATTTGCTTTAACGGTACTTTTTAATGTTACTTTTGAAGTTAAAATTGTAATGTTCCCCGATAGTGTGTGTGTGTGTGGAGGGGCGAAATATGGCTTTCGCTCCTTCTCCTCAGTGACAGGAGTGACCAAATACCCCCTGCCCCTCTGTTGGCAAGTGCCTGTTTGCCCTCCTCCTGATCTGGGCCTCCATGTATTGACAGGAAATGAAATTAGTCCAAATTTGCTTTAACAGTACTTTTTAATGTTACTTTTGAAGTTAAAATTTTAATAATGTTCCCCGATAGTGTGTGTGTGGAGGGGCGAAATATGGCTTTCGCTCCTTCTCCTCAGTGACAATCTTTTGAAGAAATTCTACAAACTATGTCAAAAATGAACATCATATTTAAAAATCAAAAGAAATGAAGAAAATAAATATTCTTCCAAAGAAAGAAAAGAAAACGATAGGGGGACTATAGGGAATATCTTTTTCTGTTCTATCTTTGTACTAGAATATGTTTGGCATTATTGTTATGTGTCACTTTTTTTTGTTCGATTAGTCAATTTTTTACAATTTAAAACCTGTTATAGCCCTGTTTTATGTGATCAATCGGTTTACATTAATAATCAAATAAAAAGGTCAAATAATGAACTGAAGCATTGATCATAAACCGGTGGTTATTAATAATTCGCAAGTATGAACTATTCATTTCATTCAAGTGCAGTGCTTTCTCTGTGTAATTGACTTAGTGCTTTTTCTGTGTGTTTGATTTTGTGTAGTGCTTTTTCTGTGCATTGAGTATTACTTTGCATAAGCATGGGTATAGTTAGAATGTTCAAGGAGATGAGGACAGAGGGAGCCAGTGGGGAGTTCTATGTGGAATGTGACTTGTGTGGGAATATGGTTGAGGCAGGAAAGGGGTGTGTGAGCGGGGTTAAAATGTCAGAGAAGGTTGAATTTACATGCAAGAGTTGTTTAGAGGTGGGTGATTTGAGGAAGGAGCTGGAGGCTTTGAAGGTGAGGGCTGTAGAGGGAGTGGAAAAGGGTGTCCAATGTGTAAACTTGGGGCATGTTGATCAGGGGGATAAGGTAACTAGAGGAGTAGTGGTTGGTGATTCAATGGTTAGGGTTTTGGGAGAAATGGTAGGGCGTAAAAAGCGCAATTTTGCAAGGTGTTGTTTGCCAGGTGCCAGGGTAAAACATGTAGTTGAGGCAGTTAAGGCAGGTGTGGTTAAAGGGGAGGAAAAGGCAGTAGTGTGGGTGGGAACAAATGACGTAGAGAGGACTACAAATGTCGAGTTTAAGAGGGAAGCAGAAACACTTTTAAGAGGCATTAAGTCTCATGGGGCAGAAGTAACAGTATTAGGATTACTACCTAGGTATGGGTTAGGCAATGGGTGGTTAAATCAAAGGGCCAATAAGATGAACGGGTTGTTAAGGGATTTGTGTGAGAGGGAGGAGGTTAGATTTTTAGATGTTTGGAAGGAGTGTAGGAGGGATTGGATAAGCAGGGACAATTTGCATTTAAGCTTGATAGGTAATAGGGAGGTTGGCAAGCAGGTTTTGAATATTCTGGAGTCAAAAAACTAGTATACAAGCAGGGATGGGAAGGACATAGAGGGTTGACAGTACACAGTAATTGCTTAGGAAAACTAACAGGGTCTAAATTGCAGGAGACAAACAATACAAAGGGAAAGTGCAATGTAAGGGAGAAAAACAATACCAAGACAAATAATACAAGGGGAAAGTGCAATTTAAGGGTGAAAAATAAGCTAAAAGTATTTTATTGTAATGCTCGCAGTGTGAGAAATAAAATGGATGAGCTCAAGGGAATTGCACAAGCAGAGGATATAGATATCATTGGGATTACTGAAAGTTGGGCAAGCAGTGAAGATGCACAAATTTTAGAATTAAGTGGATTCACAATGTTTAGGGAGGACAGAGAGAATAGGAAAGGGGGTGGGGTTTTGATTTATGTGAGAGAATTCTTAAACTGTACAGAAATAAAGTTAAATAGTAAAACTGAGGGCATAGAATCAGTCTGGGTGAAACTGAATACAGACAAAGGCAAAGGACTAATTCTGGGTAATATATATAGACCTCCTGTTTGTAGTGAAGAGCAGGAAAAGGGCATGTGCAATCTGATAAACGAAGCATGTCAAAAAGAAGAATTAATTTTAATGGGGGACTATAACTATCCAAATATTGACTGGACAAACAATCTAGCTACAAATGGGAAAGGGGCAGAATTTTTGGAAGTGATACAGGATTGTTTTTTGTACCAGATGGTGTATGAGGATACTAGGGACAATACAATATTGGATTTGATTTTTAGCAATGATGAGGATAGGGTGCAGGATTTAGTTATAGGTGAGCCACTGGGAGAAAGTGATCATAGAAGTATCAGATTAAGTATAAATTTTCAGTCAGCATACACAATCAATAGTAGAATAATTCCAAATTTCAGAAAGGTAAATTTTCATAAGATAAGGGAAGAGTTAAAGGAAACATTCAAAGGGGGATTATTAGCACTGCATCATTCTGAACAATGGGAGGAATTCAAGAATAAGTTAGACATGGTGTTAAAAAAACATGTAACGTTCAGGAAAAAAGGAAAATCTAGAAAATTGCTCCCTATGTGGTTTTCAGGGGAAACACACAAAGCTTTAAAATTAAAACAAAGAACATACAGGGTATATAAAAGCACTGGTAACGACAGGGACATGGAGGCATATCAGAAAGCCAGAAAGGAGTTTAAAACTATTAGTCGGAAGCAAAAGGTGTCCTTGGAGGAAAAATTAGCAAGGGAAATAAATATAAACCCAAAAGAATTTTTTGCATATGCAAGTGGTAAAAATAAATTTAGCACTACACTGGGACCGTTAGAGGGGAAGGGAGGTGAATTAATTCAAGACGAGGAGGGAATGGCAAACGTGTTAAATGACTTTTTTCTGGGGGTTTTCAATGGTAACTATAGTTTAAAAAAGGATCCCAAGGATGGAGCCTTTGCAGGGGGTATAATTAAAGAATGCAAATTCAACAGGGAAGAAATAGTACATCAGTTGAAAAGAATTAAGCCATCTAAAGCACCAGGGCCAGATGATATTTATCCGAGAGTACTAGTGGAATGCGCGGAAGAACTGGGGGAAGTAATTCACACGATATTTAATTCAACATATAGCACAGGTTGGGTGCCAATGGATTGGAAGTTGGCCAACATAACTCCAATTTTCAAAAAGGGAATACAAAGTGATCCGGGCAACTATAGACCAGTAAGTCTAACATCAGTAATTTGCAAAATATTTGAATCTCTGTTAAAAAAGCATATAATGTTATACTTGGAGGAGGGGGGACTGTTATCAGAGAATCAGTATGGGTTTAGGAAGGGCAGATCCTGCTCTACAAACCTTTTGAAGTTCTACGAGAAAATTACTGAGGAGCTGGATAATAAGAGCAGTGTGGATATCATGTACATAGATTTTCAAAAGGCTTTTGATAAAGTACCTCATGAGGCATTACTGTTTAAATTGGAAAGGCTGGGGATTCAGGGAAAAACATTAATATGGATAAAGAATTGGTTATTGGGTAGAAAGCAGAGAGTGCAGGTAAAAGGAAATTATTCACAGTGGACAGAAGTTATAAGTGGGGTGCCTCAGGGATCAGTTTTGGGACCAATTTTATTTATAATTTTCATAGATGATATAGGTCAGGGGATCAAGAATAGAATCAGTATATTTGCAGATGACTTAAAAATATGGGGGACAGTGGATACCAAGTTACAGATAGGAAATTTACAAGGAGATTTTGATAAGATATCCGAATGGGCTGTAAAATGGGGTATGTCATTTAATGTAGGGAAATGTCAAGTTCTGCATATGGGTTACAAGAACAGTGGAGCCGAGTACTGTCTGCAGGGAGTAAAGGTAAAGGAGGGAGAAACAGTCAAGGATCTTGGGGTGATAATTCACAGGGATTTTAAAATGGGTCACCAATGTTCAGCTGCGGGTAAAAAGGCTAATAGGTTATTGGGGTATATTAAAAAGACTGTAACTTCAAGGGATAAGAATATAATCTTGCCATTATATAAGGGTTTAGTAAGACCACATCTAGAATATGCTGTACAATTCTGGGCTCCATATATGAGAAAGGACATAGAATCAATTGAAAGGGTTCAGCACAGAGCTACAAAAATAATAAAGGGGCTAGCAAATTTCGACTATAATGAACGTTTAAGTAAGCTAAACATGTATACACTGGAAAGAAGAAGAAGGAGGGGGGATTTGATTCAGCTTTTCAAGTTTGTAAAACAAGGGGACACAGAGGGCTTAAATTTCAATAGGGATAACAGAACAAGGGGCCATGGGTATAAATTGATTAAGACACATTTTAATCGGGTTTTAAGGAAAAACTACTACTTTAATAGGGTAATAGACAGTTGGAACACGTTGCCAGAAAATATAGTTAATTCAAAGGGAGTGTATGAATTTAAGACACAATTGGATAGTCAGTGGGAATTGGAGAATTCATAAACAAAGGACCAGCCTTGTTGGGCTTGATCCTGTAGCTGGTCGTCAATATTTGTATTTGTATTTGTATTTGTATTTGTAATGTAATAACTTTCACAGAATGCTTTGTAATTCCTAATGCCCAAGTGGGACTTTAGTTGAATACCTACCTACCTCGAGAAGGCGGTTGGTAGCTTTCATTGTGTGTGCCTATCACTTGATATTGCATGTCGTGTATGGCACAGCGTGAACCCAAATATGGCCCTTGCGCCATAAAAATAACCCAACCACCAATGTTCTATTCAATCATATGGCCCTCTGACTCTAGAGCAGCGGTTCCCAACCTGTGGTACGCGTAGTGATTTTGCCCTGACATCATCGACTGATGCAATCGCAGCGCAAAGTTGAATCACTAAAATGCGCACTGCCGCTCGCGTTAATTTAGTCTTGCTCCAGTCTTCTTTGTGTGAACACAACGTTTGAAGTGTCACTTCTTTCCTCTCTTTGAGCTTTATAAATAACTAGTGGGCCAGCCCCCTACTCGCTAACGCTCGTCAACCCCCGGAGGATTGCACACATGTCTTCATTGGACACATGTCTTCATACACATACACAGTCTTCATTGGACACATGTGATTCATTTTACACATGTCTTCATTGCACACATGTTTGATTGGACACATGTCTTCATGCACATACACAGTCTTCATTGGACACATGTCTTCGTGCACATACACAGTCTTCATTGGACACATGTCTTCATTGCACACATGTCTTAGCAGAAGGAATTGTTTACAAAATATGATATTCCAAAAAAATATTTTTCAAATCTAAATTTGCCTTTTTCCAGAAAAGATATATACAGTACCTCTAAAATCAGAATTCAAATGAAAACTTTGAACAAATTTTGACTCGAAATGTGAGCGCTGCTTTGGAAATTGAATACCCAGCATGTTGTTTGTGTACAGTTGCCCAGAACTCGAGCCACACACACTCTTTCATTGAATTTGTTGTCGAAAGTTGTAGTGCAAGCGTCTTGCTAAACTATAATTGTTGGCCCTGAAAAGATCCTCCGCTTTCTTTGATTTCTATTATAAACTGCAACAGCTCGACTAAAATTAATTTTTTTTTTCAATAAAATTTCATACGATAACGCTATAAATTCAATAGAGGCGCGAGGCTTCCTGGTAAACAAACAATTGTACAATCTTGCCAAAATGCGGTAACAAATAACGTGTTTTTTGCGTGGCACATAAGATAATTATATATATATATAGACTAGCCACTGTGTGGCCAGCACGGCTTTGACCGTGATAATTCTTTTCGTGGGGTCAGGTGTGACCACTGCTTGCTAACCCCCGGTGATTGCTACGAATTCCCATTTGGTTTGCTTAGCCTATTGGATAACAGCCCTCACGGTGTTGCCCGTGGTGTTGGTTTGCTTAGCAAACCAAATGGGAATTCGTAGCCTATTGGATAACAGCCATCACGGGTAACGCGGTGATGGCCTCGTCATTGTCAAATGCTGTTAAATTAGAATTGGGAAGAGTTGCAATCGGCGTGACGTCACAATCTGTTGCGAAAATATAAATATTTAATTGAAAAATTATTTATTAAAAGAAAATCTAATGTATAAGGCGTCTATCTGGTGTAAAATTTTCCGCAGATTTCAAAACCGTTTATACCGATTAGAAAAGTTATCTTCGATCGCTGATATAGAAAAAAACACTGAAGAACGCCAGTCATAACTTTAGTTATTTATTTTGCTTCACTCGAATCCGTTTCTCAGGTAATCAAAATGAATTAATCTTGAATCAAACGAAGGTCATTCATCGCGGCGGCCCGTTGTATTGGGAAAAATATAAAAGTTTCACTTTAAAAATTATTTATTTATAGAAAATCATATTTTTAGGTATAGATCTAACGTGAAATTTTCCGCAGATTTCAAATCCGTTGAAACTTTTTCTCTATCTTTAACGATCTTGGAGACATAAAAAAGGACTACAAAAACTCCAGTTAAAACTTTATTGGTTTTTTAGTCTGCTGACAAACCGTTCATCCGCAAAATGAAACGGATCCGGAAAAATAAATTTAGAATAAGTGATCTTTTACCCGATACGGACGTCCTGTGCTCAGTGACAACGGGATCGGAGGGTGATCTTGAAAGTATAGGCGTCGCACCTTCAAGGTGAACACATACCGGATACGAGTACGGCAAGTACCTCAACCGCTCACAGTTCGACGCAAATATCATATCTGAGGACATAAACGTTTTATAATCAGATGATGGAGTTGAACC
Organism: Metellina segmentata; assembly: GCA_947359465.1. Classification (NCBI taxonomy): domain Eukaryota; kingdom Metazoa; phylum Arthropoda; class Arachnida; order Araneae; family Tetragnathidae; genus Metellina; species Metellina segmentata. The sequence goes on along the minus strand of OX375882.1, from coordinate 42,050,423 downwards.
TATAGAGGTCTGTAATAAACCATATTCTTCAACACCAACATCGAGTGCACCAATTGTGATGTACACTATTCAACAATAATAGACCGGACGCCAGCGGATTTGCACAAAATCCGACGACTTGTTTGGGGGTGTTTTTCTTGATATGGCCTGGGACCTTTGCATGTTGTTCTGGTAAATTGAACGCCGACGCCTACATGAACATTTTGGACAATCAGGTTCTACCTACGCTCTGGCAATTTTATAGAATGGACGAATTTTATGGAATAGCCAGGATGACAAAGCTTCGCGTCATGTTGCAGCCTCTGTCAAGCAGTTCCCTGGCCTGCTCAGAGTCCCGACCTAAACTCTATAGAATATTTGTGGGACGAGTTAGAGCGACGCTTACGGACCAGGGAACCACGTCCAAAATCTACAGCTGAGCTAGCGACATTCTTTCAGCAGGAATGGACACAAATACCCATAGCTGTGTATCAAAACCTTGTTGAAATTATGCCCAGAAGGGTTGATAGTGTAATTGCAGCACATGTGGGACCCTCTTCCCCTCCTATTAAAGCATGTATTCTTCCCTTATACCATCACATCTTGCTGCCCGGTCTATTATTGTAGGGTAGCGTATGTACTGAGTGATGAACATTTGATCTGTGGAATTGAAACAGCCTAGTACTAATTTCTTTCACTCTCAAAATTTACTATATGGCCTCACCTAATTATTTTATGCTTTAAAACTACCTAGCCCAAGACAGCGCCGTCCTTTTTTTTTTTTTTAAATTTTACCTTTGAAAATATATTGAAAACGAAGAGGGGATGGAATGTTTTAGGATTGCGCCGAAAATTTGACTGGGTGGGTGTAATGAAAAGAGGAAGTAATCATAAATGAAAAGTCTAATCAAGGGGCAAAAAATTGTTCTAAAACAGTGTTTCTCAAACTTACTATGCCCATAGTGAGCAAAGTGTTCTTATAGCAAAACCTAACCACGAACCCCCAAGTGAAATAACTTTACATAACTCCATAGTAGAAAAATGCTACATTTATCACTTCGAGGATGACCAAAAGATAAATTAAACTTCGAAGAAAATACACTCATTGCCATAAAAATTTGCGCACCAAAAAATAACTGTGGGATCGTAACGAAACTTTGCATGAAGGTATATGTCAGCCAGATATGTAAATGATTAGAAATGCAGCATGATTGAACATTGCGTAATACCACTAGAGGGCGTTGAACTTCGTTCTCCTTGGAGTATAAAACAAGTAAGCAGAGCTTGTATTTTGTGTACTTAATCTTTTGCAAAGGAAACGCTGAGGTATAAATGCCGTTACGCCGCCATCGAAGACAATATGAGCAGCTGTCAGAGTTCGAGAGGGGAAGAATCATCGGGATGATCGAAGCTGGGTGGTCAGCTCGGCGAGTAGCTCGTCAAGTAGGCTGTTCTGATTTTACTGCGAGGAGGTGTTGTTACCAGTGGACAGAAGAGACGTCATTTCACGGCGACCATGCTCAGGACGCCCTCGACAGACCAGTCGTCGTGAAGACCGTCAGATCAACGAAACGCACGAGTAGAGCCAACTGCCTCATTGGCCGCTATCCAGACATATGCAGCACCTTCACTACGGGCCCCTGTGTCTTCTCGAACCATCGCAAGGCGTCTGGCTGAAGGAGATCTGGTATCGCTGCGCCCATTACGTGTGCTGCCAATGACACCCACCCACCGACGAATCCGTTTGGAGTGGTGTCGCGCACGACGGGATTGGACTGCAACGGAATGGAACCAGGTCGTCTTCAGCGACGAATCTAGATTCAATTTGAGCAGTGATGACAATCGTGTTCGTGTGTGGAGGCCCTGTGGTGAACGCCTCAATCCTGCCTTCGCTTTACACAGCTCCCACAGCTGGTGTGATGGAATGGGGTGCCATTGCTTACGATACACGGTCACCCCTAATATTGATCCATGGCACAATTACAGCTCAGCGGTACGTCCATGACATCCTTCACCCACATGTGATGCCACTCATGGCAGGGCTCCCAGGAGCCATTTTTCAACAAGACAATGCCCGGCCACACACAGTAAGGCCTCCAAACAAATTGCCTCCGCCACATTACTACCCTTCCCTGGCCTGCTCGATTCCCTGATATGTCACTAATCGAGCAAATCTGGGATCATTTGGGACGGCAAGTTGGAAACCCTACGCGTTTGGTCGAACTAGAGGCGCGTTTACAGCATCTGTGGAACTTGATGTCTCAGGACATCAAACGGAACTTGTATGCCTCATCGCTTGTATCGCATCGTGCATTTGCGCTAGAGGGGGGTCCAACAGAGTACTAAAACTTCCGTTCATTTATACTTTTTCTGCAATAAATGATCATTTTTCTTTGATTTTCTAATCACTTACTTATATGAAAGTAGTACTTACATGTGTAAAATTTAGTTTCATTTTGACGACTTTTTCTTGATGCGCAAATTTTTATGGAAATGAGTGTATATCCTTATAAGTACACTCAGCAACTTTAAACTGTTAAGGCTTATCATTTGCACTTACTAACTCAAAATAAAGCTCATACATCTTACTCTGTGAGAACAATGGGACAAGTACTTCTTAGGTATGTTTTTATTTCGCGAATAGTGTGATTCCTCACAAGGAAGCTTCTTTTGAGCAGTGGTATCGAGATATGGATGTAAAACGTCTTCCCTGGCTCACTTAGAGTCCCGACCTAAACCCCACAGAACATGTGTGGGACGCGTTAGAACCACACTTACGGACCAGGGTCCGAAATCTACAGCTGAGCTGGCGACATTCTTGCAGCAGGAATGGATACAAATGCCCATAACTGTGTATCGAAAACTCGTTGAAAGTATGCCCAGAAGGGTTGCTAGTGTAAACGCAGCTCATGGGGACCATTCCCTCAATAAAGCATGTATTATTTTTCCTTTATAGGAAAGTGAGTGACCTTGACACTTTTGCTTACCAATAGATTTTATTAGAGATTCATGGGCTCTTCGCGGCACCCCTCCACTTTTAACATGGCACCCCAGGGTGACGTGGTAGACACTTTGGGAACCCCTGATCTAACCTAATCTTTTTTATGTGCAAATGATTGGTTCAGTAGGTGTTTGCCCACGCCCACCTGCGATTTGTAGGCGGCATTTCTTTCGATCTTTTGCATTTGATCTTTATCCACCCCGGAACCTATTTCACTTTGTTGGCTGGAATAGTAATTATTACGTAACGTCGTACTAGAGCGACACAACGGACTACTGACGACGGTCCGGGATCAATCCTCTTCGGGAAAGAACTAAGGACAACACCACGTCATATTGAACCACGGTCATATGACGAGGCAACCCCTGAGCCGGCACCCTACTGTCCAAATTTCCACACCTACCCAACGTCAGGACTTTCGGCCACGACAGATGGTGCACCAGCAGCCTCTACACCATACGCTTACAAACGTCCATACCCGGATTCGAACCAGGAACCTTCCGATCTAGAGGCTTATACCTTAACCACTATAACGGTTGGTAAGCTCCCAAAAGAGGAAGTGGATAAACAAAGTTACAATATTACCCTAGCGGAGCTAATTCCTGCTCGCCAATTCGTCCCGCGTTTGTCGTTGGAGCACCCTTTTGGCGAGTCGCTACACACTCTTACAACAGACGTTCTCACCCTTTTTAAGCCTAACACTTTGAGCGATATTGCTGAAGGAACGTTTTGGTCGTGCAAACTCCAGCATGTCGGACAACCGATGTAATGGAAGATGTTATGTTACTCAAGGTCACGTATTTCTTGTGGAAGAAGATGGTAAATGCCCTTGACATGTTCTTCTACTGAAAACCGCCTTATAATAAGATTTGGAAGAACCAATGAACGCCCAATATTTAATGCAGTCCTTAACATGTTCTATAACCCGGAAATCTGCATTTTTTTAAATGTCACTTAACATGTTCATCCACTCAGCTCTTCGATTGTTGCATGTACTTCACATTCCTCACAAAACAGAACTAAACTGTTTATTAGATGCACGAGTCTTTTATCGTGCCATCTCTACTATTATAAAAGGAAGTGTTTGTCTGTCTATTTTGTTTGTTATGTGCACGTTCTTGACGAATCTATGGCACTTACAGTAATGGAATTCGGCACACTGGTAGGCCGAATTCTTTGCAATTTTTGTACGAAGCCCGAATTTTAAAATTCAATCTAGAACATTTTTAAATGAATTTATTAGTTTTTTTCTGAAGGAATGAGGCAACATGCCTGTGTCATAATTTTTGGAAATTTAATGTGTTCAGCCCGATTTTTAAATTTTTATCTAAAATATTTTTAAATTAACGTATTGGCATTTATTTATTACTAGCCACTTTGATTTATTATTGATTACAAGATTAATTATTATCCTAATTTCTCTTTCGAGAAATAGCATTGCCCGACTCGGAAACATTGGGATTGAGGCCTTACGATATTGCATCAAAAAGTATAGTTATTGACGGATTGTTCCAATGTGATCGGACATGGTTATAAGAAAGTATTTCCAAGTAAACACAAAAATTCATCCAGGCTGTTACTGGATCGTTAAAGGTAGCCAAACACCTTTTGCATCACTTCATTATTTTTCTTTGCACTCAATAGTTTTTGACGTTGTTGATTTTAAGAGAATCCTTTTAATCCACCTGAAATGAGCATTAACTATCAGCAAGACCATATGTTCAAAAACTGGAGATCAACACATGGAAATATTCAGAGATCAAGTTTACTAACCGCATAATTTTTTTCTGAGACATTTCAAATAGAAAATAATCAGGATATAAACATGAAACAGCAAGTAATGATGGACCAGGAAAGTGACATTATTTCAAATTTCTCCAGAAATATGCATTGGTTTACTACATGCATTGATTTAATAGCCAATAGCCCGTTGTGTTTCACCCTACGTTAGTTAATTAGCATTACCTGACTCTGATTGAATAATTTTTTGAATTCTACTAACTAAAGGAAGATGAAAAATATCCAAACATTTCTCCAAAGTAACGTTCATATCATATAAACCTCGAAAGCAAAAAATTTGACTGTAGAGTGACAAATCAACCCGTGAAATATTCCAGAGCCTCCAAGCGTAAGTGTATATGTTTCCATGCAACAACGTGTACCTCACCACATCTGAGTGCCAAGCCCCAGAACTAGTTATATGACGGACTCCGTCTTACTCTTTGAGCCTATACTGTTCAAAGCGAATCTTTCTAATTTTCTTTGTACTGCTTGATTTTAAATACAATAATTAGTTTTGTAACTTTTAAACCAGATGGCATATTACAGTACAAAAAGCTTTTCACGTTTCATAGACCTCACGGTATCAGTTACCTCCCACATGTACTAGCCTAAAGCATTGCTACTCCGTGGAATCAGGAGCCACAGTCTTTACGTACCAATGACTGGACAGTCAAACAGAAAATTATTTTGATAATAAATCGTAATCCTTCTTTCGATAAATCTTAACTTGTTCTAGATCATAGTAGCTGAGTTGGAAAAGTAATGGATTAGCAACAGGAGGGTTGGGAGTTTCAACCAGTGTCTGTCGTAAAAACGGAACCGGGTGTACGTATTATCTGTCATAGCCTCAAATATCCCCCACTGATGTGGTGTGGAAGTTTGGAGAGTGGGGTATCACAGCTCAAGGGTTTACCTCGTTATCTGACCGTGAATCAAAATTACATGATAATGTCCATGGGGATATATCCGGTATCGTCACCAATAGCCGAATGTGTTGATTTAATAATATATAGGCATTTTTATAGTTCAACAGCGAATGCATTTCGGCAATTGGTAATGGTAATTTTGGTTAACGTCGTACTATAACAACACAACGGGCTATTGACGACGGTCCGGGATCAGTCCCATGAGGGTAAGATCCGAGGACAACACCTCGTAATTTTGAACCACGGGGTCAGATGACGGAGCAACACCTGAGATGGCACCCACTCTCCAAATTTCCACACCAACCAAACCTGAGGACTTTCGGACACGACAGATTTAAGGTGCACCAGCCGCCTCTACACCATACGTTTAAAAACATCCATTCCCGGACCCGGATTTAAACCAGGAACCTTCCAATCTAGAGGATAACACCTTAACCACTATACCGGTTGGACGGCGTATTTCGGAGGAATTGAGTATTTTTAAGCTCCTCATATCTTAAACCATACTAGCTCTCTTACCCGAGTCGTCCACTAGACCTAAAACCTAAGCACTCATTTTCGCGGTCAGGAGCTGGGAGGTTGACGGGTGACCTCCCTTCCCGTTTTGCGGCCTGGGTGCTTATGGTTAATTCAGCATTTAAGTTTTATTTCTGCACCCTAGAAGACATTTTTTAATCAAATTCACCCACCCTATGTAATTCGTCTTTATTTTAATTTAATTATTTTTATAATGTGGAGATGAGCTACTATACGCAGCGAGTGTTCCGGAAGTGATATTCCAGTACACTCCAGTCTAGGTAATGGTAATTTTAGTTAACGTCGTACTAGAGCAACACAACGGGCTATTGATGACGGTCCGGGATTAGTCCCTTAAGGGAAAAATACGAGGACAACACCTCGTAATTTTGAACCACTGTCAGATGACGAAGCAACACCTGAGCTGGCACCCCACTCTCCAAACTTCCACACCAACCCAACCCACTCCAGTCTAGGTAATGGTAATTTGGTAATTTTAGTTAACGTCGTACTAGAGCAACACAACGGGCTATTGACGACGGTCCGGAATCAGTCCCTTAAGGGAAAGATTCGAGGACAACACCTCGTTATTTTGAACCACGGTCAGATGACGAAGCAACACCTGAGCTGGCACCCCACTCTCCAAACTTTCACGCTAACCCAACGTGAGGACTTTCGGCCACGACAGATTTAAGCTGCACCAGCCGCCTCTACACCATACGTTTACAAACATCCATGCCCGGACCCGGATTCGAACCAGGAACCTTCCGATCTAGAGGCTAACACCTTAACCACTATACCGGTCTTCCACTCCAGTCTAGAGTGACGTTAATTGAAAAGAGAGAGAAACTAGAGCAACAAAAACGGGCAATTGGTGACCGTCCGGGATCAAGCCCCAGAAGAGAAAGATCCGAGGATAACAACACGTAATTTCGAACCACGATCAGATGACGAGGTCACACCTGAGAATGCACCCCACCCTCGAAGATTAGCGGGTTAACAACAGGAGGGTTGAGAGTTCGTGACTCAAAAAGCGTATCGTATACGTGGGGATCGGTGCACTTTTAAACTGTCGTGGCTTTAAAGATCCTATAGTTGGCGTAGTGTTTTTAAATTTCGAATGCGAGGTTTTGACCTCATCAACTGACCATTATTCGACATTATGAGGTGTTGTCCTTTCCCTCAGGGATTGATCCCTCATTGTCATCAATAGTCTCTTGTGTTGCTCCAGCTAGACGTTAATTCAGCCTCTTCTGATATTCATTCTAGTAACATGCAATTGTACGTCACTCCCGGAGTAAAACAGAAAGCGCATTTGCGCAAAGCCAATATATCGAGGTGTTGACTATCGTACTCTTTAGTTTTCTTTAACGACTAAACTTTCATAGATTTTTCCGGCTGTTTATTTTATGTTTTTTTTATCTCAAATCTGGTCAAGCTGGGCCAAACAATTGTTTGCATGTTTATTCTGTTCTGCAAATTGCAGGGTCAAAATTACAGGGCGTTGTCTCTTCCATTCTTTCCCTTTGGATTTGATCTCCAATAGTCCAGCATGTTACTCTAGTGCGACAGTAATTAAAATACCTACCATTCTACTGTCAAATGAAATGACAAACATACACAAGAAGTGATGTTACTGATCCAGAAGAGAGAAATTCATACATGATAGAGGAATCGAACCTGCTCCACGTATAGCTCGCTGGGTGCTCCCACGATGGGTAATAAAAGTAATGGTAATTTTCATAGAGCAACACAACGAGCTATTGACGACGGTCCTTGATCAACCTCCTATGGGAAAGATCCGAGGACAACACCACGTAATTTTGAACCACGGTTGGATGACGAGGCAATATCTGAGCCGGCACCCCACTCTCCAAATTTCCACACCATCCCAATCTGAGGAGTTTTGGTTACGACAGATTTAAGGCGCACCAACCGTCTCTACACCATTTGCTTACAAACATCCAAGCAGTGACCCGGATTCGAACCAGGAACCTTCCGATCTAGAGGCTAACACCTGAACCACCAGACCGGTTTGGTCGGCCTCCCGATAGGTAAAACTCACTAAGCCACTGAACATATTCAAGATGATGCAAAATGGCAAAAGAAATTAATTTATTGTTGTTGTAGAGTAAGTAGTTCGTTGTTTTATTCGCTTTATACTAAAAACAAACAAACAAAAGCTTTTCTGATTTCCGAATCAGCTTTCAAACAGTTATTCCAAACCAATACGTGGATATATAGCAAATCAAGCATCGCATAATTTGAAAGACTTTTTTTGTATGTCTACAGCAGAGTATTGAATGTTAAAAAAAAACAATTCTTATCTATTTACCTACCGTCTGATTTAAATAAGGCGTGACTTTCTCTGTTTCTAGTGTACCAAGCGACTTTTGGAAATCAAACAATGGTTTTAGTGTATTGAAATTGTGATCACAATTGTTTTGCTTATAAAATTTCGAAAACAAAAAGAAAAATCAAATTTCTAATTGGAAAATCAATTTAGATTGTAAAGTGAATCACTAAATATTGTTTTTTCCTTAAAGAAAGTGTTGCCGGATTCCATTCAAACACAGATTGACATTGAATTCCACCAATGAGAAAAATTCTTTAGTGACCCGAGGCGAGAAGATTCCTCTCTTTAACGTAATGTATGGCGTGGGCAAAGTGAAGTGACGCTTGAAGTCCATGTGACATTTTAAAATTGATTGATAAAGGTATTTATTGTTTTTAAATCTCATGAGATTATGTTATTTATTGAAATTATATGCCAAAAATTTCAAGTCTGTGCAGTAAAAATGCAATTATCTGTTGCACTATCGAAATTAGGTAGTATGGCGAGATCCCTATTCCGTAGCAAACCCTAACGGATAAAAAATAGTTGTTTTTATATTTAATTTTCATTTCCTCGTTCTGAACTGAGCAAAAAGGTATGTTGAACTAATAACTGTGTAGTTTAGCCAACTTTACATGGTTTGGACAAATAACAACATTGCTTGACACTAGAGCATTATCAATATTAAAGCTGTGGGTAAATGACGCATTATCCTAAACTTCCAGATAAAGAGTATAAAAAGAGATCTTTGTAGCTTAAGTGCGAACAAATGTGCGAGCTGTCAATTTTTTAAGTAATTTCATAACTTTTTCTGGAAGTTATTGCTTTTGGAGCCAACGAATCGTGACATTTGTGATCCTAATTTCGACATGAGTGATATGGGTTTGCAATAGTGATGTCGCGGCTTAAATAACCTGTAAGTGCATGCTATTCATCATTTAATACAATAGTTCGTTTAGTCATTTGGTTCATGAAAAGACTTGCATTTTGTACGTGTTGAGTAATTTGCTTATAAGTTAGCGTACAAATGATACCGGTATGTTGATCGTAGTTTGAACATCAAAGTCCAAAACATGTATTGACTGATATTGCCCTTCGTAAAAAGTTAACACCTTTTGTTATCAGTAAGTGCACATCTTATGTGCTTGGTTCTTGATAATATTTTTTTATAATGATAAGAAATTGTATTGTTATTTTGGAAAGTTACGTATTCAAACATTCATTAATGAACAATGTATCTAGTATGTTTGCATTTTATTTTGAAAATGTTTGTTTTGTGCCTGCCGTACGGAAATACAACTAGTGATGGAATTTTTTTACATTTTCATACTTCTCTTTCATTTTAAAAAATTTGCTACTTGTATACAAGTTACAAAATGTATTTCTTTTATATATGCTTGAAACAGTTTCATCACAAAATTCTTAGATGTTTTTATAAAATCTCTTTTTAAGTATGTACTTGATTAAAAAAATCAAGCTTTTTACTTTAGATAGAATTAAGATATGCCTTTCTCCTTTTTGAATTGAGTGTTTGAGTACCAGAGGGATTTTATGTTTTAACATTGTGCATTAATGTTTTCATTTGACAAAAGTTGTGACCTATAACTTGTTCATTCATCCTTGTAATGCATTGTTCTCTGTTTGTATCTGTAAACACAACACTGTTGATTTAATATAAAATAATGACCTCAAAAACCTAAAATGAAAGAAAAGAGTGTACACAAATGAAAACACTCATCCAAATCCAGGCCCAATTTGTTAATTACACAGCATGTTACACATCCGCATAAACAATATATTTTGATGTTGCATCTATTTAGTGTGTTTTGGCATTCGAGAGAAAATGTTTGGATGTCGATTTACATGTGACATTGTGCTCCTACTTTCTACGGCCATATTATGATATACCTACTTTATGTTCACTTATCTCAACACTGTTGGAATGTTACATAAGAGCTCTGGTTTTCACTGAGTTACTTCTGCTAATCGACCAGTGTTCATTGAATTTGACGAGTAATTTTACTTTTTATGTATACTACCATTCAAACTTATTTTTAATTGATATGAATAGATTTTATAAAAAATTTTTTATGTTGGTGCATTTTGTGATAATTTTATTAATGTTAAATATTTCTGAAATGTTAACATTCCACAACATTGATATTATTTTCTCCATATAATATTTTTTAACACTGAAAATGCTTACAATGGTGTTGACAATATCCATAAGTGTGTCAAGGTATACAAAATAAAAGCAATGTGCAATGTTTTTGTCATAAGTAGACTACAAAAAAGGTGTTTTTTTTTAAAAATACAATTATCATTTTGAGAACACAAGTTTAAATAGTCTGGTGCATGAATTATTGAAATAGTAAACGGAAAAGGTAACAGTTATGAACTTCGAGCACAGCATTAAACTATTTATTGTGGTATAGAAATAATCATGTATCACAGGGCACAACAAATTCCGGTTGCCATGGCAGCTAAATAATTTGATCTGGACCAAACCTGAATCAAATCTTGAAATCCAGAATCCTTTTAAGATTTTCAGAAATGATCGTAATGGTAAATTGTAAAGCATATATACAATTCTAATTAACTTCTAATGGCGACTTGGAAATTAAAAATGGATCCGAGACCATCCACGATTCAGCTGTTGAAAATATATCGTTTGATAATGCCGATATTTAAAAAAAATGGTTTGTATCAGAGTTGCAGATCTTGATTACCTCATTGAGGAGATGTATTTTTAATTTATGCACTTCATGACATGTAGACTACCATATATTGTGTGACTATATGATAATCTATACACAACATACGGGATGTGACTTATCATACATAATGTTGCTCAGGAAAGAAGGATCGTGAAGATACTTTTACGTACCTTCAAGAAGATCATTCCCAGAAAGTTCTGTTTTGAAGTTATGGCAATTAGTCGTATTTTGCACCTATACGTTTAGTTTGGATGACATGTTTTTAGACCCACTCATCTTTTCTGACTCGTAGTTTTCCATTTTTTAAAACTGCCCAGTATGTTGGATCAATGCACAACAAATCCAGTGTGCCATGGTGCCTAAAAAATTGGGTCTGGTGCTTAGATTTTCTGTTTCTGCAAAAAACTTATATTTTTCATGAACAAAAATTTATTTTTTTAGGCTATTAAAGGTTAAAAATAGAGCAAAATGTCTAGATGATAAAAATGTTGTTTTTATTGCCTCAGTTACACTTTAAATAGCATATTATTTACTACGTGTGTGTGTAATGAGTTCTGCGATATACTCTGCATTAAAAAAAATATTAGTATATGTATTGCAAGGGTCCTAGATCCTAAAAAATTGGGCTGGCTCTTAAATTTTTTTATTTTTATCTTCCCCTGTGTTAGATGAAAACTGCCCCAACAGCCTACATTACTTATTTTCAAAATTGTAACTTAATTTTTAATTTGCATTGTTATAAACTAGAATTTCGTCTTTTCCTCTTAAAATGCAAGAAAGCTGCAAATTGCCTCCAGAAGTGGATTACATAAATTCATTTCTGTTAACTAAACAGGCTAACATTTTCACAAAGTAAGGTATGCAGTTCAGAATGCATGATGTAGCACAGTTGAAAAATGAACACAGCACAGTGAGACTTGAAGGTTTATTGATGTAAATGTATTGCATATAAACAACATCAAAAGAAATAATAAAATTAGATGCAAATTAAATAGGTCGTAAAAACATCGTAGATGTGACCAGTATTAGGATGTGACATGCTGATGTAAACCTACTCCACTTAAATATTGGTCTCTGACCAATCAGAGTATAGGGGCATTTCATATGCAAACTAGGTTATATTTGCATATCTAATGAAAGATACTAGGCAAAGCAGATAGCTTTGCATGCGTAGTCACCCAATGATTCGATTGATCAATAGTGACAGGATCTCAAGTTAACTCACATTGATAAAAACAGTCGTGAGAACTGTAGAATATCCAACAATTTCCTTGCAAATGTAGTAAACAAGTGGGATGCGCTCCAGGGATAACCAAGCAATATTTTTCTGCTTTCCATCCTTCACGCTTCTACAATCCCTTAAACAACATTTTGTTTTTTCATTTCATTCTCTCTCATTGTGTTGTCTGTTATGTGTATGACAGTTAGACAAATTACGCTAGGAAACCCCCCTCAAATAAAAAACGCTATCCTTGAATGCATTACCAATGAATGTATTTACTTAGGCCAACTGTTAATCCTGGTTATGCGTACTGTAATTTGAAAGCATTTTCCTAACAAGATTATTAACTTAAAAAACAGGACAATGCAATGACAAAAATTATCTTAAGTAGAAAAAGTCGAAACTGAAATTTAATTTAAGTCTATGCTAAGGGGTGACAAAGATAAAAAACGAATTTAGGAGCCAGGACCCTTGCAATGCATATCATACAGTAAAAAGTCCCTAATCCGGAATAGTCCAAAATCCTGACGTTTTGCTAACTGGTGTTTTTTTTTTCTCACTTTTATTCCATTTTTCCGACAATTTTTAAAGAACATGGAGGTAAACCTGAAACTGATGAAACAACGTAAAATAACGGACCTGTACAGAGTAAATACCACACAGAAAAATTAGGAGGTTTGCAAGTAAAATGTGTTGCATTGTATTAAACAGTTTTTTCCTTTTTTTAAAATTATTCCTATTTATATATCTGCTATTTTATTATTGCAAACGGAAAATTCATGCGGGGTGTTAGTTAAATTAAGTTTTTTTTTGTAAAAAAAATGCTAATAATCTGGAGAAATCCGGAATGGCCGAGGTCCGGAGGATTCCGGATTTTGAACTTGGTACTGTACTAATATTTTTCGAACGCTGAGTATGTCACAGAATTCATTACACAAATAAAGTAAGTAATATGCTATTTATAGTGTAACTGAGGCCATCAAAAATAATATTTTTATTACCTGCATTAGACATTTTGCTGAATTTTTGACCTTTTATAGCCTAAAAATATTTTTTTTTTTTCACGAAAATGTAACTTTTTTTACAGACAAAATCTAGGCGCCAGACCAAATTCGGTCGGTGTCATGGGCACCTGACACTTGTTGTGCTGTCTATGCTCTAGTTATTAACTTTTTATATGAAACCAAATTGGTTTGAAATTGCATCGTAGTTGGCAACCAAGGGAAATGTTTTGGTTTCTATTGAGGCCTGATGTATTGCTCCTAATTTTTAACCCTAGGTATAGTAAGTTGTCAGGAAAAAGGGCTGTTGCTAGAAAAATCATTCATAGCAATCGGCAATTCATTGTTACTGCTATTGCTTTCTGCACTGAACAATTAATTTGATGCTAAAATCTGCTCTGAAGCTTGTGAGCATGTACACTAAAGATGAAAATTAAGAAATTTTGTACGTGGCCAGTTACAAACATTCACATATTTTGAACATGCACACATATGTTATTTACAGGGGTGCAAATTGTAAAAAAGAGGAAAATATAAGCAGTGTTATTGTGGAAAAAAAGCAGATTTCTGCTTTTCTTTTCTTCTGAGAAGTTCTGCTTTTCTACAATTTTTTCTTTCGAATTAAATTCTGTCGTGAAATTGCAGCCTAAGAATAAATGTAAAAAAAATAATGAGGAAAGTGAATATCCTAACGATAAAGAGTGTTTGAAAAGATACAAAAGTAAAATAGAATAAAGTGCTTTTAAATTATAAAAATATCTGCTTGTCATAAATGCATATTCTGTACCAGTGGTGCAGCCTCAATGAGAGGGTTATGGATTAAAGCTCCCCCTTCCAAAGACAAATTTCCTTGTTTATAGTGGACTTTATATAGCTTATAAAGCTAAATAATAGGCAAAAATACATGCTTATCATAACACATATGCTATACTAGTAGCGCAACCATGGGAGGTTATGGGTTCACCTTCCTACTTCCAAAGACAAATTTTACTGTTTTTAGTGGACTTTATAGGGTTTTATCAGACTAAATTTGACTTACTCATCTCAGAAAAAAATTTCTGGCTGTACCACTGTTCGGTACTTGCATTAGTACACAATTATACTATTCTTATACAGCCATTTTTGTAGTTCAAAATAACGCTGCATATATTTTCCTTTTTTTTACATTTTGACTGTCCATACATAAAAAACAAATTTCACGGTCCTCTTGAAAAAAACGTAAAATTGGAAGTTTCCCCATATAAACTAATGTTTTTAAGAAATTCTGGCGACTGGCAAAATTTTTCAGTCTCCACTTTCAAACATTCAGTCGTCACATGGCGTGTGGCGACTGTTAATTTTCACCTTATCTTCTATTGATTGAGGGGGCTTGAAATAACCATCAGAATTTCATGGCACTCTAATCATTTGTGTATTTCTGATGTTTCAATGCTCTACATAGTCAGCTATCTACCCCTCAAATCACAAAAGCTTGCTGTTCTTTCACAAGCATAAATTTATTGATTGTGTTATTCACACAGTTTTTATTGAATATTATGCAATTTGAATTTGATTGATTTTTATTATGAAATTCTATTGAGATATTAATACATTTTTTCAGTTTTCTCATAGTGAAATTTGTTTCTACTTTTGTAAACAGCACTTTCAACGTAGAAAGTAATTCATAAAATTATAATAATTTTTAAAAGGCCCCTTTTTTTATTTAATCTGAAGATTATTTTTAACACGAAACAATTCATGCTTAAAATGTAACTTACTGTCAGCTTAAATCTGATATCTATAGTTAAGAACCAATACAATGAAAGAAATACTAAAAAATCGAAGGAAATTATTTTGCTGTAATTTATAAGACTAATGTTTATTTTTCATAATCTGAAACTTTTGTTTGAAACCTCAATTAAAACAACATTGTTGTAATAAAAACATAAGGATATGCTAAAGAGAACCTTACTGATTAAAAACTTCAGCATATATCTGTTAACATCGATTTGTTTAGTGTGGACTGAGCTGAAATTATGCATCTCCATTTATTAGTAGATTCTGTCACTTTTTGTGATGTTACGAATCAGGATAGCATACACAGACCTATCTAGATAACATTTGCACAACATGTGGAGGGGTGTTTGAGAGGCCCTATTCCAAAAATTTTGAAAATTCTGGTCTTTATGCGAGTTTTTAAGTCATTTTAAGCATCTTAAATTTGTCAAAACAATCCAATTTTTTAGGATTAAAGAGAAAAGTTATGCTGAAAGAGGGATGATATCTTTGCCCACTCCTACCCCCCAGATTGTTCAGATTGGGACAGTTCAAAAGGCAAACTTGCTGTTTATGTTCTCCACCTTTGCCTATTGCATATTATATTATTATAAGCATTACAATAACTGAACAGAGTTGCAATAATAAAAAAATAAAAAATAAATTTTATCAAAAACTATTGAACTTGTCAACTCACTGTCTTTTTTAAAGTTGCCATCGTTTGTGGAATATGATGGTTGTATATTTCAGTGGTACTTCTCATACAAGGTCAGGGGTTTGTTCTTAATTTTCTCATGCATATTCACACGTTATTTTAATAACTAAAATGGCTTTGACACACTCAATTTGACATTGACTCTTCAGTACTCCAAAAATTGTTTATCAACGAAAACGTTTGCTCAACTGAAGCATTAGTTTGTGGCAGGGAAAGGACTAACTACACAAACATCTTGGATTGGGACACTTATCTCAATTTTTCAAATCGTGGAATACAGTCAACTATCTTTGCTCAATCAAGATTTCTTGTTTTGTCCATTCTGTTGGGGGACAATTATTTCATTCTGGGACGCTTGAAATCGAGACTGGCCCGATTTTGTGACATATGCTCACCGTAGATATATTTATATATATTACATAAGATATGCATATTAATTGACACATCATATTTTTAATTAAATCAAAATACAATGTTTAAAAATAGATTTTAATTTTTATTGCTGCTTTACATAGGTTATGCTTTTGTTATATTTCTTATTACATATAAATTATAAATGTTCCTATGCATGACATATAGGTCAGCATTTTTATGATTGGAGTTGCTACAATTTTACAGGAAACTTCAGATGTATTCACAATACTTTTGTCATTTTTGTATCTCCTTTTGTAGTTTTGTCTTCTAAAAGTTCCTTTTTTAATTCTAGGCTATAAGTAATCCATGTGGAATATAGTAGTCCTTATCTCACATAAATCATAGAAAAAAAGGAAAAAAGTAATTTTTCTGGCATAGATCCCGTCATTCATAAAAAAATCCTTATTGCTATATGTATTGGTGACATTTCCTTAGTGAGTGAGAATTGTTCATTAATTTTAGACCTCAAGGCAAAAATTATTGTTCAGATTATGTTTCTTGCTGCAATATGTCCCATGCTAGCAGCATTTGCTACTATGGTATAAAAATTGATCCTAAGTATGATCTTAAAAATAAAGCTAAAATATTACTAAGAGACATGATATCGATGTATTGTTAATGCTAATTCTCACCCAAACTGGTGAGTTACTTTTAAAAACTATCGAGGTTAACTTCAGAAATATCAATAAATTAGGTGGATGAAAAGGGGAGAGTGACACTGCATGATAACTCTCTTTTAAGCAAATTTTTACATGCTGTATCAATTGATAAGTATTGTCATTTTATTTCAGAATGCCAATGAACAATTAAACTGATATTGTAGTTAGCTATCAAATTATAAATTTTATAAAATAAGTAAATGTTCCAAATACCTTCAATAAATTAGATAAATGTACCCAAATTTGAGCATCAGCATTATTAACTAGATGAAAATTGACATTTTTACACATGCATGTGCTTAACAAATTTCATAATCAAGCTTTTGACACTAACTCTGAAATGTAATTTTACATATGTTGCACTTTTCTATTTATGGCTGACTATGTACTGTTAATAAGGTTTTGGTAATGCATTCACTTATGAGCAAGAAATGTATAAAAAGTTGTGTAGGTTCACTGCTTGGTACTCCTGTATCTTGTTTTCAGGGTACTGTAATGTTTATCAAATAATATCAATCAGCAAAATATTAAGCTGGGTTAGAAATTATGAGCAGAAAGTCTGGCATCAATGACGCCTAAACATTTTTCCTGTTGCCAATGGCACAAGGGGGCCATTTTTGGGCTCTTGAGCCATTACATTAGCAACTAACCTAACAAATTCACTTTATTTATGTAGATATGTAAAATCCTCTTGTGTAATTACTCCTGTTATTATGACAATTTACAGTTATAAACCTTTTTTCATACAGGGCAACATTTAGTTTCTGGTAAAATGTTATATGGAAGTCTGCACGTTGATTACAATACTGCAAAACAATGAAATGTGTGACCTTGATGCATCTAATTTAATGCCCAGGAAGTAAATGATTTAAAAAGAAGAAATAATGCTTGATGTACCTGAGTTTGCATCATACCAGTAATTTTTTTTTTGAATAATTAGGCTTTAAAAATAATGATTGGGTCAAAAAGAAATGGATGTGTGCAAAATCTGTAGTGACTGCTTATTTCAAACTCTGATACAAGTTATGTTAATTAACAATGAGTTTATTGCAGGTTAATAGCTAGGAATTGTGCCGATTTCTTGTCAAACATGCACTTTTAAGGTTTTTTAGTATAAAATAATTTACTTTTATCGTCAATTTTAGTGCTAATTTATGTCTAATCTTCGTAAAATATCGCCTCAACATAATTTATAACCTCAAAATAATTAGTTTTAGTCATTGGCTGTAAAGTGTACTATGTGGAATACTTCAACGAAATACCATGGGTGAAGAGTCTGAACCCCTTTTAGTTACAATGTCTTATTATTTGTAGGTTTTGAATTTTTCTGTGTCAGGCATTTTCAATTAGTGTTCTTAAATTTTAATAATGTCAAATGTCCTTTTATTGAAAAAACAGTAATTTGACACGTTTGTGGCCCGTACCCAACAGTATGTTTGTCTATAAGATAAAGTGAATCGTTTACATAACTGATTTATAGTTAATATTTACAAAAGTGAATGGTGTTTTGTTTTAATATTTACTAAGTCTTGTTTATTCTTTTAGGATTCTGAAGTACTTGCTTTCATCATTTTATTACACTGGATTTGGTGTTTAGATTTGTTATAGTTCCAAAGGAAGTGCAATTTTACAAAGCAGCCCTACTCCATTTGACAGGACTTAGTCTACTTATGGACTAAAAGAAACTGGACAAAAGGCGCCGCCTCTCATTCCAAGCAAAAAAAACTATGCATACCCGACCATTAGTAGCTCTTTTGGACGGCAGAGATTGCTCTGTCGAAATGCCAATACTAAAAGATGTGGCCACAGTGGCTTTCTGTGATGCTCAATCCACACAAGAAATTCACGAGAAAGTTCTCAATGAAGCAGTCGGTGCACTAATGTGGCATACAATCACTTTAACAAAAGAAGATTTAGATAAATTTAAAGCATTGAGAATAATTGTTCGAATAGGCTCGGGAGTTGACAATATTGATATCAAAGCTGCTGGAGAATTGGGTATTGCCGTTTGCAATGTACCAGGGTATGGAGTTGAAGAAGTAGCCGATACGACAATGTGCCACATTCTCAATTTATATAGACGCACATATTGGCTAGCAAACATGGTGAGAGAAGGCAAGAAATTTCAGGGTCCAGAACAAGTGCGGGAAGCTGCTCAGGGATGTGCTCGAATTCGTGGTGATACGCTTGGCATCATCGGACTCGGTCGTGTTGGGACAGCAGTAGCTCTGCGTGCCAAAGCATTTGGTTTTAATGTCATATTTTATGATCCTTACCTTCCCGATGGCATTGAAAAGTCTTTAGGCCTCACTAGGGTGTACACATTACAAGATTTGCTTTTCCAAAGTGATTGTGTCTCTCTTCATTGTACTTTAAATGAGCATAATCATCATGTGTTTAATGATTTTACTATCAAACAAATGCGCCCCGGAGCGTTTTTAGTTAACACAGCTCGAGGTGGTTTAGTTGATGAAAATGCCCTTGCATCTGCTTTGAAGGAAGGCCGAATCCGAGCAGCTGCCTTAGACGTCCATGAGAACGAGCCATACAATGCCTTAGCAGGTCCATTGAAAGATGCTCCTAACCTCATTTGCACTCCTCATGCTGCCTGGTACAGTGATGCCAGTGCCACTGAATTGCGCGAGATGGCTGCGGGAGAAATCCGGAGAGCTATCGTCGGCCGCATACCAGACTCGCTTCGCAGTTGTGTAAACAAAGATTACTTTGTCAGCAGCGGGTATGGAGAAGGATCACTCAATGGAGCTGGCAGGTATAATTATAATCCCAAAGGGGTTCCTCATTCCACCACTTTAGAACCCTTGTCGACATCGCCTGCTATCCCTGTACCTCATTCACAGCCTCATTCTACTCTTCAAGATACTCCTAATCATATGGTTCCAAAAGCCGAGAGCTCCGAAGTCCATTAAATACTCCTCTGCCGTGCCATGAAGTTGTATCCCACCTATCTGTGCAGAAACTCTGGGCTGTTTCCGCCTAGACAGCTTCAACAGTCCTTTGCAGGTTGTTATAACAGCTTCATTCGTGTAGTCTGTCTTCAGGAGGATTTTATTAGCCATCCAGTAATACGGTTTAACAGAACTTGGCCCTTTGGGGAACTGAGACTTCTCCATGTTAAACGTTTTTATTATATATTTGTAATAAAAAATAAATCAAAATCTGACACTGGTGTTGATTCTTTGAAAATATAAAAACACAGAAGTGGATATCTTGTACTTCACTTTAGCTGCAGCTGTATGTATAAATAAACGATAAGCAGGCATCTCAAATCTGCATTTTGAGAACCACATCTGCTTTTGAAATAAAAGGTGTGGAGTTTTGATAGAAGAGCATGGAAGAAAGCGAGGTCAATTTTTAAACAAAGGAAAAGTTTATATATACAGGATGATGTAAATCATTTTCATTCAAGAGGTTTTCGACTCGAACATCAAAACCTCCTGTCACCAAAAAGAAGTGAAATCATTCATTGCATATAATCTGCATGCTCCATTTGATTTATTTGAGATCCCTGCTTTTCTAGCTTAAAGTATTTTGTCCATCACATCAAGCATTTCAGTCAATAAAGGCTTGTACAGAATACAAATATATCAGGGAAACAAGGACCTTTTCTCGTGTCAGGAAGCTTCATTATGAATATGCAAAACATTTTTTTGAGTACATTAGCATTGTGAATTTATTATTGATTGCATGTTTGAATAGTATGTGTTGCTAGAAATATCAGTGGCCATTGACAAAATATATTATACATTTTTAATCTATTTCATGGCTTAACTGTATTTAGTCTATCTGCTGTCAACATACTTCAAACTGAGATTCAAGCATTTATATTTGTTGTATCTTTTTCTCTTCATTATTACTAGGTTTAAATTGAAACAGGGTTATCTTCATGGATACTTCCCAATTGTAAAATATTGCTTGTTAATTTTTTTCCATAAAAAGTTGTTCATTTCTTTGTAGTTTTCATCCATTTGTACATTTATTGAATAAGCATATTACAAACTTGAGTGTTAATTGCATGCATATTACTAACAATGTCAAGTGCATTGTTATTTATGAATAATATGATGCAATATGTACTTGCAGTTTATGTTAGTATGTTGCTGCTGCATTTGTAGGATAAACGGCAAAATAAAAATGAACTTTATATTATGCCTCCGTGGTATTTCAATCTCTTGTATCTACTTTTGTTTCACCTTCTATTGCAATGTTCATTGTCCTCAAATTGTGTGTTTTTTTTGCATTTATATCTGTTTTAAAAATGTCAAGAGAAGTTAAAATACTAACTTTTGTTTTCTTCAGAGAGAGTACCTTCATTCATGCATAAAGGGTTATGCTTTTAAAGGGGTAGTTAATGTATGTAAGTCTCATGACCATGATAATTTGGGTACAGTCGAGTTTATTCACAGTACTAAGAAAATAACCTCAAAAGTTTTTTAATTCAGTGTTCAAAACATCCAGTATTTCTTTTTATTATGAACTTTATTAAATAAAGTAAATATCTATCACCTAGTAAAAAGTGGGAATTAATTTCTTTGGAAGTGGGGCATTGGTCTTCATTATATTGTGTTTATGTTAGGAGTTGTAAGTCATATATATATATATATATATACATATATACATTGAGACATTTAAGCTAGAAATTTATTGGTACTATATCATAATTGTCTTGGAAGCGTTTTTATAAAATGGTAGCTTAATTTAACGTACTTTGTCACTTACCATGCAAGACTTTTTCAGTGAATTTTAATCGGCTTCAATAGGTTTCATGAATAGGTATAAAATTGAGTTTTCATATCCCAACTTTTAATGACCATATAAATATTTTCATTACTATGCAAATTTAATTATATTAGTTGATGGATAATAACCATTTCAAATGTTAGTGAACTTAGAGATAATGTTCATTGTAAAGGTATATATTAGGTACATAATTTTTTAATGTGTAGGTGACTTTACTTTTATTATTTTGTAATATAGCAGTTCTCAAATCACATGCAATAATACAATAGAATATTAAGGTATTGTATCTTGAACACGCATCAGCATTAGTGAGAAAATATTTTGCATTAAGGAACATTAAGATTTATCTTATATTGGTCAGAGAGGAAATGGATAAATATATTTCTTGATAAATTATATTTGTCTAGTTGCAAGATATTAATTAAAAAAAGCGCAGTAATTGGATAAACTGCTATAAAATAGTTTTGTTGCTATCATTAACTCAAAATTCTATGCTAGCTATGAAATTCCTGGGTAAGATTTTTTTAATTTTCAGACTTCATAGGTAGGTATTAAGCTGTTAAGTTTCAAATGTGAGAGTTAGCAGCTTTTCTTTGTCGGCCATTCTGTGATGTATATGAAAATGTAGCAGTTTCTACATTGACAGTTCAATAAGTGTTTTCTGGGCTTTTACAAGCATTGCAATTCTGGTTGTCGATGTATTATCAGTGAAAATAAATTTCATATGTTACACATTGAAGTGTCTTGGAAGATATTTAAAAAGGAGGTGATTAGGTTGGTGGAAGTCAACTCGGTATCCGTGTGATATGCTGAAATTGTCTAATCTAGGCAGAGCAAATTACAGTCGAGACAGTGGCATAGTGTCCATTAAAGCTCAGCATCCTCTAATAAAATGCTTTTTAATATGGTGGCAAAAAAAACCTGTAGAAAAAACAATTATTTTCGTAGATCTGAGTGAGACTAGTTTGTATTTTAACTTCCTTGATTTTAACTGGCAAAAGCCAACCAAGGAATGCTGATGTGCCATCCTTTGAGCTCGAATCATTTCTTGCAATGATTATTGGTGTTTGTCATGCACTATAGGTACCTTCAGCTGACTACCTTTAACCTGATTCCTACTAGCACACTTTAGTAAAAGACTGCCATCAAGTATATACAACATTTGGATGCTCTGCAGGAATGGGTGCAGTTGCACCATTTTGGCTCTTCAAAAATTTGGATTAGAAAGCAAGGCAAGTTGACACAAGGTCTAAAGCTAAGCATAAAATTTTTTGCTTTTGATCCTATCTTGGCATTCTTATTCATCAATGTTATGCAATGCGATTGTAAGAAGAGTATTCTTTTTTTTCTGGTAAAAGGTTCATGAGTCAACTATATTGGAGGATTTTAGTCAGCAGAGAAAGACAGGCAAATGTTGGTACAACTCCATTGAGTAGAAAACTAATAAATATTAGTTACGTATATATGTATTTTAGGCATGTAACTGCTAAAGGGGCCTTTATCCATTTTTGGTTGAAAATGAGTTGGTGTTTTAACAGCTGTGTCCTCAACGTATATACTAGTAAATTGTTGATGTGTCGAAGGGTTTTATCCAATGGAAAAATACAATCAAGCATCAGGTAATGCAGCAGAAGGTTCCATATCTACAAGCATGAACGTGTCAAACAGGCCTATATTCCAATGAACCAATCGAATCTCGACGTCCCGCACGGAAGGACAATTTTCTCCAATCACGACACTTGTTTCTGTCAGCAGACCGAGTGTTTGCTTCTATAGAGAAAAAAACTGCGTAAGCTACCAGTAATAACACAACCAACAAAATACGAAGCTTTTTGCAGAGCACTCCATTTTTAAAAAAATGGGTACTGACTTGTAGGTTTACGACTGGAAAACTTTATTAGGGACTTGCTACAAAAAATTACACCTTGGCACTTCAAATTTAATGCAGAAAATGTTTCATTCTCACCAATTCCAAACACAATATCTTGGTTAAAGGTGAAATATCTTACAACAGTGACTTAACCAATGGTAATTTGGCTGTTAAAATAAGGTCGATCGCATTCCCAAAAGAAATACCAATGGGAGTCGCGTTGAAAGCAGCCAAGATTAATGTTAAAAACCTTTTGAAAGGAAGCACTTTGGTACAACCTGGGACTCGAAGGCAGAATGCTTTCTACAAAAATGGTCTTGGGAAACATGGCCGAGATGTCAGCCAACAACAAGGAAGACTTCAAAGGTCATGAATTTTGTGAAGGGCATGCAGATGAGCGACTTGCTGAACTAGAACTTGTTTTCTAAAATGCATGTTGAATTTGAGAAAAAATTTGTATTATATTTTTGTTGAGAAGTAATGATTCGAAATAATGAAAATAAAGGTTAGCAAGTTCATTTTATCCGAGTGTTATTGTGTCAACAGCCTATATCCTCATATTGGTGCAAAAGTTCTTTTATCCATTTGGTTACAGCAAAAGGTTCCATATCCAAATTTTGAAGCTACGTTATATCTCTTGTACAGTTACTTCCTTCATTTATTTTAATATGAGTTGGTAAGAATAATTCACTAGAGTTTTGTAGCTATAACCACTTATAATTTATTTTCAAGTTTTTTGCCAAATACTGGGAATGGACATGGCTCTTTTGCAGTGACACGCCTCATAACAATTGTTCTTAAAACACAACAAGCAACCATATGGTCTTGGGCTTTCCAATAATCTTCTAGTTAACCGCATTGCCACTGAGTGAAATGCGAGGATGTCTAGATATCAGTATGACAAGACTTCTCCCTGGACCTAAATTTGAAATGTGATTTGGATTAGGATGCAAGATTCTTGGGACCCTGTAGGTGCTAACAAAGGGACTTGGTGAGTTTTGGAAATAGCTTCAGAAAAATCTTTTAGTCATAATCACTTATCCGCAAGGTTTGTTTTTGTAAAGGGTAACCAAACCGTTAAAATTTTTTACACTTTTTAATCGAATATTTTTCTGTATTTCGCAAGTATGTTAAAAAATTGTAATCAGTATATGCATTCTGAGTATGAGTTATGATAAAATATTGTGCAATTTCACATACTGTCTTAAAAAATAAATTATGCATATTTTGTCAATTTTTTACAAATCAATGAATTTTGCATGTATTAGTACTAACCCTTGAGGTAAGAAAATGGGCAGGATGTATGAGAATGTTAAAGGACATGTAATCTTACTTCCTGAGGCTAAGATTAACATTCACTGCTTTAGGAGTGTCGAAAGTCCTAGGGATTGTTGATATTCCCTAATTATCAGTTCTTAACATACAAGAAATGATAACATTATCTAGACCAGATGTGAACATAATTTTAGATACTGCTATCAATTGCTTTTGATAAGATTGATATAGTCTAGTCCTCTGGCCATATTTTCTCATGAACACCTTTGAATTTAAAAAGCTATAAATTTGAAGCATTTAGTTCATTGCACAGCTTCTCGGATGTAGAAAACGACTCATCCCATTTTGCTTGGGGATGTTTGAAGAAATCGTATTTTTAGGGCATTTAATATCAAAATGGATACACTCATTTGTTACCAAGATCCATATTAAACAATCTCTTATCACTGCCATGATTAACCCCAATTAAAATATTCAGTCTCCTACCAGATGAAATAAGAGTGAGTAATGGTTGCCTTTTTGAGCCCAGGATCACAAGACCAAATTGGTCAACCAAATCAGCTTTTCAGAGCAGTCATGTGACTACTAGTCAACATGGTAGGTAGTTGAATTGACATTGCTCTGGAGCAACACAATTGGTAATAATCCAGGATCCATCCCGAAAGATCAGAGGACACCCAAGCTACTAGTCGACATATTCACTTTTTGAACCCTCAATTGCAGTATTTCATGTCTGATTCCTATTTAAAATGAACCAGCTATTACTACGATACTACCACCAGTCAGACTTAGCGGTGGAGGCAGTTCTTGTGGTAGACTACACGTTGCAACAAATGCAAGTGTAAGAATGCAGCAAATTTTTTTTATAGAAAATCTTTTTCATTATAAATTTATTTGGAAATATCTCTTGATATGTGAATAAGTCTGAATAAAAATAAAAATTGTGAACAGTAGTTGACTAGAAATCTCACAATAGAAAATTGGTTCATCTTACCTCTCTGGTAATTATTTAATTGAAGTCTACATATGAAATTGACAAACATAAGCAACATCATTCAAAATATGATTTTAAATTTGTTCCATTGGAGGCTACTCAGATTTTTACTGATGGAAGCAAATTGGAAAATAGCATCTGTGGAAGTGGATCCTTAAGTTTTAGACAGCAGTTGTGCCTTGATTGTGCAAGAAGGAATTTAGGCTACAGCAGTTGTAACTTGAAAGTAATAAGAATCCAGCCATTTATATCTATAGCCGTAGTCCAAAGGTTAATATAACAATAGAAACTAATAATAGATCAAATTATAGAGCTGAACTCGAGGCAATGTTAATTTCATTTACAACCATTGGTAGCTCTGAAGAGGTAATCTGGTTAATGACATAGCCCAATTGCATTAGATAATTTGGCCAAGCTTCACTAGAACACTTGGAAGATTTCTAAGCGGTAAGGGATACTACTTGAATTGTGATAGTTAAACTCTCTATGTTTTCCAAGATATTTCCCAGTATATCTAATGTGGAAATACTGAGTAATGACAGGACAGACCTGCACCAGCTGTCTAACTTATATTTGCTTGAGGGAAACTCAGCTTTGAAGAAGCAGACTCCCTGTACAAAAAAAAAAAAAATGGAAGTCTAGGATGGTGCACTGCAACACCATTGGTATGGAGGATTGACTGGACAAAATGGCCCATTTCAAGTTACGTAAACAGACATCATTTTAAAGATTTACAACTGGTCACACCAAAGCATTGAAATATGTGACAGGATAAAAGTTTACCCTGACTGTCACAACTGTCAGTGTAACAGCATGGATAGTCTCCTGCAGTGTTTCAGGAAATGCCATGAAACTTATCTAATTTCGATGTAAGAAAATAATCATGGTTCCACTGTTTTAAAAACTTTTATGTTTTCATCATGGGACCAGTATAAAAATTTGTAACTGGTTTCATTTTTGGAGAAATATATTCAATTAAAACTTAATCTTGGTTTTTATCAGTTTAAAGACAACCAATCCGAAACAAAGAAAGTATCTTCCACTATTAAAACAATGAATTTATTGGTGAAACAAAATACATATTTATGGCTACTAGTTAAGTTTTATACAAGGATATGTAGAAAAAACTTATGTATGATTCTAATTAGTTAATAAATAAAGGCTAGAAACTTCAAAATACTCTCGTTCATGACATATTTACAAAGAATATCCAGAAATCACATGTTCATTACTTTCGCCTTGAACCTCCTCCAGCTAATAACATTGCTATGCGGATAAAGATATTCAATGTGTCCAAATAGATAGAGATAGACCTGAAAAGAACAATTTTATATAAGATAAAAGAAATAAATACACTGCCAGATTTCAGAGTTTGTAATAAATAAGCCATGGAGTATTTTACTTTGAATTGGTATTAAGATTGCTTGCAATTTTATTTGTATTCAAATTCTTTTTTACAAATGTGGTCTATAAAATCTCAAGCTTGATTACTTCAGATCGTATCTGATGGTATGCTTCATGAATTGCTGCTTTAAAGTATTACTTAATCCATGATAATATGACAGGGTTCCCACTCTTTTTTCATAACTAAAAATAAGGACTTTCTAGGACAAAATAAGGACTTAAATAAAACATTGACAAAAAAACAACAACAACCCCCCAACTGTATTATACAATGTAATACCTGACTTTGGACCAAGTGGAGATGCTCTTACATATTAATTAATCTTAGAATAACAGTAGTATGTAAAAAATTTAATATTCAAGTCTATTTTTTAAAAATTATACACAAATAATGCCACACAAAATAAGTCGTCTGATTTTTACAAAATGCAGCAGTTAATATAAGGGCACATGTACACATATTAGTAATATGTAAATACATAAACAAATTATAGAATTGAGACAGCAAGAAAAAAATTTTAGGATATTTTTCTTTTATCTCTTTGCAGTGCATTTGCTTTTATAAAAAAGGAAATAAAAAGTTAAGTTTGATCAGGACCGGGCTTGGTGTTGCTGGTCTCCCGGCTGTTGTTTCGTTTTCTTATTCTTTTCATACTAGGGGATTCCGCCCCAGCTCGCCAACCCCCCGCTTTTTCAATTTTGACACTTAATAAACCCTTAACTAATAGCCGTATTGGGAAAAAATCTCCAAAATTGTCCAGGGTACACAATGAAGAACAAACCATGTTAATTTTGTAATTTCCTGATCTGTACTTTCTTGGGAAACCGTCTAAGAAGCGAGCTAAACAACCCAGAATTCAATCCTGGGACAGCAACTTTTTTTAATATGGAGATTGTTTTGTATTTGCTTTTTAATGGTCTTGGCAGTGAATGAGCAATTTTTCAAGCATACTGCTCATACGAAGGAAACACAATTTTGTGTTGTCTGGTCAGGCTCCCTCCCTGTTCCACCAACACTTTCATTTTCGAAAATTTCCTATTTTTTTTATTTTAAACTTTTTTTGTTTTTGAAATTACATTGCTTACCTAGTTATGTCTGCAGCTTCAGCCCGCTTAGGGAATGGAAATTACCCAGTAAATATTTTATAATACACTTTCATAAATTCATAATGAAAATAAGAAGTAAATGCATTTATTGGCACATCGGAGGTTTCAATAAAATAAAATTAGTGGCAAACGATTCCTTTACTAAAACGATGGAAAAGGATTGCAAGTTACATATGTCAGAGTCAAATTTGACTGGATAGGAGACCAAATGAGTTTTGAAGAAAACATTTTCCGGTGAACCGAAACGGGTTGTAAGAGCTATGCAATAACCATGATAAATTTATGATATGGTTAAAAAAAAATATAATGGATTTTTTTGAATAGATATATAGTGCATTTTAATAAAACAAAATTAATTTGAAAATAATCATCTAGGCTGACAGTGGAAACGGAAGCAAAGTGCAAGTGAAATTTAAGCACAATCGGCCATTGAGTATTTGTCACACCCGGATACAAAGAGAAAAAAATTATAAAACTTAGAAAAATTACTTTCGTTTTCGGTCAGCGGCCAAATACAACAAGAGTCCGAAATTTGCAGTTTCCAAACGACTTTTCCCGGTCATCTAGCAATTTGGTTTATGCTTTTGCGATCTTTTCTCTCCAAAGTTTTTTCAACCAATCGGGTTCCCCCCCTCCCTGACATGATAACCGATTGCTTCAACTTTTAAGAGCAGAATCACCCTCGAAAATCTTCAAAAGTTTTCTTTATTCAACTTTATTGAGATAGTTTTAACAAAGAATTAGAAACCTAGATTTAAAAAAAATTGCAACCCATCGGGCTGCCACTCAGGTAGCAGTATTGATTAAAATTAATTTTTTTTATATTTGTTTTGAAACACCAACCAACTTAAAAATTCCCTTCCCAATAATTATAATAACTTTTTAAAACATTGCACTAACGGTAAACTTAATAAACCGAATTTTCTTACATTTGATGATCGTATTCTAGTTCATCTGGCAGGGCAACTATTTTGTATGTTGTGAAAACCACTTGCATCGCAAGTCGAAAACAGACCGATTTTCATGAGTTTTCAAGTTGTTAGAGTGTATTCACCTGCTCATCAAGAGTTGAGGGACGATTTGTATATTGCGTATGAAGGGTCGCCATTCAAGCAGGCCAGTTCCCGAATCATCGCAAATGCTGTACTCGTAAGCAGTTTTATCACCAATAGACCGCTAAAATAAGGCCAGAAATATTGTAAAAAAATATCGTCATTTGAAAGCTTAATTTGGTTTTCAAAGGAAAATAAGCACTTTCTAAGGACTATTGACGAAAAATAAGTACTTCTAAGGGCTCTTAGGAATGGAAGGTCAAAATAAGCACTTTCTAAGCACCCGTGGGAACCCTGTATGAGTAGGAATTAGATTTGATTTCTACAGCACATGGCTATATTGCCTCTCCCAGATATTAAAATGCATACAATAGCAATGAGTAAATAAATGTCAAGATTTTCTAGTCTATCATAATTCTTTATTTTCCCAATTTAGAAACTAACCCCTGGAAATTCTAATTGTGGAGAATATACTGAAAAACTAACAAAATAAACCTGAATTACTCAATTTTGAAAAAACAATGCAACTTAAAATAGTGAAATTAAATTATAGAGGGAAAAATTTTCTGTTATTCCAAATTTGAAATGGACGAGAAAAAAATTAAAGGTAGTTGAATTTGTTAACTTGTAACATTTCAGCCTGAGTAAATCAAAAATAGCTTAAAGGTTTTGATTTACATTTTAATGTAATACAATAAATGAACAAGTTAATTAATTTAACCTGTAAATACTTACGCATTAATTGGGTCATAAGGTTTGTATGCATACATAGGGTAATTTTCTGCTGAATGTACTATTCGTTGGGTGTCATACAGTAAAAATGCTCCAAACAGAACTAAACCACCATACATGCTAATGCTGTATAATCCAGCACCCAAAGCAGTGGTTGCTGGTAAAAACATGGAACCTAAAAATAAAAGTATGAAAAAATTATTCATAAAGTCATAATACATAATCACTAGGGCAACTTTTTTGTTGCAGTAAAAATGGGAAAAGTTGCATTTATGGAAATAAAGTTGCATTTTCTTTTGATACGCTAAATTCTAAAATGAATTTTTCGTAAAGAATGAAAAAATTCAAAATACATTGACAATTTTAGTCGTGTACAACAGTGTTGTAATATATACTAAAATACAGAAGAACATTGAATGGCCGACCATTGGCCAGTAATTTCTATAACACTGAAAAACTGCACCAGCCGCAGTCATATAATGTGCTGTATTGGATAGCAGAAGCGCAAAACCTTTTCGTTCAACATTCAGAGGTTTTAAAACGTCATCTACCAGGCGAATAACATATTGATGATCGACACTCGCCTCGCAAACTCTGCAGTTGACTACGCAAGTTTCCTCTGGATAATCAAAAGTGCCAACCAATGTGTTAAAAGTACTTTGTGACATTTATTTCACTTTCGTCTGTTAGAACGAACGCCTTCTTTCCGTGAACTTCTTGTTTGATCCGCCATACTTCAGCATTTGCAAGATCAGACACATGTGATCAAAGGGTTGGTTCAGAGGGCATAAAATAAAATAGCAATTTCATATTAATTTATTTAAAACTAAAATTTTAAAAAGTTGCATTTATAACTTGCTTACAATATACCCTATGAAGGAGGAATTTTGGTTTTAGTACTTTACATGCAGCATAGAACAAACAAACAAAAGTCGCATTTGTTGCAAAAAGTTGCCTTATTAATCACCCTAAAATATTGAAAACACTGGCCTAATTAAACAATATTCACTATTCCCATTAACCTTTAAACTACGGCCAGTACAGCAGCTGTACTTTAGCGCTAAGAAGGAATTCAGACTACAACCAATGCAGCAGTTGTATCTTGAAAGTTATCAGAATCGCGCCAAGAAAGACTTGCACCAGTTATATCTATAGCGGTAGTCAAAAGGTTAACTTAAACCTGAAAATAAACATAGATATTACTAAAAATACAGTATCAAATATGTATACCTAAAGATGCTGCAAAGACTACTCCTAAACCACATGCTAATGGTCCACCCATGTGCAAAAATTTCTCACTTGGTGCACAAGCTGCTACAGTAGATAATCCTAATTAAAAAGAAATAAAATATTAAATAAATTTAAGGGGAACACCTTTAGAATGCATTATATTAAAAGCATTATTTCAAGTACAGTGGACTCCCTCTTAACCGGTCACTTTGGGACCCAGACCAGATAACTATTTATTCAATTCTGTGAGTAAAAAATGCTTGTTGACCGTCGTTTCCTTTAGAGCATCAAAATAATTTTTATTAGTATAGAGCTAAGATATAGCCTACTTTAATGTAAGGATATATATAATTAGGAAAACGTACCCTGGGAGAACTTCCTTTAATGGAAAAAAAAAATTTAAACACATGTAACAGCAGGCAACTGTATTTACAGTTCATAATAGTAGTTACAGTTCATACATAAGCCTTACTAAACAGGCCATTAAATCTCACATTTAACACAGTACTATACTGTAAACATAAAAAAATAAGCTCTCAAAGTAACAGTCGATTTTCTTTTGTTTCTTTGTGTGCATTGATTTTTTGAAAGCGAAGTCACAGCATTTTTTCACAAACATGTCATCTAGAGTGGACTCTTCTTGCCGTTCAATGTAGGATGTTAGCTCAAATGCGGCTTTTGGTTCTGGTTACTTTTTTTACCCATCCTCCTCTTAAACAACTTCTTCATTTTCTCGATCATCTTCACAAATAACATCTTGCACTATCTAAGGGGTGGGCAAAAGCATCTCCCATTGAAAATTTAAATAAATTTGGTCAATGACTAAGTAAGTGTAGTCCAGATATAAAATGACTAAGTAAGTGTAGTCCAGATATAAAATGACTAAGTAAGTTAAGTCGTACAGTCACTTCGATAGTAGGTTTTCGGTTTAATCACTTAATGAAGTGTACAAATCTTTCGTAAGCACTTTGGAAGTAGATCTGCGGTTGCGTCGATAGGTCCTTCTAGGAGTCGTCGGTGCTTGTTCTCGATTGTATGCAACTGAATTTTGGAAACTCGTGCCAGAATCAATCTATCCACTTAAAGAAAACTGCTTGCGTCTAATTTCAATTTTTGGTACAACATATCGCTGGAATCTTTGTACTCCACAATGAAGTTTGTGGTCGAAATACCGTTCAGATTTGACCAATCATCTCACAGAATTGCTGTGGACGGCTTTAACTAATTTCAAAGATTCACTAATCCTTTTTTGCCAAATTTCAAAGATTTGACAAAAGGTCTTTGTTAAATGTTATACTTTTTAATAATCTTATGCTCTACTTTATTTTTATATTAAATTATTTTTTTATACCATATTTTATATTAATATAAAATTTTTGAAATAGTTAGTTTGTACTTTCTTTCTCTTAATTATATTTTCTTATATGTGTACTTTACACAGCAATTAAGACATATAGTATCTGTAACCATATTAATTAAATTAAAATTTATACCTAATACTATGTAACTGGTGTGGCTCTTTATACTATATGAAAAACCGGAATCATTGTCACTTAAAAACTCGTTTTTAAAACTTTCCAATTGCCAAAAGAGGAATCTTACATGTTCCAGTGGCGCTGGAACAAACATCTACAGTTAGTCTTTTTTTCTTCTTAAATCCAGGAGCTGATTTTTCCTCACTTGCAACAAAGGTTTTCTGGGGTTAAAGGTAGAAGCTAATACCAGTTTTGTCCATGCCATATACTTGTTCTGGGCGTAATCCTCTTTCTGTTACATAATCTTGAAAGTTTGCAGGGAACTCGCTGCTAGTGCATCAGCTGACAAATTTTCACTGAACACGCCTATAAAATGAACATGCCCTTTCCAGTGAGTGAGCCACCCTTTACTGAAGACTGACCATCTTCAATTTTGAAGGAAGCAAAAGTGTCTTCTCTTTTCAAATTGGACCATTTAATTGAGTACCCCTCCGATGTTCTAGTTGAAACCATAACCAAAGAGAATCGTCGACTAACTCACTTGCAGGTTTTCTGAGCGTACAATGCATTGAAAGTGTTTCACTCGTTTCTATTTGAGTGTAAAAATCCTGAATTGATTTTTAAATCACCAGTTGTTTTTACTGTACTTTTCGTACATTTACGGCCGTATTCACAAGTCTGAGTTAACTTGAGTATCAACGATAATCAGCGACTTGATTGGACGTATCATTATGGAGCACCTGATGCATAGCAGCTCATGTCCTCATCATAATATTGCTTAAATAGAAAATTTAAAACATAATTTTACTGAAATTCAAAATAAAAATGAAAATAAAGGTAGCTGCATAATCTTAAACAAGCAGCTTGGTGAAAAGATAGATGGCGGCACCTACGTCCACTAAGCCGGAGAGAGCGAACGGTAGAATGCGACCATGGCAGATACAAATTCGTCGTAGAATAAATATTATTCTGTTGATTTATTATGAATGAAAGAAAATTGACAATGCAAGTTACTTTTCACACCATCAACACACACCCATACTGACAAGTACAAAGATAATAGGATTACATACATCTATCAAGACATTGTCTACAATTCTTTCTTGCAAAATTTAGGTTTCCATAAAAATCCAATTTGAAATTATATACCTTTGCATTTCTTTTCCCAAACCCATATTAAAATGCTGTACGAGCCCTATTTATTCACAATTTGGAATCAATTTTACGGCGAAGTACGTGCTTGATCAGTATGAATGCAGATTCGGGTGTCGTAACCAATATCACGTGATCGTGAGGAGACGGTAGAAGCCAATCACAGCGAGTGTCTCATTTTAATCCCCAGATCACTTAACACGCCGTTTGAGAATACCGTTCTTGATAATCCTCGAGTTAACTCTTACTCGCAGATAAACTGATCCTTGAGTTAACTCGAGACTTGTGAATATGGCAGTTAGTACGCCACAGTTAGTACAGGCTTGACTGACTCTCCTCTGGCATAATGCTTAAGGGCATTTAGATTTTGTTCTATTGTTACAACTTTACATTTCCTTTTCTCACTCATTTCTTCAACACAACACACACAGTTACAGTATTCACACAGTGATGCGGAATGATACAGATCAACACCACAGTAAATCAGCAGCTCAACTGAATTGAATAGGCTAGAGACATGCCGTGACAGGTTCGTGAGTCATCATTGTCTCAAACTTGTGGCGGCTGGTTAAGAGGGAGTTCATTGTACATATTAGCAAAAATAGATATAATTTAATGATAATAAATTTTTGACACGTTTTTATTGCATAATTTCACAGGTATTGTGTTTCAGCTACAGCAGTTTCTCAAGTAGTATATCAGAGGATTTTAAGGTCACTTATTGCTAAGATAAGTCGAAGAATTCCACAGCTTTAGTCAGTTTAAAACTGAAATCAAAGACATGCAAATTTAGTTCATAAATTGTTTAAATAATGGCGATTATAAATACAAGTTACTTAACACTGGTCATGAAAATGTCTAGCAAATTTTCTTAAATAGACTTCTAAAGCTATTAGCATTTAAAATGCCCTCCTATATTAAAAAAAAATATATCAATTTTATTTAATTTTTTCATATTATATTTACACTTGAACTGAATGTGTCACTGAAAGTTGCAAAATTCATATTTCTTGTTAAATTAGCAACTGAAAAATAATATTAATTTAAAGGAATTTTTTAACACAATATACTGAATGACTTCTGTGAGCTTAACTTTTAAAAATGAACTGAAATGCTTGTTTTGTAAAACAAACATCTACACTAAATTTTGATTAAATTTTTTTTTTGTAAAAGTCTTAAGCAATAAAAATAATAAAATTCAAAGAAAAACAAAAAATTATTTTATCTTTTTTAGAATTTATGAAAAAGTAATTGTAAAATTTCAATTTTCTAAAAA
Organism: Metellina segmentata; assembly: GCA_947359465.1. Lineage (NCBI taxonomy): Eukaryota > Metazoa > Arthropoda > Arachnida > Araneae > Tetragnathidae > Metellina > Metellina segmentata. The sequence continues at coordinate 42,015,076 of OX375882.1, read as the reverse complement.
GAAACAAAGAATTAACCTTAATCAAAAACTCTCTCTGTAGCTATTTTGGGAAGGAATGTGGATTGCAGTTCCTGCAATTCCAGATCTAACATTGGTCATGATTATGCATTTAAGAAATAATGCTTAATTTAATCAACCAAAAATCAACATTCCAAGGATATTGTGTGAATAACTCAATATTTTACACCAAAACAAAATGCATAGCTATTGAATAGAAACACTTACCACCAACAACTCCAGCGGTATACCAAGCAGCCCGAGCCAGAATGGGTCCACCAAGCAAACAGAGTGGGGCAACGACTGCTCCCATAATTCCACTGTGAACCATCCAGGCAAGATGTTTACCACCAAATCCTTCAGAATATGGCATGGAACGAACAACCATTCCACTACCAATCATTGCTGCAAAGGTTGCACCAATGGCCTACAAGAAAATAAAATTCATTAAATTAAACTAGTTAAATTAATTCATTTTTTTATTAATTGAATATATTTAATAAAAGGTTGAGGGATTAATAATATTAAATATTAACAAAATATGAGGATGCATGTTGAATAAGCAATACAATACACAATAGTATAAAATCTATCATTTGAAGGTACTGTTAGAAATTATATTACTGTATGTGAAAATTGCAACGCCATGAAGAAATCGTGCAAATTAACTGAAACTTGCAGCAAATGCAAAACAAGTTAGGATATGCAAATGATTATAAGAATTACATAAGCATTCATGCCATGTGTGGAAGAAACACTCTCTAAACCTCCAAGTGAGCCATGTGCGAAAAGCACTGTAAAGGTGCATTGAAATATGTGTATCATTGTTTGACTCGAAGTCAATGTCTCGCCAAAAACGCAAAGGGCCATCCAAGCAACTAACAGAGTTTGAACGGGGCCGCATGATTGGCTTCCTTGAGGGTAGACTTTCGTATCATGAAATCACCACTAGCACGGGGCACAATAGTGATGTGTGTGTGGAAGAGATGAGCCATGGAGAACAGGAAAAGTCAGAACCCCAGCAGCAGGGCACATAATATGACATCCATCATGGGACGTCAGACACCTAATCCACATTATGGTGTCGGACTGTACAGCTTCCTCTTGAACGTTGTCACAACATTGGAGCATGTCTAAAGGTGTGTCATTGTCTGCTCCCATGGTTCATCAACGTCAGTTGCATCATGGGCTTTGTGCAAGGATTCCCTTGACGCTGAACCACCAACGCTTCAGGCTACAATGAACTCACTGACACAGCCAATGACGTGCCGATTGGCAACCCACCCAAGTCATTTTTCGCTTCAATCTGGACGAGCACTCACCAGACGCTACAGAGGCGAACTTCTTCTTCAGGAGTGTCTTATTCAGTGTCATACTAGATGAATGCCTGGTGTTATGGTCTGGGGCGCTATTGGATATCATGGGCGATCCCACCTAATCCACATTGTGGGGACCACGAACAGCATCAGGGACGATGTGGAGCCCCGAGGTCATACCCCTCCATGCAATGCATTCCCAGAGCCGTATTTCAGCAAGACAATGCCCATCCACATGTTGCTTGGAATGAACAAGGTTTCTTCAGTGCATGACAGGTTCTGCTTCTTCCATGACCTGCACATTCCCTGGATATGACGCCCATTGTACATGTCTGGGATTACATCGTTATGTCTCAAGTGGCAAAAATTTTGTGAGTGGACCCTGTTTGCATACTAAGCTATTTTTATCATAGCCATCATTACCTGCCTGTCAATCTGGTCAATCCAACAACTTTTTCTTTGTGTTGCATTTTTGTTGAACAGCAGTGTATTATAATAATCAACAGAAAATATTTGCATATATTTTAATACCATGTAGATGCAAATTTACTTTCAGGTGAATAAATGATAAAAGCTTAACAGAAAATGAATGGATCAATAGTAGATCTGAATAAAATAACTTTACTTACAAGCCATGAATTTCGCATCATAAGATTGAGTAGTTTTGGAGACTGACTAACTGCAAATGCTGATGCAGCTGTAATAGCAATACTTCCACCAAAGTATGCATAAGTAGATTTGATTCGATCTTTCACATATTTTGGCCATATCCTAAAACATGCAAGCTTTTAATACCAGATCACATTGCAGAATATGTAAGACAGTAGTAGAAGTAAAAAATATTGACTTACATCGACTTTTCTACAGCTCCAGGTTCAGATGACAAACCTATACCATAGTAACACAGAGATCCAATGCCAAAAGCTGATGCTCCAAGCAAAAATCCTTTACCAATGTTGAAAGCTGGAAATAAAGATATTTTATTAAAATATTAGAACATCACTTTAGAATTTTTATTTTAACAATGCTTATAGACTATTACAAATAAGAATAATGAGGTAAAACAAACAAAATAAATATTTTAAAATAAAGCAACAAAAATGCTGGAACTACAGCATGACACTCATATCAGGGCTTATAGCAGGTTTTAAGGTCTAAAAAAGTGACTAATCGAGCAAAAATAAAAGTGACAAATAACAATGCTAAATATATTCATGTATAAAGATAAAAAAGAAAGATCCTCCCCAGCCACCCCTATCTTTTTCTTTTCTTTCTTTGGAAGGATATTTTATTTTCTTCATTTAAAAAGTACATCATTTTTGACACAGCTTGAAGAATTTCTTCCTTTTCTTTGAAAGATTAGGTCTAAATTTATTTTGTTTAAAAAGTCTGAAATTATAATTTTGTCTTTTCCTTCTCAATAGAAGAATGTGCATTTTTTAAAGTCTGTCTTTGCTGACCAGCATCATCTGAGACTTTGCCGCTCCTTCAATCATTGCCTGAGAAAGTGCTGCTTCCTCAAAATCTTTATTTTTTATTGCCTTCTTCAGCCTATCATTGGCTTTCTTTAATAATTTTGAAGCACTGTCCAACGCCTCACCCTTTTCGTTATGCATAATTTTAAGGTTTCGTTCTTCTTCTACCATCTTTCTTTTCTTTGTCAGCCGTTTTAAATTTCTTTCTCTGTTTCCAGCCTATCTTCTTTCATGTCCTTCTCAAATTTTTCTTGTGCCTTTCGTTTTATATCTTCTAAATAAGCATTATAGGCTTTTTATGCAACCCTTCCCATATCCATTAGCTTTGATGGGAACGGCACCAAATAAGGTGGATTGTCAAAATTTGCCATGCTACTTTTGACCGTCATCAATGCATTTAGTGTTCTTTCAGACATTGATGCTCTAACACCTGTCCAAGTTCTTCCTGAGGCCGAGAAGCCACATTCAATGCCAGCACTACCATTAGAAAGTGACAGAGAAACCTTCACTAGCTTTGACACATATGAGTATTGAGGATCCACACCACTAATGTCTTGCAGTCTGTAGAACTGAGGTTCCAGTAAACATCAATAGGCTTCATTCTAGATCCTTCTTCCTCAACTTCTCTTTGGAGTAATTTCCACTCATCCAGTAGTATGTCTGTTGGGACATTCCATGCTCTTGCAACTTTTAATACTTGTCGAACACTCTCACCACTGAGTCTCAAGAGGACCAAGACAGGATAAACTTTTAAAGAAAGATGAACTGATGGAGGACTTCTTCAAAAGATATTTAACACTGGCACTATAGTGTATTAAAAAATCGGTGAATAGAAAAACTAGTTCAGACATCTTTCACAAGCTTCAAAGCAGACTCTCCCATTCTTCCTTCATTGAATTCCTAATCCTTAGCACCAGGCTATGTGACCAAGGATGTAGTGGGGAAATTCGGTGGAATAGTGTTCCACTGTTTTTTTTTTTAAATTATGAAGGAAGGAAACTATTCTGCTGTGCCATATTTAGAGGGTTGCTATTGGTTATTTAATGACAAGATTATCTTATTTATTGATACTTGAGGCTCCAATTCATTTCGCGAACCAAAACTAATATTACAGCAGCTGGCACTAGCCTTAGCATCATATTACGAACTAATAAAAAAAAAATACAAAAAAAAAAGTTTGACTTTGATGGAAATATAGGCGTCATTAAGAAGGGGGAGTGTAATCACCGCCCCATTCTGAATGACGCTCAAATGGTGTACCTGACATGGAAGACAATCCGGACAAGTTCCAATGTAGGAGGAAATTACACAACATGTATTAGGTTGACAATAGACTTTTTTTGGAGGAAATACTAATTTTTTTAAAAATTGCACATTAAAAATTGTTGTTTTCCAAACAGAATTTAAGAACTTAAAACCCCTGAAAAAGTGACAAAATGTCAAAAAAGTGATGCGTTATAAGCCCTGTGATATTTAAACACAAGATTCAATTTAAAATGAAAACAAACATTACTTGATTATAAATTTTTTTGAGCCCGTTTAGATAGTAATGGATGTCAAACTGAAGGGTTTGTAAGTTAATGACACAAATGAACACAATGTGATTTTATTAAATACAATATACTGCCCCTTAAAATTTTTAGAATTTAACATGCAAACACTTCAGTTATATTTACACAAGCATTAGAATAATCCCCCCCATTTTAGGAAGGAAAAATTAAATTCTTCACTTAAACATTTGTTAAAATAATGTTTAACATTCACTCCAGACACTTATAAAACCCTTGAGTCTGCTAATAATTTTATCGATGGCCTCCTTCCCTTACAAGAGGGATAAATATTACAAATGAACAATAAATTTAGTTGTTTTAACAAAATCTCTACTCTAAGGACGGTGGTCTCAGGGACCTGACTCCCCTAAACTCCAATATTTTCAAAGTTGGGGCCCAGCTCTCCAAACACAGAGGTTGGAAAACTCATTAGTCAAAACAGCAAAGATCAGGAGTACAACGATTGAGATTTCTTTTGAGACAATTTTTTTTTTCAAGAACCATGTTTTAAGGAGTCTATTTAAACTAGCTTCTTACAAAAACCAGATTTAATTATAATAATCTTATTTACAAATAAATTTTTTTTTACACTAAAATAAAAATGACAAAACAAGCATTTAATAAGAACAATGACCTTGAAATTTCCCTGGAAAGTTTGGATGTCAGGTTTGTATGTCGTTTTTAATTTCAAGCAGTATTCCAGGTTCTCATCGATACAACAATTTTTCAATTTACTTTTGATAAGGTATATGCTTGAAAAAGATTGTTCACATGAATATGTAGTAGGAGAGCTGATGACGAATTTTGGGAAGGTACTTTAGGCACTATGAAACTGTAAAATAGTAGAAATTCAATGTTAGTTGAATAGGGAATCGAGGGTCGGGAAGGCCGTTTGCGGTTATTTCGCTACTGCGCAGCATAGGATATTTGCAAAAAATTCATCCCAGCGAGTATCCTTTAGGCACTTAGAAATTGTTTTAATCTCTTTTTTTTAGCATTTATGTAATACAGAAATAAGATTCCCAGACTGTTTAGACGGTTTTAAAGTACAACCCGACTGCCCTGAATTTGTATTATAATCTACGCAAAAAATATTCTTTAGGCACTCTGAATTTTTTATAGAAATTTTTATTAATTACTATTGAAAATCTGTGCAAAAAGCCAGACGAATACGGCGGTTTTAAATAATAACCCGACGCAAATAAAGATTTTACATAATTATCGGCAGCTGCCGGGGAACTGGCTACCCAAGAAGGCAGTGCCTTGGCTCGTCGGTCTACGATTGATTGCGGAGGAACCACGTCACTGGAGTTTGATGTGCAGCTCGGGTTAATTAGGGCAGGTGCATGCATCCGGTTTTTCAATGTGCGGCGCCGCTACCGCAGCGCAAGTATGGTCTGAGATACATTAGATCCAATGGAGCAGTGCACACATGCCTCCAGTGCCACTGGGCGACGCACGTCCTACTTGCGTAACATTTTTATCGCAGTTCAGCACAGGAGTCTCCGTTCTGAAGTAGCTTGTTTTCATAAACAAGTGGAATATAAATAATAATTTATAAACGATTGTATCCAGTAACGTCTATTTTGTTACAAAATATACTTTTTTTTACACCAAGTGAGCAAAATAAATATGTTTCCTATGATAGAATATTTATCGCAAATGGCGCGAAATTAATTTGTGCGTCATTTCACGGTTATGTGTGCATAGTTGGGCGACGGTACCGCACGTTGAAAAACCAGATGTGAGCACAGGGCCTTACAAAGCATTTTGGATGAGTTAATTTTTTTTCATGCAAATGTGACCACGCTGAAAATTATTTTGAGCTCATTGTAATTTTTTTTAAGGTTTTTAAAATACAGTTTTGCTATTAACATATGCACATGTGTATATAACTATGTATATGCATAGTAATAACAGTTAATTATTAAAGCGATCATAATTCTTTTTAGTGGCTACGTATTTTGTAGGTTATATATTCATTAATGTACAATGGAACCAAAAACTGTGAGTTGTGAAATTCGTAAAAAAACAAAAAAAAAACACACACACACCAGTGTTGATAAAGTGATTATTTTTAATCAAGAAAGACTTGCACAGAGCAAAACATTTTGAAAATTCAGCAAAGAAGGCTTGAAATTTGCTAGAGTGATTCTACCGCCTGATATAATATATATATACTAGGGGGCTCTGCCCCCTGCTCGCTTACGCTCTTAATTAGATATAGATACGGCTGTTTTAAAAAAAAGTAACAAAAATGTCCCGATTTTCCCTGAATTTCAAAAAAATATTATTAAGAACCAAATTTAAATTAAAAAAAAAAAACTCGACAAGCTGCAAAAATTTACGTTGAGAGGTACTCTTAAAAAAAAACTCTCGACTGAAGACTGAAAATTTGAATGTGTTTTGCTCACTCGCGGAAGAAATTTCACTTCTTCAACTTTAACACTTAATAAAACCTAAACTAATAGCCGCATCGGAAAAAAATCTTAATAATTATCCAGGGAATACGATGAAGAACAAAGCATGTTAATTTCATTTTTTTCCAATCAGTACTTTCTCGGGAAACCGTCTAAGAATCGAGCTAAACAACACAGTTTTCAATCCTGCGGCGGCAACATTTTTTTAATATAGAGATATATATATAACTGTATGTATGTATATATATGTTAGGAATATATATGCTGACCAAGTGGTATAGTGGTTAAGATGTTAGCCTCTAGATCGTAAGGTTCCTGGTTCGAATCCGGGTCAGGGCATGGATCTTTGTAAACGTATAGTGTAGTGGCGGCTGGTGCACCTTAACCCTCTGCATACGAAGCCTCGAAATATCAATTCAACCTTTCGTTACGAGAGGCGCCCAAAGCGCCCGGACAAGCAGAATACGGAGAGCGCCCGAGATTAGTGCTTTCCCCTAGGAGGCGTATCACCTTGTCACTCTACTTGATCATCTCCTTTGTATTGGCCATAGGGGGTCCAAAACTACTCAAGAAGTTGTCCTTTATCTTTCCGAAGCATGATGTTCCGCGACACAGAACCAGTTTATACGGATTCACGTGGGAATTTCTATGTGCACCATTGTATATGCACAATTGTGTTCTTGACTTTTTCTCATGCTTTGTCCCATTTGAAACGTTTAGCTGCTGGCTGCAACCAATAGTCTGGACTGTGTTTTCACTCTGATCAGACGAGCTTTATCTTCACTCCCTGCTTTCAGGTTTTGCTTTGAATTCTGTTCTCGTTTAAAAAAGTCTTTTTCAAGACTCTTCCTATTTCGGAAAATATTATTAGCCTTAAATATTTTCAATTAATGGGCTTGACATAAATCCGGATTTGATTCGTTAGTATTATGTCTCGCAAAACCAAATCGCTGACCCAAGCGGAAATTGAAGCAATTTTGTTTCAAGATACTGATGAATCAGATTTTTTTGAATCGGATGATGATGATTCTAAAAGTACTGAGAAAGTAAACTGTGTTTTAAATAGCAGTTTATATCAAGAAGATGATAAGAGGGAATGTGAAATTAATGTTGGTGAAAGCATTGATGAATCAATGCTTAATTTTAATGTTGACTGGTCAGAGGACGTTCGAAGTGAATGCATAGAGGAAACGAAATTTGTACATCACACAGGACCTGTGCATAATTTGCCAACGGATTCATCAGCATTGGATTTTTTAAAGTTGCTAATTTCGGATGAATTACTTGAAGTTATTCAAGCAAACACAAATAAATATGCAATTTTCTGTGCAAAGAAAAGAGGTGAGGACAAACATTGGCAACCTATCGAAAAGATTGATGAAATGTGGAGATTTTTCGGAATTTTTCTTGTTATGAGTGTAGCACATTTACCTAGGCTTTCTGACTATTGGTCGCAGAATCCAATATTAGGTAACATGATGATAAAAAAACTAATGACCAGAGATAGATTTTTTTTTAATTTTGCATTATTTTCATATCTCAGCGTAAAATATGTTAATTGATATCGAATTTACGAAGTCAGATCAAAAAGTATTTTAGCCAAAGTATTAAAAAAATACCACGCTCAAACATGACAGTTTTTGTTAACTAGCACTATTTGTCAATTAGCCGACCAACTGGTATAGTGGTTAAGGTGTTAGCCTCAAGATCGGAAGGTTCCTGGTTCGAATACAGGTCCGGGCATGGATGTTTGTAATCGTATGGTGTAGAGGCGGCTGGTGCACCTTAAATCTGTCGTGGCCGAAAGTCCTCACGTTGGGTTGGTGTGGAAGTTTGGAGAGTGGGGTGCCAGCTCAGGTGTTGCTTCGTCATCTGACCGTGGTTCAAAATTACGAGGTGTTGTCCCCGAATCTTTCCCTTAAGGGACTGATCCCGGACCGTCGTCAATAGCCCGTTGTGTTGCTCTAGTACGACGTTAACTAAAATTACCCATTATCCATTTGTCAATTATACGTTTATTCTTAAAAGACACAACAATCAGGATGGAGCAATATTATAATTGGCTGATGTTCTATGAAGATACGTGTCCTAGTAGAAGGGTTTGTTTACAAAATATGATATTCCAAAAAAAAATATTTTTCAAACATAAATTTGGGTAACGGGCTATTGACGACGGTCCGGGATCAATCCCTTCAGGGAAAGATTCGAGGACAACACCTCGCAATTTTTAACCACGGTCAGATGACGAAGCAACACCTGAGCTGGCACCCCACTCTCCAAACTTCCACACCAACCCAACGTGAGGATTTTCGGTCACGACAGATTTAAGGTGCACCAGCCGCCTCTACACCATACGATTACAAACATCCATGCCCGGACCTGTATTCGCTATAGAAAAATTCAGTTCGTTAAAATTTGTCTCATCCAAAAACTTTTTTGGCTGAACTTAAGAGCAAATTTACTAACCACAATATAAAAAGCATTTCATAAAAAAAAAAAATAATTGTGACATTTCAAAACCAGTAATCCTTGTGATGATACTATATCCCGTTCACAGAAATTAAATTTCACTAGTGGGGAAGCTGATCTTAATGTCAAATTTAAAATAACCACATGCTTTTAGCGTAAGTATTTAAAAGTTATAGCCGAAGCAAATTTGCAAATTAAGAAATTCGTCAACGTTATCCTTTGTTTTAGAACTAAAATTCACTATCTTCCATTTTCAATTTGGATGACACCAGTCTAAAAATTGGCACCATTGAGTATCGGTATCCCGCAGCTAGATGTGATCAACAGTGACCGCAAAACATGCCCTCTTCCTTGAAGGCCTGGAGAAGAAGGGGAAAGAAACGCTTAAGGGATTCGGGCGTCTTGTTGGGAATCCGACAACATTCTTTTTTCTTGTCCCCCGTAACGAAAGGAAATAGATTCTCGGGCGCTTTCGTATGCAGAGGGTTAAATCTGTCGTAGCCAAAAGTCCTCACGTCGAGTTGGTTTGGAAGTTTGGAGAGTGGATTGACAGCTCAGGTGTTTCTTCGTCATCTGACCGTGGTTCAAAATTACGAGGTGTCCTCGGATCTCTCCCTTAAGGGAATGTTCCCAGACCGTCGTCAATAGCCCATTGTGTTGCTCTAGTACGACATTAATTAAAATTACCATTACTTGTGTGCCCATTTGACAAAACACGCTGGAATCGGAAAACTTGGCACTTCCATACGAGTGAGTGGTACCGAGGTACGAGTGACGTCACATTTCGGAGCAAAAGAAAAATTGAAGATGAAATAAATGGTTCCAAATGCTGACGTCAGTGGGTATGGCGAAATTATCAAAATCGTGGTCCTTCTTCTTTCTCCGGAATAGAAGAAAGGATGGTGAAAAAAACTAATAAATTCATTTAAAAATGTTCTAGATTAAATTTTAAAATTCGAGCGCGATATATAGAAAAATTAAAAAAAATTCGGACTGCCTGTGTGCCAAGTCTCATAATTGTAAGTGCCATAGATTTGTCAGAACAGTCCACACACATAGAGGCACTTTTTATTATAGTAGATTATTGGTTTTTTTTTACAAATTACACAACTCAAAGTTTTTGGTTCCATTTTACATTAATGATATATAACCTATAAAAATATAATTTTATCTAACCTATGAAATACGTAGTTACTAAAAACAGTTATGATCACTATAATAATTAATTATTATTACTATGTATACATACATAGTTAAATACACATGTGCATATGTTAATACTTAAAATGTTAATAACAAAACCGTATTTAAAAAACCTTTAAAAACAATATTGCAATGAGCTCAAAATAATTTTTAGTGTGGTCACATTTGTGTGAAAAAAAAATAAACTCCTCCAAAATGCATGGCAAGTAGCCCCAGCTGCCCATCTAACTGGAGTCACGTGGTTCCTCCGCAATCAATCACAGACCGGCGAGCCAAGGCACTGCCTTCTAGGGTAGCCAGTTCTTAATCTTTATTTGCGTCGGGTTATTATTTAAAACCGCCGTATTCGTCTGGCTTTTTGCACAGATTTTCAATAGTAATTAATAAATATGCTATAAAAATTTCAGAGTGCCTAAAGAATATTTTTTGCGTAGATTATAATACAAATTCAGGGCAGTCGGGTTGTACTTTAAAACCGTCTAAACAGTCTGGGAATCTTATTTCTGTATTACATAAATGCTAAAAAAAGAGATTAAAACAATTTCTAAGTGCCTAAAGGATACTCGCTGGGATGAATTTTTTGCAAATATCCCATGATGCGCAGTAGCGAAATAACCGCAAACGGTCTTCCCGACCCTCGATTCCCTATTCAACTAACATTGAATTTCTACTATTTTACAATTTTATAGTGCCTAAAGTACCTTCCCAAAATTCGTCATCAGCTCTCGGACTAATGTAGAGCCAAAAAGCAGCAAATGCTAGTTTTTTTTTTTAAAACTGATTACATGAGTCAGGAGTCTCCTGACATAACAGACAGCAATTCCTAGGATTAGCTTGAGGAACACAGCAAGATGAAAATAGTCTGACTTAGTAGTTGAGAAATTTTCCTATAGTATTGAATGATTACTGTACTGGGCAATGGATTGTAGCCACTTTAAAATTGTCAAAACATATAGCATTAAAAAAAATATTCATTTCCCATTTGAAAAGCATGAAGAGTAAAGCATGCAGAAAGCAAATTAAATTATAAAAAAAAAACCCTGGTTTTATGCTTTGGTGATTCAGGGTTGGCAAGCTAGCAGTTGGTGAGATATCAATGCCCACAACAGTTTTCATTCAATGCTACACACAATTTCTCAAGTACTCACTAAGTCAGATGATTTTCACATTCCACAAGCTAGTAGTTCTAAGGGCCTGAACACATTGGGCCACAATATTTTTATGATCCAACATGAATATTACATATATACTAATATTCAAAATAAGGAGTTTGTAAGAATACTCATAATATAATTGGGGTGTGTCACTTGGGTCACTGGTTTGTCTTATTGAATTGTAAATACAGTAAAATTTTATTATCTGAGGGTAAAGCAGACCAAGGCCATCCCAGATAATCCAAAACTGAAAATATGGATCTATTAACACAAAACAGACTATGTGAAATACACAAAACATTTACAGAATAACACATCTTACTAATGTTGCTGAGATTTGTAACGAAAGGATCAAGAGGGAATAATCTGTACTTGGATTTGTTTTGCAGTATGTATTAATTGTGACAATTTTACAGTACATCTGGATATGAGTAGTGTTTTTTGAAAATTCCCTTGAAGAAGTCTTGTGTTTTGCAGCATTTTTTCACCTCTTTGGACAAAGTGTACATAATAATGTTTGAAGCTTTAATTACATCAAGCTAAAAAAAGTCTAGTATGAAATTAGATAACACGGACACTCTTAATTGGAGCATGGAAAATCAAGGTTCTACTGTATAAGTTTATTTCTGTTACTTTGTGGAACACACTTTAAAAAAATGGACATTTTTGTACCAGTCTAAATGCTAGACAGCATTTTAGGACAGTACACTGTGTGTATGGTTTAACTCAAAACAATAATTTGAATTTACATCATACATACCAGTTCCTTGTTCAGGAGCCATAAGCCTTTCTTTCAAAGTAGGATTCCTGGCGGATATCCTGGCTCTTCGAACTGCAGATCGGGATTCATTGGCAAATGTTTTTGACTGATTGGCCATTGGCGTTCTCACAAGTAATGCAATGGATTTTGAGTAGGCATTGCTTGTAAGATGTTGTAAGGTTGGCCTAACAACAAATAAAGCAGCAGCCATTGTTAAAATACTAAAGTTCCTCAGCTAAACTGGAAAAGTAAAATAGAAATTATTGTTAAAAAGAAGTATCACACAAATTGATAGTTTTATGTGCTTTGTTTGTAAACTTGCATTCATAAGAGCAGATATTTGCTAAAAATGTTAAAAGCAAAAGAGCAGATATTTGCTAAAAATGTTAAAAGCACAAGAGCAGATATTTGCTAAAAATGTTAAAAGCAAAAGAGCAGATATTTGCTAAAAATGTTAAAAGCAAAAGAGCAGATATTTGCTAAAAATGTTAAAAGCAAAAGAGCAGATATTTGCTAAAAATGTTAAAAGCAAAAAATTAACCATCCTGTGATGTATAACAATAAAAAATTTCAATAACACAGAAAAAGATTAGAAGGATAATGGAGAGTTTTTGTACAGGTATTAAGAGCAAGAATAAATCTGATGTAACAGACTGCGCAATTACTGCCGTTAGTCACGTTGCTTACTAATTTGAAATGTTATAAGGCATGGACATAATAAAAAGTTCTTTTAAAACGGTTTACTATTGCGTTTAATCAGACAATAACTGAATTGGAAGCGATACAATTTAAAAACATAAAAAAAAACAGTTTTTCAAAACAAAATGTTTCACCCTACAATCGGTCAAATTGAAGAAATCGATCAATTTTGATTTGTAGAAATCACCAAATGAATATTTCATAAACCAACAATATTATTTTAAATAATATACCTACTCACAACGTGACGCTAACTCGTTGCAGCGAAAGGAAAAGTCTGGAAGATGATGAAATAAAAATACAAACAGTAACAATACTTCAGATAAAAAAAAAATAAAGGAGTACGTATGCGCAGTGATTACTTGTTTTCTGACCAATCATATTTTTTGAAATGGTGGAAAAGTTTTAGATTGAAACCCAAACCAAAGTGTGAAACTAAGTCTTGAACCAAACAAGCAACTTTATTAGATATTTAAGAAAATTTTAACAAACCGAAACGGAGGATGTTGTAATAAAATGTTGCTTTTGTGTTTTCAATGGAAATCCATGGTTTAAAAAGAAATTTATTATTTTTATGAACATCAAATTTATTTTGCGGTAAACTATTTATTTTCAGAAATTCACCAAACAAAAAAAAAGTACTTTTTTTTTTCTCCATAATAAACACAAAATTGCAATAAAAATATTTACATAATTTCGGGGGAGTTTTCACATACACTGCAACTGCAACATAAAAGGAAAACTATTCGGAGATGTAAACAAACATGACAGCCCAAAATCATCTTTCGAATGGTCGCATAAATATATCTCTATTAAGAGATGATGCTCGTCGATTGCTATCGGATTGTCTTGACAAATGTGCCGGAACTAAGGTTTGACACAATATAATAATTATGCCTCTTTATTCTTTGAGAGACGAGTTTTAAGAAGCTGTAATGGTGTGGGTGATTAACCTATCGACAGTTGAGGAATTCAAATATACTTTGCTCTCAGAATTTACATTTTATTAGAAAATTAACTATTTTGTCACAAGTATCAGAAATCAGTTTCATTTTTTATTCCGAAGGCATTTAATTGCCAGAGGAAATCAATATCTACAAGGAGCAGTTATTGTAAAGTAACTTGTGCAGTTTTAAGAATTTATTATTTTAAAAGATCGATCAAATTAGCTATGACAATAAAGTTCTAAAACAAACGATTAACACGTAGCGTATCTGATTTCTTTTTACGTATTCACCAAACTCGTAACCATACAACAAAGTCAAATTTTAAAAATCAAACGCATTTCAATACGTTACCTCATTGCACAATTTTACAGTACTTAAATATTAGTTTTGTTTCATATTGTTACCTGAAGTCACTGACCTAGGTTTGGAAGATGTGTCTTTACTTACACGCCCATTTCTTATCAATCGGTTTCTTCCCTTTTTATAATTCTTTGAGGATAGACGTTTTCTTTTCTATTCATGGCTGTGTTTCAAATTGCTTCTGGACAAATTAGTTTTTTCTTCACTTTCTATAGCTTCTTTGATTTTAATGCTTGTTTGTAGATAGAATATTCAAGACACATGGCCATCATGCAGACATTAAATCTTTCAAGTCTGATTCTTTAGTGGTTTATAAATTGCCTTATTATGTTGCACATTTTCATCTTCATAGTATCTGTCTTTATCATCAGAGGTCTTCTCTGATGTTCAGACATAACATCTTTGATTGATTTTTCTATTGTACAACAAGCTCCTCCAAATTCATTTCTCAGAACTAATAGTTCTTCATAAAAAATAATAAGTTAATTATATGAGTTTACAACTTTCCTTATCGCAGATACAGCAACCATCGTAATCATATCCTATTAAAATAGCCAATGTTCATTGTCATCCTCCTTTTCTTTGAAATGTGCACCATCGCAAATAGAACCTATTCTTAACATGTTCATTTTGTTTCAATCTAGTCCATTATGTAATTTTCCTAGTCTGATTTATGATGTATGTCATTGTTTTTACCAATTCTGCCCATACTTGTGGCAATTCTTCACATGCATGCATGTGACATGTTACATGGAACATGTTACTTCTATGAGTGTTCTATTTTATTGTCACCTGTAACCATATAATCCCACAGCGATACATCTTTGGATGTGTACAGACTTCACAATCCTGAGGTACCCAAGTGGTATTTCCTATCTTTCATTTTTACTCTTGCCCACCCTTCTGCTTTTTCTTACTCCTTTATTGTGTTGTCTGTCTTGTAATTTGCACAAGTTGGCAAATATGGCCCATGTGCCATATTACCCGAAAACAACCAACTGAAACCAATTTGCTCTGGTGTGTACTACATGACTAATGGATTTTTAATTCTTTTGTTGCAGAAGTGTTTAGATAGAATTGTTAAATTCTCCATATTCTGGTTCTGCTTCAAGGGTAGATGAAGCAATGGACGTCTTGCGGACAGACCACTCTGCTGTAAACGGCGTCAAATGGTGCGCGCAGACACTGGATGATGCGTTACAGACTGAATGTGCTGTGCTATGGTTCGTGATGTGGCTAAGCGATCTGTCACTGCCATATGCACAATATGCCTGTCATCACGTGAAGTGGTGCACTGAGGTTGATGCGATCGAACACGTCGGTCCGTCGTACCCTCCTGCATCCAACGATCACATATCCGCATTACAGTTGTTTGGTTTCGTCCAACACGACTACCGATTTCCCTGAAAGATAATCCACAATCTTGGTAGGCCACTATCCTTTCTCTGTCGAACTGGGATACTTGATCAAAAGATGATCGCTGTTTTCTACGAGGCATAATTGATCGTTTTTTTTTAAAACCACAAGAAAAACACAATTGCCGTACTTGAAATCGTCGAAATCTCCAAGTCTTAAATAGCGCATTGAAGTGGCGCCACAGGCGCGCGTGATGTGTGTCTGCGCTGAAATTCTAATCATTTGCATGCCTCACCTCCGCTAATGTAAATTTCATATTATTTGCATGCTTCCTTCAGGGAGTTGCATTTACGGTGGCCAGCAGTGTAGTTGGTGGACACTATTGATGATATCTGCAACTCCTGTCCTGTAATTGCTTATCTTATTTTATGTGTTATGCCTGTCTCTGAATTTTTGTTTAACGGGGGCCCTGCTCGCCAATAACTGGGATTGCTGCGCAATCCTATTTGGTTTACTTCACAAACCAACACTCCTTTCGCAGAGTCAATATCCTGCAACGACCAAACCATCTTAATAATTCTTATAATCCTGATTTGACTTTCTGGTCCATGACGTCACAGTGAGGGCAGTGTTTGTTGATCAAGATTCCAAAAGCACATCATAATCTGTCCACATTTCTGTTTTTTTATAGAAGCACTGTCTTTGAGTTTCCTGAATGGGAAGGTGCTCCTCCCATGTTTTACTTTATGCTGTCCAGATATTTATGAGATAGGAGCATCCTTGATAACATGGGACTACATGAAATGTAGTATGGCTTTTAAGGAAGACAAGTTGGAAACAAACTATTATTGCCAAATTCGACTAAACCTTGTCCAACTCATCCCCACTCAAAATGCATATGTCCAGTTTTTGTAACAACTGCCATAACCTAGATTTTGTGATTAGATTTGTTCTCATGGTAGACAGATGGTACCCAATAGTTTCTTTTTAGGTTTATTTTGTTTATACATAAATGTACATTGTGCTTATTTGAACTTTCAGGCTCTATTTTGGGATGAAAAGCTAAGTGGCCCATTTGGTTTGATTGCTGAATATGCATTATTACAGGTATTATATTAAATTTTGATATGTTTTGTAACTTTGTTTTAAAAGTGCTTTCCATTTTAATAATAGCAGCTTTGTATTGGGCACCAATATTCTTGATTATAATTTGTTTCTGCACCCCTAGTATCAGTCTCTGGTTTTACTTATCAAACAAACTTTTCTTTTATGATCACAAATTTTTCATTAGAGTTTTAATAATAAATTGAACATATTAAATTCTTCTAACTCAACAGAAATGCAAACAATAATATAAACGTAAACATTCATTTATTTGAATTTTATCTTCATTAGAAATGAACAGTACACAAGTGTTAATTTTTCACTTGTTTTGATGTAGGATGTCTCAACACTGCTAAACTGTATCTCAGGTAACGAGGAAGTTCAGTTTAATCTCAAATTTTGTTCTGAACCAAATCTATTTGTTCTATATTTAATCTATTCCCTTGCAAGCTTTTTTGAGAAAACTAAAATATAATTTTGCTATTTGCATGTTGTAACAGATTGCATTAAAAATCTGGGAGCTTTCTCAACAAGTTAAATTAATTTGAACAAATTGACATTTTTTGTTCCTGAGCAGAAAATTCAATTAGGGTATCCACTTAAGATCAGTGTGTGTACAGTTATAGTACTGTATCACTGCAATCAATCTCACTTATACTCTGACATTTTAGCACTGAAGGTTTACATGATTTCCTTTTTTCCGAAAGTTCAGTAATTTGCTTGGGGACTGCAACCAGCGGTAGTACAATTTTCCTTAAACTGTACGAGAATACTTTTAAAGAGTCATGGAATTTTATTATTTGATTTCTTTCTCATTCATAGTGGTGAAGGAACTAAATTGTTACAAACATTAGCTATCCTATTTATAAACTCAATTGGCATTCAAAATATAAATAAGTCAGAAATAGAGAAATTTTGTGTTCGATTGTATCAGTTACAATTTATATCAAATGCACTATCATTTTCTATAACTTGCATATTTCTGAGTTCTGCTTTTTTTCATAAATTTAAACTAAAGTAACTACACTCATAAAATACTTAATTTTAATTGTTTTTTAAAATAGAAGCTTTCATTTTTTATTGGAATGGATATAATGTTTAAATTAAATGCTCTGAATCAGTGTAATTCTGGTTTTAAAGGGGAAAAAATGGAATTTTCTGCACTACAATTTTTTTAAAAGAAATTATTTACTTTCAAATTTAACATAACCTTGCATAATCCTTCTCTTCTAGGAACATGAAGTTAATAAAATGTTTCAATTACAACGGAACATGTTTCCTGCGGTCGATGCTCACAATGTTATATTTATTGTACGTCCAAAGCTAGCCTTAATGGATATAATTGCTGATTATGTCCTAAAGTGAGTAAAACCAAGCGCAAGCTTATTAAATTTGGATTATGATATAAAATGTTAAATTATGAACTATTTTGTATTGGTAAAAATTTATCACCCTACAATGGCAAATCTTATGCTAATGAATTGTTTTATGTTTATATCTATACTAGCCACTGCGTGGCTAGCCTGTGTATGATGTGTTAATTTGTTCCACAAACCAACACCACAGGCAACGCCGTGATGTAAGGTATTAAGCTGGTGTAAAATTTTCAGCAGATTTCAAATCCGTTGAAGATATATTCAATTAAAACATTACTGATTTAAAGAAAATATTTTTTTTAGGTATCAATCTAAACTGATATTTTTTGCAGATTTCAAATCCGTTGAAATTTGTACTCTATCTTTAACGGCCTAGGAGATAAAAAAAAAAGAACTTTTCTTCAGTTAAAAGATTTATAGTCTGGCTGGGAAATCAATCGCGCAAAATCGAAGCGGAAGTGAAAAAATAATTTTCTCTGCGTTCTGGGGATGAAAAAAAACTTGGCATGATTCTAAACCCTGACTGCAAGGTCGCATGAGCAGAAAAAGTTCTCCCTGTTTGAAAAACCAATGGAGAATAAAACAATGAAATTCATTTTAAAATCTTCTAGATCGAATTTTAAAATTTGCCGCGATACAAAAATTGCAAATAATTTGGACTACCTGTGTGCCAAATCTCAT
Organism: Metellina segmentata; assembly: GCA_947359465.1. Lineage (NCBI taxonomy): Eukaryota > Metazoa > Arthropoda > Arachnida > Araneae > Tetragnathidae > Metellina > Metellina segmentata. The sequence continues at coordinate 41,996,209 of OX375882.1, read as the reverse complement.
TGCTGTAAGTGCCATAGAATCGTCAGGATTTTGCGTCCCCAAACAAACAAACACTTTCTTTTATAATAGTAGAGATCATTTTAATAAATCTTTATATATTATCTTGTAATATTGAAATACAAGGGAAAGTCAAAAATTATCCACACTTTATTTTTCCAAATTACTCAAATGTAGAGCTTGAACAAGTATGTCATTTTTCTACAGTCTCCTTCCTTTTCGATGCACTGGGTAGAATAGTCTATAAGCTTGCTTATTTGTTCCAATAAAAAGTTTTCAATTGGTCGCCATCCATTAATGCACTGCTTCCTGTACTACTCTGTACCTAGAAAATCAGTGACTTTGTAAAGCATATTTTAGCTGTTCAAAATATGATAATCTGAAGGGGTGAGATCTGGGCTTTACGCAGGATGTTTCAGCACCTTGAAATCCAATGGTTTCAACAGTCTGACTGGCTGTGTGTGAGCATGAATTGTCACGCAGCAACACTTTCTTTCGCAATAGGCCTCAGCGTTTCGTGTGAATTGCTGGCTTCAGACTGTTGGCCAGCAAATCACTATCTTACATCGTTGATCATATGTTTCTTTTCTGTGCAGTCTTCTACTATTGGCCCTTGTAAGTCCCAAAAAACGGTTTGAATTACTTTTCCTGTGGAAAGTTGTGTCTTGAATTTCTTCATTAGCGATCTTGTGTGTTTCCACTTCATACTGTGCTTTTGGATATATTGTGTTGTAAGGATCCGATGAATTTCAGCCCCTAGCACACCTTCCGATCAATGCTTTTTGTTCCTCCTTGGTGCACACTGCTACTGGCATGCACAGAAGGCAGTGTGACAAACCTAAAGATGTGTTATTGGCAAATAATTTTTGACTTGTATATAAACTTATACCCAGTTTTGTCCATTTCTGCTGCTTCAGATAAACCAATTTACACTTGTTTTGTCAGCAGTTTTGTTGTGTTAATAACAGCTTTTGAAGCTTTGTTTGCTTCAGACACTCAAAAAGCTACTTTTTTCAGATTGCTTGATTTATGTTGATTTCAGTTTGATTTAAAATTGGTCTCTTGTGAAATGTTTAATCTAACATTTTTCTTCCATTGTTATAACGAAATGACAGCAAGCTCAAAATAGTTGTGTTTGTTGAAAAAATGCTGATGTTGAAATTCCAGATTAGATAGAAAAAGCTGCAAATTTCATGATGAGCTCAGCTTTTGAAAGTTTTTGCTGCTTCAAGCTGATTTTCAGCTTTATGCATTAGATATTTTTTTTATTATCCAATTAGGTTATCTTATTACAATAAAAGGCATATGGCAAATTTTGATGTGGCTGACTGACTAAAAAAGATTGCATACACATTATTTCAATTGGCAGTTGATGGCAGAAACCAAGTAAAAGGTACAAAGTAAAATTGTTCTCTAATATTAATAAAAATTATACAAATACAAATAACTAGCTACAGGCTCAAGCCCAACAAGGCTGGTCCTTTGTTTATGAATTCCCCAATTCCCACTGACTATCCAATTGTATCTTAAATTCATACACTCCCTTTGAATTAACTATATTTTGTGGCAACACGTTCCATTTGTCTATTACCCTATTAAAGTAGTAGTTTTCCTTAAATCCCGATTAAAATGTGTCTTATTCAATTTATACCCATGGCCCCTTGTTCTGTTATCCCTATTGAAATTTAAGCCCTCTGTGTCTACTTGTTTAACCAACTTGAAAAGCTGAATCAAATCCCCCATCCTACTTCTTTTTTATATAATTGATCTTTAATATATACAAGGTAACATTCTAACTAAGAAAATATGCTTTAATTTCCTGCAATTTTTTCTTTCCTACTATCAACACTCTTATTTAGTTTCTATAGTAAACATATTAGTGATTATTTTTGTATTTATTATTGTGATGTTACAATTCTAACATTAGTCATAAGTAATTATTAAAGGAGATGGTTTTGCGTAAAATGTTAAAATTATGTTAGATAGTTTCACAATTTTGTATTTATACTCTTAAATTCTGTTTTTAGTTTTGTTGTCAAGTTCTAAATTTGACCGATTTATTACTGAATGAAAATTTACCAAATTCATTAAACCCTAAAAATGTTCCTTCATTATTTACCTTAAGTTACTGTAACTAACCAGTTAAGAAAGTATTTTGATATTTTCTCTGCTTTTATTTCTCTATTTTTTATTTTCAATTTTACATTCTGTCTTTAAATTTAGATTGGAAAGCATGAGAGGTGTTAAAAAGGAGTTTCATATTTTCTTTGTTCCTCGAAGAAATGAACTTTGTAAAGAAAGGTTATCAGTAAGTATTTGGTTTTAGATATTTATGACAAATAATTTTTTTTTTAATTCATTATTTAATGGTCATTCATAAAATTCTTCAGATATTCGAAAGCAATCATCCAAAACTGAATAGGAACATATAGCTATTTATATTCATATTTAACTGAATTAAAAGTGATAATTTGACGGATAAAATGTTTTACAAAAATAAATAAACTTTTAACCTGTCATAAAACATGCCTCACAACCAAACAAAAAGAGGTAAAAAACAATTTTTTATCTGATAGTATTTAAATGCTTTTAACTTGGTTATTTTGTACAAAAATTATTAAAGCAATGTTTTATTACAAATATGTGACAAATTCCATCTTAAAGGTCCGAGAGGTTTGGTTAAGGTTAAAGTGCAGAGAAATGTCAGCTATTAGACATCAAAGAATACCTGTGTTAAAGATTTATAAAGTTGTGAACTGAGTTTGACTATGCATGATACCAAAATTCTAATCAAACCTTGACTCCCTTTCTATAAGACCGAGTGTGGTGAAACATGTTTCTTATATGGGACTAAACATTAAAAGTGAAATACTAATGAGATCCCATTCCTTTTATATGGTAAACATTGTTAGAAAAATCGTTTTATTTATGGATTGAGCTAAAACATTTTCAACGCTTTTGCATACTCACAGGTTAATGAGGAAAAATCATAAAATTGTTTGAAAGTTAAATATTTTTCTACTAAAATTCATGCAGTTATTTTTTTGAATAAATTTAATTTTACAACTTTGGGATCAAACCTAGAGATTTATTTTGTGAATTTGCTTGTGCTAACTCATTACTGTCATGTTTTAAGGAATGTTTTATGAAACTTGACTTTTAACGAGTACTGATTGCATAGTGTAGTAAATTCTCTCATGTAGGAAGCCAATTTTTGAAGAACTAACACATTTTGCAATCATACATGAAGTTAAAAAAAGTTTCATATCTCACCAGTTACAGCATAGGGTATACATTTTAGAATCACTTTAAATTTCAATTGGAGAAAAGTGCTGTAAGGATTATCTATTGCTTTTTATGGTTTGATGCTTTTCATTTGGTCATTTATGGGTTAATTCTTAAAATGTTGTATTCAAATGCAAGTATTTCCAATTTATTAACTTGTAACAAAATAATAGAATTATGTAGCATAGTTTTTTTTAAGCTGTCAATTAAAAATTTTACTTGCAGAAAACTTCATATTCATGCGTATCAAATCTTAATCTAATTTTTTATTTCTAGGAACGTAAGGTTTCAGGAAACTTTACAAGTATTATTGATTACGATGTTGAACTTTTTCCTGTTGACAGTGATGTCTTATCTATGGAATTGGAAACAGCCTTTAAGGTAAGTCTGATAAATGAAGTTACAGTAAAACAACCTCAGTTTTATATTATAGGTTTTAAATTTGCTTTGAATGAAACTATTTCCATGCATTTTTATCTCTGCCAAATTTTCAAAATATGAATCTTATGGGAGGAGGAGTTTTTCATGAATATAAACTATGGATTATGAGCATAGGAATGTTTTTAGCATAATTGTAGGTGAAACTTGCAAATGCAAAACATTTTTTAAAGAATTTGTTGAGAGTAGAAATGTTTTTTTTAAATTTAATTTTAAGAATAAAAATATCTTTCTGCAGTTGTATAATAATTCTACTTTGAACATAAACACATAGCTTATCAATCATGTAACCATTTTAAATTCCTATTAAAAAGAAGGGGATTCAATGAGGAGGCTGAAAAAACATGCAAGACACATTTTGCTATTGGAAATATTTTTCATGAAAATGAGCTGGTGGAATGAAATTTTATCTTATGCTGAAATTACTTTAATCATTTTAAATTCCTATTCAAAAGTAAGGGCATTCAATGAGGAGGCTCAAAAAATGTTTTGAAAGACATTTTACTGTTGAAAATAAGCTGGTGGAATGAAATTTTTATCTTTTGCTTAAATATCAGAAGCTGTGACAAACTATTTTTAAATCTTCAATAGTTTGTCTTCCTCTATATTCACTGTGAGACATACTATTCTAAGGTAAAAAGGACAAATGGAGACATCAGTATTGATCAACATTATTTTAATGTAAAAAGTGCTGGATAGAGTAGCAAATTATATACAAGGTAAATTAAAAAATCTAAGTAGATGGCTGCATCATCGTTGTCTGCCTTCATGGAAAGCCACCATTGTCTCTCAATGTGTCTCTGGAACAGTTGCCATGGCATCATCACAAGGCTTCAAGTCCCACACATACTCTGCCTGCTCAGCCATTTGCATATCTCCTCACTGTTATAAGGCAGGCCTCGAAATAGATTTTTTAATACAGGTGCACTGCGTTCACCTGAGTTTTTAAATTAGATGCACTGCATGCACTTAGTGGTAAAAATTAGGTGCACAATTATATTTTCATGTGCACCTGTGCACCCGGGTATTTCGAGCCCTGTTATAAGGAGTTTGGTTCTATTTTGTCATCTCAAATTTATTACTTGCATTTTTCTATATTAGTTTCATATTCCATATGTTTTTCTTTTTCAGGAGTGTTATATAGATAATGATATGACTAGTATGCATTATGTTGCAAAAGCATTAATGACTATCCAAGCAGTATACGGGATCATTCCAAACATCTACGGGAAAGGAAAATGTGCAAAGGTTAGAAATTTAATTAAGATTTCTATGTTTGATACACTTTAGAAAATTTATGACCAGATTATCTATATTATCAACTTATGCTAATCTTCCTTGGATTGTTGGATACGACCTGTTACTTAGGCATACATGCGAATACCCAGAAAAGAGATGGGAGAGGAGATGCTCTAAGGTTATGTGACTTAATCTCCATTTTTTTCCCTCTCATGAGCAGCTTTTTGAACCATAGTATGCCTGCTAATTCCTGATTTTCCAAGTCTCCAGGAAATCATCTGCTTCCCTTGTCTTCCAAAAAAATATATATATATTCTGGATTTTTTGTTTAAATATGTGAAATTTTCAACTGACACCAAATTTGGCATTTGGCTACGTACCGTGGCAATCTATAAAGGAATGATATTGGAATTGGTTTGTTGAGTTGCAAAAAATTTGTGTTGGCAAGTTGTCTTTGGGAAACGGACTTCATGCACATTATGGAAGAAGAAATTTTCTATTGTTAGTAAGATTGTAACTTAAATTTGTTGTGTTCATTTTGAATGCTGGCATTGATTTTTATGCTGCTCAAAATCTAGATATTTTTATTGGAAAATGTTAGGTATAACCAGAATAGTAATGTATTTTTTTAACACTAGAATGTCCGCCATTGTGATTACCCTTAAACGTCCGCTGGTGTCATTTCAACACCGGTAAAAAAATCGCATAAAATAACTGCAATAACTAAATATCACCAAGACTAATGTTCAATTGAGTTAACTTTTAAGATTATTTCATGAAATTTACATAGAATATGACCCTATATATCAGAAAACAATATACAAATATACAATATATATATTACATAAACAATAACATTGTGAAATATAAGAGACAAAATCTTAATTTTTATCTTAATAATAACTGTTGATAGATTTTTATGTTCTCACCAGGCTTGTTATTCTTTATACAACTGTCAAGAAACTATCCCAAACTTCCGAAATCATAGCAAAATTGTTGGCTTGAATTCTTTGAAAATGTGTGGATTTTAAATAAAATCTTAAAAATCTAAGGATTTCTCTAAATCTGTTTCGACCCATTGTTTCTTTACAGAATTTTAGGCTCCAAGAGTCAGACCATAGGGTCTGCAGTTTAATGTTCTTGGCACCACTTACTATGCGAGCATAGAATAGCACATGAAAAACACCTATTTCGTCAATGGATACAGACCAGCTGATACCGTTCAAAACTCTTCTAGCTTAACATTTGTGCATTTTGTTATGTGTTCGAATATGTAACTGTTGATGAAAAGTAACCACAAACTCATGAAGTATTCATTGCCATTTTGTTTCGCAAAGTTAATCGGACAACTACTTTGACGTAAAACAAATCTAGCCGCATCTCCCTGTGACATTGCTATTATGCTGTGTACATTCTGTGCCAACCCTAGCTACATGTATATCTGGATTAGTTGGGATATTATCAGTTTCATCTGTACTTTCTTCAGATTCTTCGCACTCACTTTCATGTAAATTGGGGACATTAGAATCGAAATCCGAACAATAGAGCTCCCCACCATCCAATTCATTTTCAGCAAGTTCTCGCAACAAATTACTAGCAATTTCTTCAAAACTTTGACCTTTTCAACGAGCCATCGGTTTTTCGTGTCTGCACTACACGAGCTTCGAAAATCGAATCTGTTTATTTTATAAGTATAAAAACAAATATAGGCAGTAAAACAAATGTATATTTAGGCCCAATTTACACTAGTATAATTTATTCGTTTCTGCCATGAACCTGTAAACATTGTGTGCAAGGTCAAACCGATGTGCTATAAGAATTTGTTTGGTTTGCTAATAATGTTTGCTACTCAATGATCTCGTAGTAAGTTGAACAGAAGCTATTTTGAATGATAAATTCACTTTGTATCAAAACAACACCTGCGGAGGTTAATGGTAAATTTAGCTGTAAAATTTTTACAAATGAATCTAGACCAACAAAATTTCTACAGTGTATTCATCTAGGAAAATGATTAAAAGTCACCAAAAATTTTTAAATTCAATTCACAAATGTGGAAAAGAGAACAAAATAAACAGGCTTCAGTGTCGAATCGACACCAGCAGACGTTCTAGTGTTAAAGTCAGTGTTTCTATAATTAGCATTTTGTGTTGAAATTTTGTATATATATATATAGTTAATTTAACTGAATTTTTTTTATCTGATAAACTTTTATATCATTCTTTTTGAAGCATGTTTTTGACTTAATGACAAGAATGAGAAGAGAACTCTCTGGAAATGATCCTCAGGTGACTCCACAAATTGATTGTTTGTTGCTATTAGATCGAGCTGTGGACCTAGTATCAATTCTTGCTACCCAACTCACGTATGAAGGCTTGTTGGATGAAAATTTTGGTATCAATAACAGTAAGTAGCAATTTCATCTTTTGGCATCTTTTAAATTAGTTTTTTTTAGTCATTGGTCTAGTTTTTCCAACTAAAAAAGATTGTTTAGTTTTAAGGATTCTATTATTTTAGTGTTTATTAAATTGAAATATTTGCTTAGAAATAGTGTATAATACATAAATATAAATGGAAATACCCCAGGAAGCTATTCAGGAAACATTTTTGATTGAGTGCATTATTTTAAGTTTTCATAACCTCACCTCATTGCTTTATCTCTATTAAATAATATTTCATCAAGTGAGAACTATTTTTTTTTTACCTAAATGAATCGAAACAAATTGCGTTAATTAAAAGCATTTTAATTCGGTATTAAAATTTTTGTTTGATGATGTAAAAAATTTAGAAAATGTCATTGAAACAATAATTAAAATCTAGTTGACTCAGAAATTTAGTAAGTTTTCTATTAGGATCTTTGCCTACATATAAATATATAAAGTATTCTTAAGCTTGAATATTTTGCAAAATTTGTCTTAATATTCTCATTATATGTTTAAAATATTAATTTGATTTCCAGATACAATTGAACTGCCTCCTGAAAAGTTTTCAAAATCAAATGAAGGGGGACTGCAAGAAATTGCCACCGAGTCAAAGCGTTTCTTGTTGAATTCTGGAGAAGAATTATTTGCGGAACTTAGAGACAAAAACTTTAATGCAGTTGGACCATCCCTTAGCAAAAAGGCAAAAGTACTGTCCGCACAGTTTGATGTGAGTTACTTTTTTTTTAATTTTATGCTATTAATGTGTTTAAAATTAGACTTATGAAAATAAGTCAGGAAATATTTAGATCAAATCTAACTTTTATGTTCCTTCTCTGAAACCCTTAAGCCTCCCATTTCATCCACTCTTTAATCATACTACAGTCAATCACCCAATTTTATATTGAAATGTGAAACCTTGTATCTTTCCTTCAATTTCTGCTCAGAGCCATGTGTTTTATGATGTAACATAGGTGGACAGAATGATGGGCTGAAACTAATGATGCTGTTGAAGTAATATTTTGTTAAATATAATAATTTACACTTCTTATATTTCAACAAGAATTCATGACCCTCAGTTGTGGAAGCTGTAGAAGGGATATTAGGATCTTAAAGGGATGGGTTTGAAATGACAGATAACTATGTGCCACAAATACCTCTGCTCAATTTGAGTGTTTGAAATCTTCCTTCTCCCAATGCCTTTATGGCATATTTCCTTTATATGTGTATGGGTTTCACAGATCTGAGATCCTCTAGTCATCTTTTCTTTTTCCATGGGTTTAGGTTTCACTGACCTAAGATACTCTAGTGTTCTCCCCCCCCCCCATGGGTTTATGCTTCACAAACCTAAGATACTCTAGTGATCTTTTCCTTACCCATGGGTTTAGGTTTTACAGACCTAAGATACTTTAGTGAACTTTTCTCTTTCCAAGGGTTTTTTAGGTTTCACAGACCTAAGATACTCTAGTGTTCTTCCCCCCCCCCCCCCCCATGGGTTTAGGTTTCACAGACCTAAGATACTCTAGTGATCTTTACTTTCTCATAGGTTTTACTGCTTTCAGTAAACACGAGTCTGTGCTTCTACAACACCAAGATATCTTTTTTGTACTTTCATCCCATTACTCTTCCTAAATCCTTCTTTTCACCTTTTCATGACACATTTTACTTGATGTTGTCTTGTATCTGGCTCAGCTTGACCAAATAAAATGCCAAAATAACCCTTCTGTCTTCCCTCCTGTTGACATCGAGGGACAGTTAATTAAAGTGGCATGCTTGCACCCCCCAAAAAATTCTGTATGGGAACGAGATCTGAAAGATTGATTGGTTGAGATTTATGTACACACTGTCTGGAAACCTACCAGTGCTGACTCCTGGCCCTGAGTTGCTGCTGTAAACGTTACAGTGGTCAAATGTGGATGTATTATGAATGGATGGGGTTTATAGCTAAATGATGAACCAAGTCTGAATTAGGTTAAAAATTAACTCTTTACTGTACACTGGGAATTGGAAAGAATTTGTGAAGTTATATTTTGCCTTAAACAATTTAAAAGCCAATTAATGCTTCAAAGGTGTAAGGTTTCTCAAACTTTCTAAAATATATAATACTGTTAAAAAATTGTATGACATGGCAACCTATTGGCTTTTTATGGAATGATTGGCATATACACCCTGTTTAAATGCAGTATTTGAACCAAGCATTTTGTATTTATGGCATGCTATTTTATGTTAACTTGAGAAATATTTTAATACTTAAAAAACATTTTTCATTTCTCTTTTATTACCATTTCAATCAGTTGCCTTTAGTAGTTGTATATCTTCCTACAGGAAAGACATGGAGCAAAGACTATTGATGCTATAAAACAATTTGTTGAAAAATTGCCTCATATGCAAGCTGCTAAAAAATCCTTGGCTACTCGTACGTTCCATTCATTATATTTTGTGTTAACTTTTTGACTTGAACAAACACTTTGAGTGTCAAGAAATATAATTTGCTTGTAAAGATTTAGTGTTTAAAAAGTTTTACAGTTAAAAAATGCAGGAAGATTGATTGTGTTCCCTATTTCTCTAAATACATTGATACTAAGATTGTTTTTTAAGAGATCATGTTTTCAGTGATCCACTTTAGAAGTAAAAAGCTAAACTTTTAGTTTAATTGTATATGTTTTCTAATTTTCGCCATTAAATGATGCCATGTTGATTAATTGTCTTATACCAAGAAATATTTGAGCTAAAAACAAATATACTAAAAATATATTTTTGAAAATTTTCGCTTTGCATAGCTTTATTCATATTAGTTATTAAATTATGTGTGTAGCAAAACACTTCTAAAATTTATACTGGTTAGGATAAAAATCCTTCTTTGAATAGAATGGATATACCACATGAGTTAGGGTGTATCCATTTCCCTAATCTGGTTTTGAATCTTGTAGGTATGGGTGTTTGTTGTGGTTTGGAATCTACTTTAAGGTATAAGACCCCTTTTTATCTTTTCTGTGGTCGTTATGTTGAGGATAAAGTATTATTGCTGCTACAGATTAATCGCTGGGCCTTTTTCAATTGTTTGTTATATCGCAACAAATCATTAAATTGAGGGTCACTTTAAGGAGAGTCTACTATGTCTATTATAATACTCTTATGGTTTAAAAACATTACTGAATGCCTACAATACTCTTTATGATATTCAAAAATATATCAAAGTATCATTGTGTTTGAAAGATTCATATATGCTGTTTCTAATATAGTTTATCTGTTATTTAAATATTGATAATTATAAACTAGACTTACATCAGTTATGTTTACTATTTGATTACGTTGTTGATTTTAAACAGCAGTCTTAAAACGTGACAAGTACAATTTGACTGAAATACATATATTTTCTCTTTAATTTATGTAAGATAATGTTGATTTTTCTGATTCCAACATTGATTAAAGCAATCATTTTTGTTCCTCCTTAATTTTCAGACACCTCAATGGCAGAATTGGTGAAAGAAGTCACTGATTCTGAAATGTTTTTAAATTCACTACAAACTGAGCAAGGTAAAATTGTCTTTTAATTTTCAGCCCTGACAATTTAATTAATTGCTTTTTAATTAATTTTTCAATTAATCTATCGAATTTATAGCAATGTTTTTACATTTTTAACCGACAATGAAATTTTTTTATTGATTCTAGAATTCATTAATGGACTAGATACCGATAAAACTAATGCCCACATAGAGGATTGTATAGCTAAAGAAGAACCTTTGATTAAGGTAATTGCAAAAACTTCTCAAGTATGACTAGATTGAAATAAACTATATATAAGTGTTTATTTTTACTTAACATGAATTGAAATAACTTTTGTATTTAACATGCATTGTAGCTAAAATACTGAGCCAAATTGGTATGATCAACTGAACACTTTATATAAAGTAGGTGTTAATGTTAAAAAAAAAAAAAAGGCAAAGGGGTGGTAACGTGTTTTATGTTATTTTGATGTTTGAACAAAATATTAGTATCGACCTCTCTCGCTCTAAAGGAACGTGATTAAAATTCCTAAATACACACTATGCGAAAACAAAATCGCTGGGTCGTAACGGGTTTATACAGGAGGAAGGTTAACTTGTGTCACTGCCACCAGAACTTTCCGATGATCGAAACATTTTCTAGATGGCTCTGTTGAAGTAACTGTCGCGACAGCCGTACGCAGGAGAAGGGAGAATTTCGATTTAAAAAATATTTTTATTTACTTTCTACTACGAACCTATATGAACATACCCAACTAATAAAGCAGTTTACATTACATTATTACGTTTATTTTAAATATGTACCTAAAATATAACCTGTTCACCTAATTTAAAAACTTAAGTGCACAAGGTGCACCTGTATTAAAAAATATATTTTGAGGCCTGGTTTAACGAGGTAGTCATAATATTTTATCTTTGTATGCAGTGCAGCATATTTTACTATCTTATTCAATTAATCCATTTTGATGTATTTTAGTTTAATATAAATTTTCTTTCACTAAAATGTTACCAAAATAATAATTATTTTAAAGATTTTGCTTAAGGTATGAACATTTTATTGCATATAATTTCTATTTCTTTATTATGGCCCCCTCAAGGAATTTACTTTCTACAAATAGACACGAACTTTACGATTCCTAGGTACCCTAGTGATCTACTTTCCCTTTCATTTCACCAGTACCTCACGCCCGGTTGGAAGAGCATCGGATTAACAATTGGAGGGTTGCGAGTTCGAATCCTGCCAAAGACCGTCGTGTACAAAGTGAGCTGGTGCGCGTCAAATATGCTGTGGCCTCAAAATGTCTTCATGTTGGCGTGATGTGGAAGTTTGGAGAGTGGGGTGCTAGCTCAGGTGTTGCCTCATCATCTGACCATGGTTCTAAATTATGTGGTGTTGTCAGAGGAGTTGTCTTTCCCTTTAGGATTGATCCTTGACTGTTGTCAATAGACTGTTGTGTTGCTCCAGTATAATGTTAGCTAAAATACCTACCAACCCATACCAGACCTTCTGATTTCATCTGTTTTTCACAGCTTGGTCAGATCTGGCACATGCACCACAAAATCCTCCAACTATCTTTTATTCGGACAAAACTTTTAAAATCTAAAAATAATATTCAATTATGAATTAATAATATTTTGATATTAATTTAAAAAAATGAATGTTAGCAATCTAAACCACAGCAGAACTTGAAGGTGTTGTTAAATAGTTCTTTAGCATTGAAAGTAAAGCATTCAGCATATATAAGGTGAATCCTGAATTTTATTATGCTCTTCAATATCATAAATTTTCTGTTTTCCAGGTGCTGAGACTAATATGTTTACAATCATTAACCAACAATGGACTTAAACCCAAGCAGTTAGACTACTATAAGCGGGAAATAATTCAGGTATTGTTTATAGCTACAATGTATTTCTTTTGGAATATGCATATTTAAAATGAGGCATTTGTTATAAGTATTTTATTGCTATGAAAGGTATGACAAACTGAATAATTTATGCTCTAAATCAATCCCTTGAAAAGTTAGTCAGATATGAGCTTTTAACTGATTCATAATACAGGTGAACTCACTGAATTAGTATGTTGCAAGCTTTCTTCAGCTCATGTGTAAAAATAATTTAAGTTTTTTTTTTTTTGCATAATTTTTTCAATATTTTCTTATTATTTGAATTAAAACATTTTTGCAATTTTTAACTTGTGTGTGTGAAACAGCAGAACGTATTTCTGCTATGCTACGAGACAGGTAAATTATGATGTTATTTCAAATCTTTACTCATGATAGGTATAAATAAGGTTGAATACCCTTCTTTTATCGACACATTTAAATTCTTTAAACCAGTTACACTGATAAATGGTTGATGTACATAAGCTCTGAAACATTTGATATTTTGAGATTATTGTATTGCACCACTTTTAATTTAAAGCTTTCACAACATTTTATTACAGCTTTTTGCATTACAAAAATAAAGTTCATCCCTTTTAAGAGCAATATATTTACATATTAGAGCATTTCCTAGGCTTTTGATGTTTCCAAAACTCTAGTTGATAGGGATTGGTAGGAAATAGAGTTCCTTTGAAATGAATTTTTAGTCACATGATACATGTAACAGGTATTTGCATTGGTAAGTAGCAAATTATTAATAAAATCTAGATTAAAGAACCTGAAATTGAAATTCTACTCGATTCTCCCAGTAAAGGAATTGATAAAAAAAGATTTCCTCTTCCAAATAAAATAAATGTTCTGAAATAAATGACATTCAAGGTCAAGTTTGTAATTTGTGGCAGTAGAGTAGGTCTCAAGCACTGAAACACTTGATTTTTATAAAGTATGTACGAATCTATTCAGAAGTATTTTGCTTTTTAATCTTGTTATATATTTTTACTTGTTTTATAAGAAAATAATTTCTGAATGATACATATATTTTTCTTTAGACCTATGGTTATCAGCATTGTCTTACGCTTAATAATTTAGAAAAAGCTGAATTAATAAAGTTACAGGGAGCAAGGTCATATTCTATCATCAGAAAAACACTTAAACTCTCTGTTGATGATGTCAATGAACAGGTAAGAATTTCATATCAATGATATTTAGGTGTTATGGAATAATAATTTTTAGACTTTGATATATATTTGCCAGCCTAATAATTGAGCGACCCTTCACATACCTGCCAACTGATCCAGAAAATTACTTTTTCTGAATGGAAAAATAGATTCCAGATGTGAGAAATTTTCAACGTTGAATTTGGCATTTCATGCTACTTTATTATTGGAATCAAGTTGGCTAGGTGCATGAAAAAGTTTTTACCTGACAGGTTAACTTTGGGAAACATATTTTATGTATATGAAAGAAAACAGAAAAGTAATTTATTTTTGTTTTCCGTTACAGTGAGTTAGTAATCTGTGAATTCGACTTTTTCAGCATTAACTAACAGACCTGATATTTTAGTGGAATTTTTTGTCAATATGCGTAAAAAACTAGATAGTTTTATATTTGTGTTTTGTTTTACAGTTTTCAATTGTTCGTGAGTTAATAGCTTTTATAACTTTCATTTGATGTATTCCTTTTGAATTTCAGCTTTGTTTTTTATGGTGCTGAAAATCTATCAGATTTATTTTGTTGGGAGTTGATATTTTATTACATAATTTTAAAACTTGCTTTGGCACAGTTTTGCAAAAGTTGGCTCTTGCAACAAGCCAATCTTAACCTACTTACCTTTGTGGAGGTTGGCAGTTATGTCTTTAGTTCAAGAAATTCTGATTCAGTACCGGAGTGGGAATCGATGTTCGTTGTGGCTCGGAATCCATATTAAGCCATAGATCGTCGTATAATTTGCCCTTGTGTAGCATTAATGATTAGAGTGACAAAACAACAAAACAATTGGATGGATATTCAATAATTTTACATAACTTCTCTATGGAGATTATTGCATAGTGTCTATTACTTCAGTTTGGGAAGTTCAAATGGTGTTATAAAAAAGTAAGTTTAAGTTATATTTTATTAAGGTTGTATCTTGTGTTGTAGCCAGCTAAGTGGTATAGTGGTCATAGCATTTGTCTGATACCTAGAACGTCATGGGTTCGAATTCCTGTTTGTAAACTCCTCATGAAGATAGGTGATTGACACTTAAAGGAAATGTTCTCTTTCCCACTGTGTGGTCCCTCACAAATAACCACCACTTTGTCCCTTGTATTACTGATGGTCAAAGAGTCATTGGTCTAGCTTAGAAAAAAGTAATGCATTGCAGTTAAACAGATGTCAAAGGTGAAATTTAGATTTTATTACCCTCAAACTTAAATCATAACAACCACTAACTTATTAAGCAATTTATATACCTATTTGAGTTTTGGGTGTTAATACAGATATTTGTACATGCAAATAAAATAAACAATTTTTTTTTGTACTGCAGGTGGTATATTAACTGTGGGAGAATATTGTCGTGAACATACGGTTTGAAAAAAAGGTTGCCAAATGGCAATTGGCGAGAAAAAGAGGATTTCGCCAAAGGCGAAAGGAGTGGGAGAGTCAATCGGGAAAATCGAGGAGAATCGGACGTATTTGTCCGGTGCTGTTGAAGATGCAGCTAATTGTTTGAATTTATATACCTTTTCATCTGTGTTGTGTTCCTTAGAAGTAATAAATGATTGGGAACCAAGGCTGATCCTTCCTTTCGTAGTTAACAACATTTGGATACTTCAATTCTTTGGATACTACTTCACGCTATAACGCTGGCCATGACGCTACCAGGTCGATTTCCCGACAAATATATTTATAATATGTGCATGATGCTCTGAATTTTATCGAGTTTAACATGTTGATTGTTAGCCTATTTATATTAATCATTGTAATGAATTCATTTAACCTTTACACTGCAGCAGGTAGAGAATTGTTACCTCCAATATTTTGTTTATGCCAGCGGCATGGTATAGATGTGTGTACTGTGGATGTTATTCCTCTTTTAAGTGATCACTGTCACCAATCGTCATTTATGAGCTGTCAGCGACTGACCTACTAGAGGGTTCTTCCTTTTGTTCGGTACCCTACCCTGTTGACCGTAAGGTGTGAACACTTTGAGGGAAAGGCAGATGGTAGCTTCGGTGATATCTATCTCATGCCAAACGATACGACACACAATACTACAAAAGGAAATCGTCAGTCGTAAATGCCACTCAGGCTCTATCTCTCAAGTTTGGTAATCAGGCCATTAGGGTCTGACATGCAGGTGCAAGAGCCGCTCTGTGAAACAATTGAAAAAATCTATGTGCCGCAGAGCAAATACAAATATTGACGACCAGCTACAGGCTCAAGCCCAACAAGGCTGGTCCTTTGTTTATGAATTCTCCAATTCCCACTGACTATCCAATTGTGTCTTAAATTCGCACACTCCCTTTGAATTAACTATATTTTCTGGCAACGAGTTCCAACTGTCTATTACCCTATTAAAGTAGTAGTTTTTCCTTAAATCCCGATTAAAATGTGTCTTATTCAATTTATACCCATGGCCCCTTGTTCTGTTATCCCTATTGAAATTTAAGCCCTCTGTGTCCCCTTGTTTTACAAACTTGAAAAGCTGAATCAAATCCCCCCTCCTTCTTCTTCTTTCCAGTGTATACATGTTTAGCTTACTTAAACGTTCATTATAGTCGAAATTTGCTAGCCCCTTTATTATTTTTGTAGCTCTGTGCTGAACCCTTTCAATTGATTCTATGTCCTTTCTCATATATGGAGCCCAGAATTGTATAGCATATTCTAGATGTGGTCTGACTAAACCCTTATATAATGGCAATATTATATTCTTATCCCTTGAAGGAATCCCTTATCCTTTAAATAATTGTTTTATCTTTTTTTTTTGTTTAGAATTATAATTTATTTCGAATTGCTTTCAGTTTCCTTCCGATATATCTTACGTGCATAGTGGCTATGCTCCTTTAAGCGTACGTCTCGCTCAGTTTTTAACACACCCTGGATGGAGAGCCATACCTGATGTTTTGAACATTTTGCCTGGACCAACTGTTGAGGGTGTGCAAAAGATCCCAATGGGATTACGTAAGAGACGTATGTTGCACTTAGTACTTTAAGCATGCATTAATAAAATTAAGTATATTAAGTACTTGGATTAATAAATTTAGTATAATTTATAATGGCTTCACTGAATTCAATGTGCTCATCATATTGGAGTTTTTAAAGTAGACAATCTTTCTTAATAGTCAACTTTCTGCAGATGAATTCTTTAAAATAAAAACTTGTAGCAGATCGTATAAATCTAACGTCTGGTTTGTGGACTGTGAATCCAAATTCAATGAAATTCATTGTGCAAATCAATGTTTATTAAAAAGTAAAATATGGAGAGTTAAATTCACAACAGCAACAAAATGATATGGTAAACCCTATATGATTGCCCTATAGTGGCTACATAACATTCTAATAATCTAAACATCAGAATTTCTGTTATTGATTCCATTGCTATTCATGTTTGCTTAAACAGATCAAAAATTCTATCACACAAGTAATCTAGATGGGAATGCCTTTCTAATGTTGTGTGTATCACTTTCATAGCTGCCAATCCTTCCGGATTACCCGGAAACTTTCCGATTTTTCTTAATTTTTCCGGCCGGAAACAAGTTTGTTCCCGCTTTTTGCATTTTTTAAAGATTATCGCTAGATTATACATTACCGAGCATTCCCAACTTACGTGTTACCCAAGTAATGTGTAAATAAATATTATAGCCAAGAATAGAAGTATTATAGCCAAGAATAGAAATATTATAATCAATAATTGTGCATTTAAATTATGCTACTAAATGCTATTATTAAGATACAAACAGAAACCTGATGTATGTTAAACTGTTATGTATACAACTTAAGGTTTTTAGTTATTTTCTAAAATTAGTTTAAATTGTGTGTGAGGTTAGTTTAAGTTTTCTAAAGGTTGTTTTAATGCATTATATTACTGATATTACTAAATTTTTTTATTTAAATCATAAATTTCTGCCCTTCGGTTCATATTTTTAATAAAATGTCGATGCCAAGTATGAATAATAAATTATTCTGTTTTTTACCCAAAATCTTCTGTTTTTTTACCTTATCCAGTTGGCAGCTATGCACTTTGTTACAAAACATGTATAGTATAAGACTGAAAATTAAGGAGAATTTGTATTTGAATTGGAATTATACTGGAAATAAAGGATAAAAAAAAAATTAAACTTTATTTGAGTTTCATTTTCTAAAATGTTCATGCAAAATAGTTTCAGCTTCATCACATTATTTTCAAAACTTTTTTATACTTTTACTACACAAGAAAAAATGCTTTTTGAAGGATCCAAGATTTTAGAAATGTTAATAAGATTAAGAGTTGACAAAAGCATGTAGAATCTACTGTCCATCTACAATAATTGCTCCAGACAGAGTCTACCTGTTTGTTTCTTTAGAAATGAGACTTAGCTCTTTTTCTGCTGGGGATTATAGAAGCATTCAAGTTTGTCATATTAACTCACTTCTTGACATTTGGCAGTTTCTTCTGGATGTTGGAGATAAACCATCCCTTCGAACCCACCCACCACCAAATTCTATCTTGTCACCACTCAAAATGCACAATGTTTCTATAGCGACCAGTATCTAACATAGTGTCAGGAGTAGTTCTCCTGGTGAATAGTATGGGAATCATGAAGTGTTTGTTTTAAAATTCATTTTTTTTATTGCATTGAGAAATTTGTTTGTTAAAAATTTGAAATTCCAATTTCAATGTATTTAACTAATATGTGTATAATGATGAAAACAGTTAATCATATTTTATTCAATTAAAAATTGTTAAATTTTATCATATATTCGTATGCTTTAAAAAAAATTCTAGTTCATTTTAAGTATTAAGTTTTAACTTGATAATGCAATTTTCTTAAATATATGATCAAACATTTTCAGGTGGCTCTGGCTCTTCAATTCAGTCCAGTACTGAGGAACAAAAAGTCACTCTAGTCTTTTTCCTTGGGGGATGTACATTTGCTGAAATTTCAGCTTTGAGATTTCTCTCGCAACAAGATGATGGTAAGCATTCTATATACCAGTTGTTCCAACCAATTTTCATTTTCATAATTCCTCCCCCTAACTCTCTTTTCAACAAATTGTACCCTACATTTTAGCAAAATGTTTTGTTGCTGTTATTTGAAATGCTTTCTGTAGCTCATAGGTGGCCCTGTCATGGATCTAATGTAAGCACAGTGTATGTCTATTTGCAGTAGAAACTCAAAGGGTTCAACTCATTACTACTCACTGGTTACAAACAGTATATTACATTGATTCATATGCATTTGCTTTCTTAATTTTTAAGAATTGAGAGATTATGATAAAAGTATTTTCATAAAATACAAAACAATTTTTTGTTTTCCCATTTAATTCAATGTCTTTGTAATTATGCAAAAATATCATTCATTCAATATTCTTTACCAAGAGAAAAAATAAGCTTTTATGAAGAGAAAAGTACTGTATCAAATTTAACCCTCTGGAGTTTACATAGCTGTTCTGCAACATGCAGCCTTTCCTGCATGAGTTCCAACCATTTTTGACCTGTGGAATCTTTTATACGAGGGAAAGTCAAAAATTACTTACACATTTTGTTCTACAACTTAATTAAACAAAGATAGGCATGCAACAGATACATTATTTTTCGATATAGTCTCCACCTTGAGCAATGCACTTGGTCCAACGTGGCACAATCTACTGTAAGCCTTCCTGGTAGAAGGTTTTCGGTTGGTCGTGAAGCCACTTTTGCACCGCATCCCGAACGTCCATGTCTGAGGCAAATCGACGCTTCCTCAAAGCTTCCTTGAGCGGCCCAAAGAGATGAAAATCTGAGGGAGCGAGATCTGGGCTGTAGGGAGGGTGTACCAGGGTCTCAAAGCCCAACCTGTTGTTGATTGTTTCTATAGTGTTATGGGCCGTGAGAGTAGACCACAGCGTTTGTTTTGAATTGCTGGTTTCAGCTTATTGGCCAACAAATCACTGTACCTCACACTATTTACGGTAGTACCCCTGTTCAAGTAGTTGTCCAGTATAGGGCCTTTATCGTCCCAAAACAGGGTTATCTTAACCTTCCTAGCCGATGGCAAGGTATTGAATATTTTCCAGCTCCCTGTTTTTGTGTTACACTTGATTGGCCACTTTTAAACATTTCGATCAAAAAACGGTTTTATGAGATGAAGCACTTTATTCGTATTGTGACAAAAGTCTCCGGTGAATTTCATCATCTTTCACACCCTCTGACCACAAAATTCTGATCACTCCTCTTTGGTGCAATCTGATAGCGGAGCTGACATGCTTACACTCTTGTTGCTAGAAGACAACTGATGCGTGCGTGATTACAGTACATTACATGTGACCACAGACTCGCCAATTCAACGCATGCGCATGCAGCAGCCACCTATCTTTGTTTAATAAAGTTGTAGAACAAAAAGAGTAATTTTTGACTTACCCTCATAGAATTCTTCAAACAATAGATACGGTTATTTAGTCGTGTGTTTTGAGATTAAAGCACTAATTCTCTTGGAAATCTCGGTAGTCTCGATTGAAAAGTATATGGTATTGTACCCTGAAATTGTGTCAAAATTGAACAAAAGTAGTAAACTAAAATTGAACCAGTCAGTTTTGACATTACTGTAACGTGAAATTTATTTATGATAAGTAGTTACTTGTAGCACTGAAAGGATAATTTAAATCTTAGTGCTAAGACTGAGTTCTACATCACTCATACTAATTTTAACTTTTTAATTGCTTCAAATCAATCTGTTATTAAAGTAAAGATGTGTTGAAAATTTTTATAGCATATAGGTTATATTTGTTATGAATGCTTTTTGTGTTGTGTTAATGAATATGTTGTATTAAATCGAATAATTTCATTGAAGTTTTTTGACTGTTCAATTTTGTATTTTGTAGCTCCAATGGAATATATTATTGCTACAACAAAGCTATTGAATGGTCAAACATTCCTTGAAAGCTTGCAAGAAGTATTGAAATTCCCTGCTTGATTATATTGGACTAAAATACTTAAATTGTATATAAAAGAACTTCTGATTATATTATATTTTTCATACCAATAAAAATATTCATATCCTGATGGCTAGATATATATGTCACTTGTAAACTCACTATTACTGCATGAGGAAAATTATTTCTAATTAAATGTCTACTGAAAACTTGTTTTTAAAGTACATTAATAAACTTAAAATGTCTTAAAACATTTGAAAGTGATGTTTCAGGCAAAATACTCCTCAATGATTCAAATGATTAAATTTACTAATTTAAAGCTAAATTATCACTTGACAGTTCACTAATGTGCTTAGTATTCTTATTTGTAGTGTGATATGCATGGCTATTGGCAATTCTTACTTGAAGTACTATAAGACTAATTTTTAGATTAAGCATTATATAGGTTCAACTATACACTACCCTACTATAATAAACTGGACAACAAGATGTGATGGTTTAAGGGAAAGAATACATGCTTTAATAGATCCCCCATTAAAGCATTGGTGGTCCTCCACGTGCTGCAGTTACACTAGCAACCCTTCTGGGCATAGTTTCAACAAGGTTATGATTCACAGCTATGAGTATTTGTGTCCATTTCTGCTGCAAGAATGTTGCCAGCTCAGCTGTAGATTTCGGACGTGGTTCCCTGGTCCGTAAGCATCGTTCTAACTTGTCCCACAAATGTTCTACAGGGTTTAGGTCGCGACTCTGAGCAGGCCATTGAAGACTTTTTACATCCATATATTTGATATTACAGAGTATAGTCATACTGGAAGTAATATTCGTCCATTCCATAAAATTGTCAAAGCGTCGGAAGATCCTGATTGTCCAAAATGTTCATGTAGGCTTCTGCATTCAATTTACCAGGAAAAACATGCAAAGGTCCCAGGATATACCACGAAAACACCCCCAAACAAGTACTCGGATTTTATGCAAATCTGCTGGCGTCCGGTCCATTATTGTAGGGTAGTGTATATTGAATATAAATATTTAAAATATTGAACACCATGGTTAATGTAATTATTTTGCAAACACATTTAACAAATATATTTTTAAATTATTTTATTTCTAACAAAAAATAATTCAGTATAAAAATAGATTGCACAAATATTGTACGCAAGTTACACTTCTGTTTCGGATGAGCTCTGCTCGACGCGTTTTAAATCATTTCTTGGGGTGTGAACTTTGATTCGATACGTTTCCTTTTGCTTTAACTTTTGTTTACATTGGATTTCACATACTTGATTGTATTCTGTACTCCTCAAAGACAATGCATCAAACAAACCAGTGAACATATATGAATTTTTTGATGTTTTTGATAGTGTCAGCATTTTTTTGAAGTTGCTCTTGGACCGAATAATGTAAATACTCAAGATAATAAGTAATGCAGATATAATGTACAGCAAGTGATGCATTCCAAAGTAGAAATGGTAGTCTTGGGAATCTTCAGTGATTGGAATAGCTATTGGAACTGGTCTATCAGATTTTGATTGCTCAATGAAAATAATTTTGATGTTTGATCCGTTTTGTTCCGCTGTTGAGGATTGTTGAAATTCATCTGCAGATCTCTTTAGACGAGATTTTTGTGTTGGTTTGATGTGATAAATAATTTGTAAGAACCATTGTTGACTGGAACTTATCTGAAACAGAATTGTAAATGTAATTTTAATTAATAAAAACATTTTTGGCAAAATTATTTAAAACATAAAATTTTTTTATTAAAAAAAGTAACTTGTTTTTGAAATGAACAAGAAAGCAATAAGAGCCACATTGTTTACAACATAATTGATGGTTTAGATAGTGAAACACTATAGGTTAGAACAGAAACTCATTAACTGACATTTTTTCACAGATGTTAAATACTTTCTTTTCATGATGACAAGAAATACATAGCCATAACATAATCTATTTAAAAGATATATAACACTCCAAATGATTATAATTTAAATTGTTTTACCTAAAATTTCAGTCTTTAAACAGCTATACAGTGAAAAGTTTTTTTGACAGTTAATGAGTTTCTGCTTTAAGCTAATTTATATTGAATGTGTACTTTCCTGTCTAATCTGAATACATTGAAATAAAGTTATGTGAAAAAAAAATGTTTTCTTAAAAAAGTTGAGTGACACCTGAAAACATTACTTGGAATTCTAAGGTTCCGTGGAACCCACTTTGAACAACACCGATATGATGTGTAGCACTGATATGAATTTCATTGATATCATTGTTTCGAAGGTGTTATTAACAGCTGTAGCATTTTACTTTTACCAGCTCTTTATTAAGTCTTAAACCTTTTAAATTGGATTATTTTCAAAAGTCTGAATTTAAATATTAATGCTGATATCCTATAAATTGTTGATTCAGTCGTCAAATGTTTGACAAATGCAAGAAAATTGAAAATTACAGTTCATGTGTTCTAATAAATATGGTGGACAATCTCTAGAGGATTAACTTATTTTTTACCGGACTAAAACCTAACTTTAAAGTATTTTCTCTTTCATCTTAATTTCTTGAAACGATCGAAAATATATTTATTAAATATACACTTACTTGATATAAAGGATCTATGCTGAATATGAATCCATCAACACCTGGAATGCCAGAAAGAGATGAAAATTCTGGCAAATCATCCACAAACTTTGCATTGAATGGAATTCCTTGTATATCAAGAGTAACAGCATCAGGATGGTGTTTGTCCTGAATCAAGATAATGGAAATACTTATTA
Source organism: Metellina segmentata (assembly GCA_947359465.1). Taxonomy (NCBI): domain Eukaryota; kingdom Metazoa; phylum Arthropoda; class Arachnida; order Araneae; family Tetragnathidae; genus Metellina; species Metellina segmentata. The sequence goes on along the minus strand of OX375882.1, from coordinate 41,972,591 downwards.
CATTTCCAATTTTACGCTCAATTGAAAATTTTAAAATATTTATTTCATTAATTTTTGAAAACAATTACAACATTCCATGATCAAGAAAAATAGTTGATTTTTTTTAATAAGTATGAAACTATTTATGTAACAATGATTTTTATTTATTAAGCATGAAAATGTTCCAATTCATAACCCGATTTGTCAAATGGAATTTTCCTTCATAAAAATTGATAAGAATGAAAAAGTATAAGTTTTAAATTTCTTCTAATGTGATAACTGCAGTTAATATGTTCTGTAGTTAAAAAATTGATTAACTGAAAGGAGAAATCCCACATCACCTACATTCCTTGAAATATAGAAATTATAACATCAAACATTTATTTTTTATTTAATTTTAGCATATCGAAAATTTACTTGAGTTACTGTAGGTAAACTGGATTATTAGTGAGAGATGCAGGTAATTTCATAATCTTCCTTGTGCCCCTTATGAGAAATATTAAATGGGTGTTTGTCTGAAGGGGGGTGGGTAATGTTTTAAAATTTTAAATTAAGGCTGTTTAAACAAGATACAAAAACTTACAAGTAAGATGAATTTGTACTTCAAGTTTTTATTTGGCAGCAAGCATCCATATTGAGATCCTTTTCCATATGTCAAACCAGTGGGGTCATAGGTAGGGACATAGCCATTCTTCCCAGCACAAAGGATTATTTCATTTATGTTCAGTTTATATGCAGATTCCAAGCCTTGTTTAGGACTCCAAAATACACGTCCATATATATTATCTCCTAAAAAATAGAATAGTTATAAAATATGAACTAAAAAGTAGATTTATGCAACTTTAAATACCACTTATTGGATGGAATGGTAATAAAAATTGTCAAGAATAGAAGTCAAAAGTAGCAATGCAGTCTATTTCAAACACATGGAGGTGCATGTAGAAACAAATGAAAAGTTTAAAACTTTTGTCATGACTTGAGTGGCATTAAAACACCACATCACAAATCTAAGTATCTTTTGCCAAATTACAACACTTGAACAAAGGCATTTTCGTTCATTGTGATTTAACATCTGCATTTAAAGTAATCGATTGTATTGTATCGGAACTAAACCGAAAGGATGTTTTTTTATATAAAAGACCTTATTATAAAATAACATTACCCCAGTTGTTTACATGCGATTTTAGTTTAGCAGTATAAACTTAACTCAAATTTATGCATGCATTAATAATGTTATGGAGCATGTGCATAGAGCAATATCATGTCATATAAGTGTAACTTTATAATATTAAAAATACCACATTAAAATAGTATAACACTAGCCACTGCGTGGCTAGCCCGGGCCACGGGCAATGCCGTGATCAGGGTTCCTCGGACCTTGAAAAGTCCTTAAATTTTTTTCCTAATTAGAGGTCCTTGAAAATTATGGAACTTGGTGAAAACTCCTTAAAATTACTTGATTGTCTTAAACTAGTGCAGAATTGTGTAATTTCGTCTTGCATTGTATTTTGTCCAGACTAGTTTCCTCCACAGCAGGTGCGCCATTTGAGCGTCATTCTGAATGAAACCGGTGTTTCGCGCTTTTACACTGCGTGATATAGTAATAACTAGCCACTGCGTGGCGAGCCCGGCGTTACTCGTGCTCGTGATGTAAGGTATTAATTTGAAATCCGTTGAAGATATATTCAATTAAAAAATTATTTATTTAAAGAAAATCATATTTTTAGGTATCAATCTAAAGTAAAATTTTGCGCAGATTTCAAATCTGTTGAAATTTTTATCTTTAAGGATCTAGGAGAGAGAAAAGAACCGACTTCAGTTAAAAGATTTATCGTCTGGCTGGAAATTTATTCGTCCGCGCAAAATCAAAACGGAAATGAAAAAAATAATTTTTCCCGCGTTCTGGGGATGAAATAAACTTGGCATGATTCCAAACCCTGACTATAAGATCACACGGGTAGAAAAAGTTCTCCGCGTTTGAAAAAGCGATGGAGAATAAAACTATTAATTTCATTTAAAAATCTTCTAGATTGAATTTTAAAATTGGCCGCGACCCAAAAATTGCAAATAATTCGGACTACCTGTGTGCCAAATCGCATTGCTATAAGTGCCATAGAATCGTCAGGATCTTGCAGCCACAAACAGACAAACACTTCCTTTTATAATATTAGAGATACTACGTCTAAATCTCCACAGTATTCTGTCCGTCTAAGTTGACACCCCTGGTCTCTGTTAAGACAGCCACCTTGTTATACCCCCCACATCATGACGTATCACGGCCGCTAGATAACAGCACCACTTTCTTAGCAAACCGTAGCATTAGCAGTTAGGACGTTATTGGAAACCTGGTACGCATCCAAGAAATAAAGCCAAATTCTTATTGCAAAAATATAAAAGTTACAATTGAAAATTATTTTTTAAGAAAATCACTTTTAAGATAACTTTTTGTTGTAGAATTTTCTTCAGATTTCAAATCCGTCGAAATTTTTACTCTATCTTTAACGATTGCAAAGATAGAAACTTAGACTAGAGAATAAGAAAGCTCTAACACCAGTCAAAACGTTCGATTTCTTTTGTTTCTCAAACAAAAATAAATCATGACAGCCGTCTGTTGTAAGCTGTGGACGACAGCAAAATGGAGATTGTGTCGTGTAGATCGAACCGTGTGCAAACTCCCTTACTCTTCTTCGTTCTACCAAAAGAATTTTTTGTGCAATATTTTATCGCACGACCGAAATCGATGTGTATGCACGTAGCCTAATAGTTATCTCTCTATATTAAAAAAAAGTTACCGCCGCCGCCGCAGAATTGAAATTTTTGTTGTTTAGCTCCATTCTTAGACGGTTTCCCGAGAAAGTACTGATCGGAAAAATATGAAATTAACATGCTTTGTTCTTCATCGTATTCCCTGGATAATTATTAAGATTTTTTTTCCGATGCGGCTATTAGTTTAGGTTTTATTAAGTGTTAAAGTTGAAGAAGTGAAATTTCTTCCGCGAGTGAGCAAAACACATTCAAAATTTCAGTCTTTAGTCGTGAGTTTTTTTTTAAGAGTACCTCTCAACGTAAATTTTTGCAGCTCGTCGAGTTTTTTTTTGAAATTTAAATGTGGTTCTTGATAATATTTTTTTCAAATTCGGGAAAAATCGGGACATTTTTGTTACTTTTTTTTAAAACTGCCGTATCTATATCTAATTACTATTAGTTTTTAGTTTTTAAAATATCGCAGTATACCTCAGAATATACTCTTTCTTACGGTACTATTATTTTTGAAATCGGTTAATAATTAATTTGGATGCGATCAAAAGTTAGTGATACAAAATTCGGAATCTTCGGATATTTTCGCTACGTTTTGTTAAAACCGTTATGTCTACGGCAAAAACCATTATTTTTTAAATTTGAGAACATCACTGAATACACTACATTACACTCTTTCTTATGGTACAATTATTTTTCAAATTGGTTAATAAACAAAATCGATGCAATTAAAAGTAGGTCATACAATTTTCGGAACTTTCAGATCGTAACTTCCGATACAAAACTAAAATGGTCATATCTATATAGTATTACTGTTAGTTTTTAATTTTAAAAATATTGCAGTATACCTCACAATGTACTCTTTCTTACGGTACAATTATTTTTAAAATTGGTTCATAAATAAATTCGATGCAATCAAAAGTTGGTGACACAAATTTCGTATTTTTCAGTTCGCATAGCTGGTTCCGCAAACAGCAGTGGGTTGCATTTTCTACTATCGGGTTTGCCAGATATCAAATTTATCGTAGCAACAATTGCCATAAAAACGATTTCTTTTTATTTGGCGAGGAAAAAGGCTCGCTTTTTTCCCTCTGTTCTCAAGACAGTTTACCGACAAAGTACAATCGTAAAGTTTTGATATTAACACTGTTTACTTAAAATTGTACAGGGAACAAGATACAGAAGATTTTTTACTGATGCGGCTATTAGTTTAGGGTGCATTAAGTGTTAAAGCAAAAAAAAGTGAAATCAATTGCGAAAGAAGTATTGGTTTGAGAAAGCAAACCAAACGGGATTGCGTAGCAATCCCCGGGGTCGGCGAGCGTAAGCGAGCAGGGCGCGAAGCCCTCGCTGTGACGTCATGTACCGGAAAGTGAAATCAGCATAATACGAATTATTCAGATAGTTTCACTCTGTGAAAGGAATGTTGGTTTGCGAAGCAAACCAAATGACATCTGTGAAAGGAGTGTTGGTTTGCGAAGCAAACCAAATGGGATTGCGCAGCAATCCCCGGGGGTTGGCGAGCGTAAGCGAGCAGGGGGCGGAGCCTCCTAGTAATTAAAAAAAAAAATTATGTCTATTTTTTTAGATTTTTCTTTTTAATCCACAACATTTTTGTGTGTGCCTTATTTTATGTCCTTGAAAAATATTTTTTTAGTTTTGAAAAGTCCTTGAATTTTTTTGGATAAAGTGTGGGAACCATGGTGATGTAAGTTATTAATCTGATGTAAAATTTTTCGCAGATCTCAAATCCGTTGAAATTTTCAATCTATCTTTAGCGATTCCGATCTTACGAAAAAGAATTAACAATTCCAGTCAAAATGTTTTTTATTTTTTGCTCTCATTTCCTGAAATGAAATAGGACAGGAAATGTAATCTGTTTCTTTTATTTGAACGCGAAGGGCAGAAGATGCAATCTGTTTCACATGACGTCACAATCTCGCGAAAATATAAAAGATATATTCAATTTAAAAATGATTTTTTAAAGAAAATCCTATTTTTAGGTATCGATCTAAAGTGAAATTTTCCGCAGATTTCAAATCCGTTGAAATGTTTACTCTATCTTTACGGTCTACTAAAGTTAAAACTAAACTTTGTTTTTATCCTCTGCTGGAAAATTATTCTTCTGCGCAAAATGAAAGCGGAAACGGAAAAAATAAATTTAGAATCTACCGTGATGGAAAAAAACTTGGCTTGGTTCCAAAGCCTGACGAAAGGTCACATGGGTAGAAAAGTCAAGATTCCGGTGTTTCTTCTCTGCGGTAGAAGCGCGTTAAGGAACACATTTTAGAATAAAACTATTAAATTCATTTAAAAATCGTCTAGATTGAATTTCAAAATTCGTAGCATTATTACATAGCCATTAAAAATAATTAAATTAATCTACGTCAACGAAAAATTGATATATTATACACTTATACGTTTTAATAAACATTTGTACTGAAATGAAGAAAATAATATTACAAACTGGCATAACTTATTTCTGACAAAAAGTTTAAATTTCTTTATCGTTTAACATTCTTTTCCTGAAAATTCCAGAACAATTACTTAATAAAATTAATTACATAAAAATATGCGCCTTTCTATTCTGAAATAAGTTTTTCTATTGGTTGTGTGTGTGAAAAAAAGAAAGAAACCATAATAATTCAAAAGAATGAAAAAGCTCAGCATGTTTGTAATAGAAATGGTATGATAAAATGTGCATTCAAATGAAAAAGCATGTGAAACACATTTGTATACATTTATCAAATGTATTTGCGGAAAAATGGGGAACTTCTGCATTAAGTCTTAATATTAATAACAAATAGCAATACAAGGCTATAGTAACTGAAATTGTAAATAAGTTAAACTTTTATCAAAATACCTCTAGAAAACGCTCCTTTGTATTCAATATACTGAAATGTAGGTGAATTTTCGAATGGGTTCATGAGGAATATATTTTCATCATTGAATACTTGAAAGAAAGTTTCTAAAGCATAAGTTACAGGCAATGGACGGTTTGTTTGCTGAAATGCCAGTGGTAGTTCAAACCTGAAACATAGTTCACATTATTTTTATGAAAAAATATCAAGGATTGAATAATGTGAAAAAGAGAAAAGCAATTGGTATATACTACAGTGAAACATGTATCCAGTCATCCCATCGCAAAATTTCCCCACATAAAATTTTGTTTATTAGAGGAAACAAATGTATTTAAGATTCTAATGTGAGGATCCTATAGGATTGGCAGATAAGATATCTTTATTTTGTTGACCTTTCAAATTATATATATATAAGGCCATAAGACCTAACAAACCTAACCAACTTTTACAATGAGTTGCTAGTACAAGCAGAACTATTCTTACATTAATCATCAAAAATGGAAATTTCCCACTGAGAAAAACTATACACTCTCGTTGATAATTTACTCGGAACTGCTATATAAATTTTTTTGTGTTTAATAATGCTTTTTTTTTACAAAGTATGATTTTTATTTGTCAGTTTTTTTAACATAAAAAATGGAAAACTATCTGCTTGCATGATGTTTAGTGGATATTTAATTAAAGCTGCTATTTAAAAAATGTTTGTTCTATAATTCTTTTTAACAAAGTATGATTTTTATTTGTCATATGCATTCAAATTAAATAAAAAAAACCTAAGAAATGAGTAAGAAATTTTTCAATAAAAACCTAAACTTACAATTTTGTAAGTGTTAAATATGAGTTATAATTAGAACAAACATTTTTACTAAAGAGAAGTGAGTTTAAGATTAACATTTAAGGCGTTATCGTAGCGAAATATAAAGCAAAATTGAAATTTACCAATAAAACAGTGCAGAAGAAGAATTTAAACAACTAAATTAAAGGGGTAAATTTCAATTTATGAACTTTATTTGTTCATAAATGGTTAAGTGAATAAAATTAGCATCATTAAATTCTTTTCCTCATCTTAGGGTGTTATTTATTCTAAATTTTAATTAATATTTGAATTCATAAAATATATGGACACAGTATATATGTGTAGTTATTAAATTATCTTGTAGAAGTTTAAGGATATAAAACGAATGTATGGTACTTTTCTGGCATCTGAGCTATGCAAGGAAGGTACTTTTGCCCATTGAAAACAGAGAGTTGCTCAGATGTGGTAATTTTACAAGGGAGGAGGTACAAGGTGTAATGACCACTGTAATCCTAAAAATAAAAAATAAGATTCTGCTACATATATATGACAATGGAAAGGAATGTATAAATATTATTAAGAATAAACTATCGAAAGTAATGCATGAATGAACTTATTTTGGATGAATCTTGAGCGCTTTATAATTTTCACTTCGACAGTTGAACAGTTTATTGTTTAAAATCAGGGACGAAATTTTTTAAAAAATTTCCAATGCAGTAGTGTTCTAAGGGACATTACATCCTTCGACTTGAAAAATTCAAGCATGAATAAAATAACATGAATTTACGATCAGGCACTAAATATAAAGAAAACACATAATGAACACAAATAAGAGACCAAGAATCTTGTTTCACCAATAACGGAAAGAACAGAATTGCATGACAGGATTGGGCAGTGAAGGAAATGTCTGACAATCAAGATTCCCATGCAAAGAAGATACTAATGGAATGTCAGAATTCCAATGTGATGTATGTGGACTGCAAGGCAATCATAGATTGTCATTCTGAAAGAGGCACCGGCCTTTCCTCTCAGATAGTCCAACAAAAACTCCTTTCAAACGTTTCCCTTTAATACGTTCATGAACATAATCACCCACCCACTAAATAAAGCTTGCCATCTTCATTTTACAAACAATACTCAAAAGTAATAATTTTTGAATAAGGTAAGATTGCTTTTTGCTTTGATAAAAGCTCCTTGTAAAAAGAGCAAGTAATGCTTGCATGTCAAATCCAACTTCTCGCAGTCATTCCGTCAAAAATAAGTATAGAAAAAAGACATTTTCAACCCCAAATATCCAGTTTTTTAAAAGCTGTTTTGTTTCCCCGTCACTTGTAAAGAAATCACACGAAGGAATATTTTAGCCCTTTATTGTAATATATTTCTTTATTTATACTAATTTTAAATGTGAAGATTTGAGAATTTTTGCATGATTCTAAAGTTATTATTTATATCTTTTAACCTAATTGTCCAGTCGGCTCCAATAGTTTGTTTAAAAAAAAATGAAAAGCTTTCCTATGACGTCTATTCCAAGGACTTCCTTTTCTATGAAGGATCTATTTAATTTCATCTTCACTCAATTTGATCTTGAATTGTGAAAGAATGTGTGCTTAATCCCCTAAAATTATGTGTATGCCATCCACATGTTTGTCTCGACGAGGTATCTCGTCATTTGCATAACTGACAATATCTTCATGGACGAGATATATCGTCCATCAAGATCTTCATCGTTAGAAGGAAAGGGAGCAGATCTTGATCTCGTCCAAAAAGAATTGTCGCTATATTGATGACGTGATATCTCGTCAATAGCCAAATTATTCATCTCTTGATGGGCGGAAGATACTCGTATCTCGTCAAAACTACTTACAGGATTAAATACCTGCCTCTAAAAGAAACGTTTTACTATGGGACACACAAAAATCTATCGTGAAAAAGTATTCTAAATAAATACAATCATATAAACAAATCTCATAAACATCTATATTGTTTGTTTATTTATTCATCAGACTCAAATAGAACTTATTAAGTATAAATCTTAGTTATGTTTTAGTGAAAACCTTTTCTATGATAAATTTTATCCCCCTGTGATTGATATTTTGATTTCAAGGCATATTCAATTTGATCCATCTTTGACCTTGAATTTAAAAAAATGCATATTTAACAATATTTTAATTTATGCCTTTATAATATTTAATAAGCTGTTTTTAAAACCACTCTATTGAAAATATTTCATTTTAAAAGTATGTGACTTATTTTGACTTCCATACTTTTAAGTTGTAATTGCTTGTTGCTCTCCAAAACTGCATGGGACCATCAAATGTTTGCTCACTCCAGAGAAGTTCTAGGTCAAATTGTACGTCAATATTAACTGGTGGAGACACATAGCTCTTCATATCAGGAAGAGTATGGTGGTCCAAAACAAAACAACCTAAAAAAATTCATATCGATGTAAAAAGTCATAAATTTAATAAATTGTATCAAAATTCATATTTCCCATTTCAATCCAGTTGAATGTTTTATGTTTAGCCATAAAATATCGGGCTCAACGTTTTAGGTAAGTCACACATTGATCAGAGAGGGGACGATTGCCATGTGTACTCAGTATGCCTATTTAGTGTCGTAGGAATGACGTTGGATCAGTGCGTGGTTTGCCTTGTCCAGAGCTTGTTTGAGTGTACTCAATCTTTTGCAAAGGAAACGCTGAGGCAGACATGCCGTTACGCCGCCATCGAAGACAATGTGAGCAGCTGTCAGAGTTCGAGAGGGAAAGAATCATCGGGATGATGGAAGCTGGGTGGTCAGATCGGCAAGTAGCTCGTCAAGTAGGCCGTTCTGATTTTACTGTGAGGAGGTCTTGGGACCAGTGGACAGAAGAGACGTCATTTACACGGCGACCAGGCTCAGGACGCCTTCGACAGACCAGTCGTCGAGAAGACCGTCACATCATACGAAACGCATGCAGAGAGAAAACTGCCTGTGTCTTTCCCAAACATCGCAAGGCGCTTGGCTGAAGGACATCTGGTATCGCGGCGCCCATTACGTGTGCTGCCAATGACACCCACTCACCGACGCCTCCGTTTGGAATGGTGTCGCGCACGACGGGATTGGACTGCAACGGAATGGGACCAGGTCGTATTCAGCGACGAATCTAGATTCAATTTGAGCAGTGATGACAATCGTGTTCGTGTGTGGAGGCCCCGTGGTGAACGCCTCAATCCTGCCTTCGCTTTACAGCGACACACCGCTCCCACAGCTGGTGTGATGGTATGGGGTGCCATTGCTTACGATACGCTGTCACCCCTAATATTGATCCATGGCACAATGACACCCCAGCTGTACGTCCATGGCATCCTTCAGCCACATTTGATGCCACTCATGGCAGGGCCCCCAGGAGCCATTTTCAACAAGACAATGCTCGGCCACACACAGCAAGGATGTCACAAGTCTGCTTCCGCCACATTACCACCCTTTTTTGGCCTGCTTGATCCCCAGACTTGTCACCAATCGAGCATATCTGAGATCGTTTGGGACGGCAAGTTGGACACCCACTAGTTTGGTCGAACTAGAGGCGCGTTTACACCAACTGTGGAACGAGATGTCTCAGGACATCATACGGAACTTGAATGCCTCAATGCCCGCTCGTATCGCATCGTGTATTCGCGCTAGAGGGGGTCCAACAGAGTACTAAAACTTCCGTTCATTTGTACTTTTTTCTGCAATAAATGATCCTTTTTCTTTGTTTTCTAATCACTTACTTATATCAAAGTAGTACTTACATGTGTAAAATTTCGTTTCATTTTGACGTCTATATATATATATATATATATAATTTTATATATATATATATATAATTTTATATATATATATATATATATATATATATAGGTTTGTCAAAGGTTTTTTAAACTTTTAGTTGGTCCCTTAAATCGCCATAATTAGGAAAATTTAATATAGCGCAAAAACTAATTGATTGGAATGAGCTGAAATTTTGCATGGTCATATTGGAAGTCTTCCTGAATCGATTCCCATCAAAATATAGTAAAATAAGTTCCAATTCATAATGCTTTCAAACATTATTTAAAAAATTCATATTTCATATTAAAAACAATTTTTACTACAAAATAATTTTGATTGGGTTCTTTAACAGTAACATGATACAAAATATCAGCAAAAAAAAATATTATTTAGGATGATATCCATAAAAGTCTGGGAAACTGATTTCACATAAGGAGCTTCAATATTTTTGTCCTCATCACTTCAAAACGGCAAGATCTAATGACATGAAATTTGGTACCTAAAGTTAAATTATGACATAGATTCTAAATTGTGTGTAAAAATAAGGAGTTTCCATTGGAAATTATGAAGTTAGTGCTCAATTTAATATGAAGACGGCCCCTTATTAAAATTTTATGAACTTGAATTAATGAAAGACGTTAGTTCCTGTCAAACGCCATATTTGAATGTGTTCTACTGTTAAAATTGTTTGAATGAAGAGGGGTGGTTCGTTTTTTAACCCGCGACTTACAATGAATTTTAAATAAAACTCAAGTGTAAGAAATATTTTGATTTTATTTTCTAACCATACATAATAGCCAGTGGGATTTAGGTAGTTTAGTTATATTGTTTCTGTTGTTTGATGTCAAAGCCCATATCAGGGAAACAAACCTATTACATTTATAAATTTTATTTATATGCATTGAAATTTTAGTAAAATATTATATTATTTTTCTTACCATAGAACTTGGCTACTGTTTTAAACTCAAAAAACATGTGCCCATCAGGATTAGTTCCAACGCGAACCACTGCCAAAGTTGCATTTATAGAGTTGTCAAAGTGTGAACCGGATTTCCAGAGAAATGTATCATAGAAAAATGAAAATTCCATTTCGGTGCGATGTTCTACAGATGTCCATCCTGTAGGTGCAGCAGCAAAGACATATGTTACATATAACGGGAGCAGTACGGTTAAGTACGTTTGGTCTGTATCTCTGGTCTGAAAAAAGCAAGTATTTGTAATAATAACGTCATCGGCTAATTTAAAAAAAAAGATAAAAATACATCTTAAAGAGAGATTATAGAGTCGCTCCGAAGCCAATGAAGTTGCCCTCAAAAGAAATGCTGAGAATTTTTTTTTTTAATAAATTTGTTTTTAAAAAATTTGGTTTATTAATTTGATCAGAAAAGTCTATAAAGTCTCTGCAACAAAACAGGATATGTACAGGAAGTGCAAAAAAAACCGTAAAAAATTTATGTAGATTGTTTTGTGTTTCATCAGTTTATGTTGTAATATATGGAAGCGTTCGTAAACGCAACTAAAGAACTGGTGAAACGGAGGTCACATGACAGATTATTTTCTGGCTTACACTTTTTTCAAAGAATTGTTTACGAACTCGGCCTCAGTGTTACCAACACATCGAAAGAAGAACAATAATTTAGTTTTTATTTCAAAGTTTATGTAAAAATGTATTGAAAAAAGTGGACTTCACGATGGTTTCTGAAATTAGTATGCAACATTTTCAGAAGTTATTAAAAAAAGGGAAGAAATCAAGAAAAAATGAGGCTACGAGTAATTTAATTAATAGCTTAATAAAATATTATTTATTCCATTAGAATTTACAAAAAAAATGAAAATATCAAAATATGGACAACCGCATTGGCTTCTAAGCAACTCACATAAAGATATTTCACCACACTTTAAAATGCATGACAAATGAATTTAAAATAAAATTTTAAAAGAATTTTCATGCCCCAAATAGATATTAGAAAAAAATAGTTCTTAAACCTTTCAACAGTGAATAATATTGCAAATGACAACTATATTAAAAAATCTATTTAAAATCAAAATATCAACTGACAACTAAAAGGTTTCAACTTTATACTATTCGCGGTCAAAGATTTAAAGAACTTCTTGATTAATTGTAAAAATAAAAAAACATATATCAAAGTCATTTGTAATATATACCTTGAAATCAGATGTTACAGATCCACCACAAAGCTCTACAAGTTCTGTCATAGTATACCATGCATCAAATGACCACTTGCATTTCTTTAAATCCAAGTGCTGATAAAGTAAATGTACTTCTTTTCCACACTGATCTCCAAAGTGAGGAAAAGCATTATCTACATCACTTGAATTAGGATGGAGACTTTTAAGAAAGTTTTTCTTCTTTTCAGGCTTTGTTGAGCTGATTTGAATATTGGAACACATGTGTTGTTGTCTGTAAATGTTTTGTGTGAGTAAAAACTCGATGTTATGGAGAGGGTATGTGGAAATTAGAGGCAAGAGACCATCCTGGAAAATAAATGTCAGTCAAATTACTGAAAAACACACTTTGCTTGAAATGTCATTAAAGATCTAGAAATTTACATTAAAACCTAAAATTATGATTAGATGAAAATTTTATTTTTGGTGCCTAAATGTTTGTTCATTAAAAACCTAAAATTTAAATAAACGCATGTGAAACAATAGGCCATAAAAAAATTCCACTGTGTGTGTGATGATAATACTTTTTAGTAAACTTTTGTATCAATGACTATGAAATTTATAAATCCCAAGACTGGTAACAACACAGCATTATGATTGTAATCTAACAGACTTTATTAATTCTAGTACATATTCTTGTAGAATTGAATTTCATTTATAACCATGAAAATTTTAAATTACAACACCTGTAAAACATACAAAATTATGATTAGATATTGCATATTATATTACATTGCAAAGCTGAAAGATATAGGTTTGCAACCATTGCAAGTAAGAATTTGATTATTCAACTTTAAACATTTTATATGTTTAATCAACTAATTTAAAATGGCAATAACAAAATTAAAATACTGAGAGAAGTTATGTAAGAAATTTATGCATCAAAAATAAAATAAAATTTGAACTTAACATTCAAAACTAAAAATATGAAATAAAATTTAAACAAACAGAAAAACTATAAATTCAAAAGAATCAGAAAAATTTCATATCTAGTATTTCGACTATTAGAGGATGTATTTTTTAAATAAAAGAAATCAGTTACATCATCAGATACATCATACCTCATGAGGAATTTCAATGTGTATGTGTAGTTTATTTGGATGTTGTGAGTCAGAGGAATTTAAGTATTCAAGGCTTGCTATAAATGGTTGTGATTGTAGACTTAGAGGTGAGTAGGGCGTCTGTATAGTTGAATGACAAAATCCTAAATAAAAAAAAATCTTTGAATGAATATAAGAGCAAAAACCAGCATATCAGATTTACTTGATCTGTCCATTAAAACATAAGTATGAAATGTTTAGTCAGTCATAACCTAAAATTCACTAGTAAGACAATAGAATTAGAACATTTCATAATTTAAATAGCCATGGAGATTTCTACTATTAAAAAAGTTAGAACTATTTTTTATTCTGATTTAAATAATCGAAAAGTAAACAAAAACACTACATGCAACACAAGGATACATATTTATGGCCACAATAAATTCATTAGAAAAATTGGGATCAATCATTTTATTCATATAGCTGATTTTTGAATTTAGAAAAGATAGATTATTATAGAAGAACACCCGATGAGATTAAATGTTTGACTCATGAAAAGATAACTTTATTTTTATTATGAAGTCGCGGTGTGAGTAACAAATATATTAGATATCATATTTTTTGATTTTTTGCTTTTCTTAAAATAAATCATGCAATTAAATAATAATTTAAATCTTAAAATGATTTTCATTACTTCAATAAACTTATTCCTTAATTGTTGCTGCATTGTATCTACTATTAGATAAACTTTATGAAACACAATAGCCCGTTGTGTTGCACCAGTGCCAACTTTAATTACCTACCTATCTCTTTATCAAGTGTTTCAGCTATTTTGTATGCAAAGTCACTTAAAAAGACTAAAGAATGAGACATTCATTAACAGGGAGAGTCAACAGATATAACTACATTTACTACTTACAATACTAGATTTACAAATATATTTTCCAGTTCCATACCTCACAAAAATGATGTTTAAAAATGTAAACACACCTATTTCTGAACTAATTTTCACAGCTTTACTACGCAACGGTATCCCTAAGAATCCTTTTGAATCTTTAGGTTGCACAACACAACGGATTCGCTCTTGAGGACGAAAGTATATGCTATCCAGTACCTGTGTTAAAAAAACATTTTGCATTTTACATTAATCACATAAGTATCATTTCGAAAGTATCCTTTTGAAAGTACCTATACTTTTATAAAACCAAGTTCATTGACTGGCAATGAAATATTGCAAGATAATTTTTTATTCACTTTAAAAGCGTCCATACTCTAAACTATGCACAATATTTTAAAGTGAAAATATAAAAAATGGTCCAACAACATTAATACAATATTATTAGATAGTATAAGGGTATCTAAAACTAATTCTGCAAGCAATGTATGAAGTTATATATCTTGAAGATCTTTTTGAGACTTCAGGTAAAGAGATGGATTAGATATTATTACACATTTGTGCATTAATTATTTTCTGTATAATTTTTGGTGATTTTTTTACCTTGATTATTTGAAAATATCGGAAAGAGTATGTGAAACTTGGGCATTTCTTGTCATATTTTCGCTTTCATTAACAAAACTTGCTGAGCATGGTAGTTCTATTATGAAGCTGATCCAGCTATTTTTTTATTTTATAGTATACATCGTTCGCTTATGTAAATGAAACACACTGTCATCAAGAAATAAAGTTCTGAGCAAATGAAAAGGGAAAAATTCTGCTCCCTATGACTTAAACCTGTTTGATTTAAAACTTTCTCAAGACAAAACTGAAATTTCATGCAAGGAAAAATGATCTAGTGAACTTCACAAGAACTAAGAAAGGTCAAAAGACTCAATTTTGAAAATTTCGACTTTGTGCTTCAGTTTTTAGTTGATGTATTAAATTATACGCTATATTACTGATTTAAATTTGTGGATGCAACACAATCTCATGAAGCGAATATTAGAAGTCTGAAAACAATAGACAGGTCGTAATAGAGTAATCACATCCAACACATTTGATTTTAGACATTTACAAGCTTCCGATTTAATTAAGTTGAAAAGAAATCTGAATACCTATAACCTTAAATTGAACATGCCTTTTGGTTGGATTGAAGAATGCGGTACCACATCACCTATTGGCAATATCTTTGGAATATGGTAACCCAACGTAGCATCCAAATAGCCACTTGGCGACGGGCTGGTACTGTATTCTTGAGTTTTACCGTTTTCTTAACAAGTAAGTCTTTTACTTATTTGAAGCAATTAAACATTTGTTTCATTTTGATATATTCTTTTATCATTTAAAATAAAAGGAAAAATTTACCTTGTGATGGGCAGATGTAAACAACGTTGAATATGTTACCATTTCAAATGATGATATTTTTTCTTTACCCAATGGCATTGCAATCTCCCATGAGTATCTCATTGATGAGGAATTCATCGTCGAGTCTTTACAAAGTGAGCCTGTTGCTGCATAGTCAGGATAATTTTCATCACAAGGCTTAAAAAATACATGAAAGATGTAAGCTATTGTTGTAAAAAATGGTTATTAAGCTGAAAAATTAATTGCAATAGAATGCTCATAAAATAAAAACACAACTTACTGTCACACATATCAAAGGATATCCAGATTTTGGATTTTCCATCATACCTTTCGTGATATTGTCAAAGTGCAATAATGAAACTACCTAAAATATTTCAAATAAAAAGTTCACTCATACTAAAAACCAGCTCTGTAATATCTTACATTAAAAATATATTTAACAACTTATTGAATGTAAAATAATCTTATAAAAATGAAATGGTAAATAAGGGTACAGCCGTCAAAAAAAAAAAAAAAACCCTCATCCAATCGCAATTGCACAGTTTACATCATAGACCGAAACGGAAGGTAGCAATCGATAGGGATTAATGTTTTCTACAAGTATTAATGTCTAAAATATGTCTAAGGGGCCGTCTTAATATTAAATTGAGTGCTTGCTCCGATAATTTCAATACGAACCCCCATCTTTTATCACAAATTCAGATTCCACACACAATTTCAGGCGGATTTGACGAAAAAATAATGAAAACCGGTTTAAAATTGACCGAGAAAATCCATAAAAACCACTCAGGGAGCGTATAAGAATTGAACTCCGCAGTAAAAAGGGCGGATTCCGATCAGATAGTCCGATTCCGGGGGGTACGTGTCGCTTTCAACGACTGCTTGAGGAAGGTTTGTTAGAGTGTGACACTTAGATAGTGTACTTGTGTCCAATAAGTGGAATGTTACAATTCTAACCTACAGTAGTATAAGTAGGTTTTAATTTTATGTTTCAGAAATATCTGAATTTGGGAAATTTTAAATTATCCCTTGCAAAGAGTGATAAGATACCCTTCACACAAAAGCTAAAAATAAATAATTTAATAATACTATACAATCACATTATAAATATTAATATGATGTGTAGTGACCGTCGTAGTCAATGACCTGTTGCAGGCGCCGTGGCATGGAGTCCATTAAGCTGGCGACAAAGTCAGAATCCATTTTGATTGGATCTCAGGATCTGTTGGCAGAGAAGTTTATGTTTTCACTTTGTGAACAATCCCCAATAACGATAATAATAATCGAATTTTGCAAACAGTCTCACTGCGCTACTAATTATGCACGTACTAAACTGAAACTTCGAATTCAGATATTTCAGTGACAGTTGAATCGATTGAACAGTTGAAGCATGTTTCTATTCCTGCTTTTTATGAATATTAATTTCATAATTATTAAAAAGTAGTAAAATTTAGTTTGATGATTAAAATGTTTATAGATTGTTTTTGGGTCACAAAGGATGGAAAAACAATTTCCGAGGAAAGTTAATGTTTTTAGGAAATATAACCAAAAACGTGAAATACCAATTTAACATTAGGAGATCCAATTTACAAACACTTGCAAATTGGTGAAAATTACAATAAAATTGATGAACTTTTTTTTTCCATCTGAAATTGTATGTAGAATCCAAATTTGTGATAAAAGATGGGGATTCATATTGAAATTATCGGAAAAAATACCCAGTTTAATATGAAGACGGCTCCTTAGACAAATTTTAAATATTAATATTTGTAGAAAACATTTATCCCTATCGATTGTTACCTTTCGTTTTGTTCTGCTGTTTAAATTATGCAATTGCGATCGAGTGAGCCGTTTTTTTGACGGCTGTACACCTAAAAGTTAGTGTTTGAAAGATATAAGCAAAATATAAATCTGAGTTTTTTAAGGAAACAAAATATTAGTGTGACTAGTTATTTATGCGAATGAACTTGTCAAAAACAAGAGTTACTTAGAAGAATGCCATTTCTCAATATAGAAATTAGGGGTTTGATGTGATTACTACTACTAATATTTTTAGTTATAATTTCAACTACAAATGAGTCAATTTGCACATATTTAAAAGTATATTGAATAATTCATCTCCCATACAGCACAGGTATGCTCTTAAAAACACAAATCAATGTAGAGTTAAATACAGACCATTGTTTGAATTCAATAAAATTACTTAGAATATTTTAGTTGATTTTTAAGTTCATGTTTGTTTAGTATCATAATGTTTCATATTTTAGAACTTAAATTAAAAACAAATTAACTTTAGACTGTAGAAAATTTAAAATACAAAAAAGGGCCCTCGAAAGGTTCCAGAAAAAGTCACGCTGATAATACAAACACGTACAAAAAACATTACACGCAGTTATCTGAAATCACAGCAAAAAGTTGCCTTTAGAAAATAGAAATTACTGTTTGTCTTCCATGGAGAACTGCTCCAGAAACCAAGCCTGGGTGACAAAGCTCGCTCATTTTGAGTAAGAGACACTCAAAAATATTTAATTTTACTTTGATTTTATCGAAAGTTGGCTGCGGAAAGAGGTAGTATATTAGAAGAGATCTTCTCGACAGTAAGTAAAAATCTTAACAAATCTATTCTTACTTTGTCATACAGTGAGGGTGCGCCAATATGACAAACATTTCTACAAGCATCCCCTTATGATAAATATGGGGACGTCCGTTTCTACAGCAACAGCCAGAGGCAGATTTTGTGCCTGGAGCAGTTTTCGTGGTACACAGACAGATTAAACCATTTTCTTTTCTAGAATTAATTTTTTACAAACATACAATAGGAACTGCTGGCAATATCAAGCTTTCGGTTGACTGTACGCTAGCTATCCTCACAACAGCCTTGGATAAATTTCCAATATTGGCATTCAAAACTTCATCAGGTCCCAAAATAACTGTGAAAGATAAAGCCCAGTTTCGACGCTTATTGTACAGAATTTCAATTTCAAAATTCTTTCGTCTTTCACCTAAAAAATAAAACACAAATATTTTCATAAAAATTAATTTATTAAAGTTAGGCTGACGACAGTACGTTTTTGCCGTTTCAATGTCCCTTTTTTTACTTATGGTCGGCCTGCATAAAGTTAGACATAGATGTTTAACGGTCTCACCTGAAAAAAATGTAAGTAGTTTACTCTTGCCGTAATAGTCAAGCCCAGAGGATGCAGAACCATCGATTGTGCTAACTCTAATCTTGGATGTAAGCTTTATGTCACCATACCTCATGATTGGAACCACCACAGACGTAGAAATATTGTTTGGAAATATTTGTTGGTCAACTATAAATTCAGCTTTCTCCAGTTGGATTATTGTAGCTGTAAGAATATAAAAATAATGTTAAAATGGTAAAAGGATATAATTTATAAATACGCGTTTTGTTACTTGAAAAGGTGAACTAACCATCTTCAGGATCCACAATTTCAATAATTATGATTCTATTTTTTCCAATAAGAGCGTCAGCATCTTTTTTGTATGGAACTAATTCCATCTTGAACCTTTCTATACTTTCGTGGATGTCATCATCATAAATTTTCACTACACATGCTGATTCCTAAGATAATTACGTTAAAAATTAGTCTCGTACTTCCTTCTGAAATGAATAAACAAATTCAAGGAACTTTTTTTCTAAAAACCGTTCTATTCACTTTAATTAATATGGTATTGCAAGCCAGGATTTGTGAACCCGGCTTGTGTTACCTTGGTGTACAACCGGGTATGGATTCACCTTACCCATCACACACATTCAAGGCACTATCCGTTTATAGTAGAGTGGTCTTGCACACATTCCTTCCAGATGGAAAATATATCCATGCCTTACCCAGGTTTTGAACCTGTAACCTTTCGATTCAGAAGCCAGCATGTTGACCACTAGACTGATTGATAGCCAAATTCATAAAAGAATAAGTAGCCCTGGTAATCAAAACCAATATGAAAGCTTGAGATCTTAACTTTGCATAAAAAGTTTCGTTTTTAGCTTTGAACCTACTTCAAAAGAAGATCCTCTTAAGTTGCTTTTCAGTACCATGACAAAGAAGAAAAAAAGACACGAATCTGTACAATAATTTTTTCCAAGAAAATCATATTTAAGGTTTTGACATGATTTGTGAGGCGTTCTCTGTCAGGCTAAGTGTAGGTGAAAGTATTGTTTTGGTGGTGGAATGCGTTTCTTGTACATATATTCAGTACAGAAGATCCCCTTAAGTTGCTTTTCAGTACCATGACAAAGAAGAAAAAAAGACACGAATCTGTACAATAATTTTTTCCAAGAAAATCATATTTAAGGTTTTGACATGATTTGTGAGGCGTTCTCTGTCAGGCTAAGTGTAGGTGAAAGTATTGTTTTGGTGGTGGAATGCGTTTCTTGTACATATATTCCGAAAATGATGTCACTTGTCTTGTTTTTTTAATTTTATTTCATCGCTTCACTAATAGGTGTTTCAAGGCAAGAATTCTGAATTGATACATGATAATTAATTGGTTAACGCCAGTTAAATTAAACACCAAAGATCACTAAAATGATGATAAACTACATTGTAAGGTAATCTTAATACGTACCATGCCAGAGCATTTGAGTAACCAGAAGTAAAATTCTTCTTCCATCTGGTTTGTTCGAACTGAAAGGCTTATCATAAGAACAAATGCGTTATTGAAAGTGTTGGTATCGATTTAGTGTCAACTACCAGTAACTAGGTACGCTAGTGTACAAATACAAGTTTGTCCCATAATCATAAACATAAAATACAACCACCACGAATATACATTTATTTGAAAACAGTAAAATATATCTATTTTGTATTAAAATACTTCTGATAATTTTGAGAATTTCAGATTGTATGTAAGCTTTATTTTTAGTATACAACTTAAAAGGTAATACTAAATATAATTATTAAAACTATTTTAATTGTTTTTGATGAAACAATATAAAAAACTAACAAAAAATAACCTTTTGTTCTGGACTGAAAGTAATTAATGAAGTTTTCCGGGTTACATATCTTTCTTCAAAGTCTTTTCTAGAGACAGCTGTATCATCATGAGTAATACAGTAGATAGACGAATTTTGACTCAGGTCGCCAGTTCTTTTAATAGGAATGGAGATCAACACTGAGTCTTCTTTTACTGTGAGGTGACTTAAACTAAATTCAACAGAAGGTTCTAGAACAATAATATTGATCAAATTACAGCAAAAATGCAAGCACAAAAGTCAGTGACATATATGTAAATTCTACAGAAGATTCAACAAAAGTGATCAAATTAAAGCAGAAAACAGTGACCGCGTGTGAATATATAAACCCAGTAAGTTTTTAATTTGGAATAAAAGGTTAGTGAAAATTAGGAAATTAGTAAAGTCTCACAGTAAATAATTATTTTATTCTTTAAAATAGAATAAGTATTTGCATTTGATAAATAATTGTGATTTTTTTATATCATATCAACTCGTATATTCAGTGAATGTAACATGATGTTTGTACATGTAAGCAAGAGTAAAAGTCTTGAATTTTCATTCTATTTTTCAATCATTCATAATATAAGTAAAAAATAATTCCTAAGTAAGTAAAAAAAAGTATCATTCTTAATCTAAAAATCTTAAACTGTACCATAGTTCAAGATTCGTGTTAGTTGGTCAAGTTTTAGTTTCAAATTTTTCTATGATTATTTTAACTCAAAAACTTTTCAATGTCTTCTCACATGCTATAAATTAGAAGAAAGCAATATGTTATGGTTTGATAATTACTTTGGAAATAAATGAACACATAAACAAATAATTAGAATGTGTGCATTAAAATTTCCTTTTCTGCAAGTAATATCTAAACTATCTATGTAAAAATAATTTAATAATTGATTGTAAAACCCCATTTATTGTGTATGAAATTCATTATTAAAATAGTCACTCTCAAACTCCAGTATCGAGATAGTTTTTGTGCTTCAATATGAATGTGATCCAGACATTATGATTAATTATATTTAGGATATATATTTAAAAACATGAGGTATATATTTAAAAATTAAACTCAAAACCTTTTGATAAAATTTTTTTTTCATGTTCTGAAATCTGAAAATGAATGAAATATCCCAATATAATTTCCATAAACTTAAGTGGTAATTTCAATAGGATATTTATAAAAATTGAGGTAACATGAATAAGTTGACTTCTGAGACTAAATCCGTAAACTATTTTAGAGTTAAGAAACAACCTGAGAGTTGGTGCTTTAGATGAAAATATTAAGCTTAGTATACACTGACGAGTCAAAACATTATGACCATCTTCCATTTTTCAATGAACTCGTCTGGATGACGTGATTAAGGGAGAATGGTATTTAACTGCTGCTGGAGAAGGTAAGTAATCATTCCTGTACTTACTTTTGCGAGTAATGGGAAAGGCTGCTGATTTAAGCGAATTTGATAGAGGACAGATCGTAATGACCCGAAGACTCAAAACGAGTATCACCGAAACTGCACGACTGGTAGATTGTTCACGATCTGCCGTTTTTAGTATTCATGCAAAGTGGATAAATGACGGTGACACCAGCAGTAGACGCCAAGGTGTTGGTCGTCCACGCGTCATCAAAGAAAAAGGACGTCGCAGACTGTCCCGCTTGGTAAAGCAAAATCGGCGCGAGACAGTGGCTCAGCTGACAGCCCAATATAATGCAGGTCCAAGCGCAAGTGTTTCGGAACGCACAGTTTAGCGGACACTGTTGTATATGGGACTGTGCAGCAGACGTCCCACTCGTGTGCCTCTGTTGACCAAGTATCATCGTCAACTATGCTACAATGGGCCCGGGAACATCAAGACTGGACCATGGATGAGTGGAAGAGAGTTGCCTGGTCAGATGAATCCCAATTTCTCATTCATCACGAGTCGATGGTCATGTCAGGGTACGCCGTCTGCCAGGCGAACAGTTGCTCCCCTCTTGTACAGCAGGTCATACACAGGATGGAGGTGGTGATATTATACTTTGGGGGACGTTCTTATGGACGACTCTGGGACCCGTAGTTGTGTTAGAACAGACCATGAACGCAGCGAACTATCTGTACATCATTGCGGATCAGTTTCACCCTTACATGGCGTCTGTCTTCCCAACTGGAAATGGAATTTTCCAGCAGGACAAAGCCCCATGTCACAAAGCTCGGATTGTGTTGGAGTGGTTCGAGGAGCATACTGATGAATTCCACTTAATGTCCTGGCCACCTAACTTGTCGGATCTTAATCCGATAGAGCACATTTGGGGTGTCATGGAGCGGCAGCTCAGAGCTCAAATACCACCATGTCCGAATATCTCGACTTTGCGTGACCGCTGCTTAGACATTGGTACAATCTGTCTCTAGTCATGCACCAAGAACTTGTGGCATCTGTGCTCAGGCGAGTTGCAGCTATTTGGCAGGCCAAAGGTGGCGCAACCCGTTATTGAGTAGGTGGTCATAATGTTTTGGCTCTTCAGTGTAAGTTACAATCAAAATAAGCAGAATTTATTATCTTAGACACTTACTTATTCTTTTTCTTTTCAAAGGAACACTGATAATATTTGGCTCGTTTAAAACACACCCGATGGGTGACTCTAGAAATATCAATACGCTTTCATCTACAGAGCTGCTACTTTCAAACGGTGTAAAAAACAACTGATACTCCTACAAAAAAACAAATTCCCGAACTGCACTAAAACATAAATCCATTTATCATACAAAATATTCAAAACATTTTTTAAGAATACATTTTTTTATAAATAAATCAGTAAAAATAAAGAATTAATTTATTTAAAACATGAATGGAAGGAAAATGAACAAATTAAGAAATATGCTGTATACACAGCATCTATAAAAATAAGAATGGAGTGTTTGTTTGTACATTCAATATTTTCGACCCATTTCAAGTTTTCTATCCGTTTTGGACCCTTCTGATGCCGAATCCGCCTTTTTCTCGTTTGGTGTCTGTCCGTCCGTCTGTCTGTATGTTGTGCCCTACACACGTCCACAGGGTTTAAGATATTTTCATGGAAATTTGCATACAGTAAGTACTTATCTTCATTTAGTGAGTGGAATTGGTTGCGAAAGTCTGTCTGTTCGTCTTTCTATTCTATGCTAGATTTTGTGTTTGTGTGTTTGTGTACGCATCACATGAATTGTATTCCAGATATTTGATTGAAGTGTATTTTATTTTATACATTATCTATTAGTTTAGTGAATGCAATATTAAACATGTCTTTATTGGTATATTTAGATGAGTTTTATGTTAAAACACCTGAGTAAGTATACTTAAATCAACCATAATTTGGTACTTTCGGAAAAATTGGAATGTCTATTGAATATTACGATTACTTCGATTTTTTTACCAGTACTGCTGAAAAAGTAATTATTCTTCAAAAAATTATATTTTTTAATGGAATTTCAGCTCTGATACTTCATTTATTGCGAGTCTTATTTTTGTTCTTTGCGCAATGAAAACGATTTCGGAATATTTGAGACAGACGATATTTTTCAACGAAACGAGAATGAACAAGATCGAGTGAGCAGTGATATTTTCTGTTTCTTTCGCTCTGAATTAATTTCAGATTTCTAAATTTTGTGCACTTTTAGTTGTAAATTGTGGCAACTGTGCGAGATCAAGAGATAAAAATGATTCACAAATTAATATCTTTACAACAATTTTTTCCGACATCTTTTATTTTGTTCTATTTCACTGTTTCCTATTTTAAATATTTATTATTTTAATAAATGTGTTTTCCTTCTCATCACACGCCACAGCACCACAAAGTTTTAGACTTAAAAATGTTAGGTAAGTCAGTATAAAATTTCAGTAAATTTTAAGTGTAATTATGCCATTATTGAAAGAATAATGCCGTTATTGAAAGAATAATAATGTTTAAAAATCCGAACTAGAACTTTTTCCAACATTAAAAAATTCGTTGTAATAATGAAAGTAGAAGATTGCAAAATTTCACAATGTCGCATACCGGAGGCAAGAGTGCCACAAGTAAAAACAATATTGTTTTGTTGACTATGAGTGCGAGAGCACTCGCCGTAAATCGTAATTTTAATTAATTGAGTTGAACATGAAAAGAACTTAAGAAAGGGAATTTCCAAATCTCCCTCAAAATCGTCTTTTATATTAGTAACCTTAGTATCACCTTTCGTCATTTTGTAGCTTTGTCATACAGCAATTGTGCGATGTATGTGAAATGTATTACATGAATGGATATGCATGTGTAGGATTTGTGTCCAAAGTAAGTTGTAGAAAATATAAAGATGGCGAAAGGTGTTAAAATAAATTTTTACTCTACAAAAAACGTAAATCATTATATATTTTGATTATCTCTTCCATCTAGAGTAAACCAATTCAAACCGAGTAAGGTCGGGTATTTTGCTAGTTGATAATAATAATAATTCTGTTTAATATTATAAATCTATACTTGTGTACAGATGATAAAGAGATATAAATTGATAGTACTCACCACAATTGTTTCAAAAGCAATGAATTTAATCTCATGAAATGCGGTTATGCTCTCAGCAACATTAGGCGAACCCAGGCCGCACATCACAGTACAGTTCTTTGATAGATCTACTCCTTCTCGGATTACAGTTATATGAGTGTTGTTTTGGCCATAGTAGATTTGAGGTGGCTGTCTTTTAAAGGATACCTGAGGAACTAAACGAAACCTTCCATTAATAAATTTAAAAATTCGAAAATTGAATAAAAACTTGTATTACAGTTTAAAAATTGCTGTAATTAATTCTTAAAGGTCTCCAGTTATTCTACTCTACATTTCTCTAAATTACCCAACTATAATTTATTTTAATCTCATTTATGGAATAAATGACTTGAACTGAGTGTTTTAAAATCACAAAAAATACTGGCCTTATTGGTTTTGGTAAAACCAAAATTCTAATTTTGCAATCTGCATTCTTTGATGTTATGCCTATTTCAGGGTTCCTTATTTACAAGCAAAAGCAAAGCTAAAGCCTATCTTAAGGCTATTTTTCATTTTCAAAAGGCCACATTTCACAGAATTAGGTACTAACGAGTGCACAGGCGAAGATACTTTCGCAAGTACCATGTTTGGATATAACGAACACAGTTTTAAACCGGACGAATAGCAAACAACACCCTGTTCAGGGTCTACAATTATTTAGTTGTTCTATGATTCTATAATTAATGTATACCCCTTTCATTCTTATTTTCACGTTCTGAGACTTGAAGGGTGAGAAGCGAATTTTTCCATAATTTTTGACTACTATTGATTAATCACTATATTCGTTATTTTGAAGTGAATACCTCTTTTAAATCAGACTGGTATTACAGAGTGTTCTATAAGTTCCCCTTACTCCAACTTTAAAAAATTATTGCCCCTGTTTTTTTAAGTATTGAATTTTATCGTCTGCTTATAGTTTTATCAAGTCTTTAAAATCGTTTGATTTTTTTTAGCGCTCAAGTTGTGCGATAATAAAGTTTCACGTCATTTTGTTCTTCATTGCAAGATGAGTTTATCACGCATTCAGAGAATTGAGCTGCTTGTGTCTTATTTTGAATGTAAATCATATGAAAGATGTAAAAAATTTTAGCGACATAAATATCCAAATGATGCAATACCGAGTAATGATACACTTTTATCAACTAGTTCGGCGATTTCGTGAGACAGGTTCGGTGGAACACAAAACACAGGAGTGGAAGACCGAAAGTCGTTACACAAGACTTTGTGCAAGAAACTCAACGGAGAATATTGCAATACCCTCATTAATCCGTGAAGCGTTTGTCGCAACAAATGGGCACATCACAGGGATCGATATTTAAGGTTTTAAGAGCTTTGAATTTTCGTGCTTATCGAGTAAAAATGTTACAGGAGCTAAATCCACCGGACAATGAGAAGCGGCTTTATTATTGCCGATGGTCTTGCGATAGTATTATTGCGATCGACTCATCTGAAGAAACCTTTGACCACCTCGTTCCCCTGATATGAGCACCCCTGATTTTTTTCTGTGGGGATATTTAAAGAACAAAGTTAATGAAGATAATCACCAAACAAGAGGTGATCTGAAAATTGCCATTACTCAGGGGTACAAGAAGTCACTCCTAGAATCTTGAAACGCGTTTCTAAAAATATGCGCAAACGACTTCAGCTTTGCCTCCAAGATAAGGGCGGAAGTTTTGAACATTTATTATAAATGTAAGTTCACATTTTTTTCAAATGTTAGGTTAAGAGTGCTTTACACCATTGGCATAAAAATAATTGTTTTAAAGGTCGTTGTTTTAGTATAATAAATTCACGAATCGTCAGTACGGGAACTTTTAGAACACTCTGTAGTTGCTAAGCACGGAAAGTTGAACGTGACGAAAAAATTTACAGAGTTCGGTCTAATTATTCGTATATAATCAATGCGGATAAAACAACCAAGTTTCATTCGATAGCGGAGGGAACAAAGACTTCTTAGTGACCGTGAGAACGCGCGCCACTATATGCGGGGAGGAGAGGGAGGAGGGGTGTTTTGGGGACATTTTCCCCGCTGCGACGAGCAAACTTTAAATCAGTATAACTCGGGACCGCGAGAGTCTTCATCGAAATAAATCTTAAACGAAATACAACGTCGATATCTGTCGATTAAAGACATAAGAAGTGAAATCCAATACAGTTTGGATGTAAAACTTTGAATTGTAGTTGGAAGTTTTTTGTAAATTTCACTGTGTCAGAATATACACGTCGAAAAGCCAAGTAGAAATACATTGAACATTATTCGTGGAAGACCAACTTGTCAGCTTTGGATAAACAATGAATTGACTGCTGAATTTGTCTATCTTTCATTTACCATACCCAAATAAATTCTACGCGCAATCGAGACGTAAAACCTTAGGGGCCATGCTCCGAAACAGTCAAAATGATTTTATTACTTTTACAGAACGATGCCTTTAAGACAATGTTTGACTGAGCTGTGTTCTAAGTTTGATACAATTCGCTTTGCAACAACAAGCTACTGGATATCATTATTTACTTCGTCTTGTTAACTGAATTTCTAATTTAAATACTTTTAATCTATGTTTAAAATCTATTTTTAAATGTTCCATGGTTTTATTATGTTATGCTATATTAATAAACTCTTATCAAAACCCATATATTTTATGCGCTTTACCATTCTATAATATCATTTCTTTCTGCGAAACCTGCCTATCCGTCATTACCACGAGACATGCCAGTCGAATGCTATATAGCATATAATTAATTTATTAAGCATTATATAATCAACTTGAATTTTTGTTCTCAAAAACAATAAAAAGTTAAACTTTGCAGTGGCAGAAGATAGTTCAAGAACTGCTGAGCGTTTTTATAGTTGAAATGAAGAAAATTTTGGATTAAAGTACAGGGTTAGTTAATACAAAAAATTAATTAAAACTGTTAAAACAATTTATAGTAACATAAAATAAAGTAAATATACACACCATCATTGGGTCCATTTATAGTAACAATTGCAGTTGTATTGCCACGGAGTATTCCAACAGGATGGGGATTGGAAAGTTTCAGTTGAAAACTCTCTTCCTCTTCCAGCAAATTGTCATCGATTATCTAAAAAATATGAAAATAAAGGCTATTTAACAATAAATCCAGATAAATTTATATAATAACAAATGAAAAGAAACAGTGCAGCCAATAAGCAAAAAAGGGTTACCAACCCCAAAATATTTCAAACTCTAATTTTGATAATACCAAGATTCACCATTTAATACTGATGCCAAACAAAATTTAAGTTTTTCCCATGAGCATTAAGTATTCTTTTATTATGACATGTTCATTTATATTAAACACTTAAGTGATTTTTGAACTAGTTAATTGATCAATTTTACAACTAATTATATATATTTTTTGACTTTTGGAGTGATTTTATGTGAGAGTTCAAAAACTAATTTATTCTTTACAGCTTTTAATTAAAAATAAAAGCTTCATCATAAGAAACAAGGAGTTATTTAACTATTTTGATATTGTAGGACAAAGTTAAAGACTCCAAAAAAATTTCAAAAATCGTTTTTAAAGATTATTTAAATCATATTATATTAACTGTTTTGTGACTATAATGAACAATGCAATGCAATATAAAATCATAAAATATAACTAATATAAGTAAGTGGATGATAATGAATTATGGATGGTTAGTACTGCGTAGAGCTGACTTGTCCTACCCGTGGTCCGTCACCAATAGCCCGTTGTGTTGCTCCAGCTCCAGTGTGAGGTAAATTAAAATACCAAATACCTACCAACCCTTGGCCCAGGATGATTACTAATGTGGCCCAACAAAAAATCATTAACTTACAAACTTATGAGCGACTAAAAATACCATTAATAATATTACAAATACAATTTTAGCTTACTATTAATTTATAAGTGATGAATTTTTAAAAATGTAAGACGGTTATTTAGTAATGAGTTATAAAATCATTCTGAAATAATTGTATATATCCAAAACTAGCCACTTCGTGGCTAGCCCGGTGTTGGCTGTGCCAGTTGCTTTTGTGGGGTTATCGATTTGCTTCGAAAACCAAATGGGAATTCGTAGCCTATTGGACAATAGCCATAATGGAGTTATGGCTATTGTCCAATAGGCTACGGAGTTCCAGAAATTCCTTAAATTTATGGAATCTTACTATGGGGACATCATTTACTTTTTGAAAGTAAGATGGTTATAACGAGGTAAAATGTAGAAAAGATTTTGATTTCTGATATAAAAATCATCGTTTATGGAATCAAAAACAAATTTTATGCCACAAGACGATGAAGTCTCACAGATTTGGCATTTTTGGTAGACTTGATTGATCATGCAATGTCTTAAGCGATAACAGCGTTCGAAATGAAACTGAAACTATGGTAATCTCAAATTAAGGCAAACAATTTTATGTATTTTGATACGTTGGCTAATCACGGTCCTGTGAATAACGAAATATATGCAGCCCTGCTTTTCGATTTGATTTAATACAGGAATTTGTGAACAAATTTCAAGATTTATAGAAAAATCTTCAATCGTTTGGTAAATTTCAATTTGCAGTTGACATAAACGTATTATTTGCAAATTTTCAAATGGATTGTATAAAGCTACAATCTGATATTCAACTTATGAAAAAATTTTACAATATCTCTTTACTATAAGATATACCTTCCCAGAGAAAATATCCCTCACTCCAGAATCATGCCTTATTCATGCCATCGCTATTTGGAAGCACCTACATTTGTGAGCAGTTATTTTCAAGGATGAATCACATGAAAAAAAAAAATAAAACTAGAACCAAAAATATCTGATGAAAACCTTAAGAACTCACTGAGAATTGTAACTACTTCCATTAAACCAAATTTCGAAGCATTAGTGCCTCATAAACAATGTCAACTATCTCACAAATTTCATGTTGCTGTCTTGTCTTTTACTTTTATAATAAAAAAAATCATGAACTAATGAAGTCTAAATTATTTAATTATGTTAACTATATATTCTACGTTTTCTTGCTCATCAGACATCGTTAGTGTATTTTATGTGTCGCCCAAAACAACTCGTCTTCTTCGAATGTGGACCAGGTAAGTTGAAAAGTTGAACACCTTGGTGTAAAAGTTATTTTTTAATAAAAATTCCCTTTAAATCAACTGTGGAAATAAAATGAGGGGTTTACAAAATAACATGACCTCAAAAATAATATCTTTAATTATAACAACAGTTGTAATAATTTTAAGTTTTAAATCTTAATTTTATAAATAAAACTTTAAATTTTCACTAATTTAGTTTCATTTCATTGTCTTAAAGAATTTTTTTCTACATTCATATACAAATAGCAGATATTACAAATTACAGTATCAATCTTTAAAAATATTATTGACAGTAAATTAGAACCTTTATTGAAAATATAGAATAAAGCATTTATTTATTTAATTTTCATTTATAAGGTACATTATAACTTCCACATTTCAAAATGAAGAGTAAAATACCCAGTACTAAATGTAACCTTAAATATCTCCAAGAAAAATAAATAATTTAACTCACAGATTGCAGTTTAACTAGAAATAATAAAAAAAGCAACATTACCTCAACACTACACCATATTTCAGTAGACCCAGCAGGAAAGGTGATAAAGCTATTATAATTGTAAAAGCGACTTATAAAATCTGAGCCCGATTCCAATCCGTGTTGACTATTTCCCTGTGCAGTTATACTGTTGGTTTCACACATCAAACTTAACTCTTGCCTTTTATCTCCTAATAAAATTAAAATTATAAAATCCTATTAAAATTGACAAATTATAAAATGTTTTAATCTCTCAACATCAACTGTGCTTTTATACAGAAACAAAACATTAAAAAAAACTTAGACATAAAGCAGTAAGATTTGAGGAAACTAAACAAGTATTTATCATCAATAGTTTTAAAGTAATAAGGTATATTAGAAGATTACAACTTACCCTTGCGTACCACAGGGAAATGAAAATATTTTCCAGTTTCATTCACTTTAAACACTGCCTGGGTAAAGCTTATTACTGGCTCTATAAAAAATTGATATAAAATAAAAGTCTAAAAATTTACATAAAACAAAATATTAGTACAAATACATATTAAGCAAAATAATATTTTCCCTTCAATTGCTATTATCCCCTTGCTCATATTTTTAAACTAACCATTATTCAAAGAGTGTATGTGTTAGATAAAAATTAAACACGCACATTAACAAATGTTTTTTTAGAACATTTTCTTTTGGAAAGTCTGCAAAATGTATTTATAAATTACTTTTTATATGATATTTTATCAAGATCATAAGATACTGTATAAATTACTACATTTAGTATCAAGCTTCTATTAATTATGATTTAATTCATTTTTTCATGACAAACTGTAAATTATCAATTTATAATGTATAGATAAACATGATTAAAATTAGATTAATAAGTAAAATAGGAAAATATTAGATAGAGGAGACAAATATATACCATCTTCTTCATCAAATACATCCACTATAGTTTCACGATACAGGCCATATAAGGTAGGTGCGTTTAATATAACTTTAAACTGCTTCCTGCCCTGGAATTCTGTATTATCATTAAGCTTAAAAATACATTCTTTGGAAACTTCCATTCCTCCAAAAGAAACCTAAGAAATAAAATATACATGCTTTCAAACAGGAATTGTAACATTAAGTATTCGAATAAACGAATTAGTAATTTTAATTGATATCATATATCATCATACCTGCTAAACTCAAAGAAAAACAATCCAGCAAGACTTTTATAACATAAAAAGTACCATAAAACAACCAGAAGAATATGATTCTTAAAATCAAACATAATTAAAAGTGCCAAATTAACGACAGTTGGGCTTCATGAGAGCTTCATGAAAGCTATTCAAAACAGAAAAGGCAACTGTTGTTTACTTATGGCGACAGTTCGAACGGCGCAAAACAGATTTAGGATAATTTATACACAAAATGGGGCCAAACATATGGAAAAGTGAGCAGTTTTTATGTGTGTTAGAGGTTTATTTGTAGGTGTTTGTTTGATAATTATAGCCAAAAAAAGTTTTAACGCTAATCTAGGAACAATTGAATTCTATGTTTTTCTTTCGAGGTTGCTTTAGCTTGGTGTCAAAACTTTGAAATCGGCATCTCTAGAAAATTTTTTAATGAAAATTCGGTAAACACTTTTTAATAAGGATCGAAAATCATATTAATTTTTTCGGAAGTCTCATTTATTGACATAGAATTTCATTATCAAAGTTTAATTTGTAACAGAAATTAAAAAACAAAAAACTTACTTGATTTATAAGTGGAATAATAACATCTTTGCCCTTGTTAGGTGAACTTAGTGCTAAAACATCACACGACACATCAATAAACTGAAAATAAAAATGTATGTAAAAAAAAATATAAGGTAACAATTAAATATTAAATAAACGAAAACATATGGATATATTTACCGAGTGAGTATATCCCGATCGAACAACAGGAATTTTTAAAAGTTCTTGAGATTCAGATGTATTGTAATAGGAAGAATTGAAGGTAAATCGAGTCCATTCGATTTTAAATATGTTGTTGGTAATCTTATTTCGATTACTATCTTCAACTGAGAACATGAATTTGTCTTCGGTTGATATAAAATTATCTCCATTCAAAATATATTGTACCTTCCCTTCATTTATGTCCTCTGAAAGAAAAATTCCTTTTAGAGTAAACTGTTTTTTCAATCATTTCAAAGTAAAGCAACGAACTAATATTGCGTATTTCGTCTAAGTAAAAAAATTCTAAAAAGAAAGAAATACTATAATGCCAATTTATAACTTTTACAAATTTAGAATTTTGAAGAATTTTAGAAATTTTATGAAGTATGTTGTGAAGGAAGCAAAGCAAGCGCACGGCGGTGAAGTTCAAAGGACGAAAGACGAGATGCCCCCCCGGGGGTCACGCTGACGTATGAACCCAGCGCGCCGGACCGAGAGTTCACGAGCCGACGGTCAAAAGTTGGATTCCGCAGCGGAGGAAAAGCGAGATGGTTTTGCCGCCGACTGCAGGACGCAGATAACGAACCCCAGGTCATAAGTTCATTTCCGCCGCTTCCAGGATCAGAGGAGACCACAGAGACCTTTGTACTCGCCGCGAGCCGACTCACGAATGAAGTTCCCGTCGCAGCCGGCGAAAGGGAAAAATTAACCGCCAATGGACAGCTCGATTTGGAACCAGCCAACGGCGAGATAATAAGTGTGACGAAGGATACGAGAGGGGGCCCCAACAACCCCCGATGGATTTTTGGAGTCGAGAGAGAAGGGAAAACGATTTCAGAGAGAGAGGTCAACAGACCCGAGAGATCAAACTGGTCCGAACAAATGAATACCTGTTCACGGTTACCGATATCCCGTTCTCTGGGGATAAGTGCTCATCTGTGCAATGGAAAGTCACGACTGCTGTTCATGGACTCTGAGAAATTTCCGACCCGGGAGTACGTCTATCAGACGTGACGGAAGCTCAAACCTGAGTTGCTAGTTCGGTGCATTGGAACGGACATACGTGCTCATCCAAATACTGAAAAAAGGCAAGCTATGCCTGCGGGAGTCATGACTGCTGTTCGTGGACTCTGAGAAATTCTCGACCCGGGAGTACGTCTACTAGTAAAGTTCAAACCAGAGCTGTTGGTACTTCTCAGTGGAGTGGACGCAGAACCTTTGGCTAGGCTCACCGGAGCTGTGAATCACTCAACCGAGTGGCATTTTAGCGGGCTCACCGGAGCTGTGAATCACTCAATCGAGTGCCATTTTAGCGGGCTCACCGGAGTTGTGAATTACTCAACCGAGTGCCATTTTAGCGAGTTCAACCGAACTGCGAATCTCTCTCACCCGAGCTAGGAACCTTACTCGACCGAGTAAGGACTGGAGAAAGGCTCAGCCGAGCCGGATAATCAGCCACGAGTGTTCTGTAGAGACCCCGAGGAGTCTCAAGACCAAGGACCCTACCTGTACACTATCACGAACTCAAACACTATATCATACAATTTCAAATATATTTCAATAAAAATATTTAGTCCAGAGCCACATGTGAGTTGTTCCTTTTGAGAGGCCCGTAACAGCTACCACTTCAAAACGTTACAATGTTAAATACAATATCTGTAGCATATTGAAATGTACAAAATTTGTATTCCTTATGAAATGGTGCTGTCAAGTCAAGTTTTTATATATGATATCATTCCACTATATTTAAATATTAATGTTGTAAATTTTCTTACTTATAATTTTAAAGCTGATAGTTCATTTTGTGATTTTTTTTATATTTTAACTACACAGTAAGTTAATTTGTGAAAGCATTTATTTAACCCATACTTTATCAGTAAGTGTCAGGTGTTCCAAACCCTAGCCCTCCAATATTTCTATGGTTGGGCCTAGTCCCTCCAGACACGAAGGATAAATATAACAAATATAATAATGGTAGTGATATATACGAACAGAGAAAATAGTTCCAAAAATGCATATATTGTTCGTATATCTTTATTTGTTTAATTACCCACTAATATTATATTTGTTATATTTATCTTTCATGTTTGGAGGGACAGCAGAGACGCAACTTTAAAGGTGTAATTAAAAAAGTAATTTGGAACACTAACCTTTATTTAGGATTAATCTATTCTTAACTAGAGAATTATCAAACTTAGGATACAAAAACAAGTTAGCATGATAATAAAACTGATTTAGATAAAAAAAAATTCAGTTTGTTACGAATCGAAAAAACAACAACCCCCTACATAAAATGTAAGTAATATTGCAGAAGAACTCTGGCTACAGACATTTGTAAACATTTTGTTAATTTATTTCAAACAAATAAAATTTCATACTTTGAGTGAAATAAAAGATTTTTTCTCCTTGTTTAGTAGACAGCTGTAAAAATCCCAATCTTGGTAGCAATGTAATTCTAAAAACAATATTTTCTTCCAACGTATCTAAGTCCATAGCCAGTAGAGTTTCATTGAGTATAGCATTCCATATCTACATAAAAGATTCTTGCAATTTGTAATAGATAAAAATGTGTAATACACAATGAAAGTATGTGTCCAAATTTTGTTAACTAAAATAAAATATTTAGTATATATTAACAAGTACTTAACGATTTGATCAAACATCCGACATTACAGTATTAAAGAGCGTTTTAAAGAGTCGTAGATTCTGCAAAATTAAGTGCAGTTAATTAATATTATCCAATATATTTGTTATATAACTATGAGACACAAATTAAAACTTTTATTAGACTATAAAACTAAAACAATGTCATGGAAATAAATAAGCATATCTTTATATAAATTGGGTTGCGTAACAGATATGTTTCTTATCTGAAAAAACCTAATTTTTTGAAATTTTAAAAGTATTAGACAAATTTTGAATGATGTAATCAACAGAAATGCAAATGCTATGGAGATGTATAAACACATTTTGTTAGGAAAGACACCTAATAAAATTGAAAAAAGAAATTTATTTATCAGATATTGTCTGGTTCAACATAAAAAATTAGTTGTTGGTAATTCCTATTAAGTATTTATTTGGTTGACAAATTAAAAGATGTCATTATATAAAGTAAAATGTAATACGTCATATAAATATTCCAAAAGAAAAAGTAATATTTGGACAAGGAACTCAAAAGCTAAAACTATAATTTGTATAGAATCTATTTCTATAAAAGGATGTGTGTATGTGTGTATATTTTCTATGCAAATTTTGACACACTTATACTTTAGAACACTACAAAAAACATAGGCTATTACTTTCCTGTCTTCAGACCAATCTGTAGCACAAAGTACCATGAATATTGGCACACAGGTAGTTCTAAAAGTGACTCTTGAATTCCCAATTTTAAAATCTAAAGTTTGTTTCCCTGCAATTAATGGATATGGACATGATAATACGTTCTACAAGAAACTGAAAGGATAGAATATATTGGGCTTATTTAGATGGGCTTTTTTTTAATGAAAATAACTTTGCCACAAGGAACGTCGTGCGAGTAATAATTAAAATATTTAATTTTTCATAACTTAAATTTTGTAGTGGAACACGAAAACCCCAATGAAATCGAAATTCGACAGTTTGCACATCTTTCGTTTTTCAGAAAGTTAAGACGAAGTTAAAAAGTATTTTCCGTACAACTTAAATGATTAAAGTTAAAAAGTATTTTTCGTACAACTTAAAATGATTGTTTTTTTCTATGTAAGAAAAGAGATTAATCTATAATTCACTTTTTCATCAACATTTAACCATTTCAACGCGAGCAACGCCTAGTTATTCATCAAGTATAATAATAAACGACTCCTCAATTAATGTTGATAAACGTTTAAAGATTTTTAAATTAGATTTGAATTGCAAAATAAATTATTTTAAAGATATATTAGAAATCTATAACTGATCAGGACATTTTTTTTAAATGAAACTAAAGAATTTATGACTGATAAGTGATTGTAACTAGTGATTATATCAGTAGATATAAGCAATTTTTATGGATACAACTTCCGTAGAACTGAAAGAAATATTCCTTACCCTACTGCGATCTATTCTTAGACTTGTTAGACCATTATTCTTAATAAGTACAGGAGAAACATCATCCACTTGAATTATTCTTATTGGAAATTCCTTTATGAAAATAAATAATTGTAATTATTTAGAACAACAGTTCAAATTAAAAAAAAAAACCTAAAGCATACCAATTTTCAAACCTCAATACAAAGTATTTTTGTATGAGTAACAATTGAACAATGAAAGTCTTAATTCAAAATTTAAGGATTGTAGTTGTGATACTTGCATCTATATTTAATGGAAAAACAAATCCTTCTTTGCTTTTTTCCTTATGAAAAGAATTCATTCTACAAAACATTTAGTAGTCTTTTCATAATTAATAATTTAATAGATATTTTTATAATATAAATTATATTTTAATTATTTATTAATTAAAAAGTATTTTTTTTTATCAAAATAAATCATAGATATTATAAAAAATAATATTTTAAACATACAGAGGACTTTTATTTATAATCTAAATTGTCCAGTTTAAAGAGAAAATAATTCAAATATTTGGAGAATTTCCTAATTTGGTAATCGTAAATTCTGACTGACAAGGTTCACAATGCTAGAGAAAAGGGATAAAATCGAGATTTGGTTAGGAAAGAAATTCTCATTTTTCACCAAAATTGTTAGTTTTTGTACATAGTGCACACTTCTCCACAAAAAGCCTCCACAAAGAAATATTCCCTTTTTAATTGCACGAAATTAGATATATTCGAATGTTTTCATAAGCAATTTATGTACAAACGTAACAAGTCATAGCAATAAACGCTGCATACGGTAAAAATATTGACTATATTTGCAAAATAGTAAAATAAGAAAAGTAATTGAAAACACTTAGTAATCAAGAACATCAAAATTTAAACAAATTTGACACTTACGATAGAATTTTCAGTAGTAATGTTATTACTGTCTTTAATCAACAGAATTTGTTTCAGATTGGAGCCATCGGAGACTGTCATTGTAAAATTATCATTTGTTGACTCAGAATCATCATGCCAGTAATATATTTGATTTTGCTTAATATCATGAACGGAAAAAACTTCTACGAGTGAGCCATTTTGATCCTTTATCATACCATGTGCAGGGGGTTTGATTACGTGAATTAAAATATCTTTGTCCTGGAAAAAATAAATATACATAAAGCAAACTGATATACAATAATTGAATTCTTTAAACAAAATTAAATTTAAAATTTAATTAGAAAACAATGTAAGCCAAGAAATTCTTCTAATTAGAGAAGGTAATGTTTTAAAACCATCTAGACAGTTGAACAATTTAGATTTCAAACCGTTACAGAACCCCAGCAACAATATTCAAAGCTTAAACACGAAACAAAAACAAATTTTTGAAACTTAAAGAGATTCAAGACAGAACAATGAAATACAACTATTACATCATATACTAGGTATAACTGTTAATAATGTGGATTTTTTCAATAGATGAAGTAACACACACACACACACACACACATATATATATATATATATATATATGCAAACTTCATAACCTCAAATGTCAAATTGCCTGAAGGTGTTACATCATAGATATTTTTGCGCTGAAAAACGTCAAATTTCGTGCCAAAAAAGAGTATTTGCGGGAAGTTTTAATTCCTTACTCCATTTTGAAAAAAAGTTCTGCGGAAATTTATGGTATATTCGTGAAGCTTAAGATGAACATGCTATGTCTCAAGATACTTTTGAACGCTGGTTTAAACGCTGTAAAAGTGGCGATTTCGATGTGCAAGACAAATAACGTACAGGTCAACCGAAAGACCAACAACAAGGTGTAATTGTTAATACTGATCGCTACCGATAAAAAAAAATTCATTTGAACCACGCTATGATCATAAAACGACCGGAATGGGCCATAAGACACAGCAAAGTAATTTTGCTTTATGAAAAC
This sequence comes from Metellina segmentata, assembly GCA_947359465.1. Taxonomy (NCBI): domain Eukaryota; kingdom Metazoa; phylum Arthropoda; class Arachnida; order Araneae; family Tetragnathidae; genus Metellina; species Metellina segmentata. The sequence goes on along the minus strand of OX375882.1, from coordinate 41,933,913 downwards.
GCACCATCATACACTTCTAAAAAAGTTGAAGCGACATTAAAAGATCTTGCATAGGAAGTATCAACCCACCCGCCGTATTCACCAGACCTTGCTCCTTCAGATTAACACTTGTTCCGATCGATGGCACACGCACCTTCTGAGAACCACTTCAAAACTTACGAAGAAGTGGAAAATTGGATCTATGAATGGTTACCCTAAAAACAAGATAAGTTCCATTGGGACGGCATCCACAAATACTACCTGAAAGATGGGGAAACGTATAGCTAGTGATGAACACTACTTTAAAAAAAGCACTTTTGATATTTTTCTTGAAATTAACGTGTTTTCTTTGATGAAGAAAATCCGCATTATTAACCGGTACACCTAGTAGTGTTACTTAATTACTTATTAAATAGAATGGATTTCATGTCACAAAATCCGTCTCCCAGCAAATGGTGAATTTTTTGTAAGGGGACACATCTTAAAACTTCAAGACACATACCTGTGTATTCTTATCGAAAATATCAATTTCAAACTCTGTTATTATTTTCTTGGAGCCTTCTTTCAGAATCAGGGGACTTATTTTTACTGCAGGGATGCCATCATATTTAGAAGTAATGTTGATATAGAATGTCTGCAAAACCTAATCAAGTAATTAAAAATTTCAGAAATAAAATTATTTCAAAGTAATCCAAACACATATTATTTTATAAAGGAGCAATAGCAAAATGAGAAATTTTAGACAAAACCTTAAATAGAGTTACACTTGCAAAGATTTGCTGCCAACCAATAAAAATAAAATGTAAATCCTTACTGGCATGCCATGGCTCCATCTGCACCAAAAAAGTAAGATGCGTTCTAACCTTACTGGTGCCATTTAGACCCGTATGGAATTAATAGCGAGTGTTCTTATTGGCAGAAGATGGGATTTGGGAAAAGGTTGGAATGTTTTAGGGTGCCAATATTGAGCCTGCTGGTCACTTTGAATCTTTGCTCATGGTACAAGGTGTTTATTGGTTCTTTTCACATATGAAATAGCACACTACACTTCTTTTCTGCACTAGTAAATTAGGACTAGCTAGAAAATTCATATTTCATGCTCATGGATATTTAAAAACAGTCAGAACCAGGCATAGAACTGGTAAGTAGATTGGTGCCACTAAATCGATGCATGTGTAAAACTAGCTTTAAGCTTTATTGTTCTAAAATAATTTGATAGTAACTGCAAAACACATAATTTGGTAAACTTACAGAGTTTCTTCCATCAGTAATAGTAAAAGTGAAACTGTCCAAAGGTAAAGAGCTGAGAGATGAATGAACATAGCAAACTTTCCCCTCCTCTACATCAGATATAAGGAAATTAGATATTGGTGCTTCTTTTTTATTGTTCAGTTCCAAATATCCAAGTGTAGGCGCAGCAGTAATAGTCACTACTAAATCCAGGCTTTTCTTATATTCATCCACAGCTGCAAGCATATCTGAATTGATACATCCACGACCTTTTTCAGAAACCTTCAGACCAGAATTTCGAGTTATGATTGGAGGGAAAATATCCTCTAAAAAGGAATTTTTAAAGAAAATGCGTAAGACATTACATACAAATTTAAATACTACTTTGTTTTATGCAAATTTGAATTTCCTTAAATCTTTTTATCCTAGTAATACACATATTCTAAACTTATTGAAAGGGCTAGTTATTTTTCGATGTTTTGTTTGCAATAAAATACCTTTGAAGTTTACCATATAATTTATTAGATCATGGTATATATGGTCTGTCTACCTCGAGAACTGCTCCAGACGCAAAGTCTTATCCGGTTTGTTGTCGTACAAACGACATCAGACAGAGAACGGACAGAAACGAACTTTCTTTATTTTCTGTAAGGGACGCTTGAAGATATGTATGTGATTTTGTCACAATGAAAAACTGGAAATATGCCTTATGCTTTTTATTTGACACTAGATCTATACTAGTAGACTACCTTTGTTGATGACAACATTCGCGAAAAACAAAATAAATTTACATCATTTTGAGATACTCCTACTTAAAATAAATGAGCCCTGTTGTAAAAGTGAACATCACTACACAAGCTTGGTGTCACGAGACGTTCTCATGAGGTAGATAGACTGTATAAGCGCTTCCATAATACCCTAATGATACATACTAAATGTACCATACTCTCTTGTGCCCATTCCAACCATTACAGATTATGGTGAAAATATATAATAGGACATAAAAATTGCTAGGTTATGTCTCATATTTGATATGATAAACAAAATTTATATTCAGGTATTTTAATCCCTAAACAAACTTTTGAAAATCTAATTTCATTGGTACTGACCTTCTTTTGCTTATGATTCCTTTTGGCTTAGAATACAAATGAAAGTGTATTTCGCAGAGATTTTGTAAAGTTAGTTTGATAGTAAAAATGAATGGTTCGACTTCAACTTGTGGAGATAATTCATGCATGCCTACTAAAATTACCTATCTACTAAACCGAAAACTTTTTATTGAAAAAAGCTTAACTTTAATTACAACAAACAATAAGTTAGAAAAAAATATACACTTGTGTTCAGTGATAAGTAATTAAAACACACTTTTGATAAAATTGCATGTTCAGTTTTTGAATTAATTTAACGGAATACACACACACAATTAAACTGAAAAACAATACTTAAAATTAAGACCTTAAGTAACAAGACAGTTAACCTAAAATTATGAGACATATGAAATGAAAATTAATTCAATACTTTATGAATACATCTGAACACTGCATGCAAGTGCCATAATGATTCTTTTTTTTAATAAAATAAGATCTTGAGTATACAGAACAAGACTGTTATTTCATGACGAATTAAGTATAATTCAATAACTAATATCAGTGTTAATGGAAATGTAAACTGTCATAGTTGCTAAAATCCATTTTATATTGAGTCTTTTATACAAAGTAACAACTTTCTATATTCATAACTATTCATATATAATTCATAACTATTTATATATTCATAACTATTCATATATAATACATAAATCCCCAATTTTATACATTTTCTCCTTTTGTATATTATTAAAAAAAAACTCAAGATTATTAAAAAGGTTTTCACAACCCAGAAACATTATTGAATGCAAAATTTAATTTTTTTATAAGTCGCAAGCAGGATAATAAATGCATATTAATAATTTTCAGCAAGCCGGAACTATACAGTGCAACTTTGTCTACCAAAAAGTACTTCATGGTAGAGTTGGGTTACTCACTGTTATACATACTAGCGCATCGATCGTAAGTTAATTTATGTTGCGGTTGCTAAGCTCTCTACAATACTCTACCTAGAGAATTTAGCTGTAGCCGAAATTCGACAGATGATTCCACTAGTAGAATGATTGCCATTTGCGTGAGACTGCGAGAGCTGTATTAAAATCACAGTTGCAATTGTCCTGTGTTGCCTTCAGCAGCCGAATGTGTGCCCTTGTGAAGTGAAGACTGATCAGCAATGAATAGAGTGAAGCCGTGATAGTAAATGAGCAGCGTTTGCTACCACAGAGCCTCATGTAGTTGTTGAAAGTGATTAGCATTGCATTAGCGATTCAACTATCCATCGTGGACCATCCATCGAAGTTGTAAAATTTGCGAGTTTGAATCCCGGCCGTCAGACACCAATTCAGGTGTCCGGAATGAAACAGTGCAACTTTGTCTACCAAAAAGAACTTGATGGTAGAGTTGGGTTACAACTGTTATAAATACTACTGCTTAGCAAGTTAATTTCTGTAGTGGTGGCTAAGATCGCTACAAATTCAAGGCGCCCTTTCCGGCACATATAATTTGTTTTAACGATTGGTGGATTAGGGGTTTTATGGTGCAAAGGCCATATTTATTCAAGCTGCGTCATACTCAAGACAGACAACATCAAGTAATTGTGAAAAGAAATGAAAAAGTAATGGAGAGGGAAAAGCGAAGAAATATGACTTGAGCAACCTGGGGTTACAGATCTCCCTTTCCAGAGCAAGTACACCCGTGGGAAAAGAATAAATCATTAGTGTATCTGGGGTTCATGAAGCCCATACACACGTATAGATGATATATCTCGAGCCGTTGTTTTAACGGTTTTTCCTCTACAAATAGAATGATACGTTATTTGTATCTTTTAAATCAAGAATTAATAGCTATTTTGCAGTTAAGGTTTATTTCTATCATACACATATAGATGATATATCTCGAGGCATTGTTTTAACGGTTTTTCCACTACAAATAGAATGATACGTTATTTGTATCTTTTAAATCAAGAATTAATAGCTATTTTGCAGTTAGGGTTTATTTCTATCATACACCTATAGATGATATATCTCGAGGCATTGTTTTAACGTTTTTTCCTCTACAAATAGAATGATACGTTATTTGTATCTTTTAAATCAAGAATTAATAGCTATTTTGCAGTTAGGGTTTATTTCTATCATACACCTATAGATGATATATCTCGAGGCGTTGTTTTAACGGTTTTTCCTCTACAAATAGAATGATACGTTATTTGTATCATTCTATTAAATCAAGAATTAATAGCTATTTTGCAGTTAGGGTTTATTTCTATCAAAAAATTAGGATTGGCACATACACAAAGGTTTATGAAAACTATAAAACGAGATTGATAAACAGAAACTACTTGTATACCTGAAATTGTAATAAAAAATGTTTGATCCAAGAGAGTATTATTTGCTGGGTCTTTCACATTAAATTTAAAATACTGCACGCCAATTGCTTCTCCAAGAGTATGATGATACTTGACACGACGCAGGTTTATATCCTTTTGTGTAAAAGTGTGAAGATTGAAGTTGCGCACTTGGGATGGCAAAACTTGAAACTGACCATTATAGAGTATAAGAAGCTGTCCAACTGTTGGATAGGTTGTCAATGTATACACCAATAAATCATCTGGACTATCAGAATCAGATGCTCTTAGAGTGCTATTGTCAATGATGCTTGAGTTACCTAAAAATGAGATTCGTTGAAATGGTATACATAAACATAATTCACGATTTTAAATAAATCTGAGGAATTTATTTATAGTGAAACAATTCACACTTAGTTAAGTTTAATATAGGCAATTACGATAATAAAAAATATTTATAAACTTGATTTTAAATCAGTATTTATAGAATATAGTACAATACATATTAGTTACTAAAGATTCAAATTGCATTAAAAATGATGATACTGTTCTTTCCTCATTTTAACACTTTATTTAAAACACTGACTTGCAATGCATTCATTTGAAGCCATTGTTACTTATTTGTATTCAATAGATATAATAAAACATGATGTAATTTAAAAAATAAACGGAATTTCAGATATTTATAATCGTACGTTTAGCATTATTTAATAATCTTATAAATTTAGGATATCAAAAGCACATGAGCACATTTAACGTCTGAGGAACATGTGTGTCAGTGTTTTCTGTAGGATTTTTCAATAATGTTTTTCATTAAATACCCGACAAGGTCGGACCGATGACTATTGTGACGGAGTACCCAGTTGATATGACACCGTACTGTTAACAACGTCCATTCTCTTACAAACAGCGATTTGAACATGGTACTTACTTGGTGGCATACAAATGCTATGACCACTAAACCAGCCTGACGGCTCTTTCATTCATAGAAGTAGATATTTAGCTAATAAATCTATCGCAGTGTAAAAGCTATAGTACTTTTTGTTTGCTTGTGGATTGAGAGTTTTGAACTTTACGTATTTGAAATATCGAAGAAACATTTAACACAAAACTATTATTGTAGCGTCAAATTATTTTAATTGAAAACAATAAAGTATAAAATAACGAAACTATACTACAGAAACTGTAAATCATGTCCTTGTGAAATTCTGCAATGAATCATAACATATCGATGATTCGCAAAAGCACAAAGCTAAAAATTTCCAATGTATGAATTTTTAGATTTTACAGAACAGAATGTGGTGATCTTTAGACTAGTGAAGCCCATTAATTTATTTTTTCTTTGAAGATTAGATTTATTTTTGAGATCTCTTGTTTAGCCTTGGGAGTATAATTTTTCTCCTTCGTTTTTTAAGAATTATCTTTTATTAAAACGTGTTTCACTAGTAAGTCATCAAAATTTCGTAACCTGAATGCAAGAACTAGATAACTCAATTTTAGGTTTTTGATACAAAAGCAAAAACCGTTTACAGCAATCTCAGTTTCATTTTCACCTATATTTATACCTACCTACATTTTTTACTAGCCTATAATAGATTGAGCTTAAGCGGTCAAAAAGATACCTACTGTTTGCATTGAATTCTACACTACCCTACAAAAATGGATTGGGCAGCAAGATGTGATGGTATCAGAGAAAGGATACATGCTTTAATAGTGGGATGGTCCCCACGTGCTGCAATTACACTAGCAACACTTTTGGGAATACTTTAAACAAGGTTTTGATACACAGCTACATTTATAAATCAGCTGTAGATTTCGGACGTGGTTCCCCGGTACGTAAGCGTCGCTTTAAATCTTTTGGGCCTATGGAGTTTAGGTCAGAACTCTGAGCAGGCCAGGGAAGACGTTTTGCATGCATATCTTGATGTAACTGCTAACAGAGGCTGCAACATGACATGGAGAGTTGTCGTACTGGAAGTAACATTCGGCCATTCCATGAAATTTCCAGAGCATAGGGAGAACCTGATTGTCCAAAATGTTCATGTAAGCGTCGTCGTTCAATTGACCAGGAACAACATGCAAAGGTTCCAGGCAATACCACGAAAAACACCCCAAACAAGTAGTTGGATTTTATGAAAATCCGCTGGCGTCCGGTACATTATTGTAGGATAGTGTATATGATTTTAGCTTTACTCAAAATAAAAGTAAAAAAGTATAACTCAAACTACACCATTTTTTGACGCTATTATGCTTGCTTTTCATTTATAACTTACCTGGTGTCAGTTCAAGACCAAGGTTACGTAACAAGAAAGGGACTTCTCTATCTGATTGAATTACATTCACATCTACTGATGCATATGCAGTATGCTGGCCATCACTTACAATGAGGGAGAAAGTATCATTTTGTGAAGATTTGAAGTTTTCGTGCATGTATAAGACTAATCCATCTAAAACATCCTGTAAATACAATAACAAAGTTAGGCTACACCATTAAAGGTTTGAACTTTTAATAGTAAATACTATATGCAAATGTAAATTACAAGAAGCTTTGAAGCAAATCAGCTAGCAAATTTTAAAATTTATTTTAAACTACTTCGGTGTTTGGATGATACCACAAACTGAATTCAAACAGGAAGAGCAAGGCACGAAGCAACACGCATAGACCAATCGGACCTTTTTCACCGCTCGCTCCAGTTCCTCTGATTGGTCTGCGTGTGTCGTTTTGTGCTTTCTATTTGAAACCAGACTTAATGTCGTCAAATTGGCGACGAAAAATTTTAAACTACTTCGGTGTTTGGATGATACCACAAACTGAATTCAAACAGGAATTCATTCAGGCACGAAGTAACACGCATAGACCAATCGGACCTTTTTCACCGCTCGCTCCAGTACCTCTTATTGGTCTGCGTGTGTCGTTTTGTGATTTCTATTTGAAACCAGACTTAAAGTCGTCGAATTGGCGACGAAAAATTTTGTTGCCTAACGGTTATTTATTTCGATAGGCCAAAGACAAGTAACCATATTGTGAAATCATCTCCAAATGGCGACGATACAGTGTTCGTGAGTCTAACCGAAATTAGGAGTAAAAAGTCAAAAGTCAAAGACTTCTAAATATTTTTCATCAGTCGCCAAAATGCTCTACTTGGGTGCTATTTCAATATACGTATATTTATTCTATGTGGATGTGTATCAACACAGCACAATTAATAATCAGAAGCTATTTGCATTTGGGAGTTTTTTCTTCTCTTTCAATGATTTTTTAAAATCATTGTTGTACTTTTACAGAACGGAGGTAATTGATACAAAATTACAGCACAGATTGGTAGAAGAAAGAATAAAAGGTTAATTGGATAGAATTTGCATCATACAAACGAAAATGTTAACTTAAGCTTAAGAAATAATGGCTGGGTTTAAAAAATCAGCTAACAAAGAAAGGTGCAAAATATGACTAACTTCAAACCCTGACCAATACATTTTAACTTCATATATTTTGCATGTAATACTATTGTGAATAAATTTAAATATCCTGGTAGTTGTCTCGATGAGGTATCTCGTTATTAGCAAATTTGACAAGATCTTATTGAACGAGATATCTCGTCTTCAGAAAAAAACTGACTAGATCCTGACCTCGCCATCCTAAAAATATAGACAGTATCTTGATGACGAGATATCTCGTCATTATAAAAAATTGGAGAAATCTTGTCGAAACTATCTAGAGGGTTAACCCAATAATTTTTTTTCTCAACAAAATACATTTTCATGAAATGTAATGCACACGCAGCATGATTCAATACTTTAACAGTATTTATATGAAGTACAATGATTCAAAAGAAGAACTCAACTGCTCACTTGAAAACTAAAAGAATCTTGGCTGTGTATAGTTTTGCTGTTTTTAAAATTCTTGGAGCTTTGTTTCAGCTTCCTAATGATTCCTGAAAAAACAACAACAACATAAAACAACCAAATAATCATTAGAAATAACGAAAACAATAAAATAAGTTATATTTCCTTTCTTACCATGCTGTGGAGGGGCATTCAAAGTAATAATCAACTGATCCGGCTTTGTATCTGCATCTACTATCGACAAAGAAGAATTCGATAGTTCAATATAGCCACGTGATAAAACAGATAAAATATCAGTGAAAACATGAGGAGTTTCATCGTTCATAGGTCTAATGGTTATATTGACTAGGTGAGATGCAGATGATAGACGTCCATCCAGTATATGGATATAAGCAGTGTCTTTATCCGGTTCAAATCCTTGGTGACCTGCTTGCATATATTTTATATATCCTTCAACTAAATCAACATATGGGAAGGAGGATATCGGGATTCCAGCTAGTGTGTTCTCAGCACCTGGTACTAGCAGAGAAAAAATATTACAAGATCAACAAAAATATATCAATGAAAGTCATTTTAATAATCATAAACTCTGTTTTCGTTGGTGTTGAGGTTTTAAGACGCAAGGGCCATTTATGGCCATTCTACGCCAGACACAACACATGCAATATCAAACATTAGACATAGACGTATAATGAAGGTTTTACAATGAAGGTTTACAATGAAGGATAAAGAAAGGAAATAGAACCGGTGCCATCAATAACTCGCAGGTTGCCAGAGCAGTGGACATATCCGCTGAACCACGATGGCCCCAAATTTAGTTTGACAGGGGAACTTCTGTGTAATGAGCTGGAGACGCGCAAAGATTCTCAAAAACATTGATTTTTTTAAAAGAACGCTTTTCTTCAAGCTCGGATTCAGAAACTATGTGAGGATGGTTCAGTCGTCTTTCTTCCGGTTTCCTAACGTGTAATGTTAAATGAACATTGCATTGAATTAATTTTTTTTCGACCCTTTTCAGATTATAAATTTAGACGTGTATTTTATGTGCAATGAGCAAAACTTCCATTTTCTCTGATGTAACCTGCTTCAACATGTGTTTTTGATTACTTTTAACGTCAAAATCATTTTAGGAAGGATTCGATCCTTGTAAGCTAACTCTCTCAAGACCTCCTTGATGAGTACATTTTGAATATACTAATATAAATTAAGAGTAAATGTAAATTAATGTAAAATAAGCTGATTCAAAAAGTATTTTTTATTATAACCATAAAAAAAATATACAAAGACCGCATAAGTATAAAATCAGTAACACTGCAAAATTTATTGCTGGCATGTTTATTTAAGATGAAGGATGCTGTCCTTCAGCTGCCCCTATTCGTCTGATTATGTGCAAATGCACGCTTAGGGCACCACTCAATGACGTCCCTGGTTTTGAATCAAAAATAACAGTTGTTCATTTGCATATACACTCAAACCTGTTTCTGTGCGGTGGATAGGCACAGCATAGAATAAAACGCACACAAAAAACTTCCAAAACTTCACGAGTAGCTGTAAAAAATATTTTTCGCAACACATTAAAAAAAATTTTTATGCGGTGAATAGGGACCGCATAAAAAAAGTCTTACGTAGGAAATAACTCAAAACCTTAAGAAATAACTAGAAATTGCTTTTTTAAACGAAATCAAGACAGGAGGCTTGGCAACTACTTGGAATCTCAACAAACCTTTTGGAATCTCATTCAGAAATCTCGTTTAGAAAATACACATGCGAACATTTTTAAATATTTTACTTACATATGTACTTATTTTACAAATACAAAAATTTTCAAAATGTATAACCATTATCCTTCGTAGTCTGACAGTACGCGGATTTTCTTGTGGTGAACTGGTTCAAAATCATTTTCGTCATTTGAAGATACTACCTCGCACTCGTTTAGAGTTGGACTTTTTTTCAGTTACCATGTACACATGTAGTCGGGGATCAGAAAAAGTGTAGAAAACTTTGAAATGCGAAAATAATCCAGAGGAAAGAAACACGAGTTTTCGTTTTATTCCCGTTCTTTGAAAAATATCGTCTGTCCCAAATATTCGGAAACCGTTTACATTGCGCAATAAACAAAAATAAGACTCGAAATACAGTTTTTTTTAAATTTAATTAATTTTTATTGAGAACTTCGTCAACTATGTTCTAATTTTATTGAAATTTTGAAAGTAGATTGTGCTAAATAAATTTTTTTCATATAGCGCACAAAAAAAAGATTGCACAAAAAAAGATAGTACAAAAACAGGTTTGAGGGTAATTACAGGAGCTATACAACAGTTGTTTTCATTATCCCTAAATAAAACTATAAGAAAAAAAGCTTCAATTGCCAAAATTAATCATGGTCTAAAAACAAATTTGCAGGAAAAACATATGGATAAATGTAGTTATTTTGCTTAAAAAAAAAAAAAAAAAAACCATAGAAATAAAAATTAAGTTTCAAGTCTACTAAAAGTTGAATCATAATATAAAATAGAATCCTATTGGCATTCAGAAAGAATCAGCAATTTTGTTAAAAACTTGTTCAAAAGATTCAACGTATCATAAATAATAATTGTTCAAAATTATATGTAATTTATATAACAGAGGGCCCTGTATGTCACAGAAAAGTTACTACCCGAGAGAAGAGTATAGGAGGACAACCTGAGAGTTAGGTTTATGTTACTGCTACTCTGTATAGAGAGCAGTGTTTTATGCAGTCAAACTGCTATTATTTAACCGAAAGGCATCTCTCAAAGGTACACTAATAACTGCTTAACCCCTTGGGTACATTTGACGACTGAGACTCGTCATGCGCTTGTTTTGCCTAAGTTATGGATGACGAGTCTAATTCGTCATTCAAACTAGGACAAAATTAAACATGTACATTCTTGTTCATGGCAAGAGTGATTGGTGTTTTGCGAGACTCTCCTTGAATCAAATTATTCAATCGTTCTTTACAAAAATACACTTTATTTAATTTGACTATATACGTAGAAATATTTACACGGCTGCGTAATCAGACATTCTTTTTTGGAATGAACGCGGAGATCAAAAGCTGTGCGATCTCTCTCATACCGTTGCCATTCTTATCAAACGAAATTATACGAAATTATAACAGTAACTAGTGTGCAAACGACAGAACGAAAATATAACAGTAACTAATGTGTAAACGATAATCAGAACTACTTTTAACATCTTGTATCCGTTGTAAGAATAACTTTTCTCTTAGTGCTTCAGAGAACCTTGTTTGTGATATCAATAAATCTGTACCCAAGGGGTTAAAATATTCTTTTTATCGGAAAGAGTAATTACAAAATATATTACTTGGTCTAGAATTTTCAATAAACCCATAATCAGGTTGTTTGTCGATAACAACCACAAGATCCGAAAGGGGAGAATCTGGATCAGAAACGGTCAAGATATGAGGTTGTATAATCGCTTCACCTCCTTCATTGACCTAAAAAGTAAAGATAAATTTGGAAGTGCTCTCTGTTGCATAATTTTATGTTCATCAGTTAATATAAAATATGCTATATTTCTTGCTTACTTGAATATCATTAATGACTTTTAAGATGGGTGGTTGTTTAATGCGTGGTCTCACGTTCACAGTTAAAACTTGCTTGGATTGAACATTGCCACTTGCATCAGCAACATCAAAATAAAGAAATTCTCGTTCTCTTTCCTCTCCTATGCCTATGTTAGCAGAGTACCTGTATAAATAAGGAAAATCAGATTTTTAGACTTTAATATTATTTAGTTCAGCAGAAACTACAACTGTACTACAGAATGAGGTTTGTGGAGTGCAAGCCTTTTTGGCCTGTCAGTGTCAATGAAATGAAAGCTGTTGAACACTGAATGATTTGTGTTGAGTTTAAGTATATACTAACAAAAAAAAACTTACGCGTTTATGAAAGTAGTATTCTTTATTAATTCAGTGTAGTTAACAAAATAGAAAATAAAATAATGAAAATTTCCTAAAATGGAATAATTTGGATTTAAATTAAGTTTTTTTGAAACTTAACGCCACTTCTAAACTTGTTATTTCTCACTTAAAAAAGAAATCAATTGTAATTTATTTAAACATATTTTTTGTTTAAGAAAGTTCAATATCATAAAATTAAAAGTAAATGATATAGTATACATTAAAATTTTATGGATTGTATCAAAATCATCAAAAGTTGTTTATCAATACACTGACTTATTAATTTTGATAATTTTTCATTGATAGTCTTCAATCATTAAATGGTATAATAAAATAACAAAACAACTTACAAATGGGTTTATAGGTAATAATAATAGGTTTATAGGTAATAGGTAATAAAAGGTAATTTATTACATTCAACAAATGGTTATCTAGTTATATGTGCTAGAAACAAAAACTAAAATAAAATTTTTTAATTGATGGAGGCTGAAAAATTTAAGCACGCAAGGATTTTTCCCATCAAGATTATTGTGTTCCAATAATTCGTAGAATAATTTTAAATAAATAAACATATCAGAAGTTTATTCTGCCAATTCACTAGATCAGTGCATTAAAGTATGGAATCGTGGTAGTGTCTGTCTACCACAAGAGCTGCTTCAGACAGTCCGCCGCTGTCTGTTGCCGCAGAAACAGACCGTATATTATTTTTTAGAGGGTATGTTTACAGAAATGCATTCAAGTTTGTCATATTGACACACTTGATGACAATTTGGACACATATTAATCTGTGTATTTGCTTGCCTTTGAGATCTATTTTGCAAAGCAATCTTTTCCCGCTGCCAACATTTGCAACGAAGAAAATAGAATTTAGTCTCTTCCTGAGAGTCACCTCAACTCAAAATGAACCAACCCTTTTCTGTAGCGACCTTCACTCTCTCAGATTTGATGCGGACAGTAAATACCTGTATCTGTTAATGAATCCACAATCAAATTTAGCATTTCTTAAAAATCAACTTATAAATTTGAAATCGTTCTAAAATGTCAATTATCAATTAGTAAAAAGAGATTGGATTGTAACAATTTTGATAAGATATATCAATAAGATTGAAAATATTCAGGAGTGATAGATACAAATGTGAAAATGTCTTAGTTTCCTAAAAAATATCTTTTTATTATAGACAAGATTTAAACACTCTTAACACATTCTTAAATTTTGATAGGAGTATGATTTTATGCCCATCTGAATAACAAATAGTCTTAGGTGAACAAAATATGCATAAAAATCGTACATAAAAATCGAAAAATAGTTTTTATCAAAGTGAAAATTTATAAATAGACCTTTTTGTGTAAAATTTGAACTTAATGTGCAGTCAATTTTCTTTGGTACAAAGAAAAGTTTCGTCCAAATCGATAATTTTATATTACAAGCACCATGATATTTTTCTGCAAAATATTAGAGAACAAACACATTTTAAATGGAGGTGTAAAGTGAGTTTATGCAGATGTATTAATGTTTTTCGGAAATATAAATTTAAGAAATATATTTATCAAGTATAATTACGTAATTTGCAGGAAGTTTTGAGAAATGTTCTTAGACTAACATGCTTAGTAATGTGTAAGAATCTCTCGCTTTATTTTTTGAAATGCAATAAAAATATTCATATAGAACATAAATACAAACAAATAAAAAACAATATTAAGATACCAACGAGCATTGCTATACACAAAACAAAAAGCATTAAAATACCTGATTAGGTTTTCATTGATATCTTGCTGTGTAAACTGATCGTTGGGCTTCAATAAAGTATAATTTCCATCATGTAGTTTTTCCAATATGCCATATTTAGGCGTAAACAATAAAGTGAACACAATATCAGCGTCACCAGATATTAAATCAGTAAATGCGAGGTGATGCCTCTGAAGTGTCAAAATTTTGCCTAAAAACAAAATTTTTTAAAAAACTATATCACGAAGAATAATAACTAAGTTCATTGGTAAGATATCTTAAAAACATAATATTAAACTATAAAATATTTTGTACTAAAAATACAGTAAGTTTATGTAAATAACCAAATACAATGAAAACTATTTTAAATGATCAATAGTCGTCCTTTGCTGTTTTTAGCATAACCTTTATAATGATATTAATCTAAAATACAAACCTTCTACAACTGAGCCCATTAATGTTGTAGAATCAAGAATAACAGGGCTTTCCCTATCATTGGGGGTCATTTCAAATATCACACGATTCAATGTTGAATGTCTTCCACCCATTATGGAAAAAATGGCACTATCATGTAAATTGTTTGAACCATCATGATCATAAAACATATCTTGGATGATAGAAGAAAAAGAGAACCCATCATCTAGAAAATAAAATTGAGATTTTACAAGTATAGAAAACACATCCAAAATCTATCTGCATTATCGATGTTTTATTTAAGAATATAATTTATGTAAAATATCTATCATATTACATTTATACATTTTATGCTAAGCTACTGTTTTGGTAAAAAATAAAGTGTATTCAATTCATTAAAAAATATAGTATATTTCAAAATTAAAGTCTATAAATTCCACAACTGTTGTTGACTATAAATTTTCAAGAGAAATATAATATATCTGTTTAAAAATAAAATAATGGTTAGTGGTAATAAATTTAGTTTGAGTTAGGAAAGTGGAGAACTAACTCAAAGAAAACTATATCTTAAGACAAAGTTCTATTAATGAAATATTTTTTAATACTTTTGGAAGTAAATTTATTTAATTATTGTATATAATTTAAATAATAAAAATAGTTTCTTAAAAATATTTATCAGAAAATTTTTAAAAATATTATCTTTTCTAAAAGGTTTGCTGATTCAAGTTGACTATAAATAGTCATTAACTATAAGCAATTTTTATACGTTAAATTAGCAAAAAAATTTGAAGAAAGTACCAAGATAAAAAACTGTACTTTTTATTGGGAAAACAAACTTTTCAAAGAAAATGTAAAGAAAGCATTCACCTGAAAAAACTTTTGTTTCATCCATTCCAAAATAAGTACAAATGGTATGCATGTAACATAAAGATATCATTAAGTCAAGAATCCAAAGGCATCAAAACACAAGATCTACTTTACCTACATATGATGTTTTTAAATAAACAAGGTTTCTATAATGGTGGCATATGGTGGTATACCTAAATATCCAAAGGTAGCAGATAGAAAAAAAATATTAGTGAAACGACTTGTTATGTTAAGATCAACGGTTTTCAGCCAGTGTGCCTTAAAACATTGAAACGGTGTAAATTTAATTATGGTATAAAATTTAATTCATTTCAACGATTTAGTTCTGAACATTTGATATGTGTGTTCACAAATAATTTAAAATATTATTTTTTATTACAAAACATCATAATTAAGTTGTTTCAAAAACATTTTTTTAAAAGTCACATTGAAGCAACAGGAGTTGTGGTAATTACTATTATAATTTTTTCGTAAATAAAAAAATATCTATTTTTTGTCAGATCAGGATACAAATATATTATATTTTATGGTACGCCGCAGAATTTAAGTAACTAGTTGGTGTGTGTCATGAGAGGAAAAAGACTGAAATCGCTATATTATATCATTACTTAAGTTGAACAATTTTTTTACAAGTAATTACTTATCATAAAAATATAAAAACATAAGAAATAGTAAGTTTTTCTAATACGTACAGAAGAAGCAAACAGTAAACAAAAGTTGTTGAACTGAAGTAGTGACATTGCAAACAAGGTGACGAAACAGAAGGTTAATAGTTGAAACTTAAAAAAAGAGGAGACGGTCCTTTGTTGACCTTGAACACTGATTCAGAATTTGCAACGTGCTTGCATAGAGAGAAGGAGGTTGCGGTTGAGTTCCTGTATAATTTTAGAGCCCCTTCCTCTCTAGAGAGAGTCTCTAAAAGCGCATTCTCACGAATCAAGTTTAATTGATCGATTATAGTTGATCGGTAAAAGTTGAATATGGCTTGAATCAGTTTTTGTTCACACATTTCAACAGAAACTGATAAACAGTTTAATAAGCAAAAATATAAAAGTTAAAATTGAAAAATTATTTATTTATAGAAAATCACGTTTCGAACACATATCGAATTGGTGTAAAATTTTCTGCAGATTTCAAATCCGTTGAAATTTTCACTCTTTCTTTAATGATCGCGAAGATACAAACTTGGCCTAGAGAATAAAAAAGCACTTTTGTTTTGTTTCTCGAATAAAATAAACCACGACAGATCGTTTGCGTGGAAAGAACTCGAAAGCAGATGGCGGATGACTCATCACTTGAACGATAAAGTTTGAATGGGTCAAACTTTTCTCGATCCACCAAAAAGTAGATCAACTCTATTGAAACACTATTTTTGTTGATGAACTATAATTGGTCAGTTAAACTTGATTCGTGAGAACGCACCTTAACGTTATTATTGAACAATTTGAATAGCCACCAGCTTTTTACTGAATATCCTCAGTTACGAAAATCCTCACAGGCTGTTTCATTTAATTTTGAGGTTGTAGTCTTTAAAAATAATGGTATTCCTTAAATTTTGCAAGGCAGTATATAGAGCAAAATTATTAATGTAACTGGAACTTGAACCTTCTGCTAACACTGTCGTTAAACCACCAATTCTCTGTACCAAAATTCCATGATGAGGGGCATTGGTAAGGACAACTTCAAGTTGATCGTCTGGCATTTGATGGCCAGCAGTGGAGAGCCAGTGGTATCCAAGTTCAACGCTCCCACCTTGAGTAAGGAGGATGTGAGACTCGTGGTCAATGGATGACGCAGGTGAGGTGAAGTCGGTGGTTGGGGGAGTAAGTGTTATGGTAAAGTTCTGCACTGGTGATAATTGGGAGCCACTTCTTGCATCAATGACTGAAAGTAAAAACAAATGTCAATTGTAAAACAGTCATAATAGAGCAATGCCAGTGGTTATACATGCGTTTAACCTATCACAGTAAGTTTTCTGTTTCAGTTTTCTGTTTTAAGGGTAAGTTGAACCAATTGTTGTCCACAGTTCAATATTCCATATACATTTTTTTTTTTTGCAAAATAAAAATATGTTTAAAAAAAAGTTATTTAGAGAGGTGAAAAATGCATCTTTTGTTCTACAAAATATTACGAGTAAAATTTGCGGAAAATGCTACAGTATCAATACCTATTTAAATACGAATTGGAACACAATGATCAAAGGAAAATATTTGATACAGCAGATTTATAGAATTTTTTTGGAATCAGTTCAGATAAAATGGCTGTGAAAGTAAGCCAATGAAAATTTTTTAACATAATGGTCTTAATTTGATGTTATTTTTTTTGTGAATTTAGGTAAAATACATTATTTGGCTTTACATAAGTTCAGATGAAAAATACTTTAGATTGGTGATTCATACATTAGATTGGTGAATCATACATTAGATTGGTAAGATAAAATCCGTAAGGTAATGTAGCTTACAATTTTGCAAAATATAGTATAATTCAGATAATGAAATGTATGTAGGAAAAGTTTACAAATTTTACATTACATACAAAGTTTTTATGTCTTATTAAATTTTCTTCATAGAGAGATATGTTTTAAATAACATAAAAACTCACCAACACTTTCAGGAGGTATTGAATCCCTAAAGCATTACCTAATGCTTTGCAATCAATCCTTTATATTTTCCCAGTAACTTTTCAAACCTAATTTTTACATAATTTGGTAAGCAGAGCAAATATTCATTCAACCCAATAACCCTAAACTTAATTTTATTACGCTCGAGTAATATAAAAACCATATATAAACATAAAATCACAAAATAGACCAACTTTACTAGAGAAGTTAATTTTATTTGAATTTCAAGGATTGTTACCAGAACTACTTAAACTAACATAAAAATATATAAAATTATGATTAAATAAATGCAAAAAAGAATAAAGTAACAAACCCACAAACTGAAACATGAACTGTTTTTCAGAAGCAGCTCCATACGACGGTGGATGATAAACTATTTTTAAATTATCAATATCATTCTGTGTAAAAGACTGGAGTCTAACACCAGGTTTATTTAAATTTTCAAGGAAACCTTCCTCCTTTAAAAGCTTTTTCGTAATCATATATACAATATCATTCGATGAAATCCCATTCACTTGAACCAATAAATGATCATTTGTAATGGTTGCAGCATGGTTTTGAAGAACCTAAGACAAAAAGAATACTTTATGCGCCACATAAGATAGATTATTCCTATAATGTATAATTAACTACTACTACTATGCCATTATGTAATATCAATGCAGGATAAATTTTATACTTACCATCATACCAAATTGTATTGCTTGCATGGGAGAATCATATTCAGATATCACTGGGTGAATTTCAAAATCAAATTCTGATTCAAAATTTGATTTCTTGTCAGACACCTGAAACAATTGGTTTGCTGCATGAATACATTCCTTTAATACAAATAGGCATTTGAAAAGAATGTTTAAGGGGCATAATGATTCTGTCACTTTAAGAAGTAAGTCTTAAGTGTAAGGCTTTCAATTCTGTTGAAGAGAAATTGAAGTAAATCCAGGTCTAGGAGTTACCAAATTTTCTGAGACCACATTTGTACTCAAAATTAAAAGAAAATGCTTAAATAGATCTGGCGGAGTAAAAAGTTACTTATACAGGATGCTCGTGAACTGTTTAGAAAAAATGGAGGGGTGATAGTACCCATCAAGACGACCAATATTTACAATGGAATCTATGGTCGCAATCCACACAGAGTGTCAGAAAAATGAAACTTAGAATTACGTCCAACAATCAAACAATCACAACACCTCACTTCTAACGTCAATTCTGTTTTGCCAGAGAAGCAGCACTTCTCCAAAATATCACCGTGAGGTATTCGCCGTATGCAAATGTCTAGTGCAAAGACCCAGCAGACTTGCAGTTGATTGGCTGATCAAGGTCGATAAAGGTTGAAGCCAGCTGAAGCAAACGTTAGGCTTTAAAAGCATTATATCCTGAATGCTTCAGATTATTGCGGTGATAAAAACGTCCGAAACGACTCCGTAAAAGCCGTGGTGGATCTGTGGCGTGGCTTCCACGATCACGGGACCTAAATCCACTGGACTTCTTCTTGTGTTCTGTTCCGTTCAAAGTGAAAGCAGACCCCTGCGTATCGAGTTGTTGAAAACCCACAGCGGTTTATCCACTGGCTAGGGAAAGCCTCGAGTAGGAAACTTGAGGAGGAGGGCCATAAGGACTCGCCGTCCGAAAATTCCCTCGTCCGCGCAGGACAGGCAGGACGGGGAATGGACGTGGTTGACCCGCGGCGAGGTATGCGCGCAGATATGTGTCCCGGCTCATAAATATCAATCAACAGAAGTCCTGAATTGAGCCGGATATGTTTTCTTCATAGATTCGAGTCAACGGGACTCATCAGGGCGCATACCAGGCATCTACTAGGAGCCGAGCCAGTCGATCCCCTCAGTAGCCTAGCAGAACAGCAGGCTGCCACTACTACCTTGTTTATCGAGTGCCGTGGACCTTTATAACGGCACCATAATCTTTGGAGTTTTGAAGACCATTGCCGTCCACAAGATAGCCTTAATTAGTAAGCGTACAGGTATTTGCCTAGGGCAGCCGGGGAGTGGTCCCGACACCCTAGTTTCCGCATGGCATCTTAGGAGGTTCCTGTAGCTACATGACCGTAGAAACGTCGGCCTTGCACTAAGCCCGAGTCCAGAAATTCTGGGGGCTCTACAGCCAGTTTTAACTGCCCGAGCCGATAAACTTCTGGCTAGAGCGGCTCCTCCACATGAGAGACGGGCATATTCCTCCTACGTGGATAGACCAAAGATCCGCAGAGCTATGGAGCCCCTTAAGGGCACATGAAACCATTGGTGTATAAGACACCTGTACACTGCGGAAGATCTCGTTGCAATAATCCTCGTTGCAGCAGACAAGATCAATACGACACCAGGGTGAACAGTGCAACAAAACCCTCGGACGTTCACTTAGAGCATCTCATTTGAGTGTTTCGTTGATCTGCACGAGATTGTGCAACTTATGATTTCGTTGTCTCTTTTTGTCACCTTTGAAACTTCAATGTGGATAATTTACTTTTCGCATTTCTGACATTTTGAGTGGATTGCGACCTTAGGTTCCATTGTAAATATGGGTCGGCTTGATGGGTACTATCAACACTCCATTTTTTTCTAAACAGTTCACGAACGCCTTGTATATCTTACTCGTTACATTTTTAAAATAAAAAAACAAAATTATAAAATTGGAAAATAAACTAGAAATTGATTAGATCGGCAAATATTTGATACACATATCCTCAATGGTATAGTTTGTTCATAATACCAATACAAATACAGGAAAGTCCTTTATTATGTTAACACCTATTAATTACTTTTGGGCTTTTATTTTTTTGCAGCAATTTTAAGAACTACCCAACAGAGCTATTCACACTTAATAGGGTGGGTGAGTTTGTTTATGCATTGAGTTTTAGTTTTCATTACACCCACAATAATTAAAATCAGAGTAACGAAAATTTGTTAAAGTTATTTGTAAATCTTTGTCAGTCATATTTCGACAAATACATTATGAGTAAAGTATAATAAGAATATTATTTTTTGCAATAATACATACTTTTTATCGTACCTTAATACTAACATCATAAAAAATATGAAATAAGGTATAGTTTTTTATTTCATTTTAAAGGCAAGCATATTCAATATATCATTTCTATACAAACATTTTAAATTTGAATTATATAAAGTAATTTGGTATTCTCTGAGCGTCCTAAAATTTCCAAGTAGTGTATAATAATATTGCTTTACTCTCACAACACATATTACGACTAAATTACCATATCTATGGGTCAATGGAATTCTACAGAAGATTTTATTGGTCAAGGTCAAATTGGTTAGAAGTTATCCAGAGAAGGTTACAGAACGGATATATGTATGTGAACCCTACAGAGGGTTTAATTTGATCCAGGTACTTTTGTAGGTTAATGATTTGAGTTTTGAATACTTTAGGAACTAGTTTAATACATCAATGTGAGAGATCCTCTCTCAAGATATTCATGTCATATATAGTTTTGAATACATTCAAATCTTTTGAGCATCTATATTTTTATTGAAAGAGTAAGTTGTTTCTAAAATAATTCTTTAGTCAGGGATATGCATGAAAAATGTAAGATCATAAGTTACACAGAATAAGATTGCTAGATATTATTTGGAAATTATATTTATTTTAAAATTTGAATTATTGCTGATTAAATACAAAATAAAAGCAATACATAAGTTATACAAGATAATTTCAAAATTTTATTTACAAAATATATATTTTTCACTTTAGCTGATTTTATAAAATATTAATAATAAAATAGAAATGTTTTAACACAAATAAAAATTCAATAAGTTAACAAAGCAATATTAAATCATGTTAACCATTATTGTCCTTAAAGAATGAGAATATTTAACAATAATTTAAAGCATTTATAACATTTAAGAAATTAAAGTCATACAAAGTGAAAATTTACCTTAATTTTGATAACTTTTGAAGAATTGCTGTTAAAATGGTTTAAATAAATTAGTCCATCATCAATATCTTGTTGCGAAAAAATAATATTGTCTTCTTTTATTTTAGTGTTACCAGACAAATCATTTCTGTTCTTGAGTAACTTGCCTTAACGTAAAAAGAAAACCAAGTTAAGATTTATAAAATATAAATAAAATAAATACTATTATAAGTTCTGTTTAAGAACAAATTCAACAGTTCGATTACAGTAAATACATGTTAGATATTTAGAAAAAAGTACAAAATAAAGAAATATTTGTTATTAATTGAGTGTTTTGTACAAAATTTATTATTTTTATTTTTGTACTTTGTAATGTTGTTTTTTATACATATATGAATTTTTTAAATAAAACACACACCTGAACTGAGTTAAAAATTAAAAATGTCTATACAAATTCCTATCAAAATCATTTAAAGAGAAGCAATAACCTAAAAGTAACCAAAAGTATCAAACTTTGTCTTACATTATTTGTACAGCTGTAAAGGAATATGTATGTTAAATTTCATACATGTAGTTACATTATTTAGGAAATTTTAAAGTTTTCTCATTGAATATCATGAGCGACATCGACTAACTTTTAAACTTCCAAGTCCTTTTACTCAATTCTCCTGTTTCCATAACTACGATGTATTTAAAAAGCTAAGGCTTTTTTGCAATTGAAACAGAAATTGGCAACTCTTTGGTTTGTTCTATGTGTTGAATTTGATAACTTTGTGCATGAAATAAGGATTTAAAAGAATAGTTAATTTTAATAAAAATAAACTGACTTTTTTCTTCTTTTTTTTACAGTGTTATAAGATACTTGCAAAATATAAATAACGTTAGAACTTGCATAAATCGTGGAAAGTATTTCAAGGAAAATAAAGTAGTGAAAATTTTAAAATATTGAAATATTTTCGAAAGTTGAATTTTTATTTATGTAACATATATTGTGTGTATTCATTGGAATAAGGTACACAGTGTGGCAACAAAATCCAAGACAAAAAGTTCCCTGATATTTCCATGATTTCCCTGATAGTCTCATAAAAAATTTCCCTGATTTAACAATTCTTTTAAAAAATGTTGTGATGCGTGATTGGTATCGATATAAAGTATCCACACAACACTATTTTTAAATATTTAAGATCAGAGGGTGTAAAAGGATCATTCTCCACAAATATTTAGCATTTTTTCTCTACAGATATTTTAATTGTTATTGTAAGGGTTGGAACCCTTAATGGAACTCTTATAATTGCAATTGAAAAAAATGGAGAAGAAAAGCAAAATATTTTGATTATGAACTTTTTACACCTCACCCTACATTATCATACTATTCATCAAAACCAAGTGCAAATATACATAAAAAGTTCTACAAAAATGTAATTGCAAACAAAAATAACTAATTTAATACACAAAAAACATCATTAGTTACACAAATTTCAAATTGTATACCACCAGTTGTATCGCTAGCCTCACAGCAACCAAGACGCTACGGCAGCGAAAAAAACAGCGAAGGCAGTTTTCGCGGTATTTAAAAATTACGATGCCATGGTTCTTTATACAAATTACAATTGGCGAATATGATTTATTCGATCCTCAAAAGCACTCGTAATAGTGCATCTCTAAATGAACAATAATGGTAGCTGTTTAAATTGTCAAAATTTCCCTGATTTTTTGTAAAATTTGGAAATTTTCCCTGAGATTTCCCTGATTTTTCCAGAATTAAAAAGTTCCCTGAGAATTCCCTGATTTCCCGGTTTTCCAGGTTCTGTTACCACCCTGGTACAGTTAAACATTTTGTTTTGAATATAAAAAAAAAAAATACGTGTTAAAAGGGTAATGTGACCATTGAAAATGTACATGTAAGTTCATGACAGTCAAAAATTAAATATAAAGCAAAAGTAACTTTCTAACTTTTCAATTATAAGACATGCAAAAGTTTTCAAAACTTACCAGAAGGGTATCTCGATTGATCGATTTTATATAGTATACCACTAGGATATATCTTTTCTCCAACTGATAGTAATACATCATTTGTTAATGTAACTGCAGCATCGTTTTTCACGTAGAAAGGTTTATTATGAACTATGACAATACCATGCTTGTTCTGAAGAACATTGAAACAGAAAAATATTAAAAACACTTAATTATGAGTTATAAGTGAATAGTAGCATCTATATTTTATTTACAATTGATAATACATTAATTTCTTCTAATGGGCTTATTTTAGGCCTTTTTTTATAGGCTTGAACTTATATTCTATTTCTAAACATGCATTTTAAATTTAGGTATTTTATAAAATCACATAAAAAAAACGTTCGTTTACAGTTAAACATTTTAAAAATTTCACTCACAAACATGAATATATTGATGTTTTAAATTTAATTTTCGAGTAGAGAACATGCATTAAACATATTACGACTCCACATTAATTAACAGTTTTAGAGATTGAATAAATCAAATAATTAGATGCATACAATTTTATAAAATCACATTAAAAAAAAAAAAACGTTCGTTTACAGTTAAACATTTTAAAAATTTCACTCACAAACATGAATATATTGATGTTTTAAATTTAATTTTCGAGTAGAGAACATGCATTAAACATATTACGACTCCACATTAATTAACAGTTTTAGAGATTGAATAAATCAAATAATTAGATGCACACAAGATATGAGAAACTTCAGCAGATTTGTTCAATTAAAATATATATTCCTCTATCAATTTAAATCAAAGAAATAACTCTTTCTAATAAGGAATGATATTTTCCTATTTAAATATTCAGTGAACACTTTACCCCCAAACCTCAATTTTATTAACCAACATGATTTTACATAAAAACTTTCTTGTATCCCACCCAAAACAATAACTTAATTGCCATTAATGAGGTTTCCATTAAAAAATCAGTTTTTTAAGAGGTTCATAAAAAGAAGCACAAGACATGCAGTAAATAGTCAATAATACACTTCCAAATTTTTTTACCCCCAAACCTCAATTTTATTAACCAACATGATTTTACATAAAAACTTTCTTGTATCCCACCCAAAACAATAAATTAATTGCCATTAATGAGGTTTCCATTAAAAAATCAGTTTTTTAAGAGGTTCATAAAAAGAAGCACAAGACATGCAGTAAATAGTCAATAATACACTTCCAAATTTTTTAAAATCTAAGAATATGTTTGCCTGTAATTAATTTTTCCTACCTTAATTTCGTAATTTTAGAATACCAAAAATACTTAAGTTTCGTTATTTTGGTATTTTAATAAAGTTATTTTTGAACATGAAAATTAAGAATTTACCAAAATAAACATGCTTTTCAATTTTTGAAATTTGTATGCCTATATAATAGTACTGCACCGATGCGGAGGCAGTCAATCTTGGGTAAGTCTATTTTTGAAAAGGTGGGAATCTTTCTTAGAAGAAAGCTAACATATGCAAAACCATGTCTTTTTTTTTTTTTTTGCTTTAATAACATGTCTTCACTGTTATAACTTTTGGCATCGCACGATAAACTTAGAACCAGAATTCGTGTTAAAGACGTCCATTGTGACAGCGATTTATGTACATTACCACTAGTTCTCTAATTAAGGTAAGACGTTCAAAAATATGTGACTTGACTGCAGGCTCCCAAGAGGCAGAGTATAACAAATGATTGAAACAATCCATTTAATCTTTCCGATTAATTACAAAATAAATATATTTTTTACATTAATACGTCATCTGACCGTGGTTCAAAATTACGAGGTGTTGTCCTCGGATCTTTCCCTTAAGGGACTGATCCCGGACCGTCGTCAATAGCCCGTTGTGTTGCTCTAGTACGACGTTAACTAAAATTACCAATTACCTCACATTAATAAATGACTAATTTTCTTTTTCGAACTTTTGTAAGACATTTTTATCAAGGAATTACGAAATAGTAAAATGATATATTTGTGCAACAATTGTAATTTAACCAGAATACCTTAGGAAGTATTATGACTTTTACATCAGTCATAACTGAGTTAAAGCCATCAAATGCCTGGATGACAAAACTATCTTCATAAACAGCATCGATCTTTGAACTTTTATATGCAAGTTGATTTTGAGAGAACTGTGCATAAGTTACTGTTGATACTTCCTCTTCACCAGGCATAGTTACTAATTTTCCATTACATGAACCTGGACAAAAAATCAGTAACAATTATTTGATAATGTTTATGAAATACACAGGATAGATACAACTGATCTTAAGATATCATTCAAAGTGACTAAATTTAATGTTCAGTTTGAAACTAAATTTTAAATTTTATCACAAATTTAAATTTATAGTAAAATAAAATAAGCAAATTATGAATTAATACATGACATCTTTTCAATAAATAGAAAGTACAATAACACTTACTTTGAATGATATTTAGAGAAACATCTTCAATATTGTCTTTGTCTTCCAGAAAAATAAATGAAGAATTAATTGTAATTAAGGATTCTTCTGGGATGACAATATATCCAATTTGACTGATTCGAGGTGCAAATTTAGAAGTAATTTGAAGTGGAAGATTTATTTCATCACTCAAAAGTTGTCCATCAGAAATTTTCAAAGTAAGGTTACCTGGTAAAAATAGACATGATTTTAAGCGAACTTTCTAAAAACATTTATCATGATAAAAACAATATTACACGGGAGGATAAGAGTAATTTAAATCTGACAGAAAAATATCTCATCTGTAATATCTATATAAATAAGAATGGAGTGTTTGTTTGTACATTCAATATTTTCGACCCATTTCAAGTTTTCTATCCGTTTTGGACCCTTCTGATGCCGAATCCGCCCTTTTCGCGTTTGGTGTCTGTTTGTCTGTCCATCTGTCTGTCTGTATGTATGTGCCCTATACACGTCCACACGGTTTAATATATTTTCATGGAAATTTGCATACAGTGAGTACTTATCTTCATTTAGTGAGTGGAATTGGTTGCGAAAGTCTGTCTGTCCGTCTTTCTGTTCTATGTTCGATTTTGTGTTTGTGTGTTTGTGTAGGCATCACATGAATTGTATTCCAGATATTTGATTACAATGTGTTTTATTTTATATATTATCTATTAGTCTAGTGAAGGCAATATTAAAAATTTCTTTATTGTTATATTTAGAAGAGTTTCATGCGAAAACACCTGAGTAAGTATACTTAAATCAGACACAATTTGGTAGTTTTCGAAAAATTTGAATGTATTTTGAGTATTACGATTACTTTGATTTGCTTTACCAGTACTGTTATAAACCAATTATTTTTCAAAAAAAATTTTTATGGTGAAATTTTAGCTTTGATGGTTTATTTATTTCTAGTCTTATTTTTGTTCTTTGCGCAATGAAAACGGTTTCCGGATATTTGGGACAGACGATATTTTTCAACGAAACGAGAATGAACAAGATAGCGCGAGCAGTGATTTTCTGTTTTTTTTCACTCTGAATTAATTTTGCATTTCTCAATTTTGTGCATTTTTAGCTGTAAGTTGTGGCAACTGTGCGAGATCAAGAGATAGAAATGAATCACAAATTAATGTCTTTAGAACCATTTTTTCCGACATCTTTTATTTTGTTTTCTTTCGCTGTTTTCTGTTTTAAATATTTATTATTTTAATAAATGTGTTTGCCTTCTCACAACACGCAACAGCACCACTAAGTATTCGACTTAAAAATGGCAGGTAAGTCAGAATAAATTATCAGTAAATTTTAAGTGTTGTTATGCCATTATTGAAATAATAATGCCGTTATTGAAAGAATAATGCCGTAATTGAAAGAATAATAATGTTTAAAAATCCGAACAAGAACTTTTCAAACATTAAAATTGATAATTCGTTGTCATAATGACGGGAGAAGATTGCAAAATTTCACAATGTCGCATACCGGATGCAAGAGTGCCCCAAGTAAAAAAATATTGTTTTGTTGACTATGAGTGCGAGAGCACTCGCCATAAATCGTAATTTTAATTAATTGATTTGAACATGAAAATAACTTAAGAAAGGGAATTCTAAATCTCCCTCAAAATCGTCTTTTATAGTAGTAACCTTAGTGTCCCCTTTCGTCATTTTGTAGCTTTGTCATACAGCAAGGGTGCGATGTATGTGAAATGTATTACATGAATGGATATGCATGTGTAGGATTTGTGTCCAAAGTAAGTTGTAGAAATTATAAAGATGGCGAAAGGTGTTCAAATAAATGTTTATTCTTCAAAAAACGTAAGTCATTTTTTTTTCTTCTTCAATCTAAAGTAAACCAATTCAAACCGAGTAAGGTCGGGTATTTTGCTAGTAGTTCATAAGAATAATTCAGCCTGAAAATACGTAGATTAATTTAATATAACTATATGTCATATTAAATGCAAGCAGTCATTGACTTTTCAAGTTACGGCTTAAAAAACCTGATTTATTCAGACATAATATAATGGCATGAATACGAGTTACGAATAGTGGACAGCAAAATCAGGGCTTCAATGCTAAAGTATACGGAAGTTAGAAAGAGAGAGAGAGAGAGAGAGAGAGAGAGAGAGAAAGAGAGAGAAAAGTATATGTGAAACTGTGTACAATTAGCAAATTTAAGTGTTGGTTCAAATGCTTCTGAGAGAGGAACGAAATGGCATTGAAATAATATCTTACTAGTTACATTGATTACTGAAGAAATTGTGTATAGAGAGGGATTTAAAAAAAGTGTTTCTAGATTTTGCCAAACATATCCACAAACCTAAAATTTACAAAACTTTTGTCCTGTTAAAATACTTATTTGCACTGACGTTTTCCTTTAATACAGTTTGTGCAAATTGAGACAGCTTATAATAATTTATTGAGGTTACAAATGATTGATTGAGGTGGCTAATCTATCATGGAAAGATAAATATGAAGAGGTATTCAGTGATAAAATGCCAGTATTCAGTGATAAAATGCCGCTTGGAATATATGACAAATATTTTATTAGTGGCGATTTAATCCACAAAGTAATTAAGTCTGTATCAAACAGCAAACTTTTCTAAATAGTGACTTAATTTTCAAGTTGAAAATACTGGTTTGTTCTAACTTCTCGTACTAAGCTCCTTCCTTAACGACAAAGTTCTGTTCCTAGAATTAGGTCGCTAAGCGAGGAGTTCAATCGTTTTGATTTATCCTGAATAAATATTGTCTACTTCAACATCATCTGCATTTGCCAGTGTCAGCGGTCGGACCATGCTATGTGTGATTAATTTAATTTCTTTGTATTATAGGCCAGCGTTGGCACCAGCTCTGCTTGTATGAGTGAAAAAGTCCAGATTAAGAAAGGGGACTCTCGAGACTCAGGCTGAAAAAAAAAAGATTATCAGCGCTGGAGAGCAGGTCGTAAGTCCGAGCGGTCGTTTAACAGGTAGGTCGTTAAGTAAGGAGTGACTGTATATATTTCTGTATCTGCATAATGCTGCAAGAGTTTTCATTATTTTTGCTAGTGCATGCATATTTTTTCTGATGATGAAGCAAGGTCAGCATTCTTATTTAATTGCTATTTATTTCAATAAAATATTAAATGTAACAAAAATAGATAAAAGAGTTTGAATATGCAAGTGAGACACATAATAAAAATGCATATTTGCAAACATCACATGGTCTCTGTATATTAAAAAATGTGAAGAATGTGAAATTTTTGGAAATCAAAAATATATTTTTCAAGGTATATGTTTTAACAAAGTGAAATAGCACACACGCATGATCATTCATCACAAATTATATAAACACAATTTTAATGTTACACACCTTCACGAGACAACCCCGGAGAATGCTTGAAAAAGATCCATCCATCCTCAAGCTGGGAGGTAGTAAAATTATCTCCAGATCCCATCACTATTTCATCACCTCTCTCCGACATCTTTACAAGTAAACTACTCTGTGGCATGTCAGATACTAAAACGAATAACTTGTCAGACTCAGGGTCTGAAACATTGAGTAAAGCTGTGGTGATTAAAATGTAGCTTCCAACTCGAATATTTAAATTGCTAGTAATGTACAAAGAAGGGGCACCGACATTTCCTGAAAGAAAAATAATTATGATCACTTCAAGATTTAGCATTAGTGTAAATTTTGACTACGCTATAAGTTAATGGAAATTCGTACGTTTACAAACTCTTGTATAAGGATCCATGTAATGATTCTCAGGGCAAGATTGTAGGCAAGTATTTTCCATGAAATAAAATCCGTCAAAGCATAATCCACATTCATCAGGGTCCAAGCAGTAGGCACATCCAGAAGTACAGGCTGTAATAATATTTTTAAATCACAAATATATTAATTATGATTAGATTATGAATTAAATTATTTAAAAAATAATAAACCATGCAGTTAAAATTTTAAAAATAATGATAAAGTGTTTAATATAAAAATTTGTGCTGTGGAATTATTGCACTTAACTTGTCAGAACACATTTCTATCTTGAACATATTTTACAGCTTAACTATTCAATTATAACATTTTGTAATACAACATTTCCTTTTTTTTTTATTCTAAGCAACCATGAGAGAGAGAGAGAGAGAGAGAGAGAGAGAGAGAGAGAGAACTATCTGAAACAAAAAAATTCAAAACCTCTAAGAACATTAATCAGGACCCACGCAGTACGAACATCCTGATGGTCGATTGTCTTACAGTTTTATGGAGTAAGGGTTATATTTGTTCAAGCTATGCCATGCACAACCAGAAGTGCAGTTTAGGATAGCATTATGTTTAATTACAGTTATATGAATTAGGATTAGATCATGTTGTTTGGTTGGTTTAGGGTTTTTATTACATACGGGCCATATTTGGACAAGAATTAGACTATGGGTTACGTATTTAAAAAATGATAAATCACGAAGCTAAAATGCAAAAAATCACTATAAAAAGTGTAATATAAAAATATGTGCTGCTGAACTGGAGTAGTTAATATATATATATTTTTATCACAAATACATTTTTCACAATTTGACTATTTAATTCCAACATCTTCAAAAAGCAATTATAATACATTTTTATTTTCAGCAAACCATAAAAGCTATTTGAAAAAAAAAATTTAAAATCTTAAGAACAAAAAAATACTTTTTTATTAGATACAGCTAAACCTCAGTAACACGAAACCGCTTATCACGAAAGTTCATTTTACACAGAATGAATGTCCTGTCTTGTCGAACAGGGCTAGAGCCAATGTGATGATCGATACATTTAACACAAACTAATTTAAGAAATGAATACTTTGCTCTTTGTTGAAAACTTCTGGAAAAGCTGTTCAATCTCAAACTGCCAAGTGTAAAATTTTAATATTATGTAGCTAAATTAATTGATACGCAAGAAAATAATAACAGTAAAACGCTTTGGTTTAATTTTGTTCTTTTGCAACCCCCCATTTAAATCTATAAATTTAAATTTAGGTACAATATTTGATCTTTATCAATACTATGTGTTCTATTCCCCTTCAAGGGGAGAGAGATTATTAGAAACTTTAGATACCAAGTTTCATGTCATTTGGTAAAACTGTTTCGGAATTCTGGACACAGAAAGATTGGAGCTACTAATCTTAAATCCGTTTCCCACACTTAGTTATGGATGTTTTTCTAAATAAGACTCCTATGGCGCTGATATTTTGTACCTTGTTACTATACAGGTATCCTAACAAAATGGATGCAATGTTTTACTTTTAAATAATTTTTAGTTAGAAATATTTATTGTTCTATTAATACTTTTTTCGAAAAGTTATTTATGAATAGGATCTTTATATTGCCATATAAAATGAATAAGAACTTTATATTGACATATATTATGAATAGGAACTTTATATTGACATATATTATGAATTATTATAATTTATTAGTGTTTGTTTGTACATTTAATTTTTTCGACCCATTTCAATTTTTCTATTCGTTTTGTACCATCCTTCTGATGTCAAATCCGCCTTTTGCGTTTGGTGTCTGTCTGTATGTATGTGCCCTATACGTGAAACTTTGCATACTGTTAGTATGTAATTTCATTTAGTGACTGAACTTGGTTGCGTAAGTATGTCTGTTTGTCTTTCTGTTCTTTGTTCGATTTTGTGTTTGTACAGGCATCACATCAATTTTCTTCCAGATATTTTATTACAATATACTTTATTTTATACACCACATATTACGTTAGTGAATGCAATGTTAAACATTTCTTTTTTGTTATATTTAGATACGCTTCATGCTAAAACACTTGAGTAAGTATACATAAATCAACCATAATTTGGTAGTTTTGGAAAAGTTGGAATGTTTTTAGAGTATTATTATTACCTAGATTGCTTTACCAGTACTGCTGAAAAATCAATTATTTTTCCAAAAATTAATTTTGTTTTGGGAATTTCAGCTGTGATACTTCATTTATTTCAAGTCTTATTTTTGTTCTTTGCGCAATGTAAACGATTTCCGAACATTTGGGACAGACGATATTTTTCAGCGAACGGGAATGAATAGGAAGCTCGTCTTGGTTGATCACGTGCAGTGATATTGTTTCTTTCGCTCTGAATTAATTTCGCATTTCTAAATTGTGTGCACTATTTAGTTGTAAGTGTCAACTGTGCAAGATAACGCTATAAAAAAGAATCACAAATTAATATCAGAAAAACAACCTTTTTCCATGGAAGTAGGAAAGATAGTGGAAGTGCCTTTACTTTGAACTGTTGAAGCCAAAACTATAAACGCGGCGCCATTTTGGTGCGTTAAAAATATTGTGCTCGTGCATGTAAATCATCGTGGTTATACCGCTTTTGAACTTCCGAGGTTTTTGATTGACGATTTTAACTAAATAATTAGCAGCATTTTCTTAGTTTTGATTTGGATATGACGTCTTGTGACGCCTACGGGTGTACAAATCGAAATACAAAGAAGATCCATGGAATATCGTTTCATAGTTAAGTTTAATTTGATGTATCTTTAGGCTGATAGCTTTTTGACCTGTAACTTCTAAGTATTAAAGCAGCATTATATTCAAAATAAGACGTATTTATAAACATTTAAAAATTATTTTGAAAAGTTGACTGATTTATCCAAAGGGATTATTAATTTTATTTATCAATTAACAGAATTATAATATTTTTATTTTTGAATCTATCAGTTGTAATAAGAGTAAAAAACTGCTTTTCAGGAAAGTTTAACTTTTATTTTTAAAAGAGTATTACAGTCAAATAAACAGTAGCGGTATTTTTAGTACATGGGTGAAAATATTACCTCACGTTACATGATTTAGAATGAAACAGCCTTAGCTAACAGTTATAAAATCCGAATTATAAACAGTACTTTTGTTTTTCTAAAACGCATTTTTTGTTAGTTAAGTTCTTTTGCGTTGACAAACTAAGTAATTGCTTGAATGCTATTGAAACTTTGGACTGGCAAGCAAATACTTAAAAACATTGTAACTGTATGAAGTTTTTCAAAACACGCATCTCTTGAGCCAGTGGTTAAGATTATGAGCTCATACAATTTATGCTTGTAGTCCTAGGTTTATTGTATTTGCATGTATTACAATTTTAGAAATTATTCATAATAAAAAGACCCTTTCTATGGGTGAATTTTCGTGGACAGACATAATATATTTAATAATCAGTCTTCAATTTATCAAGCATGTTTATTTTTATTATCAAAGTAAGAATTGTAAAGAAGTTTGATTTAGTGGTTTTTTGATTTAATTAGTTTATGTTTATAAATTTTTGTTTTAATTGTCTAAGATAAACAGTAAAACCTTTAATTTTTTGGACTTGGAAAAAATATGGTTAGACAGGCTTATTATTAGACAGGATCTATATAAATAGGTTTCAATGTATCTACCAATTCATTGTATCTTACTACTATAATTTTAATTTCAGGTTTCCCAAAGTCTCAGAACGTAGAGATGCATGGATAAGCAGTGTATAGTCATAAAGAAGTGCATAATAAGAAGTAAAATACCGCAAGAAAATAAATATTAAGAATGGATGATTGGGCCAAAAGTGTGTGTATTTCAATGTATGCAGGAAATCAATAAAATGAATTTCAATGCCTAATTGTGGAAACCAATTTGGATACAATTTATAAAAGCAAGAATGAGGGATACGGAGTAGCACTAGACTATTAGGCACTAGTGGGCAGAAGCTATGAGTGGGATCAGCTAATTTAAATTAAAACATTAGAAAATGGTATTTGTAGGATACCTATAATTTTACTAATCAGCGAGTTTTTACCAATTTAAAAGCTGTTTTAAAATATTTTGCACGCCAATGATAAACAAAAAACCACAATAAAACTAGAATTGTTTGTTTTCTGTTTCTTATATTGTAATTATTATAATATTATTATCGTATATTCTATTATTGTAATTAAACAGGGTTAAGGTTCGATGTAATCTTCTTTTAGTCAAGCAACAAATGACCAGTTCCTGATTAACTACAAATAATCGTGATTTACGAATACCGACTTTCCATGTGGAGATCATCACATGAATAGACAACGGTTTTAACATGGAAAATTTATATCAATTACCGTTCTTTCCAAATTTCGACTCCATCAAGATCTGGTCAACTATGCAAACTACAAATAATCGTGATCTACGAATGCCTACTTTCAATTTGGAGATGATCCCTCAAATGGACAACGATTTGAACATGGAAACTTATATCAATTTTTCTTTCAAAATTTCTACTCCATTAAGATCTGGTCAATTTTACGAATGACGAGATACTTCGTCGAGACAATAACCAGGAGGGTTAAGGTTCCTTGTAATCTTCTTTTAGTCGAGCTACAAATTAACAGTTACTGATTAACTACAAATAATCGTGATCTATGAATAGCGACTTTCATTGGTGAGATAATTCCTGAAAAGACAACGGTTTTAACAAGGAAAATTCCTGGATATAATGAAAGTAAAATAATGAAATTTCATATTTCGACTAATATGACGATGTAGAATCCGATTAAGACATAAAAACATGGTGTTGTCTTTGGAAATTTTGTTGTTTATGCAAAATTTGATATGAAGACAACCCCTTATACCAGTGCTCCCCAACCTTTTTATCGCCGCGGACCGGATCAACGTTTGATAATTTTAACGCGGCCCGCTGAGGGGGGGGGGAGACGTTGATTGTTTATATATTAGATTGTTTTGATTTAATGATTTTAATTTAACTGTAGTTAAACATGCCTTCAAAATAAAATATAGTTACACCAAAAATGAATATAAAGTGATTTAACATTTTAACTCACTAGAACGCTAAATCAATGAGAACTCGGAGCTTATTTCTGTGCTACGAGACGGTTTCATCTGGGGGTAATAGGAGACAATGACACCCGAAGTGTGTTGCTTATGTCCAGTTTATTCCGTTGTTTTGTTTTGGTTGCTGTCACTGCAGAAAACCCCGCTTCACACAGATAGGTTGTAGGAAATGGCAATAGGGATTTAAGTGCTGTGGTGGAAATATCAGGGTATTCCGCCATGACTTTAATCCAGAACACCGGCAGAGTTGTTGTCTCGAACGTAGTTTTAAGGCCGCCTTCATTTCCAATCCACAGCAGTTGATCTTATTCTTGCACAGACATGCTAGATTCACCTGATTTGTTGACAAATGGGTCGCGGATCCATTCTAACTAGTTCGTGGGTCTTTTGTGGTTGGGAAGTAGCGCTCGAACTCTTTTAAAAGCAAAGACAGGTGATCGTGCACGAACTGGGAGAATGAATGTTTAGGCTCAGTCTCGCCTAAAATCCCCGCTAATGTCTGAAACATGTCCAAAATGCCTCAGTTCACGCGCCGTCCCCACAGCTTCAGTTTGGCTTTAAATGCAGCTACTTTGTATGCCAACTTGAAAACAGTTGATTTTGTCAAAATTGGAAAATAGAGGCATACAGAATTCAGAAATCATAATTGAAGCTCTAGAAACAGAACAAATTTCAAGACCTGATTTACCGGCTCCTAATTTGAGTGGACATTTCATAGATAAGAACCGCACAAACCCGAGAGAAATACACCACAGTAAATAAAATGAAAATAATGTAATGTTCCTGTGGCGGCCCGGTACCATTTGATACACGGACCGGTACCGGTCCGCGGCCCGGTGGTTGGGGATCACTGCCTTATACAATCTTTCTGATAAGGTAGATTTTGATGTATAGTGGACGTTATTCATTATTGAATGATATCTTTGAATTTGTTCTGCTATTAATAGTACTCGAAATAAAGAGGGAGGAAGGGTTTGTTTCTTCCGGTGACTATATATTTGACTTACAAATACGAAGTGGATGTATTACATGCATGGATTCCTTTTGTAAACATACAATTTAATTTAACATACCAAAATCAACTTCAGAACAAACAAGCAAACAAATTCAACTGAAAAGATTAAAAGGAAAAAATGCAAATATCATACCCTAATAAGTTACTTACATTTACAATGTAATGTTTCATAATCTGCATATTGCCCACTTCCACAGTCATCAACACACTCTCCATTACGTAAAAGAAGAGGAAGATCACATGATGTGCATTTGTTTACACTAGAGCATGATTTGCATTTTAAATCACAGGCTTAAAAGAAAATGTTTGAAAATGTCAATAGCTAGAAAGAAATATAAATCATTGGCTTTCAAGTGAAACAAACTTAGTCAAACTTTTTTCAAGACATGAGTCTTTTTAAACTTTTCTGGACCACAATATGGTGATCTTTAGGCTGTCCACTAAGTCAATTTTTTTTTGCGTGAAGGTTAAATTTCGTCTTGAGAAATGCTCTTAGTGAGTTTAGCATAGTAGCCAGAAATATTTTCCTCTTCGTTTCCTCATAACTGTTTTTTAATTCAGTCTGCTTCACTTGTAAGAAGACAGTATAATTACTATACTATAGTAAATTATCTTTGCGAATAAATTGAAAAACTATAATAATATATATTTCAATACATCAAACAGAACAAATTAAGTTTGCAGTTGCAAACATATAACTAATGAAAAATTATGTAATAGCATAATTTTTAATTCTTCTAGTTGGTTAGTATTTATGACTTTGTCCTCTCAGGACATATTGTACAATGCAAAACACAATGAGGGAAGAAAAAACAAAATAAGTAGAAGGGTAAACGAGGGTAAAAATAAAAGACAGATCAGTGCGGTACCTCGGTGTTGTGATGACCACACACGCCCAAGAAAGATGTGCCCCTTTAATACTTCTGTGTTCCATAAACAATTTTTGATACGTACCTACTTAGTTTAATGTGTGCAAAGGATTTTAAATGCACTTTTAGAAAAATAGCACGATAAAGAGTAGGGAATGGTAAGAAAAGAGTTTATCAAATTAAACTGTGCAATTTTATTACTGTACGAATATTTCAAGTTTATATTTTGTGTATTATTAACAACCAAAATCAAGCATCCAGTTTTGTTCAAAAGAATACTTAACCAGTAAGTGAAATTTCATATTTAAAACTATATTTCTACTTGAAATATGTTTTATGATACACGTTAAGTTTCAAATCAAATGATTCAATTTTAAATTAAACATTATTATTAGTATTTAAAAAAAATTTAATGAATGCAATGTTAATATTCTATTGACAAAAGAATTATTTTAGGGCCCTTAAAACCTAAAATAAAAAGTCTTTTTAAGGCATATTAATGATCAGGGGACCCCTACAAGAACAATTGCAAATTAGTTTATAATGAATGTCACAATCGTAAAAAATATATTTCATTATTAAGGATGTTATAACTATTAATACTTTGGATTAATTGCTAGGCTAAAACTTTTAGTTTAGCCCTTCACAGTTGATTAGGTAACTTAAAGCAAGTACTTACGTTCACATACGCCCTGCTTTAAGAAAAATCCTTCAGAGCAATTCTGCACACAGCTTCCATCTTGGAATAATTTTCCAATTATGCACGAAGTACAATCATCAGAAGAAGGTCCACGGCAAGTATTGCACTCCCACGAGCATTCTACGCAAAGGGAGAATCAATGCAATTTTCATTTCTCCTTCCAAATAAAGAAGATATTTGAAAATAAAAATCCATACCTGTGCATTGTCTGCTAACGCCATCAACGTAATGTTGATCAGAGCACTGATGAATGCACTCTCCAAACTGTAACACAAGATCCCCTTTGCACTGAAGACATTCTGAAGAGCTAATACAATGATGACAATTAGAATCACAAGCTGCAAGACAAAGAATAACATGAATTATGATTATATATGTGAGAAAGAGAAGGAGAGAGAGAAAAAAAAAGAGAGAAAGAGAAGGAAAGAGAGATAGAGAGAGAGATAAAAAGAGAGAAAGAGAAAGAATTTTGCACTGAAGACATTATGGAGCGCTAATACACTGATGGCAATAAGAATCACGGGCTGCAAGACAAAGAATAACATGCATTAAAATAAATCCAGTTTACATGAATGAAGTTTACAGCTATTTTTAAACAGATAGAGAGAAAGAGGGAGAGAGAGAAAAGAGAGATAGAAAGAGAGAGAGAGAGGGCATAAGTGTGCACACCCAGAATTTTTTCTCCTAAAATGATTGGAAAGTGGTCATCATCTTGATAAATTATATAGTTATTTATTGTTACTAATCCTGACATGATCTCTTTAAATTAGACCAAGTCCACGAATCCATAACCCCCCAATAAGTCCAAGAAAAGTAGAGGTTCCGATAAAACCTTGTCCATTGTAAAGTCAATACATTTTAAAATATTAGCTGGCGAAGCCTGATCAGCTCCGCACTTGTTACAAGTCCTAAAAACCTTCTGGCTCTGTTCGTAGGAGAGACTCCTCAAGTGTCCACTGGCAAAACGTGAAATACAAGTCTGCTGACTTCTACGGCCCTTAAAGAGTAGGGTGCCTCCAGGACGACTTATCGAGTACCATATAGTCATTTGAGATGCCTAACAGATATAGAGGTCATAGATCTTGTCTGCCAAACAGTAAGGTTTGAATGCCTGTTTGTAAGTACATAGATGTTGGTGTCTGTCTCCATAACGAGTAATGGTAGCTTGCCTACTGGGGTAACCAGCAATAATTTGTATTCCTCACAAATAGCTGCCAGTTCACCCTTGTGGTGCCGAAGACCGAAGAAATCAGTGCTCGGGCTTTAAAAAGTCATTTGAAATTAAAACATTAGCCCCTGAAAATCCATTTTCGGTCAAATTCAATAGTCCTGCTATTTAGGGCAGGATAGGTTATTTTGTGAATAAGTATAAAATTTGTACACAAATTTTATGATAGACAATGCTGAAGCATTTGTTGTGGAATCTTAACAGATCACCATATCTTATCTGTTTAAGACTAAAGACAAGATACATTGCATGTATTTGAAATAAAAGCAGTGATTTCCTTCTAAATGACACATGTTACTTCCTGTTTCGTAACCTTCTTATTTTCGGCAGCATACCGTAAATTTTTCACTTCTACTCCACTGTCTGTTTTGGTGTTATGTTATGGAAAAGGGTGGAATGTTATTCGCCAAAATTGGGGACTAATTGCTCTTCTACAGCGATCAAACATCTAAAGTAGCTAAGGGAAGTGAAAAGAAGTGCCACTGGAATGAAACTAGTGTAGCCTAAAAACCTAACATTAACCATGAATCCAAACTGTCTTCAGATAGGTGCATTCAGGAAATATATACACCAGTCGATGCCTTCAAGTTTTAAGGTTGCTCGAGTGTTTTATTGGTATAGAGTAAAGTTATGTCTTGTAATGTAGAAATAGGAGTGTAGTCGCAAGCTCAACAAGATATTTACTAACTATAAAGAGACATCGCAACAGACAAGTATAAGAACGATCCGATCAACGTAAACACTCAGAGGCTTGTTGCGTATTATAAAGGATTGCATCAGCTAGTTGTAATTGATTGGAATGTATAAAAAAAATTGTAGGCTAGAATAAAGAAGTTAAATTATGTCAGGCTTATGGCCATGGAATGTGTAGAACAAATGCCTTTGGTATCATAAATCTCAGTATAAAATATCTATCCAAAGTTGAAAATGAAGCTAAAACAATAATCTTAATAAAAGTCACCGAACATGTAAGGCCTTAAAAATTTACTTAAAGAAACACAATTTTTATAATGCCAATAATCTAGAAATTATCAAATGATCAGAAAGATTGGAGCCAGATATGCTTTTAAATGTATGTTAAAAAACAAGTAATTAAGTTTTTGAATCCTTTAATATATTTAACAATACGTTGCACTACTAAATTAGTAACACAAGAGTATTTAAGTGTTTAATAGATACAAAAGGTTACAAACCTTGACAAACTCCATTTGCAGGAAAGTATCCTTGGTGGCAATGGGCCTCACAAGTACCTAAGTGTGTAAGAAAGTTTCCATTCCAACAGGTAACACAAGAAGTTGCTCCATTTCTTTCACATGTTGCACAGGTAGGATGACATTCTATGCAAAGGGGATTATACTTTTGAATATAATTGTTTACTCTTGGAATGCATTTTCTTGATTTAAATTGAAGCACTTATTTTTATCAAAAGAAATGATAAAATACACTCTATAAAAAATAAAATCGACGCACCAAGAAGGAGTTGTCCATCACTGGTTTTGGGCTCGATTACCTTGGAACGGCGCTGACTGGGGACGTATTGTCTTTAGTGACGAGTCCCGTTTCCAACTGTGTCCTGACGACAATTGCAGACGTGCATGGAGATGTCCAGGGCAGCGTGGGGATCCTGCCCTTATATCGCACGCCACACATGCCCACAACAGGGCATTAAAGTCTGGGGTGCCATCTCCTTTGACAGCCGGACACCTTTGGTAGTCATTTCTGGCACACTTACAGCACGGCGGTACGTAGACGACATTCTACGACCGGTTGTGTTACAGTTCCTTTAGCGACACCCCAGACTTAATTTTCAACAAGATAATGCCCGGCCACACATGGCACGTGTTGTGAATTTTCAAGCTTTTCCAACACTTTCTTGGCCAGGAAGGACTTCTGATGTCTCTCCTATAGAGCACATTTGCGGCGTTATGGGAAGGCGATTGCAACCATCCCGGAATGTTGACCTTTTAGCCTGACAGTTGGAGACATTTTGGCAAGAAATTCCGCAGGACACTAACCCGGAACCTTTTCAGTCTATGCCACGCCGGGTGAGAGCTTGCATCCAGGCCATAGGAGGACCAACGTCTTATTCGCTTAATCCCTTTGTAACGGTCAAACTCTGAAATAAAACATCCAATGGTTCTGCAATTTTAATCGTTTGTTTTGCTATGTATGTTCTTCACATC
Source organism: Metellina segmentata (assembly GCA_947359465.1). Taxonomy (NCBI): domain Eukaryota; kingdom Metazoa; phylum Arthropoda; class Arachnida; order Araneae; family Tetragnathidae; genus Metellina; species Metellina segmentata. The sequence continues at coordinate 41,892,719 of OX375882.1, read as the reverse complement.
CACCAATTTTTATCGCAATCGGACAGCTCCTTCTTGGTGCGTCGATTTTTTTGTTATAGAGTTTAGAATTTCTTTTTCAAAAGATGATTAATCACTGGATGATTTATAATATAATATTATTCAAAAACACGTTAACAAACCTAGGCAAATTCGGTTTGAATTCAAGTAGAAATTAGGAGGGCATCCTACGTTGCATTGGCCGTACATAATAGATTGGTGTTGGTATTTACACTGCAAACACTGCATACCATCAACTTCAGTGCTGTTGAGGGTACAATCTTGGCAGGATGGATCACAATCTGTTACAATTAGAAATACAGATTACACAAAATCTCACTGTTTGTTCATATTTATAAGAAAACAAGTGTGAAAAGATTGTCTGTCTACCACTCACTCCTCCCATCACTTGGAGATCCTTCATTTTAAGTGAATCAGGTGGCTGTCGTAATTTGATTTTTGTTTTTGGCGAATATTGGCAATGGAAATAGGTAATTCACTAGTACAGATATTCTTGGCAAGTGACAATCATAAAGTTCGTTACGAATTTTTCATTGAGTGTGCCATTGTGACAAAAGATTTTTTTTCAACCATCCTGCATTCCCTATGGAAAACAGGATGAGAAACATTTAATGGTAACTCACAGATGCAGACTTTGTGATGGCAGAAGTCTTGGGGTAAACAGACACAGACAGCATTTTATTCTTCAGAAGTATGACAGTAAAATGATTTGTTCTACTAAAGTTATTTTGCAAAATATTTTACTCTTCAGAAACTATAAATAATTTTTTTTTAATCATAAAAACTCGGAGGATGATCTAAAAAACATAAAAATAAAATTTAACTTAGAACACGACTTTTCAAAGTGCTAGACAAGATAAAGTACAATTTATACTATAATTATTCGAAGGAAACATTTGTATAGATAGAACAAAAGGAAGCTAGATACTAATTTGTCATACATATACTTTTTGTTTAATACATTGGATTCATTACTTACTCGATTTAGAGATATTGATAAAGTGCTATGTTTTAAATGAAAATTGATTTTCTTATAGTAACACATCAGACTCAACCAACAAAAGCTACATATAATATACTGATTCAATTTCAGATAAAAATATTTTTATTGTATTATAATTAAAAATGAATGACATTGCAATTTAAAAATATTTTTACGTTTTGAAAACTGTTAATCAAATTATCAATGACTTACCATTACACGTATTATCTAAGTCCATATATTTGCCAACTCCACAGGTAGGAATACATTTGTCAAATTTGAAAGTTCTACCAGTATGGCAAGTATAACATTCATCATCGTTAAATCCATAACAAGTAGCACAGGATGGATGACAAGCTGTAATGTTAAAAAAATATTATTTCTTTAGAATAAATGTCAACAATTCTTCAATATCACAAAAATACATTTGCACTGATTAAATTTGTTTCTATATTGTATAGGTCTAGCATAGGTCTAATTTTTGAATAGATAAATTAAACAATTACAAATAACATGAAATACAAGCCAACTAATTATTCTAGATTGTTTTGTTTACATGATCTATTTTTTTTTTAAAACTTTTATGCTTAAATTTAAATTACTGTAAAGATTTTATATAAATATATTTCTACTTTAGATTGATATGATAATTGAAAAGAGCAATTTCCATTGGTTGAATTTATCATTCAAAATAAATTAGTACCTTTAATATGTTAATACGAATAGTATACTGTTACTCAAAAAGTTTCATCCAAACCTTTCGTGGGATATGTCTTTGACAGGAAAACTCTAATAAGCACAAAAATTAAATAGGTAGTCAAAATGAAAAGACCAATTTTAGATGTATATGCACAAATTGACCAAAAATTAAATTCAGTAGTGTTGGTACTGATTATAGAAAAATTATGAGAGCACAAAAATTAAATAGGTCGTCACAAATTAAAGTCCAATTTTAGTTGCACATGCACGAATAGGAAAAAAAAATTAAATTCAGTAAAATTGGTGCTGATTTTATTGTACATTTTAGAAGATATCACAGGGTCATGTGCTATGGAAGAGAAAATACAAATATGCACATACCATAACATATCCCATTTTCCTGGAAGTACCCATTGGAGCAATGAGGAACACACCTTCCGTCCTTGAAAAAAAGAGAGCCACTGCAAGACGTGCAGTCTGTATCATTAGCTCTAAAGCACGCTTCACAGCTTGAATGACAAACTGTCAAGATGGAATGAAAATTTAAATATTGATTATGATATAAAAATAGAAATGTCAATGAAATGGAATAGTAAGCAGAATTATCACACCTTCACACATTCCATCGGCAGTAAGAAAGTATCCATCTGGACACTTTTCTACACAAGAACCAAAATGAGTTCCGATGTAAGGAAGCAAATATCCATTTGAACAGGTCAAGCACTTGTCTTTTGAGGAACCCCCTAAACAAGCACGGCAATCTTCATGACAAGCTGTAAGTGAATAGAACGGTAAAACTGATTTGTGACAGCATACATTTAACAACCACAAAATGTTACATGCAAACCTAACTGTATGGTTCAGCATGTATAAGGATTAATCAACTAGTGCAAAAAAAAATATAATTTATGAAATTTGTTTTGAATTTTTGTTAAATATATATACAGTGTGTTTCGAAAATATCAAACAAATTGTAAAGGCCCAATATAAAAGTTCATAGAGGACACACATTCATTCAGGATGGACAGACATCCATGCCGTACCCTGGATTCGAATCGGAAATCTTTGATTCCAGAAGCAACATTCTGACCACTCTAATGCCCTTTTGGGCAGTTCGTCTATTTTCCGTTCGCATCCTCATACATCAGATGCATATCTGCGAGTTACAAATTCATATAGCGATGCATGCCGTTAAAAATCCGAGCAGGGAATAACGCCTTACGCCACAGAAACGATGTCATCGACTGACCTAAAAAGTACCCACTACTGCCTAAACACGGCATTTCCGGACACACATTCATTGACAGCAATGCTTATTTTGGCCCTCTTTACCACCCTTCACAATTTGTCCTGATATTTTCGAAACACTCTCAATATTTTTATTGCCTTCGCGGCTGATATTTGTGAAAGAGTACCCAATGGTTGAGTTGCCATTACTCATGGATACTAGCATGGATAATCACGAATATTAATGTGCTTAAAAACTGAGAATCAAACCCGGGACTTACTAGATGGTAGACAAACGCTATGAGCACTACACCAGTTTCACAGCAGTTATTTTTTAATGTATAGGAGTTTAAATATTAGAGTAATAAAAAGGCATTTCATGATGCATGAAAATGAATTCAAATGAATGTTTGATATTGAAAGGTAATTTACTATTTCTAAAATAAAATGCATGGTGCATATGAAACATACACATTAAATAATTATAAACTGAAATATGGAATAAAACAACTAAAATTTGGAGCAGGAAAATTATGGCATAGAATATAACAAAATGAAATTAATTAATTTTTATAAGTATTACGTTTTGAGTAGTCTAAAGCAAGTATCTTACAGATATAGGATATAAAGAGTTTATAATTTATGTATTTGGAAAATAATTGCAAAAAATTACTTACATTTGTACGAAATCTCTTGAAGTAAAAGTATTCTATAAATTTGATACATTGTTTGCATACTTTTTTAATTCTAAAATTATGTTTATTCAGAAATGAATTATGCTCGTCAGGCATTCAACTTTGTGATAAGAAAAAGCAATTTGATGTCATCATAAATTTAAATACCTTTTAAAGAAAAATAAAGAAACATATTCCAGACTTACTTCTACAAATTCCAGCACCCAAATCACCGAAGTAACCTTGACCACAGTCCCAAACACAAGAGTTTTCAAGGAGAAACTGACCAAAGGGACAACTAGTACAATGAAAAGGCAAAGGTCCAAAGCATGACTGACATTCATCATGGCAGGCTGAGGGAAAAAATGTTATTGTTACAAGCACAGAGAAGTAGTATACTACTTCTCTGTGGTTACAAGAAAGTAAAATATTTAAATAAAAATACGTTTATCATGAAAATTAAAAAAAAAATCATTTGCATGTTAGCTTGCTGAAAATAATTTTACATTGTTATATTTGTGTTTAAAATCAGGCAATTTTTACAAAGCATAATCACATACGCGATAGGTAATTCAAGCTTTTTATCCCAAATGCATATGTAATGATTTAAAATCACATGACAAAGTATAATTTTCATTGTATTTTAAATTATCTCAAAAATAAGTTACTTACCCAAAATTTTAATGGGTAATTATTTAAACTCATTAAGCAGTAGTATGTTCAGCTAATAAGTCGTAAAAGAAAAACTAGCGTATTTTATAGTGTTGTTTTATACACCATCATAACTATAAATTGTAATACACATAAAAAGGAAATGCTAAATACTCAATCGAGTTTAAATTATAGTAATATTTATATGTATAGCAGCACAGAACATGCTTTATTCTCTTTCATTATTTGCATTTGGTATTAATGCATGGTTTATTGATAAATAATTTTTGATAGATTTCATATTAATCTTAAGTTAATATATTTAACATACCAATACATTAAACAAGGTATACAATTTCATTTGTGTCTCAATTGTGAATAATACTATTCAAATTTACTTTGTTGACCTTTATTTGCTTAATCTACATCTTATATTTACCCTCCGGGGCAATGGCACCCATAATTGGGCCATATATGGCCCGCACGACAACAACAACAACATCTTATATTTAAAAAGTAAAAGTTAAAACTACTTTAATCCTAACTCAATTTTTCAGGATAAAACTAAAATTAGTATTAATAACCTGCTGCATGGATATATTATACAAACTAGCCACTGCATTACTAGTCCGGCGATGCTCGTACCCGTGGTGCTGGTTGGCTTCGCAAACCAACACCACGCGCGTCTTAAAAATATTTAACAAAAATTATTTTTATTTATTTTGTATAAACACAAATATTTCATAATAATAATCGTAATAATATTTCATAATCATTTAAAACTAGCTTATTTACATTGTTTCATCTTTGGTTTTATTATAATATATGTTTAAAATTAATTATAGATGGTTATAATAAAGTAATGCATAATGTAGAAGGCGCAAAATTGTGAAATAATTATTTAGCGAAGAAATTGAACCATTAAGGATATTACAGATCTTTCATCAAATATTTTCAAAACACAACTTACGAAGACAGTATGCATCAAGAAATACATAGTAGCCAGGAGTACATTCAGATTCACAATAACCTTCTTCTAGGAAAAAATCGTGTTCACAGTACTGGCAAGTTCCATCCTTTAAGCATCTAGCACAGCTTACATTACATTCTAAAAGAAATTCAAATTGAGTTAAAAGTACGAGGAACGAATAATTGATGTTATTACAAAACCATATAGATTTAAAAAGGGCAATAAAATCACAGAAGAAATTATAAAAACGTGAACAATAAAAAACAGTAATTTTGAAATCTCGTTCTGTTTGAACAAGTTTCTTATGTCATTGATTAAGAAAGATATTTTAAGTACTAAAACAAATCGTTCAACTACATTATAGAAAGATTGCAATAAATGGATTATCAATTTGCTGATATATTTTACTGTAAAATAATTTTCGAAAATAATATTCTAATAAGCATGTTCAATAACTTTACAAATTAAAATTGAATGAATCAGTTACAAGGTCAATTATTTTTTTTATTTGACATTAATATCATGGTCATATAAAAACAAATGAAACATTAGTTTAATGAGGTTTAGATAATAGCAGTTAAAAATGCACGAGTGAAAGGGATGATGCAATTGTATTAACTTATGATTATCATCAATGAATAAATAAAAAATAATTAGAATACATAAAATATGAAGAAATTCGAAAGTAATAAAAATATATTATTTATCTGCTTACTAATTTCGTGTATGTATTTATTTTGACAAGTTCAATAGTTCAATGAAATAATATTGCATTAAAAAGGCAAACACAGCAATTAAATGTTAAACAGAATTAAAATTGTACAATAAAAATAGTTTATATTTTTATTGTTCTATAATGTAAAACACATACTGATGTAAAGATACATATAATTTTCACGTTCATCCTTACCAGATGGCAAGCAAATGCTATAAGCACTACACCAGTTAGACAGCGGTTATTTTTAATGTATATAGGAATTCAAATATTAAAGCAATAAAAAGTCATTGCAATAGTGCATAAAAATAAATTCAAATAAATGTTTGACATTTCTAAGGTAATTTACAGTTAGTAAAATAAAATGCCTGAAAAATATTGTTTTCAAAATGAACATGTCTTTCTAATTCGTAACAATGTAAATTATAACAAGAAAAATTATTACCCAAGCAATAACCATCTGATACATAATAGTGTCCAGTACAATTATCAACACAATTTCCATCTTGGAGTAATTGACCCGGTAAGGGACAAGAAATGCAGTCACCGGAATTAGGTCCATGACAACTCAAGCAAGATTCATGGCATTCTATTACAAACAAAATTTTGAAATAAATTAACATAGAATTTTTTTCCCACTCATTAAAAAATAAAATAATTTATTAACTAAATGAAAAATTTTGAAAATTATGTACAGATCATTTAAAAAGATTCTAACCAAGGCAAAATCCACCAGAAGTATAATAATTAGCATCACAGTTCTTAACGCAACGACCTTTTTGCAGTAGATAAGCTTTGGGACAGCTAGTGCATTGTGATGTCATGTTACCAAAGCATGTTTTACAGGATGGCGAGCAAACTGAAAATACATTGTATGGTACAAAAAATAATGTAAATAATAAACAAACAATAAATGATTTATAGTTACACATTTTAATAAAAAAGCATGTAAGGACAACATGATGAATGCGGAAATATAATTTCATTTGACCCATTTCCCATACTATGATGATTAAAAAAAATGAGATTACGTGAAAATAAAATGGTAATCAGATTCGACGAGAAAAAATTTCCAAATTATTAAATGGGAAAATAATTATATTTATACGATAACTGGAAATAACAGACAGGAATACAATACAATCTCGTATTGTTACAATGGTACCAGTGGCGGATTTAAGGGGGGGAGGGTGACTATAGGAGCTATAGCTCAAGGCGGCTGAGGGAAAGGAGCAGGGAGTGGGTAAGGGTGGGAACGGCAAGTTGTTCTTAGCCCCTAGGCGGTAGAAGTATAAATCCCCGCCACAAATAGTACAAAACGATATAAGAAAGCAAATCACAACAAAAGGTCTTGCGTAATACCTTGGATATTGTGAACATCTTTGAATAAACCCTTTGACTCTTAGTTTAACTATCGATACAGAAGAGTAAAATGCATTTGCATGCATACTTCAAAATCACACTTAATTTTAGTCATTCTATTGAATTAAAATATTAAACACAAAATAATTTTCACTACTTTAGAACACACTATCGCAATATGTAGTTGTGAATGGCTTCTAAAAGAATAAGGGATATCGAAAGCGAATTCCAAACTCATTGATAAACAAATTGTTTTACCCTCAACTCTTATGTACAAAAAAAAGAATTGGATACGAAATTATAGTAAATCTACATCGTATCGCACACATTTATAAAGATAATACTACAGATATGAACTTTACTTTATAAATATAGTATCATATAGTACTGACAAATTAAAAAATATATATATCATTCGTAACATGTAAGGAGACAATTTGAAATTACTTAAAACCTGACAATATATTAAAGTTAGAAAGTATTCTCAGAAGTACTAACCCTTGCATTCATTGTTTTCATCACTGAAGTAAACAGGAGGGCATGTGTCCACACATTTTCCATCATACAGAACCTTATCCAACTCTGCACACACTAAGCAATGGTTTCGATCAGAGCTTAAGCAACTTTCACATTCTATTGCACATATACCTGGAGAAGTAAATAATATAATCATGAAAGTAATGGATATATAATATATTGCACCCCGGCAAAAAAAGTGACACAAGTCAAAAAATAAAATTTGTGATGTTATTTCATTGAAGAATATGTATGAGGTGCCCCAGCGTATTATATTACTATTCTATAGAATACAATAGAAGTTACCACCATAAATACTTAGTTAAAATTTAAAAGAAGCTTATACTATTTCAATATAAGTTTTATAGTATCCTTTAAGTTGACGTTTCACAAATTCTGAAATTTTAAGTTGTGTCACTATTCTTGCCGGTGTGCGATTTATGTATTATAACTTTAAGTCAGGCCTCGAAATAGATTTTTTATAAGTTTTTAAATTAGGTGCACAGATTATATTTTAGGTGCACATTTAAAAAACGTAGTATAAGAGCATTAATGTAATGTAAACTACTTGATTAGTTGGGTATGTTACAAGTAGATAGTAAATAAATGTATTTAAACATTTTTTTATCTGCGAAATTATTACTTACAAATATTCAGTTATCATCAGACATTGGTGGGCATTCAGAAACGTCTATTTTTTTGGCAGATCTTTACCCATAAGGTTTAGTGGCCATCCTTCTTTTTGTATTTTTCCTTCATTGCAACATAGTATTTTCTGGATTAAAGTTTTCGCATAGTGTGTATTTAGGAATTTTAATTACGTTCCTTTAGAGCGAGAGAGGTCGATACTAATATTTTGTTCAGACATCAAAATAACATAAAATACGTTTCCTCACTTTTTGTTAACGATAGGTGCACTGTGTGCACCTAGAAGGAAAAAATTAGGTGCACAATTTTATTTTCAGGTGCACAGTGCACCCGGGTATTTCGAGCCCTGCTTTAAGTGCAGAGTCAAATGTACCAAAAGAACTTTTCAATTGGACAAATAAAGGTATTTAAAAAAAATAAAAACAAGGTTCCTAATTCAAATATTTGGCAAAATGTTTCGCATACAAAATTAAAAGATTTCCGAAGTATATGTCAGAAATAAATTTGCAAAGACAAACGTATTTTGAAAAAAACAGTTAACATTTTATGATAGAAAACAAATTTAATTTTTAATACTTGAATACATTTACTTTGAGGACAAGTACAGCAAGAATGATTATGATACTGATTGGAAGTTATTGAACACAGAGGGCACTTTTGAATGAAGCATTTCTCTACGATGCCATCATATATACACAATGTGCAGGAATCCTTGTTAACCACAGCTAGATTCTAAATGATATAAATGAAAATATCAAAGTTTTGTTGCAATGCATTTGCTTCACAATATCCATTCATTATATAATAGTAATATGAAAGCATTTAATTTAATAGCATTTGACAATTTGCACTAGATATCACAGTTAAACATTCTTAAATATTTTCCTGAAATTATATCGTCACTAAATGCTTTCGTAAAAAGGTACATCCCTTTATAATAAATGCAGTAAGGATAGAAGCTGAAAAATTAATTTTTCTTTACACTACTAGAACTTTCATGAATTCTTACAGAAAAATGCAAAGAGGTTAGTAAACTTGTATAATTTATACATAATAAAAAGTTGGTATTTAAACATCAGAGATAACTGAAACAGCCACAAATTAAAAGCAAAATTAAAATTTCAGTCTTCTTACACTAATTAATGAAAAACTATTTTCAAAATATTGTAGAATATTCAAGAAAAACGTGATTAAACCGTCAATTTATTAACAACAAAAATGATATCTTTATGTTTGAATAACTTAAACTCTGTATTTTAAAAATTGAAATCGAAATTGTTTTAATAAAATGTAATATTTTGAAGACTTTAATAGTGAGAGTTTTGGAAAATATCAATTTTAAATTTAAAAAGTAGTGTAAATATATATATTTAACAATGAAGTCTGCGTGAGAAGGAATTAACTATGAAAAACATAACTATGGCGTTTTTAGGAAAGCAAAATGAACTGATAGAAGAAATTATATACTTGAAATAAATAATTGCAATTTAATTTTCTTTTAATTTAAAAAGCTCACAGAACATGCTGCAAATGTGTGGAAAGTAAACCTCTGTTAAACCACGAGTTGACATGCACTCTCTCGAAATATTTGAAGGATGCGTTATACAGCCATCAGGCAGATTGCCTGTTTCATCCTGGAATAAAAAAATACTAAATGTAAATTTATGATTCGAACCATATTTCAAAGTATTAGAAAAAAGTATATTCAAATGAGTTATATGTGCAGCATAGGATACTAAGTCTGTAAATCCCTTGAATTTGGGGCCCCAATCCTAAGGAATCAAAACCCCAATACTTTGATGTCTGCTTTACTTTAACTTTTATAACACCCTTAAACATGAGGAATAAATATATACCAATCCCTAAAGATGAGGATAAATCTAACAAATGCATAGATAATATAAGCTACCTAATGTATCTAAAATCACCAAATACAGAGTGGCTTTCGATAACATTTTTTTCGATCCTATGGGTGCTATATCAAGAGAGACAAGGGTCAAATCTGAAGATCTTCCAATATTCTATTAGTCGAGTCAAACGCTCTAAACAAGGGTTACATTTTACCAATATATTGGTAATATCGGAAATGTTATATTGTTTGTCTGCCAGAACTGCTCCAGACTCAAAGTTTGAGTACTAGTGGTAACTATAGAAACATGTCTTCAATATTTTGAGTGTTTATTTGGTTTCTTATGGCGAAGGGGCCATATTTGGCCATGTTGCGCAGCATAAGGCAAACAACATCAATGGAACATACACACACAAGGAAAACGTTTACTGACACAGAACAGAAATAGACCCAGGAACGAATAGAACCTGCACCGCCTGCAACTCACAGGTTGCTAACGCAGTGGTCGAACACACTGAGTCACAATTTTAAGTTAGGATCAGTCAGGTTAAGTTTTGCAGCAGTTGCAATGGCGGAGGACTAAACAAGACGGTGGGGACATCCTCTAATCTCATAAATTTCTGGAGTTTGGTTGGGATAAGTGTGACAATGCGTGTGTGTGTTGTGCGATAAACTTGAATGCTTCAATAATCCCCTATAGAAAATGAACCAACTCGGATCGTTTCAACGACAACAGACCAGTCGCATGATTTTGAACGAGTCTATTCTTCAAATTAGGCGATAGGTTGGAACGTGGACCAACAACTGGTGTCCTTTGCACGGGTTCTGATTCCAAGTCCATCATTAGATCCGGAAAGAGTTACTAGTGATGACAAGTTAGAAGGATGAAACATGCCCAGCGATCAACAAGCATGTGTTAGCGTATGGCGACCTCCTCTTAACGAGCTTCCACACCTTTTCAAAAATCGACTGACACAAGATCGACTGCCTTTTCGATGAATTTGCACTATACAGGTTCTAGTTCTCTTGAATCAACATAATAATTAGGTCCTTTTCAAGCTTATTATTTTATTTTTAAGGCTCACGAGAACACAGGCGAAGAAACTACTACGAGTGTAAGGGTTGTGTCTCAGTTAGGTGTTAGTATGAGTGTTAGGGTAGGGTCAGTTTCAAAAACACCAAATTATTAGCTAAACTATTAATTCTAGCTACTAGCATGCCCTCGATTTTGATGACATTTGATCTTGGACAAGTACCATTGACCTTGGTGCTTGAATGTAGGTGATTTGAAATATGTAGTGTAAAAATCAAGGCTTTAAAATTTTTTAAGGGTTTTTGATAAATATTAAGGTTTTTTAAGGGACTTTAAAAGATGAAATAAAAAATTAGGCTCTTTTGGCACATGATAACCCTGGTATAAACAAATAAATATTTCCAAAGCATATGAGAGGAATTTTCAGTGTAAACGAATCAAACGGAATGCGAAGATTTTACTTCCTCTACTTAATTACTCTTACATGATATACATCGGGATTAGCTTAAAATGTAGTTTTTAAACTTCAACTAGATAACTTAACAACACTAAAATGTCAGTATAAACTCTTTCATACCATTACACAATCAGAGATACACTTAGGACAGCATTCATCAGGGACAGTTGAAAGCTTTTCACCCTTTATTTGAAAATAAAAAGTACAGAATAAGTATGGTAAGCATTTTAGGTACGACATACTTAAATATTTCTATTAAACAAAATTATTTGAATTATACCTTTGGGCAAACAACAGAAGGGCATTGGATGACATAAGAAACTGTAGTACCATCCTGGCACTGATTCAATATACAGTCAGATGTTGTAAACCACACATCATTGTGGACATGGCTTTCTTCCCCATCACTACAGGCCTCTTTGAGAGATAAGATATTTTAACGAAACAAAAGAAACACAAAAAATGCAAGTTCAGGGGACATTTTAAATTTAAAAAAAAAAAAATTGACGGTTAAACGTTCAGAATCGACAAACTTATAATCCAATGTGTATGCTATAAATACAAATGTATTTTTGAGAACAAACTTTTTTGTGTTCAGCATGGTTGATTGGTTTTCTGGTTTTTATGGCGCAATGGCCGTATTGGATCATGCTGCGAAAAATAGAAGACAGACGTCTTGTAATGAACTCACACCCAAAGGTATTTTTACTGACACAGAAGAGAGAAATTCAGAATTTTACGTTTGTCCTGTATTGATAAATGTATTGTCTTTCATCTGCCTTTGACTTCATTCTTAATAAAACTACGCGGAAGAACTTACCGCGCAAATGATATCCTTCTGCAGTCTGATGACAGGAATGAGAACTCTGCAAGACAGAAATCATCGCAGAGAAAAAAAATTTGAGCGAAGGCGAAAATAGGTTTAGAAGCCAAATAATTACCGACTAGTCTTTAACGTGTGAATAGGGTGCCATTGAAGTAAATGTTCAAGAGAAAACTGTGTTAACACGACTGAGATGTAGAGTTTTTGCCATGTACTTCAACGGAAATGCGAATTAAAACATGAAGATGAAATGCTGCTTTATACATTTCTGATTATTGTCCTTACAGCAGGGCTCGAAATAAATCAAGGCAACCACGGCAAATGCTGAGAGCTTAGCCTAAATCGCCACGACGATCAACGGTTATCACTGCAAGTTTTGATGCGGGTATTTGGAATCGAATGTTTCATTATTTCTCTTTCAAATACCAGATATTAAAAAAATGAAAGACAAAACTATGCGCCTTAATAAGTGCGGATGGTCCTTCGCTTTCAGATTTTAAGGCTGATCAAGCAATTCTGAAATGGTTTCGTGCATGTGATCGCAGACCTTGGTTTTGTTTTCTATGTAGTTATGAAACAACTGCAATTTTCTCTAGCCTAATTATTGACTCATGCTTTCGTAAACTTGATAATAAGTAAATAAACGTGTGTCTACAGTTTATTATTTGAGTGTTTTTTTTTTCTATCTCAGATGTATTATATGAAATTGTTGAAAGCTTACAAGAAAAGTGAATGCGATGTCCTTCTCTTTCACAAACCAAGCACGAGATTATAAAAATAACAATTTAATTAAATGATAAAAACAGCACGCACATAAACACAAATATCATTTCATCCGGTGCAGGACATATCGCACCTCAAAACAAAAACAACCTCTCTCAGCCAGGGCCCGATTTAGAAAATTTGGTATAGTAGGCATAACACGCAGGAAGGGGGCCCCCCATGTTATCCGTTCATCACAAAAACTAATTTTAAAACAATAATTGGTACTTACGTATTTGACCGTTGACCGTTTCAAAAATTGTTGAAAAAACATTCCAGAAAATATGAAAAGTTATTTTTGTTTAAAAATTTTAGATACTTTTGAAATTTTGGGGCCCTTTAAATTATGGGGGCCCTAGGCCCGTGCCTCACGGGCCTAATGGTAAATCAGGGCCTGCTCTCAGCCGAGGCAAGTATCCGAATGCAATTTTCTCTATGACAACCCTTCCACGCAGGGAGGTTAGTCGCCAAGAACTCTCCTAAATTGATCGCCAACAGTGGCCAGATATAACAGTGAAGTATTTTTTTCTTTTCAATGCACTATTCATTCAATTGTTTTAAAGATTAGCAACTCAGTAGAGCGTCAGGCTCGCATAGGAAGGGTCCTCAGCGGAGCCTGCAATTCTGATGGTTGCGAGATCGGCGCTTGGACCTGGCTAAAGACCGTCGTGTTCGCTAATGGTGGCTGGGGCAAGTTAAATAGGTCGTGGCCGCAAAGTCCCTCATGTTCTCATACCAAATCAATACCTCTGGGGGTACCAGATCAGGGGGTTATCGGTCTCTTATTGGGATCTAAATTATGATATGTGTGAGTGAATGGGTGTGTGAAAGGGACCTTCCTGTAAAACGGATTTGTCATGCATGAAGAAGTCCAACCCTCCGGGGCAATGGCACCCCCAATTGGCCCATATATGGCCCGCACGACAACAACAACAACAAAGATTAGCGACAAATTTGCAACTGTAATTTACCGTTATTACAGAAAATTTAGGTTTTGCCATGAGATGAATGGTATTTGCTGCCATCTTCAAAATCTTATTTCGAGCCCTGCCCTACAGGTATAAAGTGAGCTTATCAATACTTACATCCACAAGAATGGATTTATAGAACATATAAAATTTGAGTAATGAAACTGCCACCAATAGATATAAACAATTAGCAAACTTAGGTGCAGATGCAATATTGGGGTCTGCTAGTATTATAAGATTCATCAGATTAAACAAATTGGCAAATTGGTATTCACCATATCGAAGTAACTAGCTAGAAAACAAATGTAACTCTCTTACCTGGTCTAAAAATTCTTACTTTTGAAAGAATTGCAGGGTGGGCAACAGTTGTCATGGTGAGATGAAATTTCATTGCTGCTACAATCTACTAAGGGGCACGCTATTTTCGTACAGCTGATGCTTTTGGAATGACATTGGCAAATATTGCATGTTGAATTCCACATTTCTCCATCCTTGAATAGGAATGAAAGAACAGTTTAAGTGCATGTGTGGAATATGAATATTCAATGTTAAATTCGAAAAACCTCTTCCTTTATTCATATGAACCCCAAAACCAATTCAGATAGCGCCTGCCCTAATTTCAAGAAAGACAAAATACTTAAGACAGATGTATAATTTTTTTTCAGCTGTTCCTTTAAGAAATATTCCACACATTGATTATTTCAAATCTACTGAGAAAATTTACAGCATTTTAACTTTCCGAGGGATTTACGAGGTCGCTATGGCTAAGTAGGTTTTTCTCACTGCACTAACAACCTGTAAGTCTCCTAAAATTGACAATCTGTAAACTAGAGGTAAACTTAGCATCACTACAAAATTAACGAGCAATAAAATAGCATATACAGCAGTGTAACCTATCTCCATCATGAAGTACTTTATGAGAAGAGAAAATTGTGCTGTCTTCACCTTAAAGGCTTATTAGACCCGGATCTACAGCCTAAAGTGGATTCTGAAACCACTGCAGACATTAATGCCCAGATCCGGATTCTAACACAGAGCCTATTTAATCAAATGCCAGATTTCCTATACAGTACCTCACTGAATACTTCAAATATAATTTGTATAAAATAACACATAATATATAAGCATATGTATAAGGTTTACTTAAAATCTAGTTTCGGCAATTTTTCATAGAAACAACCTAAAAGCTATTTCCCTCAGCTTGGAAATTTAACTGCATATTTCGGTTTTTCTTTCACATAATGCAAATAAAATGAGCAATATGGCTAACGTTCTTCGTTATCGTAAAGGGGAAGGGAAAATATATCACATTTGTGCCACATTAACCAACCGCCTGAGCATCAATCACCCGCCAAATACGAGTCTCGGTTCAAGCATTATCTCCCGCATCGAATTTCATGTGGTACACGGAATTCTCGACACCAGTGACGGATCTATTTCAAGGCCCCCCACATGGAAGGGAGTCGCTGATATCGTGGTACTGGGGCCCAAGAGCGATGGGATCAACGTTTTTTGCGTTGTGACATGCAGTTTATTTGATGGTAAGAAGTTACAAATCTCTTCATTGTATCTATATAAATAAAATGGAGGGCTTCTACATTGAATATTTCCCACATTTTAACTACAGAATGTTATTTATCCTGTTTTGGACCATTTTAATGCACAATCTATGTTTTCCGCGTTTTGTGTCAGATTGTATGAATGTGCTCGCACTACGCCCAAACGGTTGGATAGGTTTTCATGAAATTTTATGCACTGTGAGTACTTACAGTAGCGAATGCATGAACTTCACAGCGTCAATCAGTCTTCTGTCGTTTCGTTTTGTTTGCGTGTTTGTTGAAGTATCACAAAAATGTAAAACATACTTTGATAAAGTGTCATTTTTATGTAACATATTCTAACCAATGAATACGTTATTCAAATTTTCTCCGCCTACCTCCTTTTTTTTTGGTGAGCTTCAAGCTGAAGCAGTGAGTCCACATACCCCTTACCACACTTTAATCAACCTTGTCCTGGCAGCGTTGGTGAAGCTGAGATATAAATTGAGAGTGACGGGCAGTCAAAATCCCCCCAAAGACGCAACTGACAGTTGTATATAGCCGCCATCTTAGTATTATCATTTGTAGTTTTTTCTCTCAAAAAGGGTGTGATGTATGAGAAATTGATTGTATGAATGAATATGGTATGATAATGGTAAATGTAAGTTGCCTGAATTAAAAACTTGACACGGTGATAAGAAATTGTTTTATATATAGACACTTTAAACGCTATTCCTTTCTTTCTACGAAAAGGAAAACTGATTATTCTCTGGTCACTTTTTAAATTTACTGCTAACCCAATCAATCCGAGTAGCGTCAGACAATTATGTTAGTTTATAATAACAACAAATGTATAAAGGAAAATTTTAATTTCTGCTTAAAGGTATAAATATATTCATTGGGTCAAATTTCCTAATTAACATTGCTATAGAAGCAGATCAAAATATCTTGAAAGTAGGCACAAGAAAATGAAATCCCCAAAAATTATATTTACATTGATGAAAATTCAAATGCTTATTGTGGACGATTTGGAATTTAAATTTCCTTTAAATAAAGAACAGAAGAATTATTGGGAAGGATATAGAACGATAAAATCCAAGTACCAAATTGGCACAAACAATCAAGCGTTAATAGATGTCAAGTGTGTCAAGTAGATGCGTTTTAGTTTTATTATAAGCTGAAAATTCTGAAATGTATTTAAGTTCACTGTTTATCAAACAGTTCTCCTTATGTAGTCTGTATAGAGGAAAAATCGTGGTAAATGCAAGTGTTGGAGTTAAAGCACAATGATGAAATGACAGTTGATGAAAATTGATTTTGCGCATGTTCTTTAGTTTTGACTTTAAACCAATCATTTGCTAATTACAACATTTTTGACGTGAATACGTCTTCAAATTTGGATCGGTATAGCACGGTATGGCATTTTAACTAACGTCGAACTAGAACAACACAACGGGCTATTGACGACGGTCTGGGATCAACCCCCGAAAGGAAAGATCCGAGGACAACTCCACGCTATGTTGAACCACGGATACATGGCGAAGCAACACCTAAGCTGGAACCCCACTCTCCAAACTTCCACAGCCAACGAGAGGACTTTTGAGGCCATGGCAGATTTAACATGCACAAGCCCCTTTGTACATGACGGTCTTTGGCTGAATTCGAACTTGCAACCCTCTGGTTGCTAATCCAATGCACTTCCAACAGGGCTACTCGGTATAGAGGAGTCTACGAAATCTATAACAATTGAAAAAAGGTGGCCATATTTGTCGCACTTATATTTCGTATTCGACTTATTAAATTTTTGTTGGATAGAGGACATATGATAGCATCTCAAATTGTGGATAGTGTAGAGTGTAGCAGTGGGGAAAACGTGGATCTTGAGCGTTAACGCTGAAAATGTCGACAAGTTTAGGCAATGCTGCATTATATTCCAAAGAGATGACAATGAAGTTTGTGTCGATTCATAGCGAATAATGGGATCTACACTATTATTTATAATCGATATATAAAATTTAAAAGCAATAAATATCAATGGTTTTTGAAGGATAAATAAGGTCAATAGTTTTTCGCATCTCGCTCATCGATTCGTCCTACATTTGTATTTGTGCTTTCTTACAATACCACGGATCTACACTCGGATGCATACAAACCAAGCGATCATCTATCTATATAATATATATATATATATATATATATATATATATATATATATATATATATATATATATATATATATATATATATATATATATATATAATTCTCTTACGTGGCACGCAAAAAAGACGTTATTTGTTATCGCGTTTTGGCAACATTGTACGTTTACCACAAAGCATCGCGCCTCAATTTGATTCATAGCGTTATCGGATGAAATTTTATTGAATTTTTTTTTTTAGTCGAGCTGTTGCAGTTAAAAGATATTAAAGAAAGCGGAGGATCTTTTCAGGGCCATTAAAAAAAAGGCCATTTTCAGGGCCAATAATTATAGTTCAACAAGACGTTTTCACTACAACTTTCGACAACAAACTCAATGAAAAAGTGTGGGTGGCTCGAGTGCTGGGTACACACAAACAACATGCTGGGAATTCAATTTCCAAATAAGCACTCACATTTCGAGTCAAAATTTGCTCAAAGTATTTCATTTGAATTCTGATTCCAGAGGTACTGTATTAATCTTTTATGGTAATACAGCAAATTTAGATTTGAAAAATATATTTTTGGAATATCATATTTTGTAAACAATCCCTTCTGCTAGGACACATGTCTGGAATAATGCGAGCGAAGCGAGCATAGATTCGAGCAGCGAACCAATGTCCTCCGGGGGTTGGCGAGCGTTAGCGAGCAGTGTTCGGGCCCCCTGGTCTTATATAAAATGCTAAGTTCTCCTGTGCTTCCGCGGCTATTAAAGTTTTGATTGGTTGTGTGACGTCACGAGTAAGCAGAGTTTCTAATTGTTTCTATTGGTTGTGTGATATCACGAGCGAAACGAGATAAGAAATATCAAAAACCTTTACATTCGGAATCGCCATAGAAATAACACTGAGTATAAAACGATTGTCGTACGCAGCTCATATTGTTTTATCAGTGTTGATCAAAAATTAAGTTTTCCAATAATATTGTTTCACCAGCATTGATTAAAAAACAACACCATGGAAAAGAAAGGCAAGTTGACAGATAGTGATGGAAAAAGTTTTATAGATAGCCATTGATCAACTAAAGTTGACTGATAGTGGTGAAAAACCAGTACAAATAGCCAATGATCACGCACCTTTAGGTTAAAAATAATATGTAAATGAAGTTTGACCAAACAATAAATAAATTTTGTTATGCACCCGTCGTATGACGGGCCATTTGTCCTAGTGAGAAATAACATGAAACAGAGCACACGACATACACATGCTCTGTCTTTTCATCAGGTCATTAGAAAAGCGATGGTGTCCACTTGATAAAGGGGGTCACCGTGGGTTTGCCCAATTTGCTGGCAACTAATAACCTACGCAGATTCGATTCCATCCTGTGGTATTTCTCTCTTCTGTGTTTGTAAAGATTCCCTTGTGCATGTATGTCCATTTACAACACTGTTTGGCTCAACAAGGCCAAATATGGCTCTTGCGCAATTAAACCCAACCCAATGAATCGACCAACCACATAGTAAAGACAATGATTACGCGCCTGCCCATGCATGGCAACTTGGGCGAGGGGGTTAGCTAACTACTGGTGTGTGCTGTATTAGCTTTCATGGCTCCGAAAGTCACCCTATTCGTTCGATTTCGCTTCTTGCAAACCTCCTCTTATCGTCAAATATCACATAAACGGACAAAGATTCGAAGACATTGAGGACGCCCAATGCGACGGAACATCTGCTCGCTATTTCAAGATATGGCTTCAGAAAATGCGTCCAGCAGATAAAAAGTTATGAAATGATCCCGTGGCTTTGGAAAGATACTACATAAAATGCGTATTCCAGACCACATCTAACAGAAACGTCATCGACGCAAGACACATAAATTCTCTCGGTATCGTATGGCCCATCAGTCCTGGCACCAATTTTAATTTGGACTTGCTACTGAATTATCAGAGCGCACAGCAGCTTTTTTCTACTGGCAAATATTTCGTCACCCCTTTGATGTCATGCGGAGAAAAAACGCAATGGGACCGTCTGACTGTGAGAAACCTTCCGCTTGAAATTCAATCTGTTCATCTTGCCATAAAGTAGATAGGAGGTTTCTTTTCTTTTGGGAAGTTTTTTAATTTTATTCCGCGATTAATTCTGAGAACAGGGGGTGGCCTGTGACCGAGTGCTCGACATACGAAGAACGCAAAGCATCGGATTACAAATTAGGAACTAAGATGGATCTCCAAGAAATAGGCAAATAAAAATCAAACGCGAGATATGGATATAGCCAAACATTGTATTTATTCGGTAATTCATACTGAATTTACACAATTCCACGGGATAATGGGTGCATTGAACCAGTCCATAAATGATATTTCATCAATTCAAATGAGAGGTCAGAAGTCGGAAATGGTTGCATCTATTTAATGAAATTGTTATTTGATATTGACTAGGAAAATGTTGTTATTTCCTAATTACTTCTTACAGAAAGGCTAAAAATAGAGTGCAATTAAATGCGACAAAAAGGAGAAAAAGGAAGAAACTTCCAGCAAGAATAGTTTTAATTTTGCAGTAACATGGAAAGCCAATTGATTTTGATTTACATTCAAATATCATATTTTTCCGAAATTAAAATGCCATACTAATGTATTTTAAAAGTACCTTAAAATAGAAACATTTTACGTAGATCCTGTTTGCGCTTTTAAATAATAATTAAATGAAACAAGCATGATAGTTTTCAAATGATAATTTGAAAAAATATGAATAAGTCTGATAGGTAGGTAGTTAATTAACCGCGCACTGGAGCAACACAACGGACTGCTCTGTCAGAAAATTAATGTAACATTTTGTGCTCTAAACTCGTTTAAATTCGGAAAGGGGGAAAATGACTTGAAACTTGGGATGCAAAGTTGAATTTTAATACTCATATTTTTTGTCATTTTTCTGAAACTTTTATTCAACAGTTAATTAGATCGGTAGGTAGGTAGGCATTTTAACTAACGTCGCACTGGAGAAACACAAAGGCTATTGGCGACGGTCCGGGATCAAACATGAAGAAAGAGATCCGAGGAAAACACAACATAATTTTGGGGGTTCGAGGTAATAATGAGGTGACATCTGAGCTGACACTCCACTCTCCAGACTCCCATGTCACATCAACGTGAAGAAATTTGAGGCCACGAGAGATTTAACGTACACCAGTCTCCGTGTACACGACCGCCTTTGGTTGTATTCGAACTCGGAACCCTCCGGTTGCTAAGCTGTTACTCTTCCAACCGGGCTATCGAGGCCCTAATAAGATCGGACTTTACTTTTTTGTCTTAGCAAAACTTCAACTTCTATAAATGATGCATATTTTAGCATATAGCAATCATTTTTGCTACGAAAATGTTTTCTAATGACAACTTTACGATCCACTTTTCGAAAGGTCATTTGAGGATTCTTATTTTGTGGGGTTTCTCAGTAATGAATCGAATTGGGCTGAGCATTTCTCAAGGACAGCCATCTTGATATACATTTGAAATTTTTCGTCATATTCAGGATAGTTGCCGAGGCATTAATTACTCGATATCCAAATCTTAACAAGGCGTCCCTCTTATAAAAACATTAAATTAGGAGTGCCTTTTGAAAATTGTGATATAAATTTAGGAAAAGAAGATTCGCCTATTTGTATGTGTTCATGGGTTGCGAATTCGAAACTAGGTCCAGCCAAAGACCGTCGTGTACAAGGGGGCTGGTGCACGTTTAATCTGTCGTGGTCTCAAATGTCCTCAAGTTGGCGTAGCAGTTTGGATTACCAGATCAGATGTTCACCTTGCCATCTGACGGTGATTCAAAATTACTAGGCGTCTTCCCCTTAGGGATTGATTCCCGTCCGTTGCCAATGGCACGTTGTTTTGCTCCAGTGTAACCTTAATTAATTACCTACCTACCCTAAGTGTTTGTTCTCGTAACCGAAGAAAGAATTTATGAATATAGACGAATGAAGTGTGTGAAACTGCCGGAACGAACGTTTATTACTGAGCATTCTTTTTTGTTTAAGCTTGAATGGATACCTCGGTTGTTTTTCAACATCCTTTACTTTCTTAGACGATGTACATGACTCCCAGCACAACGTTCAGGAACAGCCATGGTCATAATTGGGTGATCCCATCGGAAGTAATGAAATTGGTGCGTGATTTGATATGACAGAGGTAGAATCCCTAGTAGACTTTATCATCTTTTATTTGTAAGTTTTATTATATCTTAATCTGTATTAGTAAATTTTATTATCTTTTATTTGTAGAGTCCGAAACACTGACGTTTTCGGCATTAAAAGGGACGAACTCACTGTTATTTGTGAAGGAGCGTTTCAGTGGGTAAATCGCCGTTGCTCCTAACAAGGACCAATCAACAGCATCCAAACATTAACAAACTGAGATTTGAACTGGGACCTACTAGGTGGTAGACAAATACTGATCACCATAGCTGGTAGGCGGTTCATGACATAACGAGTCTGTCACTCAGACTCTTTAATAACAATTTTTAGAAAACATACCCTATCCATTGATACCATTGAATTTGTTCTTCTGTGTGTGAACGATGTGCTATTTTTCTATTATATAAGTTGCATTTTATTTCAAAAGTAAAAGAAGTTGTAGCAACTGCTTTGTAGGAAATTTATTAGAAAGAAAGATCATGCAAAATATGGCTGTGGAATGCTAGTGAAGCAGCAAAAATATTTACATACATCAATTGAATCAGATAAGTTCCTTGCATTTTATTTAACAAGGGAGAAAAATAATGCTGTTTGAAAATACATTTTCAATTCTTAGCGAAATTTCAACATGACAGTTGCAAGTACGTTTATAGAAAAGGTAATAAAATTGACTTTAATAGTTTCTAAATCAATTGATTCTTCAAATCAATAGAATATAAACCAAAGAAATTTTTCCATAAAAAATTGAAATTTCTTAGAATGACTACTTTATTTTAAAGCAGAATTTCCAAACCTATACTTTTCTGAACTCTAGTATTCTTGAACTACTTAATGCCATGGTGAACACGAGAAAAAAAGGTATTCAATTCATGTCTTACAACTTAAAGTTTGAAATTTAGAACATCACAACCTTCTTTATAAGGACTTTAATGGAACATAGTGTCCCACTTTTTCTTTAAAAGACTAAAAGTAGTAAATTCTTGTTACGTGCAAAATATATTTCCCCCATAAAGTCCTGAAAATGTTTTTAGTACAGTCTCTTTCAAAGTATTAAATCGTCTATACACATGCGATTTTAGTGAAACTTATTTGTTTAGCGTAAAAAGTTTCGTATAGCTCATCAGGCCTCATTCATAAATAAAAAATAATTTAGCAAGATAATAAAACATAATACTAATCAATAGTTAGTAAAATGATGGAAAAAATGTAGGAAATTTTAAACTCTACAGACTTGGGATTTTTTATTAACTGACTCAAATATAATGATTTCTTTAAACTTTTTTACTCATGACTTTTATTATGTTGGAAAAACTGTTCTAAGGAAAATTTTCTCAGCTTATGAGCAGGAGTGGAGAACCTTTTCATATTGGAAGGCCGCATTCATAATAAAAGGAGGCCGTATTCACGAAACTTCAATTAGATTTACAGTACAAAGTCCAAAATCCGGAATCCTCCGGACCTCGGCCATTTCGGATTTGACTTTTCCAGATTTCGGATTATTAGCATTTTTTTTTGTCAGAAAAACCTTAATCAAACCTTCCCAGCGCGAATTTTGTGTTTACAATAGTAAGATAGCAGATATATAAATCGAAATAATTTTAAAAAAAGGAAAAAACTTTTTAATACAATACAAGAAATTTTACTTGCAAATATTCTAATTTTTCTGTGTGGTATTTACTTCGAACCTGTCCGTTATTTTGAGTTGTTCCATCAATTAGACCCAGGTTTACCTCCTTGTTCTTTAAAAATTGTCGGAAAATGGAAAAAAGTGAGAAACACAGAAAAACGCCGGTTATTGCAAAACGTCCGGATTTTTGACAATTCCGTATTTCGGACGTCCGGATTTGGGACTTTGTACTGTATTTAAAAATAACACGATGGACTATTTAGCAGACAGAACTGAAAAAATACTGTTGAGCTGCGTAACTATTCGCAAATTCCACTCTAAAACAGAAACGCAGTGCACACTGCCCAAAGCTGATAACATAACGGCATACTATCAGCCCCCACAAACTCTCACCGATCAGCCTCGTGCGGTAATGGCGCCAGTAAGACGGGAGAAAATTCATCAGACATTTTAAATTCGCATTAGAACTAAATCATTAGTTTGGCAGCAGTGAATTTAGATTTTATGGCTTTCTGATTCTCTAAATGTGCCAGTTCATCAGAGAGGATTATTTCGTTGAAATTCATTTTACTCTTTGGTATCTTAAATATGCTTTTTTTTTTAATTTAAATATCAAAGGAGTAAAACTAAAAATAGAAGAATTTTTTCTGTTTCGTTTGGAACCTAGGAGGTCACATGCTGTCTTCAGGCCTAAGCTTCCCCACCCTGTACTACAATATGAGTCCATTTTGCCTCATCGTGGCGTAACAGAATGGAATGAGAGAAGCATGTCCGGACCTTGTTCCTGGTAGAATCACCATAGGATTGAAAGTTGTTCCATCATGCCCAGTTAAAGCTATCTGGCAGGGACACAGTTTGACTTCTTTTTGGGGCCTCGGACTAACAGAATGGTTATCAGTCTTATGTTTGGCGCAGCTTGGTTTTATATGGCTTAGCCAAATACGGCTCTTGTGCCATATAACTCAAAATCAACAAGTCTAACAGAAGTTGCGTCCCCTTTTTTCTTTACACACGTTTCAGGGACACAAGGTCTAATAGACTTGGTATAGTTGATTTATGCGAAGTGTTCCATGTAGAGTCACTTTAGGTTTGAAGGGGCATTCCATTATACCCTACTGAAACTAGAAAGGAAGAGGCAAAGTCGGACTTCTTTGTTTTGGTACCTTGCTTCTTCAGACGTAGGAGAAGTTGCATCCCCTTTCCTCTTTACAAAAGTTTCAGGGCTACTACGCAACAAAAACAGGGCAGGACTTGGCCAGTTTATGGCTTTACAAGATCGATGATGTTCATACGTTCTTGACTAGGTTCAAGTACGACGACGGCTAACCCAACCATATTTCGTATCTTTAACTGAGAAAGTTACATATTTAATTTTTTCCCTAACAGTAAAATTAAAATTATTAATTTCCTTTTCCGTGCTTGTATGATTCGTCTTAGTAAATACGAGCCGGAGAGATAGAAATATGATAATGAAATTTAAAATGTATTTTACTTTTTGTCATTTATATACTTTTGTGCATACTTTTTGTCATTAATATATTTTTGTTCATACTTTTTGTCATCATTATATTTAAAGCACAAGCAGGGGGTCTTCTACTTCTTAACTAGGAAAAAAATATACCTATTTGTAGAAAACCTAATACTCTTTTCATCAAAAAGTACAAATCTGAAGGTTTGCTGATACAACTCGAATTCTCTTAAAACATTGAGACCTGATGACACCAGACTCAATGTGTTGTCTCTTCGATTTATGTATCCTCAGTACTCAAACTGTTAATGTATCATAATGAATAGATAGGTACCATTTTGAAATTGTTACTTTTGGAAAACATATATTAGTTAAGTTTTCTTATTGGATTTCAGTTATGACAAAATATCTCTGTTTAAAAAAAATGTTGCCCTCCGCTGCCGCCGCAGGATTGAAAACCCGCGTGTTTCGCTCGATTCTTAGACGGTTTCCCGAGAAAATACGGATAAGAAAATTACGAAATTAACATTTTTTAAAATTGTTAAAATTGTAAAATGAATTTGTTTAAAATTGTACAGGGAACAAGATGAAAAAGATTTTTTTCCGATGCGGCTATTAGTTTAGGGGTTATTAAGTGTTGGCGTTGAAAGACCGTACCGTAAGAAAGAGTACATTCTAAGGTTTCTCGTGAAAACGCGAAATTTCTAACGCGAGTGAGCAAAAGACGCACACATTTTCAGTCTTCAGTCGAGAGTTTTTTTAGAGTACCTCTAAACGTGAAATTTTGCACCACGCCGAGTGTTTTTAGAAATTTTAATTTGGTTCCTGATAATATTCTTTTGAAATTCGGGAAAAATCCGGATATTTTCGTTATTTTTCTTTTTTAAACTGTCATATCTATAGCTTATTACTATTAGTTTTTAAATTTGAAAACATCACGGGAAACCTTAGGATGTACTCTTTTATACGGTACAATTATTTTTGAAATTGGTTAATAAATGAATCCGATGTGATTAAAAGGTGGTAAAACAATTTTCGTATTTTTTTATCGCAATATCTGATAAAAAACTAAAACTGTCTTATCTATAGCTTAATACAATTAGTTTTAAAATTTAAAAATACCACGTCAAAGCTTAGAATGCACTCTTTCTTGTGGTATAATTATTTAAAAAATTGGTTCATAAATAAATGGATGCGATGAAAAGTATAATTTCGCGATAGTGTACAAATTGTTCCTCATGTAGATGCGCGAAGATCAAACGTCGAACGGCCTTAATGAAACTTGCTGTGACGTCATAGAACGGAGGTTTCGCCGTCGAAGGAGATTGACTCTGCGAAAGGAGTGTTGCGGAGAAGTGAATCCCAAATGGGATTGAGTAGCAATACCCGGGGTTTGGCAAGCGGAGGCGAGCAGTGGGTGGAGCCCCCTAGTGTAATAAATAATATCATGATCTTTGGTCATATTTTATTCTTAGAAAAGAAAACTGCCACTTTAGAGACAGTCAAAATAAAAGTTAGGGGAGAACTTACCTCGAAAGATTTTCCATGGAAGTTACATCTACCTACAAAATTATAAAGACAATATTTTACTTAGTAAAAATCGAAAACGATTTTTATGCTCTTAACTAACTATAAAAGATGCATTTCTATGAGAAAATACGATTCCAATTATTGGATATAGCTTATTGAAGATTTAAAGTTAATTAAAGCAGGCAGAAGTTATATTCAAAAATTTCAAGCATAGTATTTTCAACCAACAGGAACTGAAGCCTTTCAAAAAATGACTACAATGTTTAGATAATTTAACAATAACTTTTCAGTTTAATATAAATATATTTGATCTATGGTTATTAAACGCTTAACTGATTTTTCTAAAGTCCAAACTATCTTCAAGTACATTGCCGTTCAAGGAAAGCCATTTTTATTACATAATTTGAATTAGGGTTTGTCCGCAAGCACTCAAAACACACAAGTATTGATGATTGACATTTAGAATACAAATAAATAAAGAATATTTATAATTATAAGTTTTGCAAATCTTAAACTTAATGGATGTCCTATTGTAACATTTCCAAAAGTATTACAACAGATGAATATTACCTGCCAACAAAATTAAAATCTGATTGAAATATGTATTGAAATAATTAAGAAGTGGTAGATGATTTTTCATTTGACACGAGAATTTTTTATCCAAGTTTAAAGTGATGTATTTTCACTTTTTTCTTACATCAAATGTGTCTTGAGGTGTAATAATTCAGCTAGTTGACAGTTGAAATACCTTATTTTTAGCAAAATTAATACAAGACAGAAAGAATACGGAACATAAAAATAATAGAGCCTGGGAAAAAAATTTACTACAAATTATGGTGTAAACTTAAAATTGAATAATGAAAAGATAAAAATGAACAAATTTAACGTTCATCTTAATACTTTAATTTTTATGACATAACATTTAATTCAGAAAGATAAGAGTTTCAAAATAGGAAAGATATATTAGATGAAGATGATGATGAAAGTTATATTAGATGAAGTCAAAATAGGAAAGTTATATTAGATGCAGCAGAATATGAGATGAGTAATAATAAGTAATAATAATATAGATAAATATGAATAAAGGATTTCAGGCAAATTTACAATTATGATCTAGGAATTTTTTTCTTTAATTATTATGAAAATAAGAAACAAATAATCTCGTTGCTTCCCTATTCATACATTTGCATAAGAAATAAAGTAATTTTTTTTTCTTTTTCAAAATTTCTCACATTTTTTTTTATCAGTTTTAAAAGCAAAATGAAAAAAAAAATATTTTAGACTTTACCTGAACTGAGTGAAATCAAAGCGCAATGAATAAGAAGTAGGAAAAGAAAAGTTTGTAGTTTCATTGTCATTTAATACAGCTGCCGATTTAAGTCATTAAACAACAATATTTAATAAATTGATTTCAGAAACGAAACTGGAAAACACACTAAATGAACTAAAGTTATTTGCGATTTACAAACTTAAACGCAGTAGAATCCATTGTAGGCTTTGAAAAGGAAGGACTATAGCTTGGATGAGAGTAATGAAAGAGAGAGAGATGTATGAAGATCGCGCTGAAAGGTTGGCGCATGTCTAGCAGACGATACAAAATAAAAACAACAATAAAAGAAAATTTCTGAGTTGAGCTGAGATGTTTAAGAGTTTCATTGAGAGAAAATATTTTGATACCCAAAGACAAATAATAAAACAACTCTGAAAATATAATTATAGTACTTTTCAAAATGAAATCAAAGATTGCCTCCCCCCCTGTTATTCCGAAAAAAATCTTGTCATTCCAAGAAAGGTAATCACGAAACCGAAGTAAACCACAATTCGACTCAATCATATTAACTGAGACCGCGTTCGTTTTTGGAGGCAAATTTGTTTTGTTTACAAAAAGAATAAAGGTAGGAAAAGTATGTTTTGGGTCAGTTTATATCAAACGATTTAACTATTAGAATTAATTACAAGTGCTATTTTGGACAGACAACGAAATACCACTATGAAGTTAAAGTAACATAAAAATTACTTTTCCTACGTTTTACTCAAAGTTTTTATTTTAAGTATTTTTTGGAATTCAACTTATAAACTTGCACGATGGATTTCCCCACTGAAGAAGAATTATTTGAGTTGCAGCATCAAGATGAAATGGATATGATGAATGACATGGAATCAATGGATTGTAAGATATTTTCATGAATGATCTACTTCGCTGTGTGTTGAATTTTTTTTAAGTAGATCAAATCCAGCATATTTTAAGTGTTCAAAAATTTCTTGATTCTACTTCGGTAGTAATAATTTTGTGAAAATAATACATATTTTTGTGTACTTATTTATCGGATTGAAATGGAAATAAGTATTTAGACAAACTTTATTGCGTTACTAAACTGCTGTGTTACACATTTTCGTCTTTTTATGAATTATTACTGCATGGATTGATAAAATTTATTTTTAGGTCATGAAAATTTTGATCCATTTTCGTATGGTACCAAAGATCAATCTCGGGGTAGAAAATCTCCTGTAGAAAGCAATGTGGAAAGTAATTGTGACACTCCTACAAAAGGAATTACAAGGGCTGCCAATGACAGTAATGTTTCTGAGGATACAGGTCAAGGTAACACAATTTATATATTTGACAATATTGTATAAAATTTTAATTTTTGAAAGGAAGTTAGCATAATTTCCCGTAATAGTTTCACCCATTTTAATAAATCCCGTATATAGTTGCTTGCAGTTTGCTTAATACTTAATTCTGAACTCTATTTATGATATCCTTGTTTTTCACCATTTGAAGTTAATTGTAAGCAGAATATTTTATTCAATTTTCAAAATTTTAATTTGCTGAATTTCTTGTTCAAACAAAATCAATGTTTTGCTGACAACTAGGAAAAGAAATAATCACAAAATCTTGAAAACTTTCTTTTAGGAGTTTCAATAGAAGATATGTCTGTTGATATTTTATTTTGTAAAATTTTATGATTTCTGTGTGTTGTGTTTCAAATTTAAAGAATGGTATGGGGGGGGAATGTTGGGTTTTTGTCCTTTCTCTTATGATATTGTATAAATACAGATCGCTATGTCTGTGCATTAGTAAAGACACTGAGCTTTTGATTCTAGATGAAAAAAATTTCTGCATGTTCTCAATATTAATCCAAGGAATGAAATTCCTTTGGATTTCATTTTCTTTTTCTTTATTTCAAGATATTTTAATCTGTTTTTAAATTACAGTTTGAGAATTAGAATTCATAAGAACTAAAAAAAAATGTGTAAGAGTTTTAAAATATTTAAAAATGTTTTCGAAGGAATAAGTAAGAATTTGTTTGATAAAGTACCTCATGAGGCATTACTGTTTAAATTGGAAAGGCTGGGGATTCAGGGAAAAACATTAATATGGATAAAAAATTGGTTAATGGGTAGAAAGCAGAGAGTGCAGGTAAAAGGAAATTATTCACAGTGGACAGAAGTTATAAGTAGGGTGCCTCAGGGATCAGTTTTGGGACCAATTTTATTTATAATTTTCATAGATGATATAGGTCAGGGGATCAAGAATAGAATCAGTATATTTGCAGATGACTTAAAAATATGGGGGACAGTGGATACCAAGTTACAGATAGGAAATTTACATGGAGATTTTGATAAGATATCCGAATGGGCTGTAAAATGGGGTATGTCATTTAATGTAGGGAAATGTCAAGTTCTGCATATGGGTTACAGGAACAGTGGAGCCGAGTACTGTCTGCAGGGAGTAAAGGTAAAGGAGGGAGAAACAGTCAAGGATCTTGGGGTGATAATTCACAGGGATTTTAAAATGGGTCACCAATGTTCAGCTGCGGGTAAAAAGGCTAATAGGTTATTGGGGTATATTAAAAAGACTGTAACTTCAAGGGATAAGAATATAATCTTGCCATTATATAAGGGTTTAGTAAGACCACATCTAGAATATGCTGTACAATTCTGGGCTCCATATATGAGAAAGGACATAGAATCAATTGAAAGGGTTCAGCACAGAGCTACAAAAATAATAAAGGGGCTAGCAAATTTCGACTATAATGAACGTTTAAGTAAGCTAAACATGTATGCACTGGAAAGAAGAAGAAGGAGGGGGGATTTGATTCAGCTTTTCAAGTTGGTAAAACAAGGGGACACAGAGGGCTTAAATTTCAATGGGGATAACAGAACAAGGGGCCATGGGTATAAATTGAATAAGACACATTTTAATCGGGATTTAAGGAAAAACTACTACTTTAATAGGGTAATAGACAGTTGGAATGCATTGCCAGAAAATATAGTTAATTCAAAGGGAGTGTACGAATTTAAGACACAATTGGATAGTCAGTGGGAATTGGAGAATTCATAAACAAAGGACCAGCCTTGTTGGACTTGAGCCTGTAGCTGGTCGTCAATATTTGTATTTGTATTTGTATCTATGCTTCTATTGTCAAAAAGGACTTCTTTGAACCAAAGAAACATTTAATTTTTAAGTGTCATTTATGGGTCGTTCTTGCAAAATAGGCAAAATTCATGTCCCTTCAAAATTTATAGAATTCTATCACTCTGAAGATTTTGTCAACTTTCAAGAATAGTTTAGGATCACTTTTATAATCTACAGAATTAGAAAATTAATGACATTTTTTTATTTTATAAATTTTTAAAACTTTAAAATATCAAATATCATTGTCCTGGCATGTCCCTGAGTGAAATTTTACAATTTCTTCATTCATTACGGTTTTAATATTTATTTATATATTCTTGTAAATAATTTATTCTGCTTCTTTATACATTTGAAAGGTTATTAGTTACAATAATGGAAATAATATTGCAAAAATTTCCAAAAGTAACTTCAATAACTATTGTCCCAAGTAATATCATCATTTTCCTGGCATCTCAGATATCATTATGTGGGCAATTAATAGATGACAGCACTGAGTTAAAAGAATACTTTTCAAGTAATCTGGGGTTTAGGTTATTTAAATAAATAACTGCCATTTTGAAAAGTTATCAACTTTTTTTTTGGTCAGCACATACAAGTTCAGAGTTCAAGGTTTATGTATATTGAAGATAATTTTCCTGGCTTTGATAAAAATTAAATATTTGTAGTAAATTTTTAATTTTTTTTATATCAAGTGTATAAAAGATATTTCTTTAATGTGTGTGAAATTCAAACTGAAATTTTTAAGGGTTCATCCATTAAGCCCTGAACAAGCCTATTTCATCATTATCCTGGCCATCATTGTCCTGCCTTTAACATACCAAGTCAATGATGACAAGACAGGAAAATGATGTTTTATGTTCAGTATTTTATAAATATTTAAATTATTAACTGAAAACAAATATATTCTTTACTTTTAACTATTAACTTTTGATTATTTATTATCCATTGTAATTTTTTCAATAATAAAATACCTTATAATGGGCTTGAAATTTTGAAACTTATTTGTTTCTTTTATTTAAAACATAATGTTTTTGTCATTGCACCTAAAAATGTCTAGATAATACTGTTGTTGCACATCCCCCTGGTGTAGGAAAGCCTACACCAGGTCCAGAAGGCCCCGTCGTGCCAGATCCCCATATACCTGCAAAAAGTCCTGATCAACCAACAGCTGCTTATACGAAGCGCCAAGACAGAGAAGAAGGTGATCAGGACTGGCAGGTAGGGAACAGGAACAAGGAGGGAAAATTCTCTCCCCGTTCTGAAATTTGATACTTTTAAGATGGCCACTTCGAAATCTGGCCATGGCCGATTGAAAAGGCCGAGGGCCACAGCATGTGATTGAGAGTCCAGGGTGATTGCCAGCATACCAATGGTGGGATGGCGTACGGCGCCACAAGGAAAGCAAACGTTGTTTTCCCAGGGAGTGGACCTCAGTCTAGATAATACTAAATATCCTTTATCATATGCTCTTTTTTATAAGTTGTAAACAATATATGGACAGATATGAGTGGTAAAAAGAAACAAACATATGAGGAAAGGTTGTTAAAGAAAAGGTTAGCTGAGAAACGTCGTCAGGAGCATATTTAAAAAAAATTCCATAACGTTTGATACAAGATAAATTGAAGATGCATGTGAAATATGTGTTAACCAAAAGAAGAAAGGAGTGGTAAAGCCTATAGCTAAAATGAGTTTGAGGCAGAAAAGGGGAATTATAAAAATAGGAAAGAAAATTCAAAACTATCGCTTGAACAAGAAATTGTCATCCGATAGAATTGGCTACCCAAACCAAGTGAAAGTGGTATAGATATTCAACTTTCAGGTTTTCAAACCCAGACACAACAAGAGATGATAATGTTAAGAAAAAAAGTTAATGAAAAAAGTTAGAAGAGATATAGCAGAGACCTACATTCGTATAAAGAAACCGGAAGAAAAATTTAAAAAATATACAAGGCAAATGGAAAAATACAAAAAGAAATACTACAGATCAAAAATAGCTGATAATTGATTGCAGTAATTTAACACCACACAGCAAAACACTTAATCTGTTAAAAAAGCATAAAAGTTGCAGTAATAGCTATCCACAATGTTCCTGCTTTCTAATAACACTTAAATATTCGGGAATCCATAATTTCCTGAAGTGTCATGTTCCTAGTAATTTTATTTATGTACTTAATCAGCTGAATTAAAAATACATGGTCATATGAAATGTTCAACAAGAAATTTATATATTTTTTTCTATTTTCATCATTGTCTTGGCAGGTTCGTCATTGTCCTGCCTTCCAATATTTTGAAATATTTTTTTTCCTTAACAAAATGTTAATAATTTATATTGCTGATATTTTTAATTTACTTAATGAACATAGTAGAAAATTATTAGGCCAAAAAAATAAAGTTTTAAAAACCTTCGATTGAAAAAATTTTACAAAGCCAATTTTTCCTATTTCACAAGAATGACACTTATAGTTGATTTTTTTTAAATGCAGATCATAATTCAGAGTTCGCACACTCCTTAAAATGGATTTCCGTTTTTAAGCACTCTTAAAACTCCTTATTTTTATGTGCTACTTCTTAATTTTATTCCCCGCCGTTTAAATTTCGAAATGCGCTATGTTCCACCGAAATAATGGATTCCAAAACGTATCGTTTCAATTGGAACATCATACTTCACGTTGCTCGTGGTGTATTGACAGCAAGTTTTAAATTTTCCCACGAGAAAAGGCTATCACCAATAAAGCATCATGTAGCGAATCACGGCCACATGCATGTCCGACCCCTCTTACCTAACTTGTGTGATAGAGCCTTGAGTGGCTTTTACGACTGACAGTCAATAGGGTCGAACAAAAGGAGGACCCCTTCTAGAATGTCAGTCGCTGACAGATCGTAAATAGTGATCGTTAAATATTGTAGGAGCGTTGCGAGCGTATTGAAAATCGCCTTCTGTTATCATCGAAGTTGATTATTACAAATTCTTGAATTTCTTTAGCAAAAGCGATAGTTTACTTATTAAGTAGACAAAATATATTATCGCATTTGATTTATTTTGAATTTAATTCAACATTAAATCTCCATATAAGAGTAACATTGAGAATGTATTGAAAATCGTAATCTGTTATAATCGAAGTGGATTATCTCATACTTGAATATTTGAGGTTAAAAAATAATTTACCTATTCATTTATAGCAAAAATAATTGCGGATTTCATTCATTTCTGTCTGAAATCTGTCGTTTGTATTTACTTGTAGAATACAATAAAAAATCTCTGCACAGTAAAGTCCCGTATTTCAAATTTTTCCGCATTTCAAAATTTTCCGCATTTTGAACTTTTTTGAATTTCAAACTTTTTTAGATTTTGAACTTTTCCGAATTTCAAACTTTTTTGGATTTTGAACTTTTCTATATTTTTAACTTTTTTGGGTTTTGAACTTTTTTGGATTTTGAACTTTTACGGGTTTTGAACTTTCTTGGATTTTAAACTTTTCCGGATTTCAAACTTTTCCGAATTTTGAACTTCTCTGGTTTTTGGACTTTTTCGGATTTTAAACTTTTTTATATTTTGGATTTTTTATTTTTAAATTTTTTTTTCTTCTGGATTTTGAACTTTGGACATTTTTAGATTTTGGACTTTTTTAGATTTTGCACTAGATTTCTGACTATTTGCCTTTTTTGTCAAGAAAACCTTAAACAAAACCATCCCCGCAAATTTTGGGTTTGCAATAGTAAAATAGCAAATATATAAATAGGAATAATTTTTAAAAATAAAAAAAAATCTTTTAAAAAATGCAACAAAATTTCATTGCTAATCTAATTTTTGTGTGTGGTAGTTTCTTTGAACATGTCCGTTATTTTGCGTTATGTCATCAATTAGGTCCAGGTTTAACTTCTTGTTCTAAACAAATTGTCAGAACAATGTAAAAAAGTGTGAAAAAAAAAAAAAAAAACGCCAGTTCGCAAAACGACCGGATTTCGGACAATTCCGGACTTGGGACTTTGTAGTGTATAACTTCGTCCTAAAAATATTTAATTGATATTTTATTTTAAAAAATACTATAAATTGAAAAGAAATATACTTGGATTTCTATTATTGTGAGTTTTAGCTGGGATTTGATAGAAATATGTACTTTAAACTGTGAAACGTTATACTGAGATTTCACTGTATAAGAACTGTTTACAGCAGGATCCCAGATAAAACAGCTCCAGCAAGCAAGGGGAAAGGAACTTGTGTTGAGTTTAAATATCAAAGTATAATTTTATTGTTTTGAGTAATTAGTAATGTATTATTAAGTAGAACTAAGTTCTTAAAAGTGTTGAAGCATTTTTATTTTTCGTACTTGAAAATGTGTGTATAAACTTTCTAAGAGTCCTTAAAAATTTCGAAAGAACTCGTTAAATACTCCTTATATACTCCTTAATTTTTATATTCTATGACTCCTTAAAAATTTTGAGACAACTCATTAAATACTCCTTAGATACTCCTTAATTTTTGTATTCAAAATTCTGTATGAACCCTGTAATTCTCTGGTTCACAACTGTTAAGTGAGCAACAAAAATATTTGAACCAAAGCATTCACAACTTTTATATAATCCTCTCAAAAAGTTGCTAGACTTCAAATGGAACAAGTTTGATGTAAAACTTTCAAAAACCAACAATTGTTTGGTTCACGACTCTCAATCAACAGTTTCTCACTCTTGCTCTTATGTAAACAGAAAGGAAAACAGTGCAGAACTGCACTAACCTCATGTGACCCTCAATTCAATAATTCACTGCAGTATAACAATCAATTGAAAAGGTCCTGTAGTTCTTTAACTGCAGTACCATTACATGACGGATATAACAATCTCACAGTAACCATCAGCTTTGAATGTCTCCTGATTTGTTTTGGGGTACATCTTCTTTGATGTGTAAATGTTCATGAACCTGAGGCACCCTAGTGATCTATTCTTTTCCTATGACCTCTGGTAACTCCATTGATTTATATACTTTTTTTTATCCTTTCTTCTCTCAATTCCTTGACATTGTCTTTTGTTTGCCGCAACTTGGTCAAATATGTCTGTGCTCCATAAAACCTCATACCAAACAGAAGAAATCACCAAAATTAAAAGTTGTGAACATGGCGATGCATACCTTCATAGGCAGATTTTTTAGCAGACAAACCTGGAGTGAAGGTTTTCTCAGTCATTGTAATACTAGACTTCTTTTTTTGGCTTTATTAATGAAGAGGATAACATTTTATAGGATCTCACAAGACATAAAACACTTCCATAAATATTAATATGTACTTTCCAAACTTTTTTTATTGCCTTATTGCTTATTCTTATGTTTTTGTCAGTACATTATAATACATACTGTCTGTACGTTTCCTTTGTTTAGTAATATCTAATGGGCTTGAAATTTCTAACATGTGATATTCAAGTAAATTTAATTCTGTTTTGTTTTAGAAAAGTTACCTACTAACAGGAAACTTAATTACTCATTTGAAGATACAAGTGAAGATATCCCTGATGTAAATGAAGAGGAGTTCAGTGAAAGTTTAATATCACAAAAAGAAAAACGAAAAGTGTCAGATCTGTCTGATGATGA